>OZ020565.1:6545766-7792744 GCA_963971465.1 Lepidochitona cinerea
AAAAAATTGTGGATGGGGATCCAAAAAATAGTGGAATTCGCAAGAAAGAAAACAAAAATTGCATCGGCCGGGAATCGAACCCGGGTCACCCGCGTGGCAGGCGAGAATTCTACCACTGAACCACCGATGCTTCACACTTCCTTGAAGACTTATGCTGATACGAATGGAGGTCGTCGTGTCAGGGCTAGGTGATGTCCTTCTCTTTCGCTTAACTGTAACGTCTGATCAATAGTTCCATCTCATGATGATGGCGGCGCTCGTTGTACGTCAAATGTCAAGTGACCATTCATTGGCTGAGTAATAAAAAAAAAGCACACAAAACTATCTGGAACTTCTTTCCTCCCTATGAAAAACCGGAAGTCAGAAACTGTGACATGTATCCATATAAACAATCCATTTTCCATGCGCCCTAATGTTAACGTACGTTGGCTCTGTCACTCAGGTGATGCGACGAAAAAAATTGTGGATGGGGATCCAAAAAATAGTGGAATTCGCAAGAAAGAAAACAAAAATTGCATCGGCCGGGAATCGAACCCGGGTCACCCGCGTGGCAGGCGAGAATTCTACCACTGAACCACCGATGCTTCACACTTCCTTGAAGACTTATGCTGATACGAATGGAGGTCGTCGTGTCAGGGCTAGGTGATGTCCTTCTCTTTCGCTTAACTGTAACGTCTGATCAATAGTTCCATCTCATGATGATGGCGGCGCTCGTTGTACGTCAAATGTCAAGTGACCATTCATTGGCTGAGTAATAAAAAAAAAGCACACAAAACTATCTGGAACTTCTTTCCTCCCTATGAAAAACCGGAAGTCAGAAACTGTGACATGTATCCATATAAACAATCCATTTTCCATGCGCCCTAATGTTAACGTACGTTGGCTCTGTCACTCAGGTGATGCGACGAAAAAAATTGTGGATGGGGATCCAAAAAATAGTGGAATTCGCAAGAAAGAAAACAAAAATTGCATCGGCCGGGAATCGAACCCGGGTCACCCGCGTGGCAGGCGAGAATTCTACCACTGAACCACCGATGCTTCACACTTCCTTGAAGACTTATGCTGATACGAATGGAGGTCGTCGTGTCAGGGCTAGGTGATGTCCTTCTCTTTCGCTTAACTGTAACGTCTGATCAATAGTTCCATCTCATGATGATGGCGGCGCTCGTTGTACGTCAAATGTCAAGTGACCATTCATTGGCTGAGTAATACAAAAAAAGCACACAAAACTATCTGGAACTTCTTTCCTCCCTATGAAAAACCGGAAGTCAGAAACTGTGACATGTATCCATATAAACAATCCATTTTCCATGCGCCCTAATGTTAACGTACGTTGGCTCTGTCACTCAGGTGATGCGACGAAAAAAATTGTGGATGGGGATCCAAAAAATAGTGGAATTCGCAAGAAAGAAAACAAAAATTGCATCGGCCGGGAATCGAACCCGGGTCACCCGCGTGGCAGGCGAGAATTCTACCACTGAACCACCGATGCTTCACACTTCCTTGAAGACTTATGCTGATACGAATGGAGGTCGTCGTGTCAGGGCTAGGTGATGTCCTTCTCTTTCGCTTAACTGTAACGTCTGATCAATAGTTCCATCTCATGATGATGGCGGCGCTCGTTGTACGTCAAATGTCAAGTGACCATTCATTGGCTGAGTAATAAAAAAAAAGCACACAAAACTATCTGGAACTTCTTTCCTCCCTATGAAAAACCGGAAGTCAGAAACTGTGACATGTATCCATATAAACAATCCATTTTCCATGCGCCCTAATGTTAACGTACGTTGGCTCTGTCACTCAGGTGATGCGACGAAAAAAATTGTGGATGGGGATCCAAAAAATAGTGGAATTCGCAAGAAAGAAAACAAAAATTGCATCGGCCGGGAATCGAACCCGGGTCACCCGCGTGGCAGGCGAGAATTCTACCACTGAACCACCGATGCTTCACACTTCCTTGAAGACTTATGCTGATACGAATGGAGGTCGTCGTGTCAGGGCTAGGTGATGTCCTTCTCTTTCGCTTAACTGTAACGTCTGATCAATAGTTCCATCTCATGATGATGGCGGCGCTCGTTGTACGTCAAATGTCAAGTGACCATTCATTGGCTGAGTAATAAAAAAAAAGCACACAAAACTATCTGGAACTTCTTTCCTCCCTATGAAAAACCGGAAGTCAGAAACTGTGACATGTATCCATATAAACAATCCATTTTCCATGCGCCCTAATGTTAACGTACGTTGGCTCTGTCACTCAGGTGATGCGACGAAAAAAATTGTGGATGGGGATCCAAAAAATAGTGGAATTCGCAAGAAAGAAAACAAAAATTGCATCGGCCGGGAATCGAACCCGGGTCACCCGCGTGGCAGGCGAGAATTCTACCACTGAACCACCGATGCTTCACACTTCCTTGAAGACTTATGCTGATACGAATGGAGGTCGTCGTGTCAGGGCTAGGTGATGTCCTTCTCTTTCGCTTAACTGTAACGTCTGATCAATAGTTCCATCTCATGATGATGGCGGCGCTCGTTGTACGTCAAATGTCAAGTGACCATTCATTGGCTGAGTAATAAAAAAAAAGCACACAAAACTATCTGGAACTTCTTTCCTCCCTATGAAAAACCGGAAGTCAGAAACTGTGACATGTATCCATATAAACAATCCATTTTCCATGCGCCCTAATGTTAACGTACGTTGGCTCTGTCACTCAGGTGATGCGACGAAAAAAATTGTGGATGGGGATCCAAAAAATAGTGGAATTCGCAAGAAAGAAAACAAAAATTGCATCGGCCGGGAATCGAACCCGGGTCACCCGCGTGGCAGGCGAGAATTCTACCACTGAACCACCGATGCTTCACACTTCCTTGAAGACTTATGCTGATACGAATGGAGGTCGTCGTGTCAGGGCTAGGTGATGTCCTTCTCTTTCGCTTAACTGTAACGTCTGATCAATAGTTCCATCTCATGATGATGGCGGCGCTCGTTGTACGTCAAATGTCAAGTGACCATTCATTGGCTGAGTAATAAAAAAAAAGCACACAAAACTATCTGGAACTTCTTTCCTCCCTATGAAAAACCGGAAGTCAGAAACTGTGACATGTATCCATATAAACAATCCATTTTCCTTGCGCCCTAATGTTAACGTACGTTGGCTCTGTCACTCAGGTGATGCGACGAAAAAAATTGTGGATGGGGATCCAAAAAATAGTGGAATTCGCAAGAAAGAAAACAAAAATTGCATCGGCCGGGAATCGAACCCGGGTCACCCGCGTGGCAGGCGAGAATTCTACCACTGAACCACCGATGCTTCACACTTCCTTGAAGACTTATGCTGATACGAATGGAGGTCGTCGTGTCAGGGCTAGGTGATGTCCTTCTCTTTCGCTTAACTGTAACGTCTGATCAATAGTTCCATCTCATGATGATGGCGGCGCTCGTTGTACGTCAAATGTCAAGTGACCATTCATTGGCTGAGTAATAAAAAAAAAGCACACAAAACTATCTGGAACTTCTTTCCTCCCTATGAAAAACCGGAAGTCAGAAACTGTGACATGTATCCATATAAACAATCCATTTTCCATGCGCCCTAATGTTAACGTACGTTGGCTCTGTCACTCAGGTGATGCGACGAAAAAAATTGTGGATGGGGATCCAAAAAATAGTGGAATTCGCAAGAAAGAAAACAAAAATTGCATCGGCCGGGAATCGAACCCGGGTCACCCGCGTGGCAGGCGAGAATTCTACCACTGAACCACCGATGCTTCACACTTCCTTGAAGACTTATGCTGATACGAATGGAGGTCGTCGTGTCAGGGCTAGGTGATGTCCTTCTCTTTCGCTTAACTGTAACGTCTGATCAATAGTTCCATCTCATGATGATGGCGGCGCTCGTTGTACGTCAAATGTCAAGTGACCATTCATTGGCTGAGTAATAAAAAAAAAGCACACAAAACTATCTGGAACTTCTTTCCTCCCTATGAAAAACCGGAAGTCAGAAACTGTGACATGTATCCATATAAACAATCCATTTTCCATGCGCCCTAATGTTAACGTACGTTGGCTCTGTCACTCAGGTGATGCGACGAAAAAAATTGTGGATGGGGATCCAAAAAATAGTGGAATTCGCAAGAAAGAAAACAAAAATTGCATCGGCCGGGAATCGAACCCGGGTCACCCGCGTGGCAGGCGAGAATTCTACCACTGAACCACCGATGCTTCACACTTCCTTGAAGACTTATGCTGATACGAATGGAGGTCGTCGTGTCAGGGCTAGGTGATGTCCTTCTCTTTCGCTTAACTGTAACGTCTGATCAATAGTTCCATCTCATGATGATGGCGGCGCTCGTTGTACGTCAAATGTCAAGTGACCATTCATTGGCTGAGTAATAAAAAAAAAGCACACAAAACTATCTGGAACTTCTTTCCTCCCTATGAAAAACCGGAAGTCAGAAACTGTGACATGTATCCATATAAACAATCCATTTTCCATGCGCCCTAATGTTAACGTACGTTGGCTCTGTCACTCAGGTGATGCGACGAAAAAAATTGTGGATGGGGATCCAAAAAATAGTGGAATTCGCAAGAAAGAAAACAAAAATTGCATCGGCCGGGAATCGAACCCGGGTCACCCGCGTGGCAGGCGAGAATTCTACCACTGAACCACCGATGCTTCACACTTCCTTGAAGACTTATGCTGATACGAATGGAGGTCGTCGTGTCAGGGCTAGGTGATGTCCTTCTCTTTCGCTTAACTGTAACGTCTGATCAATAGTTCCATCTCATGATGATGGCGGCGCTCGTTGTACGTCAAATGTCAAGTGACCATTCATTGGCTGAGTAATAAAAAAAAAGCACACAAAACTATCTGGAACTTCTTTCCTCCCTATGAAAAACCGGAAGTCAGAAACTGTGACATGTATCCATATAAACAATCCATTTTCCATGCGCCCTAATGTTAACGTACGTTGGCTCTGTCACTCAGGTGATGCGACGAAAAAAATTGTGGATGGGGATCCAAAAAATAGTGGAATTCGCAAGAAAGAAAACAAAAATTGCATCGGCCGGGAATCGAACCCGGGTCACCCGCGTGGCAGGCGAGAATTCTACCACTGAACCACCGATGCTTCACACTTCCTTGAAGACTTATGCTGATACGAATGGAGGTCGTCGTGTCAGGGCTAGGTGATGTCCTTCTCTTTCGCTTAACTGTAACGTCTGATCAATAGTTCCATCTCATGATGATGGCGGCGCTCGTTGTACGTCAAATGTCAAGTGACCATTCATTGGCTGAGTAATAAAAAAAAAGCACACAAAACTATCTGGAACTTCTTTCCTCCCTATGAAAAACCGGAAGTCAGAAACTGTGACATGTATCCATATAAACAATCCATTTTCCATGCGCCCTAATGTTAACGTACGTTGGCTCTGTCACTCAGGTGATGCGACGAAAAAAATTGTGGATGGGGATCCAAAAAATAGTGGAATTCGCAAGAAAGAAAACAAAAATTGCATCGGCCGGGAATCGAACCCGGGTCACCCGAGTGGCAGGCGAGAATTCTACCACTGAACCACCGATGCTTCACACTTCCTTGAAGACTTATGCTGATACGAATGGAGGTCGTCGTGTCAGGGCTAGGTGATGTCCTTCTCTTTCGCTTAACTGTAACGTCTGATCAATAGTTCCATCTCATGATGATGGCGGCGCTCGTTGTACGTCAAATGTCAAGTGACCATTCATTGGCTGAGTAATAAAAAAAAAGCACACAAAACTATCTGGAACTTCTTTCCTCCCTATGAAAAACCGGAAGTCAGAAACTGTGACATGTATCCATATAAACAATCCATTTTCCATGCGCCCTAATGTTAACGTACGTTGGCTCTGTCACTCAGGTGATGCGACGAAAAAAATTGTGGATGGGGATCCAAAAAATAGTGGAATTCGCAAGAAAGAAAACAAAAATTGCATCGGCCGGGAATCGAACCCGGGTCACCCGCGTGGCAGGCGAGAATTCTACCACTGAACCACCGATGCTTCACACTTCCTTGAAGACTTATGCTGATACGAATGGAGGTCGTCGTGTCAGGGCTAGGTGATGTCCTTCTCTTTCGCTTAACTGTAACGTCTGATCAATAGTTCCATCTCATGATGATGGCGGCGCTCGTTGTACGTCAAATGTCAAGTGACCATTCATTGGCTGAGTAATAAAAAAAAAGCACACAAAACTATCTGGAACTTCTTTCCTCCCTATGAAAAACCGGAAGTCAGAAACTGTGACATGTATCCATATAAACAATCCATTTTCCATGCGCCCTAATGTTAACGTACGTTGGCTCTGTCACTCAGGTGATGCGACGAAAAAAATTGTGGATGGGGATCCAAAAAATAGTGGAATTCGCAAGAAAGAAAACAAAAATTGCATCGGCCGGGAATCGAACCCGGGTCACCCGCGTGGCAGGCGAGAATTCTACCACTGAACCACCGATGCTTCACACTTCCTTGAAGACTTATGCTGATACGAATGGAGGTCGTCGTGTCAGGGCTAGGTGATGTCCTTCTCTTTCGCTTAACTGTAACGTCTGATCAATAGTTCCATCTCATGATGATGGCGGCGCTCGTTGTACGTCAAATGTCAAGTGACCATTCATTGGCTGAGTAATAAAAAAAAAGCACACAAAACTATCTGGAACTTCTTTCCTCCCTATGAAAAACCGGAAGTCAGAAACTGTGACATGTATCCATATAAACAATCCATTTTCCATGCGCCCTAATGTTAACGTACGTTGGCTCTGTCACTCAGGTGATGCGACGAAAAAAATTGTGGATGGGGATCCAAAAAATAGTGGAATTCGCAAGAAAGAAAACAAAAATTGCATCGGCCGGGAATCGAACCCGGGTCACCCGCGTGGCAGGCGAGAATTCTACCACTGAACCACCGATGCTTCACACTTCCTTGAAGACTTATGCTGATACGAATGGAGGTCGTCGTGTCAGGGCTAGGTGATGTCCTTCTCTTTCGCTTAACTGTAACGTCTGATCAATAGTTCCATCTCATGATGATGGCGGCGCTCGTTGTACGTCAAATGTCAAGTGACCATTCATTGGCTGAGTAATAAAAAAAAAGCACACAAAACTATCTGGAACTTCTTTCCTCCCTATGAAAAACCGGAAGTCAGAAACTGTGACATGTATCCATATAAACAATCCATTTTCCATGCGCCCTAATGTTAACGTACGTTGGCTCTGTCACTCAGGTGATGCGACGAAAAAAATTGTGGATGGGGATCCAAAAAATAGTGGAATTCGCAAGAAAGAAAACAAAAATTGCATCGGCCGGGAATCGAACCCGGGTCACCCGCGTGGCAGGCGAGAATTCTACCACTGAACCACCGATGCTTCACACTTCCTTGAAGACTTATGCTGATACGAATGGAGGTCGTCGTGTCAGGGCTAGGTGATGTCCTTCTCTTTCGCTTAACTGTAACGTCTGATCAATAGTTCCATCTCATGATGATGGCGGCGCTCGTTGTACGTCAAATGTCAAGTGACCATTCATTGGCTGAGTAATAAAAAAAAAGCACACAAAACTATCTGGAACTTCTTTCCTCCCTATGAAAAACCGGAAGTCAGAAACTGTGACATGTATCCATATAAACAATCCATTTTCCATGCGCCCTAATGTTAACGTACGTTGGCTCTGTCACTCAGGTGATGCGACGAAAAAAATTGTGGATGGGGATCCAAAAAATAGTGGAATTCGCAAGAAAGAAAACAAAAATTGCATCGGCCGGGAATCGAACCCGGGTCACCCGCGTGGCAGGCGAGAATTCTACCACTGAACCACCGATGCTTCACACTTCCTTGAAGACTTATGCTGATACGAATGGAGGTCGTCGTGTCAGGGCTAGGTGATGTCCTTCTCTTTCGCTTAACTGTAACGTCTGATCAATAGTTCCATCTCATGATGATGGCGGCGCTCGTTGTACGTCAAATGTCAAGTGACCATTCATTGGCTGAGTAATAAAAAAAAAGCACACAAAACTATCTGGAACTTCTTTCCTCCCTATGAAAAACCGGAAGTCAGAAACTGTGACATGTATCCATATAAACAATCCATTTTCCATGCGCCCTAATGTTAACGTACGTTGGCTCTGTCACTCAGGTGATGCGACGAAAAAAATTGTGGATGGGGATCCAAAAAATAGTGGAATTCGCAAGAAAGAAAACAAAAATTGCATCGGCCGGGAATCGAACCCGGGTCACCCGCGTGGCAGGCGAGAATTCTACCACTGAACCACCGATGCTTCACACTTCCTTGAAGACTTATGCTGATACGAATGGAGGTCGTCGTGTCAGGGCTAGGTGATGTCCTTCTCTTTCGCTTAACTGTAACGTCTGATCAATAGTTCCATCTCATGATGATGGCGGCGCTCGTTGTACGTCAAATGTCAAGTGACCATTCATTGGCTGAGTAATAAAAAAAAAGCACACAAAACTATCTGGAACTTCTTTCCTCCCTATGAAAAACCGGAAGTCAGAAACTGTGACATGTATCCATATAAACAATCCATTTTCCATGCGCCCTAATGTTAACGTACGTTGGCTCTGTCACTCAGGTGATGCGACGAAAAAAATTGTGGATGGGGATCCAAAAAATAGTGGAATTCGCAAGAAAGAAAACAAAAATTGCATCGGCCGGGAATCGAACCCGGGTCACCCGCGTGGCAGGCGAGAATTCTACCACTGAACCACCGATGCTTCACACTTCCTTGAAGACTTATGCTGATACGAATGGAGGTCGTCGTGTCAGGGCTAGGTGATGTCCTTCTCTTTCGCTTAACTGTAACGTCTGATCAATAGTTCCATCTCATGATGATGGCGGCGCTCGTTGTACGTCAAATGTCAAGTGACCATTCATTGGCTGAGTAATAAAAAAAAAGCACACAAAACTATCTGGAACTTCTTTCCTCCCTATGAAAAACCGGAAGTCAGAAACTGTGACATGTATCCATATAAACAATCCATTTTCCATGCGCCCTAATGTTAACGTACGTTGGCTCTGTCACTCAGGTGATGCGACGAAAAAAATTGTGGATGGGGATCCAAAAAATAGTGGAATTCGCAAGAAAGAAAACAAAAATTGCATCGGCCGGGAATCGAACCCGGGTCACCCGCGTGGCAGGCGAGAATTCTACCACTGAACCACCGATGCTTCACACTTCCTTGAAGACTTATGCTGATACGAATGGAGGTCGTCGTGTCAGGGCTAGGTGATGTCCTTCTCTTTCGCTTAACTGTAACGTCTGATCAATAGTTCCATCTCATGATGATGGCGGCGCTCGTTGTACGTCAAATGTCAAGTGACCATTCATTGGCTGAGTAATAAAAAAAAAGCACACAAAACTATCTGGAACTTCTTTCCTCCCTATGAAAAACCGGAAGTCAGAAACTGTGACATGTATCCATATAAACAATCCATTTTCCATGCGCCCTAATGTTAACGTACGTTGGCTCTGTCACTCAGGTGATGCGACGAAAAAAATTGTGGATGGGGATCCAAAAAATAGTGGAATTCGCAAGAAAGAAAACAAAAATTGCATCGGCCGGGAATCGAACCCGGGTCACCCGCGTGGCAGGCGAGAATTCTACCACTGAACCACCGATGCTTCACACTTCCTTGAAGACTTATGCTGATACGAATGGAGGTCGTCGTGTCAGGGCTAGGTGATGTCCTTCTCTTTCGCTTAACTGTAACGTCTGATCAATAGTTCCATCTCATGATGATGGCGGCGCTCGTTGTACGTCAAATGTCAAGTGACCATTCATTGGCTGAGTAATAAAAAAAAAGCACACAAAACTATCTGGAACTTCTTTCCTCCCTATGAAAAACCGGAAGTCAGAAACTGTGACATGTATCCATATAAACAATCCATTTTCCATGCGCCCTAATGTTAACGTACGTTGGCTCTGTCACTCAGGTGATGCGACGAAAAAAATTGTGGATGGGGATCCAAAAAATAGTGGAATTCGCAAGAAAGAAAACAAAAATTGCATCGGCCGGGAATCGAACCCGGGTCACCCGCGTGGCAGGCGAGAATTCTACCACTGAACCACCGATGCTTCACACTTCCTTGAAGACTTATGCTGATACGAATGGAGGTCGTCGTGTCAGGGCTAGGTGATGTCCTTCTCTTTCGCTTAACTGTAACGTCTGATCAATAGTTCCATCTCGTGATGATGGCGGCGCTCGTTGTACGTCAAATGTCAAGTGACCATTCATTGGCTGAGTAATAAAAAAAAAGCACACAAAACTATCTGGAACTTCTTTCCTCCCTATGAAAAACCGGAAGTCAGAAACTGTGACATGTATCCATATAAACAATCCATTTTCCATGCGCCCTAATGTTAACGTACGTTGGCTCTGTCACTCAGGTGATGCGACGAAAAAAATTGTGGATGGGGATCCAAAAAATAGTGGAATTCGCAAGAAAGAAAACAAAAATTGCATCGGCCGGGAATCGAACCCGGGTCACCCGCGTGGCAGGCGAGAATTCTACCACTGAACCACCGATGCTTCACACTTCCTTGAAGACTTATGCTGATATGAATGGAGGTCGTCGTGTCAGGGCTAGGTGATGTCCTTCTCTTTCGCTTAACTGTAACGTCTGATCAATAGTTCCATCTCATGATGATGGCGGCGCTCGTTGTACGTCAAATGTCAAGTGACCATTCATTGGCTGAGTAATAAAAAAAAAGCACACAAAACTATCTGGAACTTCTTTCCTCCCTATGAAAAACCGGAAGTCAGAAACTGTGACATGTATCCATATAAACAATCCATTTTCCATGCGCCCTAATGTTAACGTACGTTGGCTCTGTCACTCAGGTGATGCGACGAAAAAAATTGTGGATGGGGATCCAAAAAATAGTGGAATTCGCAAGAAAGAAAACAAAAATTGCATCGGCCGGGAATCGAACCCGGGTCACCCGCGTGGCAGGCGAGAATTCTACCACTGAACCACCGATGCTTCACACTTCCTTGAAGACTTATGCTGATACGAATGGAGGTCGTCGTGTCAGGGCTAGGTGATGTCCTTCTCTTTCGCTTAACTGTAACGTCTGATCAATAGTTCCATCTCATGATGATGGCGGCGCTCGTTGTACGTCAAATGTCAAGTGACCATTCATTGGCTGAGTAATAAAAAAAAAGCACACAAAACTATCTGGAACTTCTTTCCTCCCTATGAAAAACCGGAAGTCAGAAACTGTGACATGTATCCATATAAACAATCCATTTTCCATGCGCCCTAATGTTAACGTACGTTGGCTCTGTCACTCAGGTGATGCGACGAAAAAAATTGTGGATGGGGATCCAAAAAATAGTGGAATTCGCAAGAAAGAAAACAAAAATTGCATCGGCCGGGAATCGAACCCGGGTCACCCGCGTGGCAGGCGAGAATTCTACCACTGAACCACCGATGCTTCACACTTCCTTGAAGACTTATGCTGATACGAATGGAGGTCGTCGTGTCAGGGCTAGGTGATGTCCTTCTCTTTCGCTTAACTGTAACGTCTGATCAATAGTTCCATCTCATGATGATGGCGGCGCTCGTTGTACGTCAAATGTCAAGTGACCATTCATTGGCTGAGTAATAAAAAAAAAGCACACAAAACTATCTGGAACTTCTTTCCTCCCTATGAAAAACCGGAAGTCAGAAACTGTGACATGTATCCATATAAACAATCCATTTTCCATGCGCCCTAATGTTAACGTACGTTGGCTCTGTCACTCAGGTGATGCGACGAAAAAAATTGTGGATGGGGATCCAAAAAATAGTGGAATTCGCAAGAAAGAAAACAAAAATTGCATCGGCCGGGAATCGAACCCGGGTCACCCGCGTGGCAGGCGAGAATTCTACCACTGAACCACCGATGCTTCACACTTCCTTGAAGACTTATGCTGATACGAATGGAGGTCGTCGTGTCAGGGCTAGGTGATGTCCTTCTCTTTCGCTTAACTGTAACGTCTGATCAATAGTTCCATCTCATGATGATGGCGGCGCTCGTTGTACGTCAAATGTCAAGTGACCATTCATTGGCTGAGTAATAAAAAAAAGCACACAAAACTATCTGGAACTTCTTTCCTCCCTATGAAAAACCGGAAGTCAGAAACTGTGACATGTATCCATATAAACAATCCATTTTCCATGCGCCCTAATGTTAACGTACGTTGGCTCTGTCACTCAGGTGATGCGACGAAAAAAATTGTGGATGGGGATCCAAAAAATAGTGGAATTCGCAAGAAAGAAAACAAAAATTGCATCGGCCGGGAATCGAACCCGGGTCACCCGCGTGGCAGGCGAGAATTCTACCACTGAACCACCGATGCTTCACACTTCCTTGAAGACTTATGCTGATACGAATGGAGGTCGTCGTGTCAGGGCTAGGTGATGTCCTTCTCTTTCGCTTAACTGTAACGTCTGATCAATAGTTCCATCTCATGATGATGGCGGCGCTCGTTGTACGTCAAATGTCAAGTGACCATTCATTGGCTGAGTAATAAAAAAAAAGCACACAAAACTATCTGGAACTTCTTTCCTCCCTATGAAAAACCGGAAGTCAGAAACTGTGACATGTATCCATATAAACAATCCATTTTCCATGCGCCCTAATGTTAACGTACGTTGGCTCTGTCACTCAGGTGATGCGACGAAAAAAATTGTGGATGGGGATCCAAAAAATAGTGGAATTCGCAAGAAAGAAAACAAAAATTGCATCGGCCGGGAATCGAACCCGGGTCACCCGCGTGGCAGGCGAGAATTCTACCACTGAACCACCGATGCTTCACACTTCCTTGAAGACTTATGCTGATACGAATGGAGGTCGTCGTGTCAGGGCTAGGTGATGTCCTTCTCTTTCGCTTAACTGTAACGTCTGATCAATAGTTCCATCTCATGATGATGGCGGCGCTCGTTGTACGTCAAATGTCAAGTGACCATTCATTGGCTGAGTAATAAAAAAAAAGCACACAAAACTATCTGGAACTTCTTTCCTCCCTATGAAAAACCGGAAGTCAGAAACTGTGACATGTATCCATATAAACAATCCATTTTCCATGCGCCCTAATGTTAACGTACGTTGGCTCTGTCACTCAGGTGATGCGACGAAAAAAATTGTGGATGGGGATCCAAAAAATAGTGGAATTCGCAAGAAAGAAAACAAAAATTGCATCGGCCGGGAATCGAACCCGGGTCACCCGCGTGGCAGGCGAGAATTCTACCACTGAACCACCGATGCTTCACACTTCCTTGAAGACTTATGCTGATACGAATGGAGGTCGTCGTGTCAGGGCTAGGTGATGTCCTTCTCTTTCGCTTAACTGTAACGTCTGATCAATAGTTCCATCTCATGATGATGGCGGCGCTCGTTGTACGTCAAATGTCAAGTGACCATTCATTGGCTGAGTAATAAAAAAAAAGCACACAAAACTATCTGGAACTTCTTTCCTCCCTATGAAAAACCGGAAGTCAGAAACTGTGACATGTATCCATATAAACAATCCATTTTCCATGCGCCCTAATGTTAACGTACGTTGGCTCTGTCACTCAGGTGATGCGACGAAAAAAATTGTGGATGGGGATCCAAAAAATAGTGGAATTCGCAAGAAAGAAAACAAAAATTGCATCGGCCGGGAATCGAACCCGGGTCACCCGCGTGGCAGGCGAGAATTCTACCACTGAACCACCGATGCTTCACACTTCCTTGAAGACTTATGCTGATACGAATGGAGGTCGTCGTGTCAGGGCTAGGTGATGTCCTTCTCTTTCGCTTAACTGTAACGTCTGATCAATAGTTCCATCTCATGATGATGGCGGCGCTCGTTGTACGTCAAATGTCAAGTGACCATTCATTGGCTGAGTAATAAAAAAAAAGCACACAAAACTATCTGGAACTTCTTTCCTCCCTATGAAAAACCGGAAGTCAGAAACTGTGACATGTATCCATATAAACAATCCATTTTCCATGCGCCCTAATGTTAACGTACGTTGGCTCTGTCACTCAGGTGATGCGACGAAAAAAATTGTGGATGGGGATCCAAAAAATAGTGGAATTCGCAAGAAAGAAAACAAAAATTGCATCGGCCGGGAATCGAACCCGGGTCACCCGCGTGGCAGGCGAGAATTCTACCACTGAACCACCGATGCTTCACACTTCCTTGAAGACTTATGCTGATACGAATGGAGGTCGTCGTGTCAGGGCTAGGTGATGTCCTTCTCTTTCGCTTAACTGTAACGTCTGATCAATAGTTCCATCTCATGATGATGGCGGCGCTCGTTGTACGTCAAATGTCAAGTGACCATTCATTGGCTGAGTAATAAAAAAAAAGCACACAAAACTATCTGGAACTTCTTTCCTCCCTATGAAAAACCGGAAGTCAGAAACTGTGACATGTATCCATATAAACAATCCATTTTCCATGCGCCCTAATGTTAACGTACGTTGGCTCTGTCACTCAGGTGATGCGACGAAAAAAATTGTGGATGGGGATCCAAAAAATAGTGGAATTCGCAAGAAAGAAAACAAAAATTGCATCGGCCGGGAATCGAACCCGGGTCACCCGCGTGGCAGGCGAGAATTCTACCACTGAACCACCGATGCTTCACACTTCCTTGAAGACTTATGCTGATACGAATGGAGGTCGTCGTGTCAGGGCTAGGTGATGTCCTTCTCTTTCGCTTAACTGTAACGTCTGATCAATAGTTCCATCTCATGATGATGGCGGCGCTCGTTGTACGTCAAATGTCAAGTGACCATTCATTGGCTGAGTAATAAAAAAAAAGCACACAAAACTATCTGGAACTTCTTTCCTCCCTATGAAAAACCGGAAGTCAGAAACTGTGACATGTATCCATATAAACAATCCATTTTCCATGCGCCCTAATGTTAACGTACGTTGGCTCTGTCACTCAGGTGATGCGACGAAAAAAATTGTGGATGGGGATCCAAAAAATAGTGGAATTCGCAAGAAAGAAAACAAAAATTGCATCGGCCGGGAATCGAACCCGGGTCACCCGCGTGGCAGGCGAGAATTCTACCACTGAACCACCGATGCTTCACACTTCCTTGAAGACTTATGCTGATACGAATGGAGGTCGTCGTGTCAGGGCTAGGTGATGTCCTTCTCTTTCGCTTAACTGTAACGTCTGATCAATAGTTCCATCTCATGATGATGGCGGCGCTCGTTGTACGTCAAATGTCAAGTGACCATTCATTGGCTGAGTAATAAAAAAAAAGCACACAAAACTATCTGGAACTTCTTTCCTCCCTATGAAAAACCGGAAGTCAGAAACTGTGACATGTATCCATATAAACAATCCATTTTCCATGCGCCCTAATGTTAACGTACGTTGGCTCTGTCACTCAGGTGATGCGACGAAAAAAATTGTGGATGGGGATCCAAAAAATAGTGGAATTCGCAAGAAAGAAAACAAAAATTGCATCGGCCGGGAATCGAACCCGGGTCACCCGCGTGGCAGGCGAGAATTCTACCACTGAACCACCGATGCTTCACACTTCCTTGAAGACTTATGCTGATACGAATGGAGGTCGTCGTGTCAGGGCTAGGTGATGTCCTTCTCTTTCGCTTAACTGTAACGTCTGATCAATAGTTCCATCTCATGATGATGGCGGCGCTCGTTGTACGTCAAATGTCAAGTGACCATTCATTGGCTGAGTAATAAAAAAAAAGCACACAAAACTATCTGGAACTTCTTTCCTCCCTATGAAAAACCGGAAGTCAGAAACTGTGACATGTATCCATATAAACAATCCATTTTCCATGCGCCCTAATGTTAACGTACGTTGGCTCTGTCACTCAGGTGATGCGACGAAAAAAATTGTGGATGGGGATCCAAAAAATAGTGGAATTCGCAAGAAAGAAAACAAAAATTGCATCGGCCGGGAATCGAACCCGGGTCACCCGCGTGGCAGGCGAGAATTCTACCACTGAACCACCGATGCTTCACACTTCCTTGAAGACTTATGCTGATACGAATGGAGGTCGTCGTGTCAGGGCTAGGTGATGTCCTTCTCTTTCGCTTAACTGTAACGTCTGATCAATAGTTCCATCTCATGATGATGGCGGCGCTCGTTGTACGTCAAATGTCAAGTGACCATTCATTGGCTGAGTAATAAAAAAAAGCACACAAAACTATCTGGAACTTCTTTCCTCCCTATGAAAAACCGGAAGTCAGAAACTGTGACATGTATCCATATAAACAATCCATTTTCCATGCGCCCTAATGTTAACGTACGTTGGCTCTGTCACTCAGGTGATGCGACGAAAAAAATTGTGGATGGGGATCCAAAAAATAGTGGAATTCGCAAGAAAGAAAACAAAAATTGCATCGGCCGGGAATCGAACCCGGGTCACCCGCGTGGCAGGCGAGAATTCTACCACTGAACCACCGATGCTTCACACTTCCTTGAAGACTTATGCTGATACGAATGGAGGTCGTCGTGTCAGGGCTAGGTGATGTCCTTCTCTTTCGCTTAACTGTAACGTCTGATCAATAGTTCCATCTCATGATGATGGCGGCGCTCGTTGTACGTCAAATGTCAAGTGACCATTCATTGGCTGAGTAATAAAAAAAAAGCACACAAAACTATCTGGAACTTCTTTCCTCCCTATGAAAAACCGGAAGTCAGAAACTGTGACATGTATCCATATAAACAATCCATTTTCCATGCGCCCTAATGTTAACGTACGTTGGCTCTGTCACTCAGGTGATGCGACGAAAAAAATTGTGGATGGGGATCCAAAAAATAGTGGAATTCGCAAGAAAGAAAACAAAAATTGCATCGGCCGGGAATCGAACCCGGGTCACCCGCGTGGCAGGCGAGAATTCTACCACTGAACCACCGATGCTTCACACTTCCTTGAAGACTTATGCTGATACGAATGGAGGTCGTCGTGTCAGGGCTAGGTGATGTCCTTCTCTTTCGCTTAACTGTAACGTCTGATCAATAGTTCCATCTCATGATGATGGCGGCGCTCGTTGTACGTCAAATGTCAAGTGACCATTCATTGGCTGAGTAATAAAAAAAAAGCACACAAAACTATCTGGAACTTCTTTCCTCCCTATGAAAAACCGGAAGTCAGAAACTGTGACATGTATCCATATAAACAATCCATTTTCCATGCGCCCTAATGTTAACGTACGTTGGCTCTGTCACTCAGGTGATGCGACGAAAAAAATTGTGGATGGGGATCCAAAAAATAGTGGAATTCGCAAGAAAGAAAACAAAAATTGCATCGGCCGGGAATCGAACCCGGGTCACCCGCGTGGCAGGCGAGAATTCTACCACTGAACCACCGATGCTTCACACTTCCTTGAAGACTTATGCTGATACGAATGGAGGTCGTCGTGTCAGGGCTAGGTGATGTCCTTCTCTTTCGCTTAACTGTAACGTCTGATCAATAGTTCCATCTCATGATGATGGCGGCGCTCGTTGTACGTCAAATGTCAAGTGACCATTCATTGGCTGAGTAATAAAAAAAAAGCACACAAAACTATCTGGAACTTCTTTCCTCCCTATGAAAAACCGGAAGTCAGAAACGGTGACATGTATCCATATAAACAATCCATTTTCCATGCGCCCTAATGTTAACGTACGTTGGCTCTGTCACTCAGGTGATGCGACGAAAAAAATTGTGGATGGGGATCCAAAAAATAGTGGAATTCGCAAGAAAGAAAACAAAAATTGCATCGGCCGGGAATCGAACCCGGGTCACCCGCGTGGCAGGCGAGAATTCTACCACTGAACCACCGATGCTTCACACTTCCTTGAAGACTTATGCTGATACGAATGGAGGTCGTCGTGTCAGGGCTAGGTGATGTCCTTCTCTTTCGCTTAACTGTAACGTCTGATCAATAGTTCCATCTCATGATGATGGCGGCGCTCGTTGTACGTCAAATGTCAAGTGACCATTCATTGGCTGAGTAATAAAAAAAAAGCACACAAAACTATCTGGAACTTCTTTCCTCCCTATGAAAAACCGGAAGTCAGAAACTGTGACATGTATCCATATAAACAATCCATTTTCCATGCGCCCTAATGTTAACGTACGTTGGCTCTGTCACTCAGGTGATGCGACGAAAAAAATTGTGGATGGGGATCCAAAAAATAGTGGAATTCGCAAGAAAGAAAACAAAAATTGCATCGGCCGGGAATCGAACCCGGGTCACCCGCGTGGCAGGCGAGAATTCTACCACTGAACCACCGATGCTTCACACTTCCTTGAAGACTTATGCTGATACGAATGGAGGTCGTCGTGTCAGGGCTAGGTGATGTCCTTCTCTTTCGCTTAACTGTAACGTCTGATCAATAGTTCCATCTCATGATGATGGCGGCGCTCGTTGTACGTCAAATGTCAAGTGACCATTCATTGGCTGAGTAATAAAAAAAAAGCACACAAAACTATCTGGAACTTCTTTCCTCCCTATGAAAAACCGGAAGTCAGAAACTGTGACATGTATCCATATAAACAATCCATTTTCCATGCGCCCTAATGTTAACGTACGTTGGCTCTGTCACTCAGGTGATGCGACGAAAAAAATTGTGGATGGGGATCCAAAAAATAGTGGAATTCGCAAGAAAGAAAACAAAAATTGCATCGGCCGGGAATCGAACCCGGGTCACCCGCGTGGCAGGCGAGAATTCTACCACTGAACCACCGATGCTTCACACTTCCTTGAAGACTTATGCTGATACGAATGGAGGTCGTCGTGTCAGGGCTAGGTGATGTCCTTCTCTTTCGCTTAACTGTAACGTCTGATCAATAGTTCCATCTCATGATGATGGCGGCGCTCGTTGTACGTCAAATGTCAAGTGACCATTCATTGGCTGAGTAATAAAAAAAAGCACACAAAACTATCTGGAACTTCTTTCCTCCCTATGAAAAACCGGAAGTCAGAAACTGTGACATGTATCCATATAAACAATCCATTTTCCATGCGCCCTAATGTTAACGTACGTTGGCTCTGTCACTCAGGTGATGCGACGAAAAAAATTGTGGATGGGGATCCAAAAAATAGTGGAATTCGCAAGAAAGAAAACAAAAATTGCATCGGCCGGGAATCGAACCCGGGTCACCCGCGTGGCAGGCGAGAATTCTACCACTGAACCACCGATGCTTCACACTTCCTTGAAGACTTATGCTGATACGAATGGAGGTCGTCGTGTCAGGGCTAGGTGATGTCCTTCTCTTTCGCTTAACTGTAACGTCTGATCAATAGTTCCATCTCATGATGATGGCGGCGCTCGTTGTACGTCAAATGTCAAGTGACCATTCATTGGCTGAGTAATAAAAAAAAGCACACAAAACTATCTGGAACTTCTTTCCTCCCTATGAAAAACCGGAAGTCAGAAACTGTGACATGTATCCATATAAACAATCCATTTTCCATGCGCCCTAATGTTAACGTACGTTGGCTCTGTCACTCAGGTGATGCGACGAAAAAAATTGTGGATGGGGATCCAAAAAATAGTGGAATTCGCAAGAAAGAAAACAAAAATTGCATCGGCCGGGAATCGAACCCGGGTCACCCGCGTGGCAGGCGAGAATTCTACCACTGAACCACCGATGCTTCACACTTCCTTGAAGACTTATGCTGATACGAATGGAGGTCGTCGTGTCAGGGCTAGGTGATGTCCTTCTCTTTCGCTTAACTGTAACGTCTGATCAATAGTTCCATCTCATGATGATGGCGGCGCTCGTTGTACGTCAAATGTCAAGTGACCATTCATTGGCTGAGTAATAAAAAAAAAGCACACAAAACTATCTGGAACTTCTTTCCTCCCTATGAAAAACCGGAAGTCAGAAACGGTGACATGTATCCATATAAACAATCCATTTTCCATGCGCCCTAATGTTAACGTACGTTGGCTCTGTCACTCAGGTGATGCGACGAAAAAAATTGTGGATGGGGATCCAAAAAATAGTGGAATTCGCAAGAAAGAAAACAAAAATTGCATCGGCCGGGAATCGAACCCGGGTCACCCGCGTGGCAGGCGAGAATTCTACCACTGAACCACCGATGCTTCACACTTCCTTGAAGACTTATGCTGATACGAATGGAGGTCGTCGTGTCAGGGCTAGGTGATGTCCTTCTCTTTCGCTTAACTGTAACGTCTGATCAATAGTTCCATCTCATGATGATGGCGGCGCTCGTTGTACGTCAAATGTCAAGTGACCATTCATTGGCTGAGTAATAAAAAAAAAGCACACAAAACTATCTGGAACTTCTTTCCTCCCTATGAAAAACCGGAAGTCAGAAACTGTGACATGTATCCATATAAACAATCCATTTTCCATGCGCCCTAATGTTAACGTACGTTGGCTCTGTCACTCAGGTGATGCGACGAAAAAAATTGTGGATGGGGATCCAAAAAATAGTGGAATTCGCAAGAAAGAAAACAAAAATTGCATCGGCCGGGAATCGAACCCGGGTCACCCGCGTGGCAGGCGAGAATTCTACCACTGAACCACCGATGCTTCACACTTCCTTGAAGACTTATGCTGATACGAATGGAGGTCGTCGTGTCAGGGCTAGGTGATGTCCTTCTCTTTCGCTTAACTGTAACGTCTGATCAATAGTTCCATCTCATGATGATGGCGGCGCTCGTTGTACGTCAAATGTCAAGTGACCATTCATTGGCTGAGTAATAAAAAAAAAGCACACAAAACTATCTGGAACTTCTTTCCTCCCTATGAAAAACCGGAAGTCAGAAACTGTGACATGTATCCATATAAACAATCCATTTTCCATGCGCCCTAATGTTAACGTACGTTGGCTCTGTCACTCAGGTGATGCGACGAAAAAAATTGTGGATGGGGATCCAAAAAATAGTGGAATTCGCAAGAAAGAAAACAAAAATTGCATCGGCCGGGAATCGAACCCGGGTCACCCGCGTGGCAGGCGAGAATTCTACCACTGAACCACCGATGCTTCACACTTCCTTGAAGACTTATGCTGATACGAATGGAGGTCGTCGTGTCAGGGCTAGGTGATGTCCTTCTCTTTCGCTTAACTGTAACGTCTGATCAATAGTTCCATCTCATGATGATGGCGGCGCTCGTTGTACGTCAAATGTCAAGTGACCATTCATTGGCTGAGTAATAAAAAAAAGCACACAAAACTATCTGGAACTTCTTTCCTCCCTATGAAAAACCGGAAGTCAGAAACTGTGACATGTATCCATATAAACAATCCATTTTCCATGCGCCCTAATGTTAACGTACGTTGGCTCTGTCACTCAGGTGATGCGACGAAAAAAATTGTGGATGGGGATCCAAAAAATAGTGGAATTCGCAAGAAAGAAAACAAAAATTGCATCGGCCGGGAATCGAACCCGGGTCACCCGCGTGGCAGGCGAGAATTCTACCACTGAACCACCGATGCTTCACACTTCCTTGAAGACTTATGCTGATACGAATGGAGGTCGTCGTGTCAGGGCTAGGTGATGTCCTTCTCTTTCGCTTAACTGTAACGTCTGATCAATAGTTCCATCTCATGATGATGGCGGCGCTCGTTGTACGTCAAATGTCAAGTGACCATTCATTGGCTGAGTAATAAAAAAAAAGCACACAAAACTATCTGGAACTTCTTTCCTCCCTATGAAAAACCGGAAGTCAGAAACTGTGACATGTATCCATATAAACAATCCATTTTCCATGCGCCCTAATGTTAACGTACGTTGGCTCTGTCACTCAGGTGATGCGACGAAAAAAATTGTGGATGGGGATCCAAAAAATAGTGGAATTCGCAAGAAAGAAAACAAAAATTGCATCGGCCGGGAATCGAACCCGGGTCACCCGCGTGGCAGGCGAGAATTCTACCACTGAACCACCGATGCTTCACACTTCCTTGAAGACTTATGCTGATACGAATGGAGGTCGTCGTGTCAGGGCTAGGTGATGTCCTTCTCTTTCGCTTAACTGTAACGTCTGATCAATAGTTCCATCTCATGATGATGGCGGCGCTCGTTGTACGTCAAATGTCAAGTGACCATTCATTGGCTGAGTAATAAAAAAAAAGCACACAAAACTATCTGGAACTTCTTTCCTCCCTATGAAAAACCGGAAGTCAGAAACTGTGACATGTATCCATATAAACAATCCATTTTCCATGCGCCCTAATGTTAACGTACGTTGGCTCTGTCACTCAGGTGATGCGACGAAAAAAATTGTGGATGGGGATCCAAAAAATAGTGGAATTCGCAAGAAAGAAAACAAAAATTGCATCGGCCGGGAATCGAACCCGGGTCACCCGCGTGGCAGGCGAGAATTCTACCACTGAACCACCGATGCTTCACACTTCCTTGAAGACTTATGCTGATACGAATGGAGGTCGTCGTGTCAGGGCTAGGTGATGTCCTTCTCTTTCGCTTAACTGTAACGTCTGATCAATAGTTCCAGCTCATGATGATGGCGGCGCTCGTTGTACGTCAAATGTCAAGTGACCATTCATTGGCTGAGTAATAAAAAAAAAGCACACAAAACTATCTGGAACTTCTTTCCTCCCTATGAAAAACCGGAAGTCAGAAACTGTGACATGTATCCATATAAACAATCCATTTTCCATGCGCCCTAATGTTAACGTACGTTGGCTCTGTCACTCAGGTGATGCGACGAAAAAAATTGTGGATGGGGATCCAAAAAATAGTGGAATTCGCAAGAAAGAAAACAAAAATTGCATCGGCCGGGAATCGAACCCGGGTCACCCGCGTGGCAGGCGAGAATTCTACCACTGAACCACCGATGCTTCACACTTCCTTGAAGACTTATGCTGATACGAATGGAGGTCGTCGTGTCAGGGCTAGGTGATGTCCTTCTCTTTCGCTTAACTGTAACGTCTGATCAATAGTTCCATCTCATGATGATGGCGGCGCTCGTTGTACGTCAAATGTCAAGTGACCATTCATTGGCTGAGTAATAAAAAAAAAGCACACAAAACTATCTGGAACTTCTTTCCTCCCTATGAAAAACCGGAAGTCAGAAACTGTGACATGTATCCATATAAACAATCCATTTTCCATGCGCCCTAATGTTAACGTACGTTGGCTCTGTCACTCAGGTGATGCGACGAAAAAAATTGTGGATGGGGATCCAAAAAATAGTGGAATTCGCAAGAAAGAAAACAAAAATTGCATCGGCCGGGAATCGAACCCGGGTCACCCGCGTGGCAGGCGAGAATTCTACCACTGAACCACCGATGCTTCACACTTCCTTGAAGACTTATGCTGATACGAATGGAGGTCGTCGTGTCAGGGCTAGGTGATGTCCTTCTCTTTCGCTTAACTGTAACGTCTGATCAATAGTTCCATCTCATGATGATGGCGGCGCTCGTTGTACGTCAAATGTCAAGTGACCATTCATTGGCTGAGTAATAAAAAAAAAGCACACAAAACTATCTGGAACTTCTTTCCTCCCTATGAAAAACCGGAAGTCAGAAACGGTGACATGTATCCATATAAACAATCCATTTTCCATGCGCCCTAATGTTAACGTACGTTGGCTCTGTCACTCAGGTGATGCGACGAAAAAAATTGTGGATGGGGATCCAAAAAATAGTGGAATTCGCAAGAAAGAAAACAAAAATTGCATCGGCCGGGAATCGAACCCGGGTCACCCGCGTGGCAGGCGAGAATTCTACCACTGAACCACCGATGCTTCACACTTCCTTGAAGACTTATGCTGATACGAATGGAGGTCGTCGTGTCAGGGCTAGGTGATGTCCTTCTCTTTCGCTTAACTGTAACGTCTGATCAATAGTTCCATCTCATGATGATGGCGGCGCTCGTTGTACGTCAAATGTCAAGTGACCATTCATTGGCTGAGTAATAAAAAAAAAGCACACAAAACTATCTGGAACTTCTTTCCTCCCTATGAAAAACCGGAAGTCAGAAACTGTGACATGTATCCATATAAACAATCCATTTTCCATGCGCCCTAATGTTAACGTACGTTGGCTCTGTCACTCAGGTGATGCGACGAAAAAAATTGTGGATGGGGATCCAAAAAATAGTGGAATTCGCAAGAAAGAAAACAAAAATTGCATCGGCCGGGAATCGAACCCGGGTCACCCGCGTGGCAGGCGAGAATTCTACCACTGAACCACCGATGCTTCACACTTCCTTGAAGACTTATGCTGATACGAATGGAGGTCGTCGTGTCAGGGCTAGGTGATGTCCTTCTCTTTCGCTTAACTGTAACGTCTGATCAATAGTTCCATCTCATGATGATGGCGGCGCTCGTTGTACGTCAAATGTCAAGTGACCATTCATTGGCTGAGTAATAAAAAAAAAGCACACAAAACTATCTGGAACTTCTTTCCTCCCTATGAAAAACCGGAAGTCAGAAACTGTGACATGTATCCATATAAACAATCCATTTTCCATGCGCCCTAATGTTAACGTACGTTGGCTCTGTCACTCAGGTGATGCGACGAAAAAAATTGTGGATGGGGATCCAAAAAATAGTGGAATTCGCAAGAAAGAAAACAAAAATTGCATCGGCCGGGAATCGAACCCGGGTCACCCGCGTGGCAGGCGAGAATTCTACCACTGAACCACCGATGCTTCACACTTCCTTGAAGACTTATGCTGATACGAATGGAGGTCGTCGTGTCAGGGCTAGGTGATGTCCTTCTCTTTCGCTTAACTGTAACGTCTGATCAATAGTTCCATCTCATGATGATGGCGGCGCTCGTTGTACGTCAAATGTCAAGTGACCATTCATTGGCTGAGTAATAAAAAAAAGCACACAAAACTATCTGGAACTTCTTTCCTCCCTATGAAAAACCGGAAGTCAGAAACTGTGACATGTATCCATATAAACAATCCATTTTCCATGCGCCCTAATGTTAACGTACGTTGGCTCTGTCACTCAGGTGATGCGACGAAAAAAATTGTGGATGGGGATCCAAAAAATAGTGGAATTCGCAAGAAAGAAAACAAAAATTGCATCGGCCGGGAATCGAACCCGGGTCACCCGCGTGGCAGGCGAGAATTCTACCACTGAACCACCGATGCTTCACACTTCCTTGAAGACTTATGCTGATACGAATGGAGGTCGTCGTGTCAGGGCTAGGTGATGTCCTTCTCTTTCGCTTAACTGTAACGTCTGATCAATAGTTCCATCTCATGATGATGGCGGCGCTCGTTGTACGTCAAATGTCAAGTGACCATTCATTGGCTGAGTAATAAAAAAAAAGCACACAAAACTATCTGGAACTTCTTTCCTCCCTATGAAAAACCGGAAGTCAGAAACTGTGACATGTATCCATATAAACAATCCATTTTCCATGCGCCCTAATGTTAACGTACGTTGGCTCTGTCACTCAGGTGATGCGACGAAAAAAATTGTGGATGGGGATCCAAAAAATAGTGGAATTCGCAAGAAAGAAAACAAAAATTGCATCGGCCGGGAATCGAACCCGGGTCACCCGCGTGGCAGGCGAGAATTCTACCACTGAACCACCGATGCTTCACACTTCCTTGAAGACTTATGCTGATACGAATGGAGGTCGTCGTGTCAGGGCTAGGTGATGTCCTTCTCTTTCGCTTAACTGTAACGTCTGATCAATAGTTCCATCTCATGATGATGGCGGCGCTCGTTGTACGTCAAATGTCAAGTGACCATTCATTGGCTGAGTAATAAAAAAAAAGCACACAAAACTATCTGGAACTTCTTTCCTCCCTATGAAAAACCGGAAGTCAGAAACTGTGACATGTATCCATATAAACAATCCATTTTCCATGCGCCCTAATGTTAACGTACGTTGGCTCTGTCACTCAGGTGATGCGACGAAAAAAATTGTGGATGGGGATCCAAAAAATAGTGGAATTCGCAAGAAAGAAAACAAAAATTGCATCGGCCGGGAATCGAACCCGGGTCACCCGCGTGGCAGGCGAGAATTCTACCACTGAACCACCGATGCTTCACACTTCCTTGAAGACTTATGCTGATACGAATGGAGGTCGTCGTGTCAGGGCTAGGTGATGTCCTTCTCTTTCGCTTAACTGTAACGTCTGATCAATAGTTCCATCTCATGATGATGGCGGCGCTCGTTGTACGTCAAATGTCAAGTGACCATTCATTGGCTGAGTAATAAAAAAAAGCACACAAAACTATCTGGAACTTCTTTCCTCCCTATGAAAAACCGGAAGTCAGAAACTGTGACATGTATCCATATAAACAATCCATTTTCCATGCGCCCTAATGTTAACGTACGTTGGCTCTGTCACTCAGGTGATGCGACGAAAAAAATTGTGGATGGGGATCCAAAAAATAGTGGAATTCGCAAGAAAGAAAACAAAAATTGCATCGGCCGGGAATCGAACCCGGGTCACCCGCGTGGCAGGCGAGAATTCTACCACTGAACCACCGATGCTTCACACTTCCTTGAAGACTTATGCTGATACGAATGGAGGTCGTCGTGTCAGGGCTAGGTGATGTCCTTCTCTTTCGCTTAACTGTAACGTCTGATCAATAGTTCCATCTCATGATGATGGCGGCGCTCGTTGTACGTCAAATGTCAAGTGACCATTCATTGGCTGAGTAATAAAAAAAAAGCACACAAAACTATCTGGAACTTCTTTCCTCCCTATGAAAAACCGGAAGTCAGAAACTGTGACATGTATCCATATAAACAATCCATTTTCCATGCGCCCTAATGTTAACGTACGTTGGCTCTGTCACTCAGGTGATGCGACGAAAAAAATTGTGGATGGGGATCCAAAAAATAGTGGAATTCGCAAGAAAGAAAACAAAAATTGCATCGGCCGGGAATCGAACCCGGGTCACCCGCGTGGCAGGCGAGAATTCTACCACTGAACCACCGATGCTTCACACTTCCTTGAAGACTTATGCTGATACGAATGGAGGTCGTCGTGTCAGGGCTAGGTGATGTCCTTCTCTTTCGCTTAACTGTAACGTCTGATCAATAGTTCCATCTCATGATGATGGCGGCGCTCGTTGTACGTCAAATGTCAAGTGACCATTCATTGGCTGAGTAATAAAAAAAAAGCACACAAAACTATCTGGAACTTCTTTCCTCCCTATGAAAAACCGGAAGTCAGAAACTGTGACATGTATCCATATAAACAATCCATTTTCCATGCGCCCTAATGTTAACGTACGTTGGCTCTGTCACTCAGGTGATGCGACGAAAAAAATTGTGGATGGGGATCCAAAAAATAGTGGAATTCGCAAGAAAGAAAACAAAAATTGCATCGGCCGGGAATCGAACCCGGGTCACCCGCGTGGCAGGCGAGAATTCTACCACTGAACCACCGATGCTTCACACTTCCTTGAAGACTTATGCTGATACGAATGGAGGTCGTCGTGTCAGGGCTAGGTGATGTCCTTCTCTTTCGCTTAACTGTAACGTCTGATCAATAGTTCCATCTCATGATGATGGCGGCGCTCGTTGTACGTCAAATGTCAAGTGACCATTCATTGGCTGAGTAATAAAAAAAAAGCACACAAAACTATCTGGAACTTCTTTCCTCCCTATGAAAAACCGGAAGTCAGAAACTGTGACATGTATCCATATAAACAATCCATTTTCCATGCGCCCTAATGTTAACGTACGTTGGCTCTGTCACTCAGGTGATGCGACGAAAAAAATTGTGGATGGGGATCCAAAAAATAGTGGAATTCGCAAGAAAGAAAACAAAAATTGCATCGGCCGGGAATCGAACCCGGGTCACCCGCGTGGCAGGCGAGAATTCTACCACTGAACCACCGATGCTTCACACTTCCTTGAAGACTTATGCTGATACGAATGGAGGTCGTCGTGTCAGGGCTAGGTGATGTCCTTCTCTTTCGCTTAACTGTAACGTCTGATCAATAGTTCCATCTCATGATGATGGCGGCGCTCGTTGTACGTCAAATGTCAAGTGACCATTCATTGGCTGAGTAATAAAAAAAAAGCACACAAAACTATCTGGAACTTCTTTCCTCCCTATGAAAAACCGGAAGTCAGAAACTGTGACATGTATCCATATAAACAATCCATTTTCCATGCGCCCTAATGTTAACGTACGTTGGCTCTGTCACTCAGGTGATGCGACGAAAAAAATTGTGGATGGGGATCCAAAAAATAGTGGAATTCGCAAGAAAGAAAACAAAAATTGCATCGGCCGGGAATCGAACCCGGGTCACCCGCGTGGCAGGCGAGAATTCTACCACTGAACCACCGATGCTTCACACTTCCTTGAAGACTTATGCTGATACGAATGGAGGTCGTCGTGTCAGGGCTAGGTGATGTCCTTCTCTTTCGCTTAACTGTAACGTCTGATCAATAGTTCCATCTCATGATGATGGCGGCGCTCGTTGTACGTCAAATGTCAAGTGACCATTCATTGGCTGAGTAATAAAAAAAAGCACACAAAACTATCTGGAACTTCTTTCCTCCCTATGAAAAACCGGAAGTCAGAAACGGTGACATGTATCCATATAAACAATCCATTTTCCATGCGCCCTAATGTTAACGTACGTTGGCTCTGTCACTCAGGTGATGCGACGAAAAAATTGTGGATGGGGATCCAAAAAATAGTGGAATTCGCAAGAAAGAAAACAAAAATTGCATCGGCCGGGAATCGAACCCGGGTCACCCGCGTGGCAGGCGAGAATTCTACCACTGAACCACCGATGCTTCACACTTCCTTGAAGACTTATGCTGATACGAATGGAGGTCGTCGTGTCAGGGCTAGGTGATGTCCTTCTCTTTCGCTTAACTGTAACGTCTGATCAATAGTTCCATCTCATGATGATGGCGGCGCTCGTTGTACGTCAAATGTCAAGTGACCATTCATTGGCTGAGTAATAAAAAAAAAGCACACAAAACTATCTGGAACTTCTTTCCTCCCTATGAAAAACCGGAAGTCAGAAACTGTGACATGTATCCATATAAACAATCCATTTTCCATGCGCCCTAATGTTAACGTACGTTGGCTCTGTCACTCAGGTGATGCGACGAAAAAAATTGTGGATGGGGATCCAAAAAATAGTGGAATTCGCAAGAAAGAAAACAAAAATTGCATCGGCCGGGAATCGAACCCGGGTCACCCGCGTGGCAGGCGAGAATTCTACCACTGAACCACCGATGCTTCACACTTCCTTGAAGACTTATGCTGATACGAATGGAGGTCGTCGTGTCAGGGCTAGGTGATGTCCTTCTCTTTCGCTTAACTGTAACGTCTGATCAATAGTTCCATCTCATGATGATGGCGGCGCTCGTTGTACGTCAAATGTCAAGTGACCATTCATTGGCTGAGTAATAAAAAAAAAGCACACAAAACTATCTGGAACTTCTTTCCTCCCTATGAAAAACCGGAAGTCAGAAACTGTGACATGTATCCATATAAACAATCCATTTTCCATGCGCCCTAATGTTAACGTACGTTGGCTCTGTCACTCAGGTGATGCGACGAAAAAAATTGTGGATGGGGATCCAAAAAATAGTGGAATTCGCAAGAAAGAAAACAAAAATTGCATCGGCCGGGAATCGAACCCGGGTCACCCGCGTGGCAGGCGAGAATTCTACCACTGAACCACCGATGCTTCACACTTCCTTGAAGACTTATGCTGATACGAATGGAGGTCGTCGTGTCAGGGCTAGGTGATGTCCTTCTCTTTCGCTTAACTGTAACGTCTGATCAATAGTTCCATCTCATGATGATGGCGGCGCTCGTTGTACGTCAAATGTCAAGTGACCATTCATTGGCTGAGTAATAAAAAAAAAGCACACAAAACTATCTGGAACTTCTTTCCTCCCTATGAAAAACCGGAAGTCAGAAACTGTGACATGTATCCATATAAACAATCCATTTTCCATGCGCCCTAATGTTAACGTACGTTGGCTCTGTCACTCAGGTGATGCGACGAAAAAAATTGTGGATGGGGATCCAAAAAATAGTGGAATTCGCAAGAAAGAAAACAAAAATTGCATCGGCCGGGAATCGAACCCGGGTCACCCGCGTGGCAGGCGAGAATTCTACCACTGAACCACCGATGCTTCACACTTCCTTGAAGACTTATGCTGATACGAATGGAGGTCGTCGTGTCAGGGCTAGGTGATGTCCTTCTCTTTCGCTTAACTGTAACGTCTGATCAATAGTTCCATCTCATGATGATGGCGGCGCTCGTTGTACGTCAAATGTCAAGTGACCATTCATTGGCTGAGTAATAAAAAAAAGCACACAAAACTATCTGGAACTTCTTTCCTCCCTATGAAAAACCGGAAGTCAGAAACTGTGACATGTATCCATATAAACAATCCATTTTCCATGCGCCCTAATGTTAACGTACGTTGGCTCTGTCACTCAGGTGATGCGACGAAAAAAATTGTGGATGGGGATCCAAAAAATAGTGGAATTCGCAAGAAAGAAAACAAAAATTGCATCGGCCGGGAATCGAACCCGGGTCACCCGCGTGGCAGGCGAGAATTCTACCACTGAACCACCGATGCTTCACACTTCCTTGAAGACTTATGCTGATACGAATGGAGGTCGTCGTGTCAGGGCTAGGTGATGTCCTTCTCTTTCGCTTAACTGTAACGTCTGATCAATAGTTCCATCTCATGATGATGGCGGCGCTCGTTGTACGTCAAATGTCAAGTGACCATTCATTGGCTGAGTAATAAAAAAAAAGCACACAAAACTATCTGGAACTTCTTTCCTCCCTATGAAAAACCGGAAGTCAGAAACTGTGACATGTATCCATATAAACAATCCATTTTCCATGCGCCCTAATGTTAACGTACGTTGGCTCTGTCACTCAGGTGATGCGACGAAAAAAATTGTGGATGGGGATCCAAAAAATAGTGGAATTCGCAAGAAAGAAAACAAAAATTGCATCGGCCGGGAATCGAACCCGGGTCACCCGCGTGGCAGGCGAGAATTCTACCACTGAACCACCGATGCTTCACACATCCTTGAAGACTTATGCTGATACGAATGGAGGTCGTCGTGTCAGGGCTAGGTGATGTCCTTCTCTTTCGCTTAACTGTAACGTCTGATCAATAGTTCCATCTCATGATGATGGCGGCGCTCGTTGTACGTCAAATGTCAAGTGACCATTCATTGGCTGAGTAATAAAAAAAAAGCACACAAAACTATCTGGAACTTCTTTCCTCCCTATGAAAAACCGGAAGTCAGAAACTGTGACATGTATCCATATAAACAATCCATTTTCCATGCGCCCTAATGTTAACGTACGTTGGCTCTGTCACTCAGGTGATGCGACGAAAAAAATTGTGGATGGGGATCCAAAAAATAGTGGAATTCGCAAGAAAGAAAACAAAAATTGCATCGGCCGGGAATCGAACCCGGGTCACCCGCGTGGCAGGCGAGAATTCTACCACTGAACCACCGATGCTTCACACTTCCTTGAAGACTTATGCTGATACGAATGGAGGTCGTCGTGTCAGGGCTAGGTGATGTCCTTCTCTTTCGCTTAACTGTAACGTCTGATCAATAGTTCCATCTCATGATGATGGCGGCGCTCGTTGTACGTCAAATGTCAAGTGACCATTCATTGGCTGAGTAATAAAAAAAAAGCACACAAAACTATCTGGAACTTCTTTCCTCCCTATGAAAAACCGGAAGTCAGAAACTGTGACATGTATCCATATAAACAATCCATTTTCCATGCGCCCTAATGTTAACGTACGTTGGCTCTGTCACTCAGGTGATGCGACGAAAAAAATTGTGGATGGGGATCCAAAAAATAGTGGAATTCGCAAGAAAGAAAACAAAAATTGCATCGGCCGGGAATCGAACCCGGGTCACCCGCGTGGCAGGCGAGAATTCTACCACTGAACCACCGATGCTTCACACTTCCTTGAAGACTTATGCTGATACGAATGGAGGTCGTCGTGTCAGGGCTAGGTGATGTCCTTCTCTTTCGCTTAACTGTAACGTCTGATCAATAGTTCCATCTCATGATGATGGCGGCGCTCGTTGTACGTCAAATGTCAAGTGACCATTCATTGGCTGAGTAATAAAAAAAAAGCACACAAAACTATCTGGAACTTCTTTCCTCCCTATGAAAAACCGGAAGTCAGAAACTGTGACATGTATCCATATAAACAATCCATTTTCCATGCGCCCTAATGTTAACGTACGTTGGCTCTGTCACTCAGGTGATGCGACGAAAAAAATTGTGGATGGGGATCCAAAAAATAGTGGAATTCGCAAGAAAGAAAACAAAAATTGCATCGGCCGGGAATCGAACCCGGGTCACCCGCGTGGCAGGCGAGAATTCTACCACTGAACCACCGATGCTTCACACTTCCTTGAAGACTTATGCTGATACGAATGGAGGTCGTCGTGTCAGGGCTAGGTGATGTCCTTCTCTTTCGCTTAACTGTAACGTCTGATCAATAGTTCCATCTCATGATGATGGCGGCGCTCGTTGTACGTCAAATGTCAAGTGACCATTCATTGGCTGAGTAATAAAAAAAAAGCACACAAAACTATCTGGAACTTCTTTCCTCCCTATGAAAAACCGGAAGTCAGAAACTGTGACATGTATCCATATAAACAATCCATTTTCCATGCGCCCTAATGTTAACGTACGTTGGCTCTGTCACTCAGGTGATGCGACGAAAAAAATTGTGGATGGGGATCCAAAAAATAGTGGAATTCGCAAGAAAGAAAACAAAAATTGCATCGGCCGGGAATCGAACCCGGGTCACCCGCGTGGCAGGCGAGAATTCTACCACTGAACCACCGATGCTTCACACTTCCTTGAAGACTTATGCTGATACGAATGGAGGTCGTCGTGTCAGGGCTAGGTGATGTCCTTCTCTTTCGCTTAACTGTAACGTCTGATCAATAGTTCCATCTCATGATGATGGCGGCGCTCGTTGTACGTCAAATGTCAAGTGACCATTCATTGGCTGAGTAATAAAAAAAAAGCACACAAAACTATCTGGAACTTCTTTCCTCCCTATGAAAAACCGGAAGTCAGAAACTGTGACATGTATCCATATAAACAATCCATTTTCCATGCGCCCTAATGTTAACGTACGTTGGCTCTGTCACTCAGGTGATGCGACGAAAAAAATTGTGGATGGGGATCCAAAAAATAGTGGAATTCGCAAGAAAGAAAACAAAAATTGCATCGGCCGGGAATCGAACCCGGGTCACCCGCGTGGCAGGCGAGAATTCTACCACTGAACCACCGATGCTTCACACTTCCTTGAAGACTTATGCTGATACGAATGGAGGTCGTCGTGTCAGGGCTAGGTGATGTCCTTCTCTTTCGCTTAACTGTAACGTCTGATCAATAGTTCCATCTCATGATGATGGCGGCGCTCGTTGTACGTCAAATGTCAAGTGACCATTCATTGGCTGAGTAATAAAAAAAAAGCACACAAAACTATCTGGAACTTCTTTCCTCCCTATGAAAAACCGGAAGTCAGAAACTGTGACATGTATCCATATAAACAATCCATTTTCCATGCGCCCTAATGTTAACGTACGTTGGCTCTGTCACTCAGGTGATGCGACGAAAAAAATTGTGGATGGGGATCCAAAAAATAGTGGAATTCGCAAGAAAGAAAACAAAAATTGCATCGGCCGGGAATCGAACCCGGGTCACCCGCGTGGCAGGCGAGAATTCTACCACTGAACCACCGATGCTTCACACTTCCTTGAAGACTTATGCTGATACGAATGGAGGTCGTCGTGTCAGGGCTAGGTGATGTCCTTCTCTTTCGCTTAACTGTAACGTCTGATCAATAGTTCCATCTCATGATGATGGCGGCGCTCGTTGTACGTCAAATGTCAAGTGACCATTCATTGGCTGAGTAATAAAAAAAAAGCACACAAAACTATCTGGAACTTCTTTCCTCCCTATGAAAAACCGGAAGTCAGAAACTGTGACATGTATCCATATAAACAATCCATTTTCCATGCGCCCTAATGTTAACGTACGTTGGCTCTGTCACTCAGGTGATGCGACGAAAAAAATTGTGGATGGGGATCCAAAAAATAGTGGAATTCGCAAGAAAGAAAACAAAAATTGCATCGGCCGGGAATCGAACCCGGGTCACCCGCGTGGCAGGCGAGAATTCTACCACTGAACCACCGATGCTTCACACTTCCTTGAAGACTTATGCTGATACGAATGGAGGTCGTCGTGTCAGGGCTAGGTGATGTCCTTCTCTTTCGCTTAACTGTAACGTCTGATCAATAGTTCCATCTCATGATGATGGCGGCGCTCGTTGTACGTCAAATGTCAAGTGACCATTCATTGGCTGAGTAATAAAAAAAAGCACACAAAACTATCTGGAACTTCTTTCCTCCCTATGAAAAACCGGAAGTCAGAAACTGTGACATGTATCCATATAAACAATCCATTTTCCATGCGCCCTAATGTTAACGTACGTTGGCTCTGTCACTCAGGTGATGCGACGAAAAAAATTGTGGATGGGGATCCAAAAAATAGTGGAATTCGCAAGAAAGAAAACAAAAATTGCATCGGCCGGGAATCGAACCCGGGTCACCCGCGTGGCAGGCGAGAATTCTACCACTGAACCACCGATGCTTCACACTTCCTTGAAGACTTATGCTGATACGAATGGAGGTCGTCGTGTCAGGGCTAGGTGATGTCCTTCTCTTTCGCTTAACTGTAACGTCTGATCAATAGTTCCATCTCATGATGATGGCGGCGCTCGTTGTACGTCAAATGTCAAGTGACCATTCATTGGCTGAGTAATAAAAAAAAAGCACACAAAACTATCTGGAACTTCTTTCCTCCCTATGAAAAACCGGAAGTCAGAAACTGTGACATGTATCCATATAAACAATCCATTTTCCATGCGCCCTAATGTTAACGTACGTTGGCTCTGTCACTCAGGTGATGCGACGAAAAAAATTGTGGATGGGGATCCAAAAAATAGTGGAATTCGCAAGAAAGAAAACAAAAATTGCATCGGCCGGGAATCGAACCCGGGTCACCCGCGTGGCAGGCGAGAATTCTACCACTGAACCACCGATGCTTCACACTTCCTTGAAGACTTATGCTGATACGAATGGAGGTCGTCGTGTCAGGGCTAGGTGATGTCCTTCTCTTTCGCTTAACTGTAACGTCTGATCAATAGTTCCATCTCATGATGATGGCGGCGCTCGTTGTACGTCAAATGTCAAGTGACCATTCATTGGCTGAGTAATAAAAAAAAAGCACACAAAACTATCTGGAACTTCTTTCCTCCCTATGAAAAACCGGAAGTCAGAAACTGTGACATGTATCCATATAAACAATCCATTTTCCATGCGCCCTAATGTTAACGTACGTTGGCTCTGTCACTCAGGTGATGCGACGAAAAAAATTGTGGATGGGGATCCAAAAAATAGTGGAATTCGCAAGAAAGAAAACAAAAATTGCATCGGCCGGGAATCGAACCCGGGTCACCCGCGTGGCAGGCGAGAATTCTACCACTGAACCACCGATGCTTCACACTTCCTTGAAGACTTATGCTGATACGAATGGAGGTCGTCGTGTCAGGGCTAGGTGATGTCCTTCTCTTTCGCTTAACTGTAACGTCTGATCAATAGTTCCATCTCATGATGATGGCGGCGCTCGTTGTACGTCAAATGTCAAGTGACCATTCATTGGCTGAGTAATAAAAAAAAAGCACACAAAACTATCTGGAACTTCTTTCCTCCCTATGAAAAACCGGAAGTCAGAAACTGTGACATGTATCCATATAAACAATCCATTTTCCATGCGCCCTAATGTTAACGTACGTTGGCTCTGTCACTCAGGTGATGCGACGAAAAAAATTGTGGATGGGGATCCAAAAAATAGTGGAATTCGCAAGAAAGAAAACAAAAATTGCATCGGCCGGGAATCGAACCCGGGTCACCCGCGTGGCAGGCGAGAATTCTACCACTGAACCACCGATGCTTCACACTTCCTTGAAGACTTATGCTGATACGAATGGAGGTCGTCGTGTCAGGGCTAGGTGATGTCCTTCTCTTTCGCTTAACTGTAACGTCTGATCAATAGTTCCATCTCATGATGATGGCGGCGCTCGTTGTACGTCAAATGTCAAGTGACCATTCATTGGCTGAGTAATAAAAAAAAAGCACACAAAACTATCTGGAACTTCTTTCCTCCCTATGAAAAACCGGAAGTCAGAAACTGTGACATGTATCCATATAAACAATCCATTTTCCATGCGCCCTAATGTTAACGTACGTTGGCTCTGTCACTCAGGTGATGCGACGAAAAAAATTGTGGATGGGGATCCAAAAAATAGTGGAATTCGCAAGAAAGAAAACAAAAATTGCATCGGCCGGGAATCGAACCCGGGTCACCCGCGTGGCAGGCGAGAATTCTACCACTGAACCACCGATGCTTCACACTTCCTTGAAGACTTATGCTGATACGAATGGAGGTCGTCGTGTCAGGGCTAGGTGATGTCCTTCTCTTTCGCTTAACTGTAACGTCTGATCAATAGTTCCATCTCATGATGATGGCGGCGCTCGTTGTACGTCAAATGTCAAGTGACCATTCATTGGCTGAGTAATAAAAAAAAAGCACACAAAACTATCTGGAACTTCTTTCCTCCCTATGAAAAACCGGAAGTCAGAAACTGTGACATGTATCCATATAAACAATCCATTTTCCATGCGCCCTAATGTTAACGTACGTTGGCTCTGTCACTCAGGTGATGCGACGAAAAAAATTGTGGATGGGGATCCAAAAAATAGTGGAATTCGCAAGAAAGAAAACAAAAATTGCATCGGCCGGGAATCGAACCCGGGTCACCCGCGTGGCAGGCGAGAATTCTACCACTGAACCACCGATGCTTCACACTTCCTTGAAGACTTATGCTGATACGAATGGAGGTCGTCGTGTCAGGGCTAGGTGATGTCCTTCTCTTTCGCTTAACTGTAACGTCTGATCAATAGTTCCATCTCATGATGATGGCGGCGCTCGTTGTACGTCAAATGTCAAGTGACCATTCATTGGCTGAGTAATAAAAAAAAAGCACACAAAACTATCTGGAACTTCTTTCCTCCCTATGAAAAACCGGAAGTCAGAAACTGTGACATGTATCCATATAAACAATCCATTTTCCATGCGCCCTAATGTTAACGTACGTTGGCTCTGTCACTCAGGTGATGCGACGAAAAAAATTGTGGATGGGGATCCAAAAAATAGTGGAATTCGCAAGAAAGAAAACAAAAATTGCATCGGCCGGGAATCGAACCCGGGTCACCCGCGTGGCAGGCGAGAATTCTACCACTGAACCACCGATGCTTCACACTTCCTTGAAGACTTATGCTGATACGAATGGAGGTCGTCGTGTCAGGGCTAGGTGATGTCCTTCTCTTTCGCTTAACTGTAACGTCTGATCAATAGTTCCATCTCATGATGATGGCGGCGCTCGTTGTACGTCAAATGTCAAGTGACCATTCATTGGCTGAGTAATAAAAAAAAAGCACACAAAACTATCTGGAACTTCTTTCCTCCCTATGAAAAACCGGAAGTCAGAAACTGTGACATGTATCCATATAAACAATCCATTTTCCATGCGCCCTAATGTTAACGTACGTTGGCTCTGTCACTCAGGTGATGCGACGAAAAAAATTGTGGATGGGGATCCAAAAAATAGTGGAATTCGCAAGAAAGAAAACAAAAATTGCATCGGCCGGGAATCGAACCCGGGTCACCCGCGTGGCAGGCGAGAATTCTACCACTGAACCACCGATGCTTCACACTTCCTTGAAGACTTATGCTGATACGAATGGAGGTCGTCGTGTCAGGGCTAGGTGATGTCCTTCTCTTTCGCTTAACTGTAACGTCTGATCAATAGTTCCATCTCATGATGATGGCGGCGCTCGTTGTACGTCAAATGTCAAGTGACCATTCATTGGCTGAGTAATAAAAAAAAAGCACACAAAACTATCTGGAACTTCTTTCCTCCCTATGAAAAACCGGAAGTCAGAAACTGTGACATGTATCCATATAAACAATCCATTTTCCATGCGCCCTAATGTTAACGTACGTTGGCTCTGTCACTCAGGTGATGCGACGAAAAAAATTGTGGATGGGGATCCAAAAAATAGTGGAATTCGCAAGAAAGAAAACAAAAATTGCATCGGCCGGGAATCGAACCCGGGTCACCCGCGTGGCAGGCGAGAATTCTACCACTGAACCACCGATGCTTCACACTTCCTTGAAGACTTATGCTGATACGAATGGAGGTCGTCGTGTCAGGGCTAGGTGATGTCCTTCTCTTTCGCTTAACTGTAACGTCTGATCAATAGTTCCATCTCATGATGATGGCGGCGCTCGTTGTACGTCAAATGTCAAGTGACCATTCATTGGCTGAGTAATAAAAAAAAAGCACACAAAACTATCTGGAACTTCTTTCCTCCCTATGAAAAACCGGAAGTCAGAAACTGTGACATGTATCCATATAAACAATCCATTTTCCATGCGCCCTAATGTTAACGTACGTTGGCTCTGTCACTCAGGTGATGCGACGAAAAAAATTGTGGATGGGGATCCAAAAAATAGTGGAATTCGCAAGAAAGAAAACAAAAATTGCATCGGCCGGGAATCGAACCCGGGTCACCCGCGTGGCAGGCGAGAATTCTACCACTGAACCACCGATGCTTCACACTTCCTTGAAGACTTATGCTGATACGAATGGAGGTCGTCGTGTCAGGGCTAGGTGATGTCCTTCTCTTTCGCTTAACTGTAACGTCTGATCAATAGTTCCATCTCATGATGATGGCGGCGCTCGTTGTACGTCAAATGTCAAGTGACCATTCATTGGCTGAGTAATAAAAAAAAAGCACACAAAACTATCTGGAACTTCTTTCCTCCCTATGAAAAACCGGAAGTCAGAAACTGTGACATGTATCCATATAAACAATCCATTTTCCATGCGCCCTAATGTTAACGTACGTTGGCTCTGTCACTCAGGTGATGCGACGAAAAAAATTGTGGATGGGGATCCAAAAAATAGTGGAATTCGCAAGAAAGAAAACAAAAATTGCATCGGCCGGGAATCGAACCCGGGTCACCCGCGTGGCAGGCGAGAATTCTACCACTGAACCACCGATGCTTCACACTTCCTTGAAGACTTATGCTGATACGAATGGAGGTCGTCGTGTCAGGGCTAGGTGATGTCCTTCTCTTTCGCTTAACTGTAACGTCTGATCAATAGTTCCATCTCATGATGATGGCGGCGCTCGTTGTACGTCAAATGTCAAGTGACCATTCATTGGCTGAGTAATAAAAAAAAAGCACACAAAACTATCTGGAACTTCTTTCCTCCCTATGAAAAACCGGAAGTCAGAAACTGTGACATGTATCCATATAAACAATCCATTTTCCATGCGCCCTAATGTTAACGTACGTTGGCTCTGTCACTCAGGTGATGCGACGAAAAAAATTGTGGATGGGGATCCAAAAAATAGTGGAATTCGCAAGAAAGAAAACAAAAATTGCATCGGCCGGGAATCGAACCCGGGTCACCCGCGTGGCAGGCGAGAATTCTACCACTGAACCACCGATGCTTCACACTTCCTTGAAGACTTATGCTGATACGAATGGAGGTCGTCGTGTCAGGGCTAGGTGATGTCCTTCTCTTTCGCTTAACTGTAACGTCTGATCAATAGTTCCATCTCATGATGATGGCGGCGCTCGTTGTACGTCAAATGTCAAGTGACCATTCATTGGCTGAGTAATAAAAAAAAAGCACACAAAACTATCTGGAACTTCTTTCCTCCCTATGAAAAACCGGAAGTCAGAAACTGTGACATGTATCCATATAAACAATCCATTTTCCATGCGCCCTAATGTTAACGTACGTTGGCTCTGTCACTCAGGTGATGCGACGAAAAAAATTGTGGATGGGGATCCAAAAAATAGTGGAATTCGCAAGAAAGAAAACAAAAATTGCATCGGCCGGGAATCGAACCCGGGTCACCCGCGTGGCAGGCGAGAATTCTACCACTGAACCACCGATGCTTCACACTTCCTTGAAGACTTATGCTGATACGAATGGAGGTCGTCGTGTCAGGGCTAGGTGATGTCCTTCTCTTTCGCTTAACTGTAACGTCTGATCAATAGTTCCATCTCATGATGATGGCGGCGCTCGTTGTACGTCAAATGTCAAGTGACCATTCATTGGCTGAGTAATAAAAAAAAAGCACACAAAACTATCTGGAACTTCTTTCCTCCCTATGAAAAACCGGAAGTCAGAAACTGTGACATGTATCCATATAAACAATCCATTTTCCATGCGCCCTAATGTTAACGTACGTTGGCTCTGTCACTCAGGTGATGCGACGAAAAAAATTGTGGATGGGGATCCAAAAAATAGTGGAATTCGCAAGAAAGAAAACAAAAATTGCATCGGCCGGGAATCGAACCCGGGTCACCCGCGTGGCAGGCGAGAATTCTACCACTGAACCACCGATGCTTCACACTTCCTTGAAGACTTATGCTGATACGAATGGAGGTCGTCGTGTCAGGGCTAGGTGATGTCCTTCTCTTTCGCTTAACTGTAACGTCTGATCAATAGTTCCATCTCATGATGATGGCGGCGCTCGTTGTACGTCAAATGTCAAGTGACCATTCATTGGCTGAGTAATAAAAAAAAAGCACACAAAACTATCTGGAACTTCTTTCCTCCCTATGAAAAACCGGAAGTCAGAAACTGTGACATGTATCCATATAAACAATCCATTTTCCATGCGCCCTAATGTTAACGTACGTTGGCTCTGTCACTCAGGTGATGCGACGAAAAAAATTGTGGATGGGGATCCAAAAAATAGTGGAATTCGCAAGAAAGAAAACAAAAATTGCATCGGCCGGGAATCGAACCCGGGTCACCCGCGTGGCAGGCGAGAATTCTACCACTGAACCACCGATGCTTCACACTTCCTTGAAGACTTATGCTGATACGAATGGAGGTCGTCGTGTCAGGGCTAGGTGATGTCCTTCTCTTTCGCTTAACTGTAACGTCTGATCAATAGTTCCATCTCATGATGATGGCGGCGCTCGTTGTACGTCAAATGTCAAGTGACCATTCATTGGCTGAGTAATAAAAAAAAAGCACACAAAACTATCTGGAACTTCTTTCCTCCCTATGAAAAACCGGAAGTCAGAAACTGTGACATGTATCCATATAAACAATCCATTTTCCATGCGCCCTAATGTTAACGTACGTTGGCTCTGTCACTCAGGTGATGCGACGAAAAAAATTGTGGATGGGGATCCAAAAAATAGTGGAATTCGCAAGAAAGAAAACAAAAATTGCATCGGCCGGGAATCGAACCCGGGTCACCCGCGTGGCAGGCGAGAATTCTACCACTGAACCACCGATGCTTCACACTTCCTTGAAGACTTATGCTGATACGAATGGAGGTCGTCGTGTCAGGGCTAGGTGATGTCCTTCTCTTTCGCTTAACTGTAACGTCTGATCAATAGTTCCATCTCATGATGATGGCGGCGCTCGTTGTACGTCAAATGTCAAGTGACCATTCATTGGCTGAGTAATAAAAAAAAGCACACAAAACTATCTGGAACTTCTTTCCTCCCTATGAAAAACCGGAAGTCAGAAACTGTGACATGTATCCATATAAACAATCCATTTTCCATGCGCCCTAATGTTAACGTACGTTGGCTCTGTCACTCAGGTGATGCGACGAAAAAAATTGTGGATGGGGATCCAAAAACTAGTGGAATTCGCAAGAAAGAAAACAAAAATTGCATCGGCCGGGAATCGAACCCGGGTCACCCGCGTGGCAGGCGAGAATTCTACCACTGAACCACCGATGCTTCACACTTCCTTGAAGACTTATGCTGATACGAATGGAGGTCGTCGTGTCAGGGCTAGGTGATGTCCTTCTCTTTCGCTTAACTGTAACGTCTGATCAATAGTTCCATCTCATGATGATGGCGGCGCTCGTTGTACGTCAAATGTCAAGTGACCATTCATTGGCTGAGTAATAAAAAAAAAGCACACAAAACTATCTGGAACTTCTTTCCTCCCTATGAAAAACCGGAAGTCAGAAACTGTGACATGTATCCATATAAACAATCCATTTTCCATGCGCCCTAATGTTAACGTACGTTGGCTCTGTCACTCAGGTGATGCGACGAAAAAAATTGTGGATGGGGATCCAAAAAATAGTGGAATTCGCAAGAAAGAAAACAAAAATTGCATCGGCCGGGAATCGAACCCGGGTCACCCGCGTGGCAGGCGAGAATTCTACCACTGAACCACCGATGCTTCACACTTCCTTGAAGACTTATGCTGATACGAATGGAGGTCGTCGTGTCAGGGCTAGGTGATGTCCTTCTCTTTCGCTTAACTGTAACGTCTGATCAATAGTTCCATCTCATGATGATGGCGGCGCTCGTTGTACGTCAAATGTCAAGTGACCATTCATTGGCTGAGTAATAAAAAAAAAGCACACAAAACTATCTGGAACTTCTTTCCTCCCTATGAAAAACCGGAAGTCAGAAACTGTGACATGTATCCATATAAACAATCCATTTTCCATGCGCCCTAATGTTAACGTACGTTGGCTCTGTCACTCAGGTGATGCGACGAAAAAAATTGTGGATGGGGATCCAAAAAATAGTGGAATTCGCAAGAAAGAAAACAAAAATTGCATCGGCCGGGAATCGAACCCGGGTCACCCGCGTGGCAGGCGAGAATTCTACCACTGAACCACCGATGCTTCACACTTCCTTGAAGACTTATGCTGATACGAATGGAGGTCGTCGTGTCAGGGCTAGGTGATGTCCTTCTCTTTCGCTTAACTGTAACGTCTGATCAATAGTTCCATCTCATGATGATGGCGGCGCTCGTTGTACGTCAAATGTCAAGTGACCATTCATTGGCTGAGTAATAAAAAAAAGCACACAAAACTATCTGGAACTTCTTTCCTCCCTATGAAAAACCGGAAGTCAGAAACTGTGACATGTATCCATATAAACAATCCATTTTCCATGCGCCCTAATGTTAACGTACGTTGGCTCTGTCACTCAGGTGATGCGACGAAAAAAATTGTGGATGGGGATCCAAAAAATAGTGGAATTCGCAAGAAAGAAAACAAAAATTGCATCGGCCGGGAATCGAACCCGGGTCACCCGCGTGGCAGGCGAGAATTCTACCACTGAACCACCGATGCTTCACACTTCCTTGAAGACTTATGCTGATACGAATGGAGGTCGTCGTGTCAGGGCTAGGTGATGTCCTTCTCTTTCGCTTAACTGTAACGTCTGATCAATAGTTCCATCTCATGATGATGGCGGCGCTCGTTGTACGTCAAATGTCAAGTGACCATTCATTGGCTGAGTAATAAAAAAAAAGCACACAAAACTATCTGGAACTTCTTTCCTCCCTATGAAAAACCGGAAGTCAGAAACTGTGACATGTATCCATATAAACAATCCATTTTCCATGCGCCCTAATGTTAACGTACGTTGGCTCTGTCACTCAGGTGATGCGACGAAAAAAATTGTGGATGGGGATCCAAAAAATAGTGGAATTCGCAAGAAAGAAAACAAAAATTGCATCGGCCGGGAATCGAACCCGGGTCACCCGCGTGGCAGGCGAGAATTCTACCACTGAACCACCGATGCTTCACACTTCCTTGAAGACTTATGCTGATACGAATGGAGGTCGTCGTGTCAGGGCTAGGTGATGTCCTTCTCTTTCGCTTAACTGTAACGTCTGATCAATAGTTCCATCTCATGATGATGGCGGCGCTCGTTGTACGTCAAATGTCAAGTGACCATTCATTGGCTGAGTAATAAAAAAAAAGCACACAAAACTATCTGGAACTTCTTTCCTCCCTATGAAAAACCGGAAGTCAGAAACTGTGACATGTATCCATATAAACAATCCATTTTCCATGCGCCCTAATGTTAACGTACGTTGGCTCTGTCACTCAGGTGATGCGACGAAAAAAATTGTGGATGGGGATCCAAAAAATAGTGGAATTCGCAAGAAAGAAAACAAAAATTGCATCGGCCGGGAATCGAACCCGGGTCACCCGCGTGGCAGGCGAGAATTCTACCACTGAACCACCGATGCTTCACACTTCCTTGAAGACTTATGCTGATACGAATGGAGGTCGTCGTGTCAGGGCTAGGTGATGTCCTTCTCTTTCGCTTAACTGTAACGTCTGATCAATAGTTCCATCTCATGATGATGGCGGCGCTCGTTGTACGTCAAATGTCAAGTGACCATTCATTGGCTGAGTAATAAAAAAAAAGCACACAAAACTATCTGGAACTTCTTTCCTCCCTATGAAAAACCGGAAGTCAGAAACTGTGACATGTATCCATATAAACAATCCATTTTCCATGCGCCCTAATGTTAACGTACGTTGGCTCTGTCACTCAGGTGATGCGACGAAAAAAATTGTGGATGGGGATCCAAAAAATAGTGGAATTCGCAAGAAAGAAAACAAAAATTGCATCGGCCGGGAATCGAACCCGGGTCACCCGCGTGGCAGGCGAGAATTCTACCACTGAACCACCGATGCTTCACACTTCCTTGAAGACTTATGCTGATACGAATGGAGGTCGTCGTGTCAGGGCTAGGTGATGTCCTTCTCTTTCGCTTAACTGTAACGTCTGATCAATAGTTCCATCTCATGATGATGGCGGCGCTCGTTGTACGTCAAATGTCAAGTGACCATTCATTGGCTGAGTAATAAAAAAAAAGCACACAAAACTATCTGGAACTTCTTTCCTCCCTATGAAAAACCGGAAGTCAGAAACTGTGACATGTATCCATATAAACAATCCATTTTCCATGCGCCCTAATGTTAACGTACGTTGGCTCTGTCACTCAGGTGATGCGACGAAAAAAATTGTGGATGGGGATCCAAAAAATAGTGGAATTCGCAAGAAAGAAAACAAAAATTGCATCGGCCGGGAATCGAACCCGGGTCACCCGCGTGGCAGGCGAGAATTCTACCACTGAACCACCGATGCTTCACACTTCCTTGAAGACTTATGCTGATACGAATGGAGGTCGTCGTGTCAGGGCTAGGTGATGTCCTTCTCTTTCGCTTAACTGTAACGTCTGATCAATAGTTCCATCTCATGATGATGGCGGCGCTCGTTGTACGTCAAATGTCAAGTGACCATTCATTGGCTGAGTAATAAAACAAAAGCACACAAAACTATCTGGAACTTCTTTCCTCCCTATGAAAAACCGGAAGTCAGAAACTGTGACATGTATCCATATAAACAATCCATTTTCCATGCGCCCTAATGTTAACGTACGTTGGCTCTGTCACTCAGGTGATGCGACGAAAAAAATTGTGGATGGGGATCCAAAAAATAGTGGAATTCGCAAGAAAGAAAACAAAAATTGCATCAGCCGGGAATCGAACCCGGGTCACCCGCGTGGCAGGCGAGAATTCTACCACTGAACCACCGATGCTTCACACTTCCTTGAAGACTTATGCTGATACGAATGGAGGTCGTCGTGTCAGGGCTAGGTGATGTCCTTCTCTTTCGCTTAACTGTAACGTCTGATCAATAGTTCCATCTCATGATGATGGCGGCGCTCGTTGTACGTCAAATGTCAAGTGACCATTCATTGGCTGAGTAATAAAAAAAAAGCACACAAAACTATCTGGAACTTCTTTCCTCCCTATGAAAAACCGGAAGTCAGAAACTGTGACATGTATCCATATAAACAATCCATTTTCCATGCGCCCTAATGTTAACGTACGTTGGCTCTGTCACTCAGGTGATGCGACGAAAAAAATTGTGGATGGGGATCCAAAAAATAGTGGAATTCGCAAGAAAGAAAACAAAAATTGCATCGGCCGGGAATCGAACCCGGGTCACCCGCGTGGCAGGCGAGAATTCTACCACTGAACCACCGATGCTTCACACTTCCTTGAAGACTTATGCTGATACGAATGGAGGTCGTCGTGTCAGGGCTAGGTGATGTCCTTCTCTTTCGCTTAACTGTAACGTCTGATCAATAGTTCCATCTCATGATGATGGCGGCGCTCGTTGTACGTCAAATGTCAAGTGACCATTCATTGGCTGAGTAATAAAAAAAAAGCACACAAAACTATCTGGAACTTCTTTCCTCCCTATGAAAAACCGGAAGTCAGAAACTGTGACATGTATCCATATAAACAATCCATTTTCCATGCGCCCTAATGTTAACGTACGTTGGCTCTGTCACTCAGGTGATGCGACGAAAAAAATTGTGGATGGGGATCCAAAAAATAGTGGAATTCGCAAGAAAGAAAACAAAAATTGCATCGGCCGGGAATCGAACCCGGGTCACCCGCGTGGCAGGCGAGAATTCTACCACTGAACCACCGATGCTTCACACTTCCTTGAAGACTTATGCTGATACGAATGGAGGTCGTCGTGTCAGGGCTAGGTGATGTCCTTCTCTTTCGCTTAACTGTAACGTCTGATCAATAGTTCCATCTCATGATGATGGCGGCGCTCGTTGTACGTCAAATGTCAAGTGACCATTCATTGGCTGAGTAATAAAACAAAAGCACACAAAACTATCTGGAACTTCTTTCCTCCCTATGAAAAACCGGAAGTCAGAAACTGTGACATGTATCCATATAAACAATCCATTTTCCATGCGCCCTAATGTTAACGTACGTTGGCTCTGTCACTCAGGTGATGCGACGAAAAAAATTGTGGATGGGGATCCAAAAAATAGTGGAATTCGCAAGAAAGAAAACAAAAATTGCATCAGCCGGGAATCGAACCCGGGTCACCCGCGTGGCAGGCGAGAATTCTACCACTGAACCACCGATGCTTCACACTTCCTTGAAGACTTATGCTGATACGAATGGAGGTCGTCGTGTCAGGGCTAGGTGATGTCCTTCTCTTTCGCTTAACTGTAACGTCTGATCAATAGTTCCATCTCATGATGATGGCGGCGCTCGTTGTACGTCAAATGTCAAGTGACCATTCATTGGCTGAGTAATAAAAAAAAAGCACACAAAACTATCTGGAACTTCTTTCCTCCCTATGAAAAACCGGAAGTCAGAAACTGTGACATGTATCCATATAAACAATCCATTTTCCATGCGCCCTAATGTTAACGTACGTTGGCTCTGTCACTCAGGTGATGCGACGAAAAAAATTGTGGATGGGGATCCAAAAAATAGTGGAATTCGCAAGAAAGAAAACAAAAATTGCATCGGCCGGGAATCGAACCCGGGTCACCCGCGTGGCAGGCGAGAATTCTACCACTGAACCACCGATGCTTCACACTTCCTTGAAGACTTATGCTGATACGAATGGAGGTCGTCGTGTCAGGGCTAGGTGATGTCCTTCTCTTTCGCTTAACTGTAACGTCTGATCAATAGTTCCATCTCATGATGATGGCGGCGCTCGTTGTACGTCAAATGTCAAGTGACCATTCATTGGCTGAGTAATAAAAAAAAAGCACACAAAACTATCTGGAACTTCTTTCCTCCCTATGAAAAACCGGAAGTCAGAAACTGTGACATGTATCCATATAAACAATCCATTTTCCATGCGCCCTAATGTTAACGTACGTTGGCTCTGTCACTCAGGTGATGCGACGAAAAAAATTGTGGATGGGGATCCAAAAAATAGTGGAATTCGCAAGAAAGAAAACAAAAATTGCATCGGCCGGGAATCGAACCCGGCTCACCCGCGTGGCAGGCGAGAATTCTACCACTGAACCACCGATGCTTCACACTTCCTTGAAGACTTATGCTGATACGAATGGAGGTCGTCGTGTCAGGGCTAGGTGATGTCCTTCTCTTTCGCTTAACTGTAACGTCTGATCAATAGTTCCATCTCATGATGATGGCGGCGCTCGTTGTACGTCAAATGTCAAGTGACCATTCATTGGCTGAGTAATAAAAAAAAAGCACACAAAACTATCTGGAACTTCTTTCCTCCCTATGAAAAACCGGAAGTCAGAAACTGTGACATGTATCCATATAAACAATCCATTTTCCATGCGCCCTAATGTTAACGTACGTTGGCTCTGTCACTCAGGTGATGCGACGAAAAAAATTGTGGATGGGGATCCAAAAAATAGTGGAATTCGCAAGAAAGAAAACAAAAATTGCATCGGCCGGGAATCGAACCCGGGTCACCCGCGTGGCAGGCGAGAATTCTACCACTGAACCACCGATGCTTCACACTTCCTTGAAGACTTATGCTGATACGAATGGAGGTCGTCGTGTCAGGGCTAGGTGATGTCCTTCTCTTTCGCTTAACTGTAACGTCTGATCAATAGTTCCATCTCATGATGATGGCGGCGCTCGTTGTACGTCAAATGTCAAGTGACCATTCATTGGCTGAGTAATAAAAAAAAAGCACACAAAACTATCTGGAACTTCTTTCCTCCCTATGAAAAACCGGAAGTCAGAAACTGTGACATGTATCCATATAAACAATCCATTTTCCATGCGCCCTAATGTTAACGTACGTTGGCTCTGTCACTCAGGTGATGCGACGAAAAAAATTGTGGATGGGGATCCAAAAAATAGTGGAATTCGCAAGAAAGAAAACAAAAATTGCATCGGCCGGGAATCGAACCCGGGTCACCCGCGTGGCAGGCGAGAATTCTACCACTGAACCACCGATGCTTCACACTTCCTTGAAGACTTATGCTGATACGAATGGAGGTCGTCGTGTCAGGGCTAGGTGATGTCCTTCTCTTTCGCTTAACTGTAACGTCTGATCAATAGTTCCATCTCATGATGATGGCGGCGCTCGTTGTACGTCAAATGTCAAGTGACCATTCATTGGCTGAGTAATAAAAAAAAAGCACACAAAACTATCTGGAACTTCTTTCCTCCCTATGAAAAACCGGAAGTCAGAAACTGTGACATGTATCCATATAAACAATCCATTTTCCATGCGCCCTAATGTTAACGTACGTTGGCTCTGTCACTCAGGTGATGCGACGAAAAAAATTGTGGATGGGGATCCAAAAAATAGTGGAATTCGCAAGAAAGAAAACAAAAATTGCATCGGCCGGGAATCGAACCCGGGTCACCCGCGAGGCAGGCGAGAATTCTACCACTGAACCACCGATGCTTCACACTTCCTTGAAGACTTATGCTGATACGAATGGAGGTCGTCGTGTCAGGGCTAGGTGATGTCCTTCTCTTTCGCTTAACTGTAACGTCTGATCAATAGTTCCATCTCATGATGATGGCGGCGCTCGTTGTACGTCAAATGTCAAGTGACCATTCATTGGCTGAGTAATAAAAAAAAAGCACACAAAACTATCTGGAACTTCTTTCCTCCCTATGAAAAACCGGAAGTCAGAAACTGTGACATGTATCCATATAAACAATCCATTTTCCATGCGCCCTAATGTTAACGTACGTTGGCTCTGTCACTCAGGTGATGCGACGAAAAAAATTGTGGATGGGGATCCAAAAAATAGTGGAATTCGCAAGAAAGAAAACAAAAATTGCATCGGCCGGGAATCGAACCCGGGTCACCCGCGTGGCAGGCGAGAATTCTACCACTGAACCACCGATGCTTCACACTTCCTTGAAGACTTATGCTGATACGAATGGAGGTCGTCGTGTCAGGGCTAGGTGATGTCCTTCTCTTTCGCTTAACTGTAACGTCTGATCAATAGTTCCATCTCATGATGATGGCGGCGCTCGTTGTACGTCAAATGTCAAGTGACCATTCATTGGCTGAGTAATAAAAAAAAAGCACACAAAACTATCTGGAACTTCTTTCCTCCCTATGAAAAACCGGAAGTCAGAAACTGTGACATGTATCCATATAAACAATCCATTTTCCATGCGCCCTAATGTTAACGTACGTTGGCTCTGTCACTCAGGTGATGCGACGAAAAAAATTGTGGATGGGGATCCAAAAAATAGTGGAATTCGCAAGAAAGAAAACAAAAATTGCATCGGCCGGGAATCGAACCCGGGTCACCCGCGTGGCAGGCGAGAATTCTACCACTGAACCACCGATGCTTCACACTTCCTTGAAGACTTATGCTGATACGAATGGAGGTCGTCGTGTCAGGGCTAGGTGATGTCCTTCTCTTTCGCTTAACTGTAACGTCTGATCAATAGTTCCATCTCATGATGATGGCGGCGCTCGTTGTACGTCAAATGTCAAGTGACCATTCATTGGCTGAGTAATAAAAAAAAAGCACACAAAACTATCTGGAACTTCTTTCCTCCCTATGAAAAACCGGAAGTCAGAAACTGTGACATGTATCCATATAAACAATCCATTTTCCATGCGCCCTAATGTTAACGTACGTTGGCTCTGTCACTCAGGTGATGCGACGAAAAAAATTGTGGATGGGGATCCAAAAAATAGTGGAATTCGCAAGAAAGAAAACAAAAATTGCATCGGCCGGGAATCGAACCCGGGTCACCCGCGTGGCAGGCGAGAATTCTACCACTGAACCACCGATGCTTCACACTTCCTTGAAGACTTATGCTGATACGAATGGAGGTCGTCGTGTCAGGGCTAGGTGATGTCCTTCTCTTTCGCTTAACTGTAACGTCTGATCAATAGTTCCATCTCATGATGATGGCGGCGCTCGTTGTACGTCAAATGTCAAGTGACCATTCATTGGCTGAGTAATAAAAAAAAAGCACACAAAACTATCTGGAACTTCTTTCCTCCCTATGAAAAACCGGAAGTCAGAAACTGTGACATGTATCCATATAAACAATCCATTTTCCATGCGCCCTAATGTTAACGTACGTTGGCTCTGTCACTCAGGTGATGCGACGAAAAAAATTGTGGATGGGGATCCAAAAAATAGTGGAATTCGCAAGAAAGAAAACAAAAATTGCATCGGCCGGGAATCGAACCCGGGTCACCCGCGTGGCAGGCGAGAATTCTACCACTGAACCACCGATGCTTCACACTTCCTTGAAGACTTATGCTGATACGAATGGAGGTCGTCGTGTCAGGGCTAGGTGATGTCCTTCTCTTTCGCTTAACTGTAACGTCTGATCAATAGTTCCATCTCATGATGATGGCGGCGCTCGTTGTACGTCAAATGTCAAGTGACCATTCATTGGCTGAGTAATAAAAAAAAAGCACACAAAACTATCTGGAACTTCTTTCCTCCCTATGAAAAACCGGAAGTCAGAAACTGTGACATGTATCCATATAAACAATCCATTTTCCATGCGCCCTAATGTTAACGTACGTTGGCTCTGTCACTCAGGTGATGCGACGAAAAAAATTGTGGATGGGGATCCAAAAAATAGTGGAATTCGCAAGAAAGAAAACAAAAATTGCATCGGCCGGGAATCGAACCCGGGTCACCCGCGTGGCAGGCGAGAATTCTACCACTGAACCACCGATGCTTCACACTTCCTTGAAGACTTATGCTGATACGAATGGAGGTCGTCGTGTCAGGGCTAGGTGATGTCCTTCTCTTTCGCTTAACTGTAACGTCTGATCAATAGTTCCATCTCATGATGATGGCGGCGCTCGTTGTACGTCAAATGTCAAGTGACCATTCATTGGCTGAGTAATAAAAAAAAAGCACACAAAACTATCTGGAACTTCTTTCCTCCCTATGAAAAACCGGAAGTCAGAAACTGTGACATGTATCCATATAAACAATCCATTTTCCATGCGCCCTAATGTTAACGTACGTTGGCTCTGTCACTCAGGTGATGCGACGAAAAAAATTGTGGATGGGGATCCAAAAAATAGTGGAATTCGCAAGAAAGAAAACAAAAATTGCATCGGCCGGGAATCGAACCCGGGTCACCCGCGTGGCAGGCGAGAATTCTACCACTGAACCACCGATGCTTCACACTTCCTTGAAGACTTATGCTGATACGAATGGAGGTCGTCGTGTCAGGGCTAGGTGATGTCCTTCTCTTTCGCTTAACTGTAACGTCTGATCAATAGTTCCATCTCATGATGATGGCGGCGCTCGTTGTACGTCAAATGTCAAGTGACCATTCATTGGCTGAGTAATAAAAAAAAAGCACACAAAACTATCTGGAACTTCTTTCCTCCCTATGAAAAACCGGAAGTCAGAAACTGTGACATGTATCCATATAAACAATCCATTTTCCATGCGCCCTAATGTTAACGTACGTTGGCTCTGTCACTCAGGTGATGCGACGAAAAAAATTGTGGATGGGGATCCAAAAAATAGTGGAATTCGCAAGAAAGAAAACAAAAATTGCATCGGCCGGGAATCGAACCCGGGTCACCCGCGTGGCAGGCGAGAATTCTACCACTGAACCACCGATGCTTCACACTTCCTTGAAGACTTATGCTGATACGAATGGAGGTCGTCGTGTCAGGGCTAGGTGATGTCCTTCTCTTTCGCTTAACTGTAACGTCTGATCAATAGTTCCATCTCATGATGATGGCGGCGCTCGTTGTACGTCAAATGTCAAGTGACCATTCATTGGCTGAGTAATAAAAAAAAAGCACACAAAACTATCTGGAACTTCTTTCCTCCCTATGAAAAACCGGAAGTCAGAAACTGTGACATGTATCCATATAAACAATCCATTTTCCATGCGCCCTAATGTTAACGTACGTTGGCTCTGTCACTCAGGTGATGCGACGAAAAAAATTGTGGATGGGGATCCAAAAAATAGTGGAATTCGCAAGAAAGAAAACAAAAATTGCATCGGCCGGGAATCGAACCCGGGTCACCCGCGTGGCAGGCGAGAATTCTACCACTGAACCACCGATGCTTCACACTTCCTTGAAGACTTATGCTGATACGAATGGAGGTCGTCGTGTCAGGGCTAGGTGATGTCCTTCTCTTTCGCTTAACTGTAACGTCTGATCAATAGTTCCATCTCATGATGATGGCGGCGCTCGTTGTACGTCAAATGTCAAGTGACCATTCATTGGCTGAGTAATAAAAAAAAAGCACACAAAACTATCTGGAACTTCTTTCCTCCCTATGAAAAACCGGAAGTCAGAAACTGTGACATGTATCCATATAAACAATCCATTTTCCATGCGCCCTAATGTTAACGTACGTTGGCTCTGTCACTCAGGTGATGCGACGAAAAAAATTGTGGATGGGGATCCAAAAAATAGTGGAATTCGCAAGAAAGAAAACAAAAATTGCATCGGCCGGGAATCGAACCCGGGTCACCCGCGTGGCAGGCGAGAATTCTACCACTGAACCACCGATGCTTCACACTTCCTTGAAGACTTATGCTGATACGAATGGAGGTCGTCGTGTCAGGGCTAGGTGATGTCCTTCTCTTTCGCTTAACTGTAACGTCTGATCAATAGTTCCATCTCATGATGATGGCGGCGCTCGTTGTACGTCAAATGTCAAGTGACCATTCATTGGCTGAGTAATAAAAAAAAAGCACACAAAACTATCTGGAACTTCTTTCCTCCCTATGAAAAACCGGAAGTCAGAAACTGTGACATGTATCCATATAAACAATCCATTTTCCATGCGCCCTAATGTTAACGTACGTTGGCTCTGTCACTCAGGTGATGCGACGAAAAAAATTGTGGATGGGGATCCAAAAAATAGTGGAATTCGCAAGAAAGAAAACAAAAATTGCATCGGCCGGGAATCGAACCCGGGTCACCCGCGTGGCAGGCGAGAATTCTACCACTGAACCACCGATGCTTCACACTCCCTTGAAGACTTATGCTGATACGAATGGAGGTCGTCGTGTCAGGGCTAGGTGATGTCCTTCTCTTTCGCTTAACTGTAACGTCTGATCAATAGTTCCATCTCATGATGATGGCGGCGCTCGTTGTACGTCAAATGTCAAGTGACCATTCATTGGCTGAGTAATAAAAAAAAAGCACACAAAACTATCTGGAACTTCTTTCCTCCCTATGAAAAACCGGAAGTCAGAAACTGTGACATGTATCCATATAAACAATCCATTTTCCATGCGCCCTAATGTTAACGTACGTTGGCTCTGTCACTCAGGTGATGCGACGAAAAAAATTGTGGATGGGGATCCAAAAAATAGTGGAATTCGCAAGAAAGAAAACAAAAATTGCATCGGCCGGGAATCGAACCCGGGTCACCCGCGTGGCAGGCGAGAATTCTACCACTGAACCACCGATGCTTCACACTTCCTTGAAGACTTATGCTGATACGAATGGAGGTCGTCGTGTCAGGGCTAGGTGATGTCCTTCTCTTTCGCTTAACTGTAACGTCTGATCAATAGTTCCATCTCATGATGATGGCGGCGCTCGTTGTACGTCAAATGTCAAGTGACCATTCATTGGCTGAGTAATAAAAAAAAAGCACACAAAACTATCTGGAACTTCTTTCCTCCCTATGAAAAACCGGAAGTCAGAAACTGTGACATGTATCCATATAAACAATCCATTTTCCATGCGCCCTAATGTTAACGTACGTTGGCTCTGTCACTCAGGTGATGCGACGAAAAAAATTGTGGATGGGGATCCAAAAAATAGTGGAATTCGCAAGAAAGAAAACAAAAATTGCATCGGCCGGGAATCGAACCCGGGTCACCCGCGTGGCAGGCGAGAATTCTACCACTGAACCACCGATGCTTCACACTTCCTTGAAGACTTATGCTGATACGAATGGAGGTCGTCGTGTCAGGGCTAGGTGATGTCCTTCTCTTTCGCTTAACTGTAACGTCTGATCAATAGTTCCATCTCATGATGATGGCGGCGCTCGTTGTACGTCAAATGTCAAGTGACCATTCATTGGCTGAGTAATAAAAAAAAAGCACACAAAACTATCTGGAACTTCTTTCCTCCCTATGAAAAACCGGAAGTCAGAAACTGTGACATGTATCCATATAAACAATCCATTTTCCATGCGCCCTAATGTTAACGTACGTTGGCTCTGTCACTCAGGTGATGCGACGAAAAAAATTGTGGATGGGGATCCAAAAAATAGTGGAATTCGCAAGAAAGAAAACAAAAATTGCATCGGCCGGGAATCGAACCCGGGTCACCCGCGTGGCAGGCGAGAATTCTACCACTGAACCACCGATGCTTCACACTTCCTTGAAGACTTATGCTGATACGAATGGAGGTCGTCGTGTCAGGGCTAGGTGATGTCCTTCTCTTTCGCTTAACTGTAACGTCTGATCAATAGTTCCATCTCATGATGATGGCGGCGCTCGTTGTACGTCAAATGTCAAGTGACCATTCATTGGCTGAGTAATAAAAAAAAAGCACACAAAACTATCTGGAACTTCTTTCCTCCCTATGAAAAACCGGAAGTCAGAAACTGTGACATGTATCCATATAAACAATCCATTTTCCATGCGCCCTAATGTTAACGTACGTTGGCTCTGTCACTCAGGTGATGCGACGAAAAAAATTGTGGATGGGGATCCAAAAAATAGTGGAATTCGCAAGAAAGAAAACAAAAATTGCATCGGCCGGGAATCGAACCCGGGTCACCCGCGTGGCAGGCGAGAATTCTACCACTGAACCACCGATGCTTCACACTTCCTTGAAGACTTATGCTGATACGAATGGAGGTCGTCGTGTCAGGGCTAGGTGATGTCCTTCTCTTTCGCTTAACTGTAACGTCTGATCAATAGTTCCATCTCATGATGATGGCGGCGCTCGTTGTACGTCAAATGTCAAGTGACCATTCATTGGCTGAGTAATAAAAAAAAAGCACACAAAACTATCTGGAACTTCTTTCCTCCCTATGAAAAACCGGAAGTCAGAAACTGTGACATGTATCCATATAAACAATCCATTTTCCATGCGCCCTAATGTTAACGTACGTTGGCTCTGTCACTCAGGTGATGCGACGAAAAAAATTGTGGATGGGGATCCAAAAAATAGTGGAATTCGCAAGAAAGAAAACAAAAATTGCATCGGCCGGGAATCGAACCCGGGTCACCCGCGTGGCAGGCGAGAATTCTACCACTGAACCACCGATGCTTCACACTTCCTTGAAGACTTATGCTGATACGAATGGAGGTCGTCGTGTCAGGGCTAGGTGATGTCCTTCTCTTTCGCTTAACTGTAACGTCTGATCAATAGTTCCATCTCATGATGATGGCGGCGCTCGTTGTACGTCAAATGTCAAGTGACCATTCATTGGCTGAGTAATAAAAAAAGCACACAAAACTATCTGGAACTTCTTTCCTCCCTATGAAAAACCGGAAGTCAGAAACTGTGACATGTATCCATATAAACAATCCATTTTCCATGCGCCCTAATGTTAACGTACGTTGGCTCTGTCACTCAGGTGATGCGACGAAAAAAATTGTGGATGGGGATCCAAAAAATAGTGGAATTCGCAAGAAAGAAAACAAAAATTGCATCGGCCGGGAATCGAACCCGGGTCACCCGCGTGGCAGGCGAGAATTCTACCACTGAACCACCGATGCTTCACACTTCCTTGAAGACTTATGCTGATACGAATGGAGGTCGTCGTGTCAGGGCTAGGTGATGTCCTTCTCTTTCGCTTAACTGTAACGTCTGATCAATAGTTCCATCTCATGATGATGGCGGCGCTCGTTGTACGTCAAATGTCAAGTGACCATTCATTGGCTGAGTAATAAAAAAAAAGCACACAAAACTATCTGGAACTTCTTTCCTCCCTATGAAAAACCGGAAGTCAGAAACTGTGACATGTATCCATATAAACAATCCATTTTCCATGCGCCCTAATGTTAACGTACGTTGGCTCTGTCACTCAGGTGATGCGACGAAAAAAATTGTGGATGGGGATCCAAAAAATAGTGGAATTCGCAAGAAAGAAAACAAAAATTGCATCGGCCGGGAATCGAACCCGGGTCACCCGCGTGGCAGGCGAGAATTCTACCACTGAACCACCGATGCTTCACACTTCCTTGAAGACTTATGCTGATACGAATGGAGGTCGTCGTGTCAGGGCTAGGTGATGTCCTTCTCTTTCGCTTAACTGTAACGTCTGATCAATAGTTCCATCTCATGATGATGGCGGCGCTCGTTGTACGTCAAATGTCAAGTGACCATTCATTGGCTGAGTAATAAAAAAAAAGCACACAAAACTATCTGGAACTTCTTTCCTCCCTATGAAAAACCGGAAGTCAGAAACTGTGACATGTATCCATATAAACAATCCATTTTCCATGCGCCCTAATGTTAACGTACGTTGGCTCTGTCACTCAGGTGATGCGACGAAAAAAATTGTGGATGGGGATCCAAAAAATAGTGGAATTCGCAAGAAAGAAAACAAAAATTGCATCGGCCGGGAATCGAACCCGGGTCACCCGCGTGGCAGGCGAGAATTCTACCACTGAACCACCGATGCTTCACACTTCCTTGAAGACTTATGCTGATACGAATGGAGGTCGTCGTGTCAGGGCTAGGTGATGTCCTTCTCTTTCGCTTAACTGTAACGTCTGATCAATAGTTCCATCTCATGATGATGGCGGCGCTCGTTGTACGTCAAATGTCAAGTGACCATTCATTGGCTGAGTAATAAAAAAAAAGCACACAAAACTATCTGGAACTTCTTTCCTCCCTATGAAAAACCGGAAGTCAGAAACTGTGACATGTATCCATATAAACAATCCATTTTCCATGCGCCCTAATGTTAACGTACGTTGGCTCTGTCACTCAGGTGATGCGACGAAAAAAATTGTGGATGGGGATCCAAAAAATAGTGGAATTCGCAAGAAAGAAAACAAAAATTGCATCGGCCGGGAATCGAACCCGGGTCACCCGCGTGGCAGGCGAGAATTCTACCACTGAACCACCGATGCTTCACACTTCCTTGAAGACTTATGCTGATACGAATGGAGGTCGTCGTGTCAGGGCTAGGTGATGTCCTTCTCTTTCGCTTAACTGTAACGTCTGATCAATAGTTCCATCTCATGATGATGGCGGCGCTCGTTGTACGTCAAATGTCAAGTGACCATTCATTGGCTGAGTAATAAAAAAAAAGCACACAAAACTATCTGGAACTTCTTTCCTCCCTATGAAAAACCGGAAGTCAGAAACTGTGACATGTATCCATATAAACAATCCATTTTCCATGCGCCCTAATGTTAACGTACGTTGGCTCTGTCACTCAGGTGATGCGACGAAAAAAATTGTGGATGGGGATCCAAAAAATAGTGGAATTCGCAAGAAAGAAAACAAAAATTGCATCGGCCGGGAATCGAACCCGGGTCACCCGCGTGGCAGGCGAGAATTCTACCACTGAACCACCGATGCTTCACACTTCCTTGAAGACTTATGCTGATACGAATGGAGGTCGTCGTGTCAGGGCTAGGTGATGTCCTTCTCTTTCGCTTAACTGTAACGTCTGATCAATAGTTCCATCTCATGATGATGGCGGCGCTCGTTGTACGTCAAATGTCAAGTGACCATTCATTGGCTGAGTAATAAAAAAAAAGCACACAAAACTATCTGGAACTTCTTTCCTCCCTATGAAAAACCGGAAGTCAGAAACTGTGACATGTATCCATATAAACAATCCATTTTCCATGCGCCCTAATGTTAACGTACGTTGGCTCTGTCACTCAGGTGATGCGACGAAAAAAATTGTGGATGGGGATCCAAAAAATAGTGGAATTCGCAAGAAAGAAAACAAAAATTGCATCGGCCGGGAATCGAACCCGGGTCACCCGCGTGGCAGGCGAGAATTCTACCACTGAACCACCGATGCTTCACACTTCCTTGAAGACTTATGCTGATACGAATGGAGGTCGTCGTGTCAGGGCTAGGTGATGTCCTTCTCTTTCGCTTAACTGTAACGTCTGATCAATAGTTCCATCTCATGATGATGGCGGCGCTCGTTGTACGTCAAATGTCAAGTGACCATTCATTGGCTGAGTAATAAAAAAAAAGCACACAAAACTATCTGGAACTTCTTTCCTCCCTATGAAAAACCGGAAGTCAGAAACTGTGACATGTATCCATATAAACAATCCATTTTCCATGCGCCCTAATGTTAACGTACGTTGGCTCTGTCACTCAGGTGATGCGACGAAAAAAATTGTGGATGGGGATCCAAAAAATAGTGGAATTCGCAAGAAAGAAAACAAAAATTGCATCGGCCGGGAATCGAACCCGGGTCACCCGCGTGGCAGGCGAGAATTCTACCACTGAACCACCGATGCTTCACACTTCCTTGAAGACTTATGCTGATACGAATGGAGGTCGTCGTGTCAGGGCTAGGTGATGTCCTTCTCTTTCGCTTAACTGTAACGTCTGATCAATAGTTCCATCTCATGATGATGGCGGCGCTCGTTGTACGTCAAATGTCAAGTGACCATTCATTGGCTGAGTAATAAAAAAAAAGCACATAAAACTATCTGGAACTTCTTTCCTCCCTATGAAAAACCGGAAGTCAGAAACTGTGACATGTATCCATATAAACAATCCATTTTCCATGCGCCCTAATGTTAACGTACGTTGGCTCTGTCACTCAGGTGATGCGACGAAAAAAATTGTGGATGGGGATCCAAAAAATAGTGGAATTCGCAAGAAAGAAAACAAAAATTGCATCGGCCGGGAATCGAACCCGGGTCACCCGCGTGGCAGGCGAGAATTCTACCACTGAACCACCGATGCTTCACACTTCCTTGAAGACTTATGCTGATACGAATGGAGGTCGTCGTGTCAGGGCTAGGTGATGTCCTTCTCTTTCGCTTAACTGTAACGTCTGATCAATAGTTCCATCTCATGATGATGGCGGCGCTCGTTGTACGTCAAATGTCAAGTGACCATTCATTGGCTGAGTAATAAAAAAAAAGCACACAAAACTATCTGGAACTTCTTTCCTCCCTATGAAAAACCGGAAGTCAGAAACTGTGACATGTATCCATATAAACAATCCATTTTCCATGCGCCCTAATGTTAACGTACGTTGGCTCTGTCACTCAGGTGATGCGACGAAAAAAATTGTGGATGGGGATCCAAAAAATAGTGGAATTCGCAAGAAAGAAAACAAAAATTGCATCGGCCGGGAATCGAACCCGGGTCACCCGCGTGGCAGGCGAGAATTCTACCACTGAACCACCGATGCTTCACACTTCCTTGAAGACTTATGCTGATACGAATGGAGGTCGTCGTGTCAGGGCTAGGTGATGTCCTTCTCTTTCGCTTAACTGTAACGTCTGATCAATAGTTCCATCTCATGATGATGGCGGCGCTCGTTGTACGTCAAATGTCAAGTGACCATTCATTGGCTGAGTAATAAAAAAAAAGCACACAAAACTATCTGGAACTTCTTTCCTCCCTATGAAAAACCGGAAGTCAGAAACTGTGACATGTATCCATATAAACAATCCATTTTCCATGCGCCCTAATGTTAACGTACGTTGGCTCTGTCACTCAGGTGATGCGACGAAAAAAATTGTGGATGGGGATCCAAAAAATAGTGGAATTCGCAAGAAAGAAAACAAAAATTGCATCGGCCGGGAATCGAACCCGGGTCACCCGCGTGGCAGGCGAGAATTCTACCACTGAACCACCGATGCTTCACACTTCCTTGAAGACTTATGCTGATACGAATGGAGGTCGTCGTGTCAGGGCTAGGTGATGTCCTTCTCTTTCGCTTAACTGTAACGTCTGATCAATAGTTCCATCTCATGATGATGGCGGCGCTCGTTGTACGTCAAATGTCAAGTGACCATTCATTGGCTGAGTAATAAAAAAAAAGCACACAAAACTATCTGGAACTTCTTTCCTCCCTATGAAAAACCGGAAGTCAGAAACTGTGACATGTATCCATATAAACAATCCATTTTCCATGCGCCCTAATGTTAACGTACGTTGGCTCTGTCACTCAGGTGATGCGACGAAAAAAATTGTGGATGGGGATCCAAAAAATAGTGGAATTCGCAAGAAAGAAAACAAAAATTGCATCGGCCGGGAATCGAACCCGGGTCACCCGCGTGGCAGGCGAGAATTCTACCACTGAACCACCGATGCTTCACACTTCCTTGAAGACTTATGCTGATACGAATGGAGGTCGTCGTGTCAGGGCTAGGTGATGTCCTTCTCTTTCGCTTAACTGTAACGTCTGATCAATAGTTCCATCTCATGATGATGGCGGCGCTCGTTGTACGTCAAATGTCAAGTGACCATTCATTGGCTGAGTAATAAAAAAAAAGCACACAAAACTATCTGGAACTTCTTTCCTCCCTATGAAAAACCGGAAGTCAGAAACTGTGACATGTATCCATATAAACAATCCATTTTCCATGCGCCCTAATGTTAACGTACGTTGGCTCTGTCACTCAGGTGATGCGACGAAAAAAATTGTGGATGGGGATCCAAAAAATAGTGGAATTCGCAAGAAAGAAAACAAAAATTGCATCGGCCGGGAATCGAACCCGGGTCACCCGCGTGGCAGGCGAGAATTCTACCACTGAACCACCGATGCTTCACACTTCCTTGAAGACTTATGCTGATACGAATGGAGGTCGTCGTGTCAGGGCTAGGTGATGTCCTTCTCTTTCGCTTAACTGTAACGTCTGATCAATAGTTCCATCTCATGATGATGGCGGCGCTCGTTGTACGTCAAATGTCAAGTGACCATTCATTGGCTGAGTAATAAAAAAAAAGCACACAAAACTATCTGGAACTTCTTTCCTCCCTATGAAAAACCGGAAGTCAGAAACTGTGACATGTATCCATATAAACAATCCATTTTCCATGCGCCCTAATGTTAACGTACGTTGGCTCTGTCACTCAGGTGATGCGACGAAAAAAATTGTGGATGGGGATCCAAAAAATAGTGGAATTCGCAAGAAAGAAAACAAAAATTGCATCGGCCGGGAATCGAACCCGGGTCACCCGCGTGGCAGGCGAGAATTCTACCACTGAACCACCGATGCTTCACACTTCCTTGAAGACTTATGCTGATACGAATGGAGGTCGTCGTGTCAGGGCTAGGTGATGTCCTTCTCTTTCGCTTAACTGTAACGTCTGATCAATAGTTCCATCTCATGATGATGGCGGCGCTCGTTGTACGTCAAATGTCAAGTGACCATTCATTGGCTGAGTAATAAAAAAAAAGCACACAAAACTATCTGGAACTTCTTTCCTCCCTATGAAAAACCGGAAGTCAGAAACTGTGACATGTATCCATATAAACAATCCATTTTCCATGCGCCCTAATGTTAACGTACGTTGGCTCTGTCACTCAGGTGATGCGACGAAAAAAATTGTGGATGGGGATCCAAAAAATAGTGGAATTCGCAAGAAAGAAAACAAAAATTGCATCGGCCGGGAATCGAACCCGGGTCACCCGCGTGGCAGGCGAGAATTCTACCACTGAACCACCGATGCTTCACACTTCCTTGAAGACTTATGCTGATACGAATGGAGGTCGTCGTGTCAGGGCTAGGTGATGTCCTTCTCTTTCGCTTAACTGTAACGTCTGATCAATAGTTCCATCTCATGATGATGGCGGCGCTCGTTGTACGTCAAATGTCAAGTGACCATTCATTGGCTGAGTAATAAAAAAAAAGCACACAAAACTATCTGGAACTTCTTTCCTCCCTATGAAAAACCGGAAGTCAGAAACTGTGACATGTATCCATATAAACAATCCATTTTCCATGCGCCCTAATGTTAACGTACGTTGGCTCTGTCACTCAGGTGATGCGACGAAAAAAATTGTGGATGGGGATCCAAAAAATAGTGGAATTCGCAAGAAAGAAAACAAAAATTGCATCGGCCGGGAATCGAACCCGGGTCACCCGCGTGGCAGGCGAGAATTCTACCACTGAACCACCGATGCTTCACACTTCCTTGAAGACTTATGCTGATACGAATGGAGGTCGTCGTGTCAGGGCTAGGTGATGTCCTTCTCTTTCGCTTAACTGTAACGTCTGATCAATAGTTCCATCTCATGATGATGGCGGCGCTCGTTGTACGTCAAATGTCAAGTGACCATTCATTGGCTGAGTAATAAAAAAAAAGCACACAAAACTATCTGGAACTTCTTTCCTCCCTATGAAAAACCGGAAGTCAGAAACTGTGACATGTATCCATATAAACAATCCATTTTCCATGCGCCCTAATGTTAACGTACGTTGGCTCTGTCACTCAGGTGATGCGACGAAAAAAATTGTGGATGGGGATCCAAAAAATAGTGGAATTCGCAAGAAAGAAAACAAAAATTGCATCGGCCGGGAATCGAACCCGGGTCACCCGCGTGGCAGGCGAGAATTCTACCACTGAACCACCGATGCTTCACACTTCCTTGAAGACTTATGCTGATACGAATGGAGGTCGTCGTGTCAGGGCTAGGTGATGTCCTTCTCTTTCGCTTAACTGTAACGTCTGATCAATAGTTCCATCTCATGATGATGGCGGCGCTCGTTGTACGTCAAATGTCAAGTGACCATTCATTGGCTGAGTAATAAAAAAAAAGCACACAAAACTATCTGGAACTTCTTTCCTCCCTATGAAAAACCGGAAGTCAGAAACTGTGACATGTATCCATATAAACAATCCATTTTCCATGCGCCCTAATGTTAACGTACGTTGGCTCTGTCACTCAGGTGATGCGACGAAAAAAATTGTGGATGGGGATCCAAAAAATAGTGGAATTCGCAAGAAAGAAAACAAAAATTGCATCGGCCGGGAATCGAACCCGGGTCACCCGCGTGGCAGGCGAGAATTCTACCACTGAACCACCGATGCTTCACACTTCAGAAACTGTGACATGTATCCATATAAACAATCCATTTTCCATGCGCCCTAATGTTAACGTACGTTGGCTCTGTCACTCAGGTGATGCGACGAAAAAAATTGTGGATGGGGATCCAAAAAATAGTGGAATTCGCAAGAAAGAAAACAAAAATTGCATCGGCCGGGAATCGAACCCGGGTCACCCGCGTGGCAGGCGAGAATTCTACCACTGAACCACCGATGCTTCACACTTCCTTGAAGACTTATGCTGATACGAATGGAGGTCGTCGTGTCAGGGCTAGGTGATGTCCTTCTCTTTCGCTTAACTGTAACGTCTGATCAATAGTTCCATCTCATGATGATGGCGGCGCTCGTTGTACGTCAAATGTCAAGTGACCATTCATTGGCTGAGTAATAAAAAAAAAGCACACAAAACTATCTGGAACTTCTTTCCTCCCTATGAAAAACCGGAAGTCAGAAACTGTGACATGTATCCATATAAACAATCCATTTTCCATGCGCCCTAATGTTAACGTACGTTGGCTCTGTCACTCAGGTGATGCGACGAAAAAAATTGTGGATGGGGATCCAAAAAATAGTGGAATTCGCAAGAAAGAAAACAAAAATTGCATCGGCCGGGAATCGAACCCGGGTCACCCGCGTGGCAGGCGAGAATTCTACCACTGAACCACCGATGCTTCACACTTCCTTGAAGACTTATGCTGATACGAATGGAGGTCGTCGTGTCAGGGCTAGGTGATGTCCTTCTCTTTCGCTTAACTGTAACGTCTGATCAATAGTTCCATCTCATGATGATGGCGGCGCTCGTTGTACGTCAAATGTCAAGTGACCATTCATTGGCTGAGTAATAAAAAAAAAGCACACAAAACTATCTGGAACTTCTTTCCTCCCTATGAAAAACCGGAAGTCAGAAACTGTGACATGTATCCATATAAACAATCAACGTTACAGCGAGCGCCGCCATCATCATGAGATGGAACTATTGATCAGACGTTACAGTTAAGCGAAAGAGAAGGACATCACCTAGCCCTGACACGACGACCTCCATTCGTATCAGCATAAGTCGAGAATTCTACCACTGAACCACCGATGCTTCACACTTCCTTGAAGACTTATGCTGATACGAATGGAGGTCGTCGTGTCAGGGCTAGGTGATGTCCTTCTCTTTCGCTTAACTGTAACGTCTGATCAATAGTTCCATCTCATGATGATGGCGGCGCTCGTTGTACGTCAAATGTCAAGTGACCATTCATTGGCTGAGTAATAAAAAAAAAGCACACAAAACTATCTGGAACTTCTTTCCTCCCTATGAAAAACCGGAAGTCAGAAACTGTGACATGTATCCATATAAACAATCCATTTTCCATGCGCCCTAATGTTAACGTACGTTGGCTCTGTCACTCAGGTGATGCGACGAAAAAAATTGTGGATGGGGATCCAAAAAATAGTGGAATTCGCAAGAAAGAAAACAAAAATTGCATCGGCCGGGAATCGAACCCGGGTCACCCGCGTGGCAGGCGAGAATTCTACCACTGAACCACCGATGCTTCACACTTCCTTGAAGACTTATGCTGATACGAATGGAGGTCGTCGTGTCAGGGCTAGGTGATGTCCTTCTCTTTCGCTTAACTGTAACGTCTGATCAATAGTTCCATCTCATGATGATGGCGGCGCTCGTTGTACGTCAAATGTCAAGTGACCATTCATTGGCTGAGTAATAAAAAAAAAGCACACAAAACTATCTGGAACTTCTTTCCTCCCTATGAAAAACCGGAAGTCAGAAACTGTGACATGTATCCATATAAACAATCCATTTTCCATGCGCCCTAATGTTAACGTACGTTGGCTCTGTCACTCAGGTGATGCGACGAAAAAAATTGTGGATGGGGATCCAAAAAATAGTGGAATTCGCAAGAAAGAAAACAAAAATTGCATCGGCCGGGAATCGAACCCGGGTCACCCGCGTGGCAGGCGAGAATTCTACCACTGAACCACCGATGCTTCACACTTCCTTGAAGACTTATGCTGATACGAATGGAGGTCGTCGTGTCAGGGCTAGGTGATGTCCTTCTCTTTCGCTTAACTGTAACGTCTGATCAATAGTTCCATCTCATGATGATGGCGGCGCTCGTTGTACGTCAAATGTCAAGTGACCATTCATTGGCTGAGTAATAAAAAAAAAGCACACAAAACTATCTGGAACTTCTTTCCTCCCTATGAAAAACCGGAAGTCAGAAACTGTGACATGTATCCATATAAACAATCCATTTTCCATGCGCCCTAATGTTAACGTACGTTGGCTCTGTCACTCAGGTGATGCGACGAAAAAAATTGTGGATGGGGATCCAAAAAATAGTGGAATTCGCAAGAAAGAAAACAAAAATTGCATCGGCCGGGAATCGAACCCGGGTCACCCGCGTGGCAGGCGAGAATTCTACCACTGAACCACCGATGCTTCACACTTCCTTGAAGACTTATGCTGATACGAATGGAGGTCGTCGTGTCAGGGCTAGGTGATGTCCTTCTCTTTCGCTTAACTGTAACGTCTGATCAATAGTTCCATCTCATGATGATGGCGGCGCTCGTTGTACGTCAAATGTCAAGTGACCATTCATTGGCTGAGTAATAAAAAAAAAGCACACAAAACTATCTGGAACTTCTTTCCTCCCTATGAAAAACCGGAAGTCAGAAACTGTGACATGTATCCATATAAACAATCCATTTTCCATGCGCCCTAATGTTAACGTACGTTGGCTCTGTCACTCAGGTGATGCGACGAAAAAAATTGTGGATGGGGATCCAAAAAATAGTGGAATTCGCAAGAAAGAAAACAAAAATTGCATCGGCCGGGAATCGAACCCGGGTCACCCGCGTGGCAGGCGAGAATTCTACCACTGAACCACCGATGCTTCACACTTCCTTGAAGACTTATGCTGATACGAATGGAGGTCGTCGTGTCAGGGCTAGGTGATGTCCTTCTCTTTCGCTTAACTGTAACGTCTGATCAATAGTTCCATCTCATGATGATGGCGGCGCTCGTTGTACGTCAAATGTCAAGTGACCATTCATTGGCTGAGTAATAAAAAAAAGCACACAAAACTATCTGGAACTTCTTTCCTCCCTATGAAAAACCGGAAGTCAGAAACTGTGACATGTATCCATATAAACAATCCATTTTCCATGCGCCCTAATGTTAACGTACGTTGGCTCTGTCACTCAGGTGATGCGACGAAAAAAATTGTGGATGGGGATCCAAAAAATAGTGGAATTCGCAAGAAAGAAAACAAAAATTGCATCGGCCGGGAATCGAACCCGGGTCACCCGCGTGGCAGGCGAGAATTCTACCACTGAACCACCGATGCTTCACACTTCCTTGAAGACTTATGCTGATACGAATGGAGGTCGTCGTGTCAGGGCTAGGTGATGTCCTTCTCTTTCGCTTAACTGTAACGTCTGATCAATAGTTCCATCTCATGATGATGGCGGCGCTCGTTGTACGTCAAATGTCAAGTGACCATTCATTGGCTGAGTAATAAAAAAAAAGCACACAAAACTATCTGGAACTTCTTTCCTCCCTATGAAAAACCGGAAGTCAGAAACTGTGACATGTATCCATATAAACAATCCATTTTCCATGCGCCCTAATGTTAACGTACGTTGGCTCTGTCACTCAGGTGATGCGACGAAAAAAATTGTGGATGGGGATCCAAAAAATAGTGGAATTCGCAAGAAAGAAAACAAAAATTGCATCGGCCGGGAATCGAACCCGGGTCACCCGCGTGGCAGGCGAGAATTCTACCACTGAACCACCGATGCTTCACACTTCCTTGAAGACTTATGCTGATACGAATGGAGGTCGTCGTGTCAGGGCTAGGTGATGTCCTTCTCTTTCGCTTAACTGTAACGTCTGATCAATAGTTCCATCTCATGATGATGGCGGCGCTCGTTGTACGTCAAATGTCAAGTGACCATTCATTGGCTGAGTAATAAAAAAAAAGCACACAAAACTATCTGGAACTTCTTTCCTCCCTATGAAAAACCGGAAGTCAGAAACTGTGACATGTATCCATATAAACAATCCATTTTCCATGCGCCCTAATGTTAACGTACGTTGGCTCTGTCACTCAGGTGATGCGACGAAAAAAATTGTGGATGGGGATCCAAAAAATAGTGGAATTCGCAAGAAAGAAAACAAAAATTGCATCGGCCGGGAATCGAACCCGGGTCACCCGCGTGGCAGGCGAGAATTCTACCACTGAACCACCGATGCTTCACACTTCCTTGAAGACTTATGCTGATACGAATGGAGGTCGTCGTGTCAGGGCTAGGTGATGTCCTTCTCTTTCGCTTAACTGTAACGTCTGATCAATAGTTCCAGCTCATGATGATGGCGGCGCTCGTTGTACGTCAAATGTCAAGTGACCATTCATTGGCTGAGTAATAAAAAAAAAGCACACAAAACTATCTGGAACTTCTTTCCTCCCTATGAAAAACCGGAAGTCAGAAACTGTGACATGTATCCATATAAACAATCCATTTTCCATGCGCCCTAATGTTAACGTACGTTGGCTCTGTCACTCAGGTGATGCGACGAAAAAAATTGTGGATGGGGATCCAAAAAATAGTGGAATTCGCAAGAAAGAAAACAAAAATTGCATCGGCCGGGAATCGAACCCGGGTCACCCGCGTGGCAGGCGAGAATTCTACCACTGAACCACCGATGCTTCACACTTCCTTGAAGACTTATGCTGATACGAATGGAGGTCGTCGTGTCAGGGCTAGGTGATGTCCTTCTCTTTCGCTTAACTGTAACGTCTGATCAATAGTTCCATCTCATGATGATGGCGGCGCTCGTTGTACGTCAAATGTCAAGTGACCATTCATTGGCTGAGTAATAAAAAAAAAGCACACAAAACTATCTGGAACTTCTTTCCTCCCTATGAAAAACCGGAAGTCAGAAACTGTGACATGTATCCATATAAACAATCCATTTTCCATGCGCCCTAATGTTAACGTACGTTGGCTCTGTCACTCAGGTGATGCGACGAAAAAAATTGTGGATGGGGATCCAAAAAATAGTGGAATTCGCAAGAAAGAAAACAAAAATTGCATCGGCCGGGAATCGAACCCGGGTCACCCGCGTTGCAGGCGAGAATTCTACCACTGAACCACCGATGCTTCACACTTCCTTGAAGACTTATGCTGATACGAATGGAGGTCGTCGTGTCAGGGCTAGGTGATGTCCTTCTCTTTCGCTTAACTGTAACGTCTGATCAATAGTTCCATCTCATGATGATGGCGGCGCTCGTTGTACGTCAAATGTCAAGTGACCATTCATTGGCTGAGTAATAAAAAAAAAGCACACAAAACTATCTGGAACTTCTTTCCTCCCTATGAAAAACCGGAAGTCAGAAACTGTGACATGTATCCATATAAACAATCCATTTTCCATGCGCCCTAATGTTAACGTACGTTGGCTCTGTCACTCAGGTGATGCGACGAAAAAAATTGTGGATGGGGATCCAAAAAATAGTGGAATTCGCAAGAAAGAAAACAAAAATTGCATCGGCCGGGAATCGAACCCGGGTCACCCGCGTGGCAGGCGAGAATTCTACCACTGAACCACCGATGCTTCACACTTCCTTGAAGACTTATGCTGATACGAATGGAGGTCGTCGTGTCAGGGCTAGGTGATGTCCTTCTCTTTCGCTTAACTGTAACGTCTGATCAATAGTTCCATCTCATGATGATGGCGGCGCTCGTTGTACGTCAAATGTCAAGTGACCATTCATTGGCTGAGTAATAAAAAAAAAGCACACAAAACTATCTGGAACTTCTTTCCTCCCTATGAAAAACCGGAAGTCAGAAACTGTGACATGTATCCATATAAACAATCCATTTTCCATGCGCCCTAATGTTAACGTACGTTGGCTCTGTCACTCAGGTGATGCGACGAAAAAAATTGTGGATGGGGATCCAAAAAATAGTGGAATTCGCAAGAAAGAAAACAAAAATTGCATCGGCCGGGAATCGAACCCGGGTCACCCGCGTTGCAGGCGAGAATTCTACCACTGAACCACCGATGCTTCACACTTCCTTGAAGACTTATGCTGATACGAATGGAGGTCGTCGTGTCAGGGCTAGGTGATGTCCTTCTCTTTCGCTTAACTGTAACGTCTGATCAATAGTTCCATCTCATGATGATGGCGGCGCTCGTTGTACGTCAAATGTCAAGTGACCATTCATTGGCTGAGTAATAAAAAAAAAGCACACAAAACTATCTGGAACTTCTTTCCTCCCTATGAAAAACCGGAAGTCAGAAACTGTGACATGTATCCATATAAACAATCCATTTTCCATGCGCCCTAATGTTAACGTACGTTGGCTCTGTCACTCAGGTGATGCGACGAAAAAAATTGTGGATGGGGATCCAAAAAATAGTGGAATTCGCAAGAAAGAAAACAAAAATTGCATCGGCCGGGAATCGAACCCGGGTCACCCGCGTGGCAGGCGAGAATTCTACCACTGAACCACCGATGCTTCACACTTCCTTGAAGACTTATGCTGATACGAATGGAGGTCGTCGTGTCAGGGCTAGGTGATGTCCTTCTCTTTCGCTTAACTGTAACGTCTGATCAATAGTTCCATCTCATGATGATGGCGGCGCTCGTTGTACGTCAAATGTCAAGTGACCATTCATTGGCTGAGTAATAAAAAAAAAGCACACAAAACTATCTGGAACTTCTTTCCTCCCTATGAAAAACCGGAAGTCAGAAACTGTGACATGTATCCATATAAACAATCCATTTTCCATGCGCCCTAATGTTAACGTACGTTGGCTCTGTCACTCAGGTGATGCGACGAAAAAAATTGTGGATGGGGATCCAAAAAATAGTGGAATTCGCAAGAAAGAAAACAAAAATTGCATCGGCCGGGAATCGAACCCGGGTCACCCGCGTGGCAGGCGAGAATTCTACCACTGAACCACCGATGCTTCACACTTCCTTGAAGACTTATGCTGATACGAATGGAGGTCGTCGTGTCAGGGCTAGGTGATGTCCTTCTCTTTCGCTTAACTGTAACGTCTGATCAATAGTTCCATCTCATGATGATGGCGGCGCTCGTTGTACGTCAAATGTCAAGTGACCATTCATTGGCTGAGTAATAAAAAAAAAGCACACAAAACTATCTGGAACTTCTTTCCTCCCTATGAAAAACCGGAAGTCAGAAACTGTGACATGTATCCATATAAACAATCCATTTTCCATGCGCCCTAATGTTAACGTACGTTGGCTCTGTCACTCAGGTGATGCGACGAAAAAAATTGTGGATGGGGATCCAAAAAATAGTGGAATTCGCAAGAAAGAAAACAAAAATTGCATCGGCCGGGAATCGAACCCGGGTCACCCGCGTGGCAGGCGAGAATTCTACCACTGAACCACCGATGCTTCACACTTCCTTGAAGACTTATGCTGATACGAATGGAGGTCGTCGTGTCAGGGCTAGGTGATGTCCTTCTCTTTCGCTTAACTGTAACGTCTGATCAATAGTTCCATCTCATGATGATGGCGGCGCTCGTTGTACGTCAAATGTCAAGTGACCATTCATTGGCTGAGTAATAAAAAAAAAGCACACAAAACTATCTGGAACTTCTTTCCTCCCTATGAAAAACCGGAAGTCAGAAACTGTGACATGTATCCATATAAACAATCCATTTTCCATGCGCCCTAATGTTAACGTACGTTGGCTCTGTCACTCAGGTGATGCGACGAAAAAAATTGTGGATGGGGATCCAAAAAATAGTGGAATTCGCAAGAAAGAAAACAAAAATTGCATCGGCCGGGAATCGAACCCGGGTCACCCGCGTGGCAGGCGAGAATTCTACCACTGAACCACCGATGCTTCACACTTCCTTGAAGACTTATGCTGATACGAATGGAGGTCGTCGTGTCAGGGCTAGGTGATGTCCTTCTCTTTCGCTTAACTGTAACGTCTGATCAATAGTTCCATCTCATGATGATGGCGGCGCTCGTTGTACGTCAAATGTCAAGTGACCATTCATTGGCTGAGTAATAAAAAAAAAGCACACAAAACTATCTGGAACTTCTTTCCTCCCTATGAAAAACCGGAAGTCAGAAACTGTGACATGTATCCATATAAACAATCCATTTTCCATGCGCCCTAATGTTAACGTACGTTGGCTCTGTCACTCAGGTGATGCGACGAAAAAAATTGTGGATGGGGATCCAAAAAATAGTGGAATTCGCAAGAAAGAAAACAAAAATTGCATCGGCCGGGAATCGAACCCGGGTCACCCGCGTGGCAGGCGAGAATTCTACCACTGAACCACCGATGCTTCACACTTCCTTGAAGACTTATGCTGATACGAATGGAGGTCGTCGTGTCAGGGCTAGGTGATGTCCTTCTCTTTCGCTTAACTGTAACGTCTGATCAATAGTTCCATCTCATGATGATGGCGGCGCTCGTTGTACGTCAAATGTCAAGTGACCATTCATTGGCTGAGTAATAAAAAAAAAGCACACAAAACTATCTGGAACTTCTTTCCTCCCTATGAAAAACCGGAAGTCAGAAACTGTGACATGTATCCATATAAACAATCCATTTTCCATGCGCCCTAATGTTAACGTACGTTGGCTCTGTCACTCAGGTGATGCGACGAAAAAAATTGTGGATGGGGATCCAAAAAATAGTGGAATTCGCAAGAAAGAAAACAAAAATTGCATCGGCCGGGAATCGAACCCGGGTCACCCGCGTGGCAGGCGAGAATTCTACCACTGAACCACCGATGCTTCACACTTCCTTGAAGACTTATGCTGATACGAATGGAGGTCGTCGTGTCAGGGCTAGGTGATGTCCTTCTCTTTCGCTTAACTGTAACGTCTGATCAATAGTTCCATCTCATGATGATGGCGGCGCTCGTTGTACGTCAAATGTCAAGTGACCATTCATTGGCTGAGTAATAAAAAAAAAGCACACAAAACTATCTGGAACTTCTTTCCTCCCTATGAAAAACCGGAAGTCAGAAACTGTGACATGTATCCATATAAACAATCCATTTTCCATGCGCCCTAATGTTAACGTACGTTGGCTCTGTCACTCAGGTGATGCGACGAAAAAAATTGTGGATGGGGATCCAAAAAATAGTGGAATTCGCAAGAAAGAAAACAAAAATTGCATCGGCCGGGAATCGAACCCGGGTCACCCGCGTGGCAGGCGAGAATTCTACCACTGAACCACCGATGCTTCACACTTCCTTGAAGACTTATGCTGATACGAATGGAGGTCGTCGTGTCAGGGCTAGGTGATGTCCTTCTCTTTCGCTTAACTGTAACGTCTGATCAATAGTTCCATCTCATGATGATGGCGGCGCTCGTTGTACGTCAAATGTCAAGTGACCATTCATTGGCTGAGTAATAAAAAAAAAGCACACAAAACTATCTGGAACTTCTTTCCTCCCTATGAAAAACCGGAAGTCAGAAACTGTGACATGTATCCATATAAACAATCCATTTTCCATGCGCCCTAATGTTAACGTACGTTGGCTCTGTCACTCAGGTGATGCGACGAAAAAAATTGTGGATGGGGATCCAAAAAATAGTGGAATTCGCAAGAAAGAAAACAAAAATTGCATCGGCCGGGAATCGAACCCGGGTCACCCGCGTGGCAGGCGAGAATTCTACCACTGAACCACCGATGCTTCACACTTCCTTGAAGACTTATGCTGATACGAATGGAGGTCGTCGTGTCAGGGCTAGGTGATGTCCTTCTCTTTCGCTTAACTGTAACGTCTGATCAATAGTTCCATCTCATGATGATGGCGGCGCTCGTTGTACGTCAAATGTCAAGTGACCATTCATTGGCTGAGTAATAAAAAAAAAGCACACAAAACTATCTGGAACTTCTTTCCTCCCTATGAAAAACCGGAAGTCAGAAACTGTGACATGTATCCATATAAACAATCCATTTTCCATGCGCCCTAATGTTAACGTACGTTGGCTCTGTCACTCAGGTGATGCGACGAAAAAAATTGTGGATGGGGATCCAAAAAATAGTGGAATTCGCAAGAAAGAAAACAAAAATTGCATCGGCCGGGAATCGAACCCGGGTCACCCGCGTGGCAGGCGAGAATTCTACCACTGAACCACCGATGCTTCACACTTCCTTGAAGACTTATGCTGATACGAATGGAGGTCGTCGTGTCAGGGCTAGGTGATGTCCTTCTCTTTCGCTTAACTGTAACGTCTGATCAATAGTTCCATCTCATGATGATGGCGGCGCTCGTTGTACGTCAAATGTCAAGTGACCATTCATTGGCTGAGTAATAAAAAAAAAGCACACAAAACTATCTGGAACTTCTTTCCTCCCTATGAAAAACCGGAAGTCAGAAACTGTGACATGTATCCATATAAACAATCCATTTTCCATGCGCCCTAATGTTAACGTACGTTGGCTCTGTCACTCAGGTGATGCGACGAAAAAAATTGTGGATGGGGATCCAAAAAATAGTGGAATTCGCAAGAAAGAAAACAAAAATTGCATCGGCCGGGAATCGAACCCGGGTCACCCGCGTGGCAGGCGAGAATTCTACCACTGAACCACCGATGCTTCACACTTCCTTGAAGACTTATGCTGATACGAATGGAGGTCGTCGTGTCAGGGCTAGGTGATGTCCTTCTCTTTCGCTTAACTGTAACGTCTGATCAATAGTTCCATCTCATGATGATGGCGGCGCTCGTTGTACGTCAAATGTCAAGTGACCATTCATTGGCTGAGTAATAAAAAAAAAGCACACAAAACTATCTGGAACTTCTTTCCTCCCTATGAAAAACCGGAAGTCAGAAACTGTGACATGTATCCATATAAACAATCCATTTTCCATGCGCCCTAATGTTAACGTACGTTGGCTCTGTCACTCAGGTGATGCGACGAAAAAAATTGTGGATGGGGATCCAAAAAATAGTGGAATTCGCAAGAAAGAAAACAAAAATTGCATCGGCCGGGAATCGAACCCGGGTCACCCGCGTGGCAGGCGAGAATTCTACCACTGAACCACCGATGCTTCACACTTCCTTGAAGACTTATGCTGATACGAATGGAGGTCGTCGTGTCAGGGCTAGGTGATGTCCTTCTCTTTCGCTTAACTGTAACGTCTGATCAATAGTTCCATCTCATGATGATGGCGGCGCTCGTTGTACGTCAAATGTCAAGTGACCATTCATTGGCTGAGTAATAAAAAAAAAGCACACAAAACTATCTGGAACTTCTTTCCTCCCTATGAAAAACCGGAAGTCAGAAACTGTGACATGTATCCATATAAACAATCCATTTTCCATGCGCCCTAATGTTAACGTACGTTGGCTCTGTCACTCAGGTGATGCGACGAAAAAAATTGTGGATGGGGATCCAAAAAATAGTGGAATTCGCAAGAAAGAAAACAAAAATTGCATCGGCCGGGAATCGAACCCGGGTCACCCGCGTGGCAGGCGAGAATTCTACCACTGAACCACCGATGCTTCACACTTCCTTGAAGACTTATGCTGATACGAATGGAGGTCGTCGTGTCAGGGCTAGGTGATGTCCTTCTCTTTCGCTTAACTGTAACGTCTGATCAATAGTTCCATCTCATGATGATGGCGGCGCTCGTTGTACGTCAAATGTCAAGTGACCATTCATTGGCTGAGTAATAAAAAAAAAGCACACAAAACTATCTGGAACTTCTTTCCTCCCTATGAAAAACCGGAAGTCAGAAACTGTGACATGTATCCATATAAACAATCCATTTTCCATGCGCCCTAATGTTAACGTACGTTGGCTCTGTCACTCAGGTGATGCGACGAAAAAAATTGTGGATGGGGATCCAAAAAATAGTGGAATTCGCAAGAAAGAAAACAAAAATTGCATCGGCCGGGAATCGAACCCGGGTCACCCGCGTGGCAGGCGAGAATTCTACCACTGAACCACCGATGCTTCACACTTCCTTGAAGACTTATGCTGATACGAATGGAGGTCGTCGTGTCAGGGCTAGGTGATGTCCTTCTCTTTCGCTTAACTGTAACGTCTGATCAATAGTTCCATCTCATGATGATGGCGGCGCTCGTTGTACGTCAAATGTCAAGTGACCATTCATTGGCTGAGTAATAAAAAAAAAGCACACAAAACTATCTGGAACTTCTTTCCTCCCTATGAAAAACCGGAAGTCAGAAACTGTGACATGTATCCATATAAACAATCCATTTTCCATGCGCCCTAATGTTAACGTACGTTGGCTCTGTCACTCAGGTGATGCGACGAAAAAAATTGTGGATGGGGATCCAAAAAATAGTGGAATTCGCAAGAAAGAAAACAAAAATTGCATCGGCCGGGAATCGAACCCGGGTCACCCGCGTGGCAGGCGAGAATTCTACCACTGAACCACCGATGCTTCACACTTCCTTGAAGACTTATGCTGATACGAATGGAGGTCGTCGTGTCAGGGCTAGGTGATGTCCTTCTCTTTCGCTTAACTGTAACGTCTGATCAATAGTTCCATCTCATGATGATGGCGGCGCTCGTTGTACGTCAAATGTCAAGTGACCATTCATTGGCTGAGTAATAAAAAAAAAGCACACAAAACTATCTGGAACTTCTTTCCTCCCTATGAAAAACCGGAAGTCAGAAACTGTGACATGTATCCATATAAACAATCCATTTTCCATGCGCCCTAATGTTAACGTACGTTGGCTCTGTCACTCAGGTGATGCGACGAAAAAAATTGTGGATGGGGATCCAAAAAATAGTGGAATTCGCAAGAAAGAAAACAAAAATTGCATCGGCCGGGAATCGAACCCGGGTCACCCGCGTGGCAGGCGAGAATTCTACCACTGAACCACCGATGCTTCACACTTCCTTGAAGACTTATGCTGATACGAATGGAGGTCGTCGTGTCAGGGCTAGGTGATGTCCTTCTCTTTCGCTTAACTGTAACGTCTGATCAATAGTTCCATCTCATGATGATGGCGGCGCTCGTTGTACGTCAAATGTCAAGTGACCATTCATTGGCTGAGTAATAAAAAAAAAGCACACAAAACTATCTGGAACTTCTTTCCTCCCTATGAAAAACCGGAAGTCAGAAACTGTGACATGTATCCATATAAACAATCCATTTTCCATGCGCCCTAATGTTAACGTACGTTGGCTCTGTCACTCAGGTGATGCGACGAAAAAAATTGTGGATGGGGATCCAAAAAATAGTGGAATTCGCAAGAAAGAAAACAAAAATTGCATCGGCCGGGAATCGAACCCGGGTCACCCGCGTGGCAGGCGAGAATTCTACCACTGAACCACCGATGCTTCACACTTCCTTGAAGACTTATGCTGATACGAATGGAGGTCGTCGTGTCAGGGCTAGGTGATGTCCTTCTCTTTCGCTTAACTGTAACGTCTGATCAATAGTTCCATCTCATGATGATGGCGGCGCTCGTTGTACGTCAAATGTCAAGTGACCATTCATTGGCTGAGTAATAAAAAAAAAGCACACAAAACTATCTGGAACTTCTTTCCTCCCTATGAAAAACCGGAAGTCAGAAACTGTGACATGTATCCATATAAACAATCCATTTTCCATGCGCCCTAATGTTAACGTACGTTGGCTCTGTCACTCAGGTGATGCGACGAAAAAAATTGTGGATGGGGATCCAAAAAATAGTGGAATTCGCAAGAAAGAAAACAAAAATTGCATCGGCCGGGAATCGAACCCGGGTCACCCGCGTGGCAGGCGAGAATTCTACCACTGAACCACCGATGCTTCACACTTCCTTGAAGACTTATGCTGATACGAATGGAGGTCGTCGTGTCAGGGCTAGGTGATGTCCTTCTCTTTCGCTTAACTGTAACGTCTGATCAATAGTTCCATCTCATGATGATGGCGGCGCTCGTTGTACGTCAAATGTCAAGTGACCATTCATTGGCTGAGTAATAAAAAAAAAGCACACAAAACTATCTGGAACTTCTTTCCTCCCTATGAAAAACCGGAAGTCAGAAACTGTGACATGTATCCATATAAACAATCCATTTTCCATGCGCCCTAATGTTAACGTACGTTGGCTCTGTCACTCAGGTGATGCGACGAAAAAAATTGTGGATGGGGATCCAAAAAATAGTGGAATTCGCAAGAAAGAAAACAAAAATTGCATCGGCCGGGAATCGAACCCGGGTCACCCGCGTGGCAGGCGAGAATTCTACCACTGAACCACCGATGCTTCACACTTCCTTGAAGACTTATGCTGATACGAATGGAGGTCGTCGTGTCAGGGCTAGGTGATGTCCTTCTCTTTCGCTTAACTGTAACGTCTGATCAATAGTTCCATCTCATGATGATGGCGGCGCTCGTTGTACGTCAAATGTCAAGTGACCATTCATTGGCTGAGTAATAAAAAAAAGCACACAAAACTATCTGGAACTTCTTTCCTCCCTATGAAAAACCGGAAGTCAGAAACTGTGACATGTATCCATATAAACAATCCATTTTCCATGCGCCCTAATGTTAACGTACGTTGGCTCTGTCACTCAGGTGATGCGACGAAAAAAATTGTGGATGGGGATCCAAAAAATAGTGGAATTCGCAAGAAAGAAAACAAAAATTGCATCGGCCGGGAATCGAACCCGGGTCACCCGCGTGGCAGGCGAGAATTCTACCACTGAACCACCGATGCTTCACACTTCCTTGAAGACTTATGCTGATACGAATGGAGGTCGTCGTGTCAGGGCTAGGTGATGTCCTTCTCTTTCGCTTAACTGTAACGTCTGATCAATAGTTCCATCTCATGATGATGGCGGCGCTCGTTGTACGTCAAATGTCAAGTGACCATTCATTGGCTGAGTAATAAAAAAAAAGCACACAAAACTATCTGGAACTTCTTTCCTCCCTATGAAAAACCGGAAGTCAGAAACTGTGACATGTATCCATATAAACAATCCATTTTCCATGCGCCCTAATGTTAACGTACGTTGGCTCTGTCACTCAGGTGATGCGACGAAAAAAATTGTGGATGGGGATCCAAAAAATAGTGGAATTCGCAAGAAAGAAAACAAAAATTGCATCGGCCGGGAATCGAACCCGGGTCACCCGCGTGGCAGGCGAGAATTCTACCACTGAACCACCGATGCTTCACACTTCCTTGAAGACTTATGCTGATACGAATGGAGGTCGTCGTGTCAGGGCTAGGTGATGTCCTTCTCTTTCGCTTAACTGTAACGTCTGATCAATAGTTCCATCTCATGATGATGGCGGCGCTCGTTGTACGTCAAATGTCAAGTGACCATTCATTGGCTGAGTAATAAAAAAAAAGCACACAAAACTATCTGGAACTTCTTTCCTCCCTATGAAAAACCGGAAGTCAGAAACTGTGACATGTATCCATATAAACAATCCATTTTCCATGCGCCCTAATGTTAACGTACGTTGGCTCTGTCACTCAGGTGATGCGACGAAAAAAATTGTGGATGGGGATCCAAAAAATAGTGGAATTCGCAAGAAAGAAAACAAAAATTGCATCGGCCGGGAATCGAACCCGGGTCACCCGCGTGGCAGGCGAGAATTCTACCACTGAACCACCGATGCTTCACACTTCCTTGAAGACTTATGCTGATACGAATGGAGGTCGTCGTGTCAGGGCTAGGTGATGTCCTTCTCTTTCGCTTAACTGTAACGTCTGATCAATAGTTCCATCTCATGATGATGGCGGCGCTCGTTGTACGTCAAATGTCAAGTGACCATTCATTGGCTGAGTAATAAAAAAAAAGCACACAAAACTATCTGGAACTTCTTTCCTCCCTATGAAAAACCGGAAGTCAGAAACTGTGACATGTATCCATATAAACAATCCATTTTCCATGCGCCCTAATGTTAACGTACGTTGGCTCTGTCACTCAGGTGATGCGACGAAAAAAATTGTGGATGGGGATCCAAAAAATAGTGGAATTCGCAAGAAAGAAAACAAAAATTGCATCGGCCGGGAATCGAACCCGGGTCACCCGCGTGGCAGGCGAGAATTCTACCACTGAACCACCGATGCTTCACACTTCCTTGAAGACTTATGCTGATACGAATGGAGGTCGTCGTGTCAGGGCTAGGTGATGTCCTTCTCTTTCGCTTAACTGTAACGTCTGATCAATAGTTCCATCTCATGATGATGGCGGCGCTCGTTGTACGTCAAATGTCAAGTGACCATTCATTGGCTGAGTAATAAAAAAAAAGCACACAAAACTATCTGGAACTTCTTTCCTCCCTATGAAAAACCGGAAGTCAGAAACTGTGACATGTATCCATATAAACAATCCATTTTCCATGCGCCCTAATGTTAACGTACGTTGGCTCTGTCACTCAGGTGATGCGACGAAAAAAATTGTGGATGGGGATCCAAAAAATAGTGGAATTCGCAAGAAAGAAAACAAAAATTGCATCGGCCGGGAATCGAACCCGGGTCACCCGCGTGGCAGGCGAGAATTCTACCACTGAACCACCGATGCTTCACACTTCCTTGAAGACTTATGCTGATACGAATGGAGGTCGTCGTGTCAGGGCTAGGTGATGTCCTTCTCTTTCGCTTAACTGTAACGTCTGATCAATAGTTCCATCTCATGATGATGGCGGCGCTCGTTGTACGTCAAATGTCAAGTGACCATTCATTGGCTGAGTAATAAAAAAAAAGCACACAAAACTATCTGGAACTTCTTTCCTCCCTATGAAAAACCGGAAGTCAGAAACTGTGACATGTATCCATATAAACAATCCATTTTCCATGCGCCCTAATGTTAACGTACGTTGGCTCTGTCACTCAGGTGATGCGACGAAAAAAATTGTGGATGGGGATCCAAAAAATAGTGGAATTCGCAAGAAAGAAAACAAAAATTGCATCGGCCGGGAATCGAACCCGGGTCACCCGCGTGGCAGGCGAGAATTCTACCACTGAACCACCGATGCTTCACACTTCCTTGAAGACTTATGCTGATACGAATGGAGGTCGTCGTGTCAGGGCTAGGTGATGTCCTTCTCTTTCGCTTAACTGTAACGTCTGATCAATAGTTCCATCTCATGATGATGGCGGCGCTCGTTGTACGTCAAATGTCAAGTGACCATTCATTGGCTGAGTAATAAAAAAAAAGCACACAAAACTATCTGGAACTTCTTTCCTCCCTATGAAAAACCGGAAGTCAGAAACTGTGACATGTATCCATATAAACAATCCATTTTCCATGCGCCCTAATGTTAACGTACGTTGGCTCTGTCACTCAGGTGATGCGACGAAAAAAATTGTGGATGGGGATCCAAAAAATAGTGGAATTCGCAAGAAAGAAAACAAAAATTGCATCGGCCGGGAATCGAACCCGGGTCACCCGCGTGGCAGGCGAGAATTCTACCACTGAACCACCGATGCTTCACACTTCCTTGAAGACTTATGCTGATACGAATGGAGGTCGTCGTGTCAGGGCTAGGTGATGTCCTTCTCTTTCGCTTAACTGTAACGTCTGATCAATAGTTCCATCTCATGATGATGGCGGCGCTCGTTGTACGTCAAATGTCAAGTGACCATTCATTGGCTGAGTAATAAAAAAAAAGCACACAAAACTATCTGGAACTTCTTTCCTCCCTATGAAAAACCGGAAGTCAGAAACTGTGACATGTATCCATATAAACAATCCATTTTCCATGCGCCCTAATGTTAACGTACGTTGGCTCTGTCACTCAGGTGATGCGACGAAAAAAATTGTGGATGGGGATCCAAAAAATAGTGGAATTCGCAAGAAAGAAAACAAAAATTGCATCGGCCGGGAATCGAACCCGGGTCACCCGCGTGGCAGGCGAGAATTCTACCACTGAACCACCGATGCTTCACACTTCCTTGAAGACTTATGCTGATACGAATGGAGGTCGTCGTGTCAGGGCTAGGTGATGTCCTTCTCTTTCGCTTAACTGTAACGTCTGATCAATAGTTCCATCTCATGATGATGGCGGCGCTCGTTGTACGTCAAATGTCAAGTGACCATTCATTGGCTGAGTAATAAAAAAAAAGCACACAAAACTATCTGGAACTTCTTTCCTCCCTATGAAAAACCGGAAGTCAGAAACTGTGACATGTATCCATATAAACAATCCATTTTCCATGCGCCCTAATGTTAACGTACGTTGGCTCTGTCACTCAGGTGATGCGACGAAAAAAATTGTGGATGGGGATCCAAAAAATAGTGGAATTCGCAAGAAAGAAAACAAAAATTGCATCGGCCGGGAATCGAACCCGGGTCACCCGCGTGGCAGGCGAGAATTCTACCACTGAACCACCGATGCTTCACACTTCCTTGAAGACTTATGCTGATACGAATGGAGGTCGTCGTGTCAGGGCTAGGTGATGTCCTTCTCTTTCGCTTAACTGTAACGTCTGATCAATAGTTCCATCTCATGATGATGGCGGCGCTCGTTGTACGTCAAATGTCAAGTGACCATTCATTGGCTGAGTAATAAAAAAAAAGCACACAAAACTATCTGGAACTTCTTTCCTCCCTATGAAAAACCGGAAGTCAGAAACTGTGACATGTATCCATATAAACAATCCATTTTCCATGCGCCCTAATGTTAACGTACGTTGGCTCTGTCACTCAGGTGATGCGACGAAAAAAATTGTGGATGGGGATCCAAAAAATAGTGGAATTCGCAAGAAAGAAAACAAAAATTGCATCGGCCGGGAATCGAACCCGGGTCACCCGCGTGGCAGGCGAGAATTCTACCACTGAACCACCGATGCTTCACACTTCCTTGAAGACTTATGCTGATACGAATGGAGGTCGTCGTGTCAGGGCTAGGTGATGTCCTTCTCTTTCGCTTAACTGTAACGTCTGATCAATAGTTCCATCTCATGATGATGGCGGCGCTCGTTGTACGTCAAATGTCAAGTGACCATTCATTGGCTGAGTAATAAAAAAAAAGCACACAAAACTATCTGGAACTTCTTTCCTCCCTATGAAAAACCGGAAGTCAGAAACTGTGACATGTATCCATATAAACAATCCATTTTCCATGCGCCCTAATGTTAACGTACGTTGGCTCTGTCACTCAGGTGATGCGACGAAAAAAATTGTGGATGGGGATCCAAAAAATAGTGGAATTCGCAAGAAAGAAAACAAAAATTGCATCGGCCGGGAATCGAACCCGGGTCACCCGCGTGGCAGGCGAGAATTCTACCACTGAACCACCGATGCTTCCCACTTCCTTGAAGACTTATGCTGATACGAATGGAGGTCGTCGTGTCAGGGCTAGGTGATGTCCTTCTCTTTCGCTTAACTGTAACGTCTGATCAATAGTTCCATCTCATGATGATGGCGGCGCTCGTTGTACGTCAAATGTCAAGTGACCATTCATTGGCTGAGTAATAAAAAAAAAGCACACAAAACTATCTGGAACTTCTTTCCTCCCTATGAAAAACCGGAAGTCAGAAACTGTGACATGTATCCATATAAACAATCCATTTTCCATGCGCCCTAATGTTAACGTACGTTGGCTCTGTCACTCAGGTGATGCGACGAAAAAAATTGTGGATGGGGATCCAAAAAATAGTGGAATTCGCAAGAAAGAAAACAAAAATTGCATCGGCCGGGAATCGAACCCGGGTCACCCGCGTGGCAGGCGAGAATTCTACCACTGAACCACCGATGCTTCACACTTCCTTGAAGACTTATGCTGATACGAATGGAGGTCGTCGTGTCAGGGCTAGGTGATGTCCTTCTCTTTCGCTTAACTGTACCGTCTGATCAATAGTTCCATCTCATGATGATGGCGGCGCTCGTTGTACGTCAAATGTCAAGTGACCATTCATTGGCTGAGTAATAAAAAAAAAGCACACAAAACTATCTGGAACTTCTTTCCTCCCTATGAAAAACCGGAAGTCAGAAACTGTGACATGTATCCATATAAACAATCCATTTTCCATGCGCCCTAATGTTAACGTACGTTGGCTCTGTCACTCAGGTGATGCGACGAAAAAAATTGTGGATGGGGATCCAAAAAATAGTGGAATTCGCAAGAAAGAAAACAAAAATTGCATCGGCCGGGAATCGAACCCGGGTCACCCGCGTGGCAGGCGAGAATTCTACCACTGAACCACCGATGCTTCACACTTCCTTGAAGACTTATGCTGATACGAATGGAGGTCGTCGTGTCAGGGCTAGGTGATGTCCTTCTCTTTCGCTTAACTGTAACGTCTGATCAATAGTTCCATCTCATGATGATGGCGGCGCTCGTTGTACGTCAAATGTCAAGTGACCATTCATTGGCTGAGTAATAAAAAAAAAGCACACAAAACTATCTGGAACTTCTTTCCTCCCTATGAAAAACCGGAAGTCAGAAACTGTGACATGTATCCATATAAACAATCCATTTTCCATGCGCCCTAATGTTAACGTACGTTGGCTCTGTCACTCAGGTGATGCGACGAAAAAAATTGTGGATGGGGATCCAAAAAATAGTGGAATTCGCAAGAAAGAAAACAAAAATTGCATCGGCCGGGAATCGAACCCGGGTCACCCGCGTGGCAGGCGAGAATTCTACCACTGAACCACCGATGCTTCACACTTCCTTGAAGACTTATGCTGATACGAATGGAGGTCGTCGTGTCAGGGCTAGGTGATGTCCTTCTCTTTCGCTTAACTGTAACGTCTGATCAATAGTTCCATCTCATGATGATGGCGGCGCTCGTTGTACGTCAAATGTCAAGTGACCATTCATTGGCTGAGTAATAAAAAAAAAGCACACAAAACTATCTGGAACTTCTTTCCTCCCTATGAAAAACCGGAAGTCAGAAACTGTGACATGTATCCATATAAACAATCCATTTTCCATGCGCCCTAATGTTAACGTACGTTGGCTCTGTCACTCAGGTGATGCGACGAAAAAAATTGTGGATGGGGATCCAAAAAATAGTGGAATTCGCAAGAAAGAAAACAAAAATTGCATCGGCCGGGAATCGAACCCGGGTCACCCGCGTGGCAGGCGAGAATTCTACCACTGAACCACCGATGCTTCACACTTCCTTGAAGACTTATGCTGATACGAATGGAGGTCGTCGTGTCAGGGCTAGGTGATGTCCTTCTCTTTCGCTTAACTGTAACGTCTGATCAATAGTTCCATCTCATGATGATGGCGGCGCTCGTTGTACGTCAAATGTCAAGTGACCATTCATTGGCTGAGTAATAAAAAAAAAGCACACAAAACTATCTGGAACTTCTTTCCTCCCTATGAAAAACCGGAAGTCAGAAACTGTGACATGTATCCATATAAACAATCCATTTTCCATGCGCCCTAATGTTAACGTACGTTGGCTCTGTCACTCAGGTGATGCGACGAAAAAAATTGTGGATGGGGATCCAAAAAATAGTGGAATTCGCAAGAAAGAAAACAAAAATTGCATCGGCCGGGAATCGAACCCGGGTCACCCGCGTGGCAGGCGAGAATTCTACCACTGAACCACCGATGCTTCACACTTCCTTGAAGACTTATGCTGATACGAATGGAGGTCGTCGTGTCAGGGCTAGGTGATGTCCTTCTCTTTCGCTTAACTGTAACGTCTGATCAATAGTTCCATCTCATGATGATGGCGGCGCTCGTTGTACGTCAAATGTCAAGTGACCATTCATTGGCTGAGTAATAAAAAAAAAGCACACAAAACTATCTGGAACTTCTTTCCTCCCTATGAAAAACCGGAAGTCAGAAACTGTGACATGTATCCATATAAACAATCCATTTTCCATGCGCCCTAATGTTAACGTACGTTGGCTCTGTCACTCAGGTGATGCGACGAAAAAAATTGTGGATGGGGATCCAAAAAATAGTGGAATTCGCAAGAAAGAAAACAAAAATTGCATCGGCCGGGAATCGAACCCGGGTCACCCGCGTGGCAGGCGAGAATTCTACCACTGAACCACCGATGCTTCACACTTCCTTGAAGACTTATGCTGATACGAATGGAGGTCGTCGTGTCAGGGCTAGGTGATGTCCTTCTCTTTCGCTTAACTGTAACGTCTGATCAATAGTTCCATCTCATGATGATGGCGGCGCTCGTTGTACGTCAAATGTCAAGTGACCATTCATTGGCTGAGTAATAAAAAAAAAGCACACAAAACTATCTGGAACTTCTTTCCTCCCTATGAAAAACCGGAAGTCAGAAACTGTGACATGTATCCATATAAACAATCCATTTTCCATGCGCCCTAATGTTAACGTACGTTGGCTCTGTCACTCAGGTGATGCGACGAAAAAAATTGTGGATGGGGATCCAAAAAATAGTGGAATTCGCAAGAAAGAAAACAAAAATTGCATCGGCCGGGAATCGAACCCGGGTCACCCGCGTGGCAGGCGAGAATTCTACCACTGAACCACCGATGCTTCACACTTCCTTGAAGACTTATGCTGATACGAATGGAGGTCGTCGTGTCAGGGCTAGGTGATGTCCTTCTCTTTCGCTTAACTGTAACGTCTGATCAATAGTTCCATCTCATGATGATGGCGGCGCTCGTTGTACGTCAAATGTCAAGTGACCATTCATTGGCTGAGTAATAAAAAAAAAGCACACAAAACTATCTGGAACTTCTTTCCTCCCTATGAAAAACCGGAAGTCAGAAACTGTGACATGTATCCATATAAACAATCCATTTTCCATGCGCCCTAATGTTAACGTACGTTGGCTCTGTCACTCAGGTGATGCGACGAAAAAAATTGTGGATGGGGATCCAAAAAATAGTGGAATTCGCAAGAAAGAAAACAAAAATTGCATCGGCCGGGAATCGAACCCGGGTCACCCGCGTGGCAGGCGAGAATTCTACCACTGAACCACCGATGCTTCACACTTCCTTGAAGACTTATGCTGATACGAATGGAGGTCGTCGTGTCAGGGCTAGGTGATGTCCTTCTCTTTCGCTTAACTGTAACGTCTGATCAATAGTTCCATCTCATGATGATGGCGGCGCTCGTTGTACGTCAAATGTCAAGTGACCATTCATTGGCTGAGTAATAAAAAAAAAGCACACAAAACTATCTGGAACTTCTTTCCTCCCTATGAAAAACCGGAAGTCAGAAACTGTGACATGTATCCATATAAACAATCCATTTTCCATGCGCCCTAATGTTAACGTACGTTGGCTCTGTCACTCAGGTGATGCGACGAAAAAAATTGTGGATGGGGATCCAAAAAATAGTGGAATTCGCAAGAAAGAAAACAAAAATTGCATCGGCCGGGAATCGAACCCGGGTCACCCGCGTGGCAGGCGAGAATTCTACCACTGAACCACCGATGCTTCACACTTCCTTGAAGACTTATGCTGATACGAATGGAGGTCGTCGTGTCAGGGCTAGGTGATGTCCTTCTCTTTCGCTTAACTGTAACGTCTGATCAATAGTTCCATCTCATGATGATGGCGGCGCTCGTTGTACGTCAAATGTCAAGTGACCATTCATTGGCTGAGTAATAAAAAAAAAGCACACAAAACTATCTGGAACTTCTTTCCTCCCTATGAAAAACCGGAAGTCAGAAACTGTGACATGTATCCATATAAACAATCCATTTTCCATGCGCCCTAATGTTAACGTACGTTGGCTCTGTCACTCAGGTGATGCGACGAAAAAAATTGTGGATGGGGATCCAAAAAATAGTGGAATTCGCAAGAAAGAAAACAAAAATTGCATCGGCCGGGAATCGAACCCGGGTCACCCGCGTGGCAGGCGAGAATTCTACCACTGAACCACCGATGCTTCACACTTCCTTGAAGACTTATGCTGATACGAATGGAGGTCGTCGTGTCAGGGCTAGGTGATGTCCTTCTCTTTCGCTTAACTGTAACGTCTGATCAATAGTTCCATCTCATGATGATGGCGGCGCTCGTTGTACGTCAAATGTCAAGTGACCATTCATTGGCTGAGTAATAAAAAAAAAGCACACAAAACTATCTGGAACTTCTTTCCTCCCTATGAAAAACCGGAAGTCAGAAACTGTGACATGTATCCATATAAACAATCCATTTTCCATGCGCCCTAATGTTAACGTACGTTGGCTCTGTCACTCAGGTGATGCGACGAAAAAAATTGTGGATGGGGATCCAAAAAATAGTGGAATTCGCAAGAAAGAAAACAAAAATTGCATCGGCCGGGAATCGAACCCGGGTCACCCGCGTGGCAGGCGAGAATTCTACCACTGAACCACCGATGCTTCACACTTCCTTGAAGACTTATGCTGATACGAATGGAGGTCGTCGTGTCAGGGCTAGGTGATGTCCTTCTCTTTCGCTTAACTGTAACGTCTGATCAATAGTTCCATCTCATGATGATGGCGGCGCTCGTTGTACGTCAAATGTCAAGTGACCATTCATTGGCTGAGTAATAAAAAAAAAGCACACAAAACTATCTGGAACTTCTTTCCTCCCTATGAAAAACCGGAAGTCAGAAACTGTGACATGTATCCATATAAACAATCCATTTTCCATGCGCCCTAATGTTAACGTACGTTGGCTCTGTCACTCAGGTGATGCGACGAAAAAAATTGTGGATGGGGATCCAAAAAATAGTGGAATTCGCAAGAAAGAAAACAAAAATTGCATCGTCCGGGAATCGAACCCGGGTCACCCGCGTGGCAGGCGAGAATTCTACCACTGAACCACCGATGCTTCACACTTCCTTGAAGACTTATGCTGATACGAATGGAGGTCGTCGTGTCAGGGCTAGGTGATGTCCTTCTCTTTCGCTTAACTGTAACGTCTGATCAATAGTTCCATCTCATGATGATGGCGGCGCTCGTTGTACGTCAAATGTCAAGTGACCATTCATTGGCTGAGTAATAAAAAAAAAGCACACAAAACTATCTGGAACTTCTTTCCTCCCTATGAAAAACCGGAAGTCAGAAACTGTGACATGTATCCATATAAACAATCCATTTTCCATGCGCCCTAATGTTAACGTACGTTGGCTCTGTCACTCAGGTGATGCGACGAAAAAAATTGTGGATGGGGATCCAAAAAATAGTGGAATTCGCAAGAAAGAAAACAAAAATTGCATCGGCCGGGAATCGAACCCGGGTCACCCGCGTGGCAGGCGAGAATTCTACCACTGAACCACCGATGCTTCACACTTCCTTGAAGACTTATGCTGATACGAATGGAGGTCGTCGTGTCAGGGCTAGGTGATGTCCTTCTCTTTCGCTTAACTGTAACGTCTGATCAATAGTTCCATCTCATGATGATGGCGGCGCTCGTTGTACGTCAAATGTCAAGTGACCATTCATTGGCTGAGTAATAAAAAAAAAGCACACAAAACTATCTGGAACTTCTTTCCTCCCTATGAAAAACCGGAAGTCAGAAACTGTGACATGTATCCATATAAACAATCCATTTTCCATGCGCCCTAATGTTAACGTACGTTGGCTCTGTCACTCAGGTGATGCGACGAAAAAAATTGTGGATGGGGATCCAAAAAATAGTGGAATTCGCAAGAAAGAAAACAAAAATTGCATCGGCCGGGAATCGAACCCGGGTCACCCGCGTGGCAGGCGAGAATTCTACCACTGAACCACCGATGCTTCACACTTCCTTGAAGACTTATGCTGATACGAATGGAGGTCGTCGTGTCAGGGCTAGGTGATGTCCTTCTCTTTCGCTTAACTGTAACGTCTGATCAATAGTTCCATCTCATGATGATGGCGGCGCTCGTTGTACGTCAAATGTCAAGTGACCATTCATTGGCTGAGTAATAAAAAAAAAGCACACAAAACTATCTGGAACTTCTTTCCTCCCTATGAAAAACCGGAAGTCAGAAACTGTGACATGTATCCATATAAACAATCCATTTTCCATGCGCCCTAATGTTAACGTACGTTGGCTCTGTCACTCAGGTGATGCGACGAAAAAAATTGTGGATGGGGATCCAAAAAATAGTGGAATTCGCAAGAAAGAAAACAAAAATTGCATCGGCCGGGAATCGAACCCGGGTCACCCGCGTGGCAGGCGAGAATTCTACCACTGAACCACCGATGCTTCACACTTCCTTGAAGACTTATGCTGATACGAATGGAGGTCGTCGTGTCAGGGCTAGGTGATGTCCTTCTCTTTCGCTTAACTGTAACGTCTGATCAATAGTTCCATCTCATGATGATGGCGGCGCTCGTTGTACGTCAAATGTCAAGTGACCATTCATTGGCTGAGTAATAAAAAAAAAGCACACAAAACTATCTGGAACTTCTTTCCTCCCTATGAAAAACCGGAAGTCAGAAACTGTGACATGTATCCATATAAACAATCCATTTTCCATGCGCCCTAATGTTAACGTACGTTGGCTCTGTCACTCAGGTGATGCGACGAAAAAAATTGTGGATGGGGATCCAAAAAATAGTGGAATTCGCAAGAAAGAAAACAAAAATTGCATCGGCCGGGAATCGAACCCGGGTCACCCGCGTGGCAGGCGAGAATTCTACCACTGAACCACCGATGCTTCACACTTCCTTGAAGACTTATGCTGATACGAATGGAGGTCGTCGTGTCAGGGCTAGGTGATGTCCTTCTCTTTCGCTTAACTGTAACGTCTGATCAATAGTTCCATCTCATGATGATGGCGGCGCTCGTTGTACGTCAAATGTCAAGTGACCATTCATTGGCTGAGTAATAAAAAAAAAGCACACAAAACTATCTGGAACTTCTTTCCTCCCTATGAAAAACCGGAAGTCAGAAACTGTGACATGTATCCATATAAACAATCCATTTTCCATGCGCCCTAATGTTAACGTACGTTGGCTCTGTCACTCAGGTGATGCGACGAAAAAAATTGTGGATGGGGATCCAAAAAATAGTGGAATTCGCAAGAAAGAAAACAAAAATTGCATCGGCCGGGAATCGAACCCGGGTCACCCGCGTGGCAGGCGAGAATTCTACCACTGAACCACCGATGCTTCACACTTCCTTGAAGACTTATGCTGATACGAATGGAGGTCGTCGTGTCAGGGCTAGGTGATGTCCTTCTCTTTCGCTTAACTGTAACGTCTGATCAATAGTTCCATCTCATGATGATGGCGGCGCTCGTTGTACGTCAAATGTCAAGTGACCATTCATTGGCTGAGTAATAAAAAAAAAGCACACAAAACTATCTGGAACTTCTTTCCTCCCTATGAAAAACCGGAAGTCAGAAACTGTGACATGTATCCATATAAACAATCCATTTTCCATGCGCCCTAATGTTAACGTACGTTGGCTCTGTCACTCAGGTGATGCGACGAAAAAAATTGTGGATGGGGATCCAAAAAATAGTGGAATTCGCAAGAAAGAAAACAAAAATTGCATCGGCCGGGAATCGAACCCGGGTCACCCGCGTGGCAGGCGAGAATTCTACCACTGAACCACCGATGCTTCACACTTCCTTGAAGACTTATGCTGATACGAATGGAGGTCGTCGTGTCAGGGCTAGGTGATGTCCTTCTCTTTCGCTTAACTGTAACGTCTGATCAATAGTTCCATCTCATGATGATGGCGGCGCTCGTTGTACGTCAAATGTCAAGTGACCATTCATTGGCTGAGTAATAAAAAAAAAGCACACAAAACTATCTGGAACTTCTTTCCTCCCTATGAAAAACCGGAAGTCAGAAACTGTGACATGTATCCATATAAACAATCCATTTTCCATGCGCCCTAATGTTAACGTACGTTGGCTCTGTCACTCAGGTGATGCGACGAAAAAAATTGTGGATGGGGATCCAAAAAATAGTGGAATTCGCAAGAAAGAAAACAAAAATTGCATCGGCCGGGAATCGAACCCGGGTCACCCGCGTGGCAGGCGAGAATTCTACCACTGAACCACCGATGCTTCACACTTCCTTGAAGACTTATGCTGATACGAATGGAGGTCGTCGTGTCAGGGCTAGGTGATGTCCTTCTCTTTCGCTTAACTGTAACGTCTGATCAATAGTTCCATCTCATGATGATGGCGGCGCTCGTTGTACGTCAAATGTCAAGTGACCATTCATTGGCTGAGTAATAAAAAAAAAGCACACAAAACTATCTGGAACTTCTTTCCTCCCTATGAAAAACCGGAAGTCAGAAACTGTGACATGTATCCATATAAACAATCCATTTTCCATGCGCCCTAATGTTAACGTACGTTGGCTCTGTCACTCAGGTGATGCGACGAAAAAAATTGTGGATGGGGATCCAAAAAATAGTGGAATTCGCAAGAAAGAAAACAAAAATTGCATCGGCCGGGAATCGAACCCGGGTCACCCGCGTGGCAGGCGAGAATTCTACCACTGAACCACCGATGCTTCACACTTCCTTGAAGACTTATGCTGATACGAATGGAGGTCGTCGTGTCAGGGCTAGGTGATGTCCTTCTCTTTCGCTTAACTGTAACGTCTGATCAATAGTTCCATCTCATGATGATGGCGGCGCTCGTTGTACGTCAAATGTCAAGTGACCATTCATTGGCTGAGTAATAAAAAAAAAGCACACAAAACTATCTGGAACTTCTTTCCTCCCTATGAAAAACCGGAAGTCAGAAACTGTGACATGTATCCATATAAACAATCCATTTTCCATGCGCCCTAATGTTAACGTACGTTGGCTCTGTCACTCAGGTGATGCGACGAAAAAAATTGTGGATGGGGATCCAAAAAATAGTGGAATTCGCAAGAAAGAAAACAAAAATTGCATCGGCCGGGAATCGAACCCGGGTCACCCGCGTGGCAGGCGAGAATTCTACCACTGAACCACCGATGCTTCACACTTCCTTGAAGACTTATGCTGATACGAATGGAGGTCGTCGTGTCAGGGCTAGGTGATGTCCTTCTCTTTCGCTTAACTGTAACGTCTGATCAATAGTTCCATCTCATGATGATGGCGGCGCTCGTTGTACGTCAAATGTCAAGTGACCATTCATTGGCTGAGTAATAAAAAAAAAGCACACAAAACTATCTGGAACTTCTTTCCTCCCTATGAAAAACCGGAAGTCAGAAACTGTGACATGTATCCAAAGAAGTTACAGATAGTTTTGTGTGGTTTTTTTATTATTTTTTCCTCGCCCCCTGCATTTTTTTTCTGGGCATTTTTGTAGTTTTTATGAAAGGACAGGGGTTGAATTACTGAATTTAGAAGTGGAATGGGACCAGTTCAGGTGGATGGAGATCTGGTAGTTGGGGGTGCTTTGGTTTGTTTATATGCGGAGGTAAATGTTCAAAGAGACACCTATCAGCTGATTCTACTCGTATCTCAAAATTTCTTTCTTCAACGTATGAAAAATTGTGCTTAAAATACTGCCAAAGGACTGTTCAAGGCCCCCACCGAAGGATTTGGTACGAAAGTTAGGGAAGGTGCTATGAGAGCAGACATTAACATTACCGCAAATGGGAAATGAAGGAAAATGAAACTGTGACCTGCTGCCATATAGACAATCCATTTTCCATGCGACCTAATGTTAACGTACGTTGGCTCTGTCACTCATTCGCCCAGGTAAAAAGCCTGGTGGAAACTCGAAACCACCCATAGTTAAGTCTGCAGCTCAAGTCTTGAAAGACTTTTAAGATTTTCACATCCGAAGGGGATGGATAGCTAGGCGAAACAACTCACATTGCTGCCAAGGGCCAAATCACCCCCATGCCAGACAGTTCAATTCAGCCACCATTATTCAATCTTCACTTTTCGTATATTTTTTTACACAAACCATTACTTTAATGACTCACATCTATACCCAAAAATGTATATCCAGCTTATGTCAGGGGGAAAACCCACTAAAAAGGCACAAAGCTATTGACCGTTGGGAAATCTAGGAACTTAAAATGGTATTTTTCTTTTGAAGATGGAACTTAAAATGGTCTAATCCTAAATGTCTACTGGGTTCTTTTTTTTTTCTTTTTGAAAAATATGATTTATTTCCTTAGAAATATTACATCATCAGTACATAAATAATCACAAACATGAAACAACACATTTAAAACCAAATATCACAGAAGGAGGTTGTTTCATGTATTCACAATGCAATAAGTTACTTTACCATAACACATAATTTATCATTTCTACTGGGTCCTTATCGTGGATGGTACGGGGATGAACAAACAGTGGAATTCGCAAGAAAGAAAACAAAAATTGCATCGGCCGGGAATCGAACCCGGGTCACCCGCGTGGCAGGCGAGAATTCTACCACTGAACCACCGATGCTTCACACTTCCTTGAAGACTTATGCTGATACGAATGGAGGTCGTCGTGTCAGGGCTAGGTGATGTCCTTCTCTTTCGCTTAACTGTAACGTCTGATCAATAGTTCCATCTCATGATGATGGCGGCGCTCGTTGTACGTCAAATGTCAAGTGACCATTCATTGGCTGAGTAATAAAAAAAAAGCACACAAAACTATCTGGAACTTCTTTCCTCCCTATGAAAAACCGGAAGTCAGAAACTGTGACATGTATCCATATAAACAATCCATTTTCCATGCGCCCTAATGTTAACGTACGTTGGCTCTGTCACTCAGGTGATGCGACGAAAAAAATTGTGGATGGGGATCCAAAAAATAGTGGAATTCGCAAGAAAGAAAACAAAAATTGCATCGGCCGGGAATCGAACCCGGGTCACCCGCGTGGCAGGCGAGAATTCTACCACTGAACCACCGATGCTTCACACTTCCTTGAAGACTTATGCTGATACGAATGGAGGTCGTCGTGTCAGGGCTAGGTGATGTCCTTCTCTTTCGCTTAACTGTAACGTCTGATCAATAGTTCCATCTCATGATGATGGCGGCGCTCGTTGTACGTCAAATGTCAAGTGACCATTCATTGGCTGAGTAATAAAAAAAAAGCACACAAAACTATCTGGAACTTCTTTCCTCCCTATGAAAAACCGGAAGTCAGAAACTGTGACATGTATCCATATAAACAATCCATTTTCCATGCGCCCTAATGTTAACGTACGTTGGCTCTGTCACTCAGGTGATGCGACGAAAAAAATTGTGGATGGGGATCCAAAAAATAGTGGAATTCGCAAGAAAGAAAACAAAAATTGCATCGGCCGGGAATCGAACCCGGGTCACCCGCGTGGCAGGCGAGAATTCTACCACTGAACCACCGATGCTTCACACTTCCTTGAAGACTTATGCTGATACGAATGGAGGTCGTCGTGTCAGGGCTAGGTGATGTCCTTCTCTTTCGCTTAACTGTAACGTCTGATCAATAGTTCCATCTCATGATGATGGCGGCGCTCGTTGTACGTCAAATGTCAAGTGACCATTCATTGGCTGAGTAATAAAAAAAAAGCACACAAAACTATCTGGAACTTCTTTCCTCCCTATGAAAAACCGGAAGTCAGAAACTGTGACATGTATCCATATAAACAATCCATTTTCCATGCGCCCTAATGTTAACGTACGTTGGCTCTGTCACTCAGGTGATGCGACGAAAAAAATTGTGGATGGGGATCCAAAAAATAGTGGAATTCGCAAGAAAGAAAACAAAAATTGCATCGGCCGGGAATCGAACCCGGGTCACCCGCGTGGCAGGCGAGAATTCTACCACTGAACCACCGATGCTTCACACTTCCTTGAAGACTTATGCTGATACGAATGGAGGTCGTCGTGTCAGGGCTAGGTGATGTCCTTCTCTTTCGCTTAACTGTAACGTCTGATCAATAGTTCCATCTCATGATGATGGCGGCGCTCGTTGTACGTCAAATGTCAAGTGACCATTCATTGGCTGAGTAATAAAAAAAAAGCACACAAAACTATCTGGAACTTCTTTCCTCCCTATGAAAAACCGGAAGTCAGAAACTGTGACATGTATCCATATAAACAATCCATTTTCCATGCGCCCTAATGTTAACGTACGTTGGCTCTGTCACTCAGGTGATGCGACGAAAAAAATTGTGGATGGGGATCCAAAAAATAGTGGAATTCGCAAGAAAGAAAACAAAAATTGCATCGGCCGGGAATCGAACCCGGGTCACCCGCGTGGCAGGCGAGAATTCTACCACTGAACCACCGATGCTTCACACTTCCTTGAAGACTTATGCTGATACGAATGGAGGTCGTCGTGTCAGGGCTAGGTGATGTCCTTCTCTTTCGCTTAACTGTAACGTCTGATCAATAGTTCCATCTCATGATGATGGCGGCGCTCGTTGTACGTCAAATGTCAAGTGACCATTCATTGGCTGAGTAATAAAAAAAAAGCACACAAAACTATCTGGAACTTCTTTCCTCCCTATGAAAAACCGGAAGTCAGAAACTGTGACATGTATCCATATAAACAATCCATTTTCCATGCGCCCTAATGTTAACGTACGTTGGCTCTGTCACTCAGGTGATGCGACGAAAAAAATTGTGGATGGGGATCCAAAAAATAGTGGAATTCGCAAGAAAGAAAACAAAAATTGCATCGGCCGGGAATCGAACCCGGGTCACCCGCGTGGCAGGCGAGAATTCTACCACTGAACCACCGATGCTTCACACTTCCTTGAAGACTTATGCTGATACGAATGGAGGTCGTCGTGTCAGGGCTAGGTGATGTCCTTCTCTTTCGCTTAACTGTAACGTCTGATCAATAGTTCCATCTCATGATGATGGCGGCGCTCGTTGTACGTCAAATGTCAAGTGACCATTCATTGGCTGAGTAATAAAAAAAAAGCACACAAAACTATCTGGAACTTCTTTCCTCCCTATGAAAAACCGGAAGTCAGAAACTGTGACATGTATCCATATAAACAATCCATTTTCCATGCGCCCTAATGTTAACGTACGTTGGCTCTGTCACTCAGGTGATGCGACGAAAAAAATTGTGGATGGGGATCCAAAAAATAGTGGAATTCGCAAGAAAGAAAACAAAAATTGCATCGGCCGGGAATCGAACCCGGGTCACCCGCGTGGCAGGCGAGAATTCTACCACTGAACCACCGATGCTTCACACTTCCTTGAAGACTTATGCTGATACGAATGGAGGTCGTCGTGTCAGGGCTAGGTGATGTCCTTCTCTTTCGCTTAACTGTAACGTCTGATCAATAGTTCCATCTCATGATGATGGCGGCGCTCGTTGTACGTCAAATGTCAAGTGACCATTCATTGGCTGAGTAATAAAAAAAAAGCACACAAAACTATCTGGAACTTCTTTCCTCCCTATGAAAAACCGGAAGTCAGAAACTGTGACATGTATCCATATAAACAATCCATTTTCCATGCGCCCTAATGTTAACGTACGTTGGCTCTGTCACTCAGGTGATGCGACGAAAAAAATTGTGGATGGGGATCCAAAAAATAGTGGAATTCGCAAGAAAGAAAACAAAAATTGCATCGGCCGGGAATCGAACCCGGGTCACCCGCGTGGCAGGCGAGAATTCTACCACTGAACCACCGATGCTTCACACTTCCTTGAAGACTTATGCTGATACGAATGGAGGTCGTCGTGTCAGGGCTAGGTGATGTCCTTCTCTTTCGCTTAACTGTAACGTCTGATCAATAGTTCCATCTCATGATGATGGCGGCGCTCGTTGTACGTCAAATGTCAAGTGACCATTCATTGGCTGAGTAATAAAAAAAAAGCACACAAAACTATCTGGAACTTCTTTCCTCCCTATGAAAAACCGGAAGTCAGAAACTGTGACATGTATCCATATAAACAATCCATTTTCCATGCGCCCTAATGTTAACGTACGTTGGCTCTGTCACTCAGGTGATGCGACGAAAAAAATTGTGGATGGGGATCCAAAAAATAGTGGAATTCGCAAGAAAGAAAACAAAAATTGCATCGGCCGGGAATCGAACCCGGGTCACCCGCGTGGCAGGCGAGAATTCTACCACTGAACCACCGATGCTTCACACATCCTTGAAGACTTATGCTGATACGAATGGAGGTCGTCGTGTCAGGGCTAGGTGATGTCCTTCTCTTTCGCTTAACTGTAACGTCTGATCAATAGTTCCATCTCATGATGATGGCGGCGCTCGTTGTACGTCAAATGTCAAGTGACCATTCATTGGCTGAGTAATAAAAAAAAAGCACACAAAACTATCTGGAACTTCTTTCCTCCCTATGAAAAACCGGAAGTCAGAAACTGTGACATGTATCCAAAGAAGTTACAGATAGTTTTGTGTGGTTTTTTTATTATTTTTTCCTCGCCCCCTGCATTTTTTTTCTGGGCATTTTTGTAGTTTTTATGAAAGGACAGGGGTTGAATTACTGAATTTAGAAGTGGAATGGGACCAGTTCAGGTGGATGGAGATCTGGTAGTTGGGGGTGCTTTGGTTTGTTTATATGCGGAGGTAAATGTTCAAAGAGACACCTATCAGCTGATTCTACTCGTATCTCAAAATTTCTTTCTTCAACGTATGAAAAATTGTGCTTAAAATACTGCCAAAGGACTGTTCAAGGCCCCCACCGAAGGATTTGGTACGAAAGTTAGGGAAGGTGCTATGAGAGCAGACATTAACATTACCGCAAATGGGAAATGAAGGAAAATGAAACTGTGACCTGCTGCCATATAGACAATCCATTTTCCATGCGACCTAATGTTAACGTACGTTGGCTCTGTCACTCATTCGCCCAGGTAAAAAGCCTGGTGGAAACTCGAAACCACCCATAGTTAAGTCTGCAGCTCAAGTCTTGAAAGACTTTTAAGATTTTCACATCCGAAGGGGATGGATAGCTAGGCGAAACAACTCACATTGCTGCCAAGGGCCAAATCACCCCCATGCCAGACAGTTCAATTCAGCCACCATTATTCAATCTTCACTTTTCGTATATTTTTTTACACAAACCATTACTTTAATGACTCACATCTATACCCAAAAATGTATATCCAGCTTATGTCAGGGGGAAAACCCACTAAAAAGGCACAAAGCTATTGACCGTTGGGAAATCTAGGAACTTAAAATGGTATTTTTCTTTTGAAGATGGAACTTAAAATGGTCTAATCCTAAATGTCTACTGGGTTCTTTTTTTTTTCTTTTTGAAAAATATGATTTATTTCCTTAGAAATATTACATCATCAGTACATAAATAATCACAAACATGAAACAACACATTTAAAACCAAATATCACAGAAGGAGGTTGTTTCATGTATTCACAATGCAATAAGTTACTTTACCATAACACATAATTTATCATTTCTACTGGGTCCTTATCGTGGATGGTACGGGGATGAACAAACAGTGGAATTCGCAAGAAAGAAAACAAAAATTGCATCGGCCGGGAATCGAACCCGGGTCACCCGCGTGGCAGGCGAGAATTCTACCACTGAACCACCGATGCTTCACACTTCCTTGAAGACTTATGCTGATACGAATGGAGGTCGTCGTGTCAGGGCTAGGTGATGTCCTTCTCTTTCGCTTAACTGTAACGTCTGATCAATAGTTCCATCTCATGATGATGGCGGCGCTCGTTGTACGTCAAATGTCAAGTGACCATTCATTGGCTGAGTAATAAAAAAAAAGCACACAAAACTATCTGGAACTTCTTTCCTCCCTATGAAAAACCGGAAGTCAGAAACTGTGACATGTATCCATATAAACAATCCATTTTCCATGCGCCCTAATGTTAACGTACGTTGGCTCTGTCACTCAGGTGATGCGACGAAAAAAATTGTGGATGGGGATCCAAAAAATAGTGGAATTCGCAAGAAAGAAAACAAAAATTGCATCGGCCGGGAATCGAACCCGGGTCACCCGCGTGGCAGGCGAGAATTCTACCACTGAACCACCGATGCTTCACACTTCCTTGAAGACTTATGCTGATACGAATGGAGGTCGTCGTGTCAGGGCTAGGTGATGTCCTTCTCTTTCGCTTAACTGTAACGTCTGATCAATAGTTCCATCTCATGATGATGGCGGCGCTCGTTGTACGTCAAATGTCAAGTGACCATTCATTGGCTGAGTAATAAAAAAAAAGCACACAAACTATCTGGAACTTCTTTCCTCCCTATGAAAAACCGGAAGTCAGAAACTGTGACATGTATCCATATAAACAATCCATTTTCCATGCGCCCTAATGTTAACGTACGTTGGCTCTGTCACTCAGGTGATGCGACGAAAAAAATTGTGGATGGGGATCCAAAAAATAGTGGAATTCGCAAGAAAGAAAACAAAAATTGCATCGGCCGGGAATCGAACCCGGGTCACCCGCGTGGCAGGCGAGAATTCTACCACTGAACCACCGATGCTTCACACTTCCTTGAAGACTTATGCTGATACGAATGGAGGTCGTCGTGTCAGGGCTAGGTGATGTCCTTCTCTTTCGCTTAACTGTAACGTCTGATCAATAGTTCCATCTCATGATGATGGCGGCGCTCGTTGTACGTCAAATGTCAAGTGACCATTCATTGGCTGAGTAATAAAAAAAAAGCACACAAAACTATCTGGAACTTCTTTCCTCCCTATGAAAAACCGGAAGTCAGAAACTGTGACATGTATCCATATAAACAATCCATTTTCCATGCGCCCTAATGTTAACGTACGTTGGCTCTGTCACTCAGGTGATGCGACGAAAAAAATTGTGGATGGGGATCCAAAAAATAGTGGAATTCGCAAGAAAGAAAACAAAAATTGCATCGGCCGGGAATCGAACCCGGGTCACCCGCGTGGCAGGCGAGAATTCTACCACTGAACCACCGATGCTTCACACTTCCTTGAAGACTTATGCTGATACGAATGGAGGTCGTCGTGTCAGGGCTAGGTGATGTCCTTCTCTTTCGCTTAACTGTAACGTCTGATCAATAGTTCCATCTCATGATGATGGCGGCGCTCGTTGTACGTCAAATGTCAAGTGACCATTCATTGGCTGAGTAATAAAAAAAAAGCACACAAAACTATCTGGAACTTCTTTCCTCCCTATGAAAAACCGGAAGTCAGAAACTGTGACATGTATCCATATAAACAATCCATTTTCCATGCGCCCTAATGTTAACGTACGTTGGCTCTGTCACTCAGGTGATGCGACGAAAAAAATTGTGGATGGGGATCCAAAAAATAGTGGAATTCGCAAGAAAGAAAACAAAAATTGCATCGGCCGGGAATCGAACCCGGGTCACCCGCGTGGCAGGCGAGAATTCTACCACTGAACCACCGATGCTTCACACTTCCTTGAAGACTTATGCTGATACGAATGGAGGTCGTCGTGTCAGGGCTAGGTGATGTCCTTCTCTTTCGCTTAACTGTAACGTCTGATCAATAGTTCCATCTCATGATGATGGCGGCGCTCGTTGTACGTCAAATGTCAAGTGACCATTCATTGGCTGAGTAATAAAAAAAAAGCACACAAAACTATCTGGAACTTCTTTCCTCCCTATGAAAAACCGGAAGTCAGAAACTGTGACATGTATCCATATAAACAATCCATTTTCCATGCGCCCTAATGTTAACGTACGTTGGCTCTGTCACTCAGGTGATGCGACGAAAAAAATTGTGGATGGGGATCCAAAAAATAGTGGAATTCGCAAGAAAGAAAACAAAAATTGCATCGGCCGGGAATCGAACCCGGGTCACCCGCGTGGCAGGCGAGAATTCTACCACTGAACCACCGATGCTTCACACTTCCTTGAAGACTTATGCTGATACGAATGGAGGTCGTCGTGTCAGGGCTAGGTGATGTCCTTCTCTTTCGCTTAACTGTAACGTCTGATCAATAGTTCCATCTCATGATGATGGCGGCGCTCGTTGTACGTCAAATGTCAAGTGACCATTCATTGGCTGAGTAATAAAAAAAAAGCACACAAAACTATCTGGAACTTCTTTCCTCCCTATGAAAAACCGGAAGTCAGAAACTGTGACATGTATCCATATAAACAATCCATTTTCCATGCGCCCTAATGTTAACGTACGTTGGCTCTGTCACTCAGGTGATGCGACGAAAAAAATTGTGGATGGGGATCCAAAAAATAGTGGAATTCGCAAGAAAGAAAACAAAAATTGCATCGGCCGGGAATCGAACCCGGGTCACCCGCGTGGCAGGCGAGAATTCTACCACTGAACCACCGATGCTTCACACTTCCTTGAAGACTTATGCTGATACGAATGGAGGTCGTCGTGTCAGGGCTAGGTGATGTCCTTCTCTTTCGCTTAACTGTAACGTCTGATCAATAGTTCCATCTCATGATGATGGCGGCGCTCGTTGTACGTCAAATGTCAAGTGACCATTCATTGGCTGAGTAATAAAAAAAAAGCACACAAAACTATCTGGAACTTCTTTCCTCCCTATGAAAAACCGGAAGTCAGAAACTGTGACATGTATCCATATAAACAATCCATTTTCCATGCGCCCTAATGTTAACGTACGTTGGCTCTGTCACTCAGGTGATGCGACGAAAAAAATTGTGGATGGGGATCCAAAAAATAGTGGAATTCGCAAGAAAGAAAACAAAAATTGCATCGGCCGGGAATCGAACCCGGGTCACCCGCGTGGCAGGCGAGAATTCTACCACTGAACCACCGATGCTTCACACTTCCTTGAAGACTTATGCTGATACGAATGGAGGTCGTCGTGTCAGGGCTAGGTGATGTCCTTCTCTTTCGCTTAACTGTAACGTCTGATCAATAGTTCCATCTCATGATGATGGCGGCGCTCGTTGTACGTCAAATGTCAAGTGACCATTCATTGGCTGAGTAATAAAAAAAAAGCACACAAAACTATCTGGAACTTCTTTCCTCCCTATGAAAAACCGGAAGTCAGAAACTGTGACATGTATCCATATAAACAATCCATTTTCCATGCGCCCTAATGTTAACGTACGTTGGCTCTGTCACTCAGGTGATGCGACGAAAAAAATTGTGGATGGGGATCCAAAAAATAGTGGAATTCGCAAGAAAGAAAACAAAAATTGCATCGGCCGGGAATCGAACCCGGGTCACCCGCGTGGCAGGCGAGAATTCTACCACTGAACCACCGATGCTTCACACTTCCTTGAAGACTTATGCTGATACGAATGGAGGTCGTCGTGTCAGGGCTAGGTGATGTCCTTCTCTTTCGCTTAACTGTAACGTCTGATCAATAGTTCCATCTCATGATGATGGCGGCGCTCGTTGTACGTCAAATGTCAAGTGACCATTCATTGGCTGAGTAATAAAAAAAAAGCACACAAAACTATCTGGAACTTCTTTCCTCCCTATGAAAAACCGGAAGTCAGAAACTGTGACATGTATCCATATAAACAATCCATTTTCCATGCGCCCTAATGTTAACGTACGTTGGCTCTGTCACTCAGGTGATGCGACGAAAAAAATTGTGGATGGGGATCCAAAAAATAGTGGAATTCGCAAGAAAGAAAACAAAAATTGCATCGGCCGGGAATCGAACCCGGGTCACCCGCGTGGCAGGCGAGAATTCTACCACTGAACCACCGATGCTTCACACTTCCTTGAAGACTTATGCTGATACGAATGGAGGTCGTCGTGTCAGGGCTAGGTGATGTCCTTCTCTTTCGCTTAACTGTAACGTCTGATCAATAGTTCCATCTCATGATGATGGCGGCGCTCGTTGTACGTCAAATGTCAAGTGACCATTCATTGGCTGAGTAATAAAAAAAAAGCACACAAAACTATCTGGAACTTCTTTCCTCCCTATGAAAAACCGGAAGTCAGAAACTGTGACATGTATCCATATAAACAATCCATTTTCCATGCGCCCTAATGTTAACGTACGTTGGCTCTGTCACTCAGGTGATGCGACGAAAAAAATTGTGGATGGGGATCCAAAAAATAGTGGAATTCGCAAGAAAGAAAACAAAAATTGCATCGGCCGGGAATCGAACCCGGGTCACCCGCGTGGCAGGCGAGAATTCTACCACTGAACCACCGATGCTTCACACTTCCTTGAAGACTTATGCTGATACGAATGGAGGTCGTCGTGTCAGGGCTAGGTGATGTCCTTCTCTTTCGCTTAACTGTAACGTCTGATCAATAGTTCCATCTCATGATGATGGCGGCGCTCGTTGTACGTCAAATGTCAAGTGACCATTCATTGGCTGAGTAATAAAAAAAAAGCACACAAAACTATCTGGAACTTCTTTCCTCCCTATGAAAAACCGGAAGTCAGAAACTGTGACATGTATCCATATAAACAATCCATTTTCCATGCGCCCTAATGTTAACGTACGTTGGCTCTGTCACTCAGGTGATGCGACGAAAAAAATTGTGGATGGGGATCCAAAAAATAGTGGAATTCGCAAGAAAGAAAACAAAAATTGCATCGGCCGGGAATCGAACCCGGGTCACCCGCGTGGCAGGCGAGAATTCTACCACTGAACCACCGATGCTTCACACTTCCTTGAAGACTTATGCTGATACGAATGGAGGTCGTCGTGTCAGGGCTAGGTGATGTCCTTCTCTTTCGCTTAACTGTAACGTCTGATCAATAGTTCCATCTCATGATGATGGCGGCGCTCGTTGTACGTCAAATGTCAAGTGACCATTCATTGGCTGAGTAATAAAAAAAAAGCACACAAAACTATCTGGAACTTCTTTCCTCCCTATGAAAAACCGGAAGTCAGAAACTGTGACATGTATCCATATAAACAATCCATTTTCCATGCGCCCTAATGTTAACGTACGTTGGCTCTGTCACTCAGGTGATGCGACGAAAAAAATTGTGGATGGGGATCCAAAAAATAGTGGAATTCGCAAGAAAGAAAACAAAAATTGCATCGGCCGGGAATCGAACCCGGGTCACCCGCGTGGCAGGCGAGAATTCTACCACTGAACCACCGATGCTTCACACTTCCTTGAAGACTTATGCTGATACGAATGGAGGTCGTCGTGTCAGGGCTAGGTGATGTCCTTCTCTTTCGCTTAACTGTAACGTCTGATCAATAGTTCCATCTCATGATGATGGCGGCGCTCGTTGTACGTCAAATGTCAAGTGACCATTCATTGGCTGAGTAATAAAAAAAAAGCACACAAAACTATCTGGAACTTCTTTCCTCCCTATGAAAAACCGGAAGTCAGAAACTGTGACATGTATCCATATAAACAATCCATTTTCCATGCGCCCTAATGTTAACGTACGTTGGCTCTGTCACTCAGGTGATGCGACGAAAAAAATTGTGGATGGGGATCCAAAAAATAGTGGAATTCGCAAGAAAGAAAACAAAAATTGCATCGGCCGGGAATCGAACCCGGGTCACCCGCGTGGCAGGCGAGAATTCTACCACTGAACCACCGATGCTTCACACTTCCTTGAAGACTTATGCTGATACGAATGGAGGTCGTCGTGTCAGGGCTAGGTGATGTCCTTCTCTTTCGCTTAACTGTAACGTCTGATCAATAGTTCCATCTCATGATGATGGCGGCGCTCGTTGTACGTCAAATGTCAAGTGACCATTCATTGGCTGAGTAATAAAAAAAAAGCACACAAAACTATCTGGAACTTCTTTCCTCCCTATGAAAAACCGGAAGTCAGAAACTGTGACATGTATCCATATAAACAATCCATTTTCCATGCGCCCTAATGTTAACGTACGTTGGCTCTGTCACTCAGGTGATGCGACGAAAAAAATTGTGGATGGGGATCCAAAAAATAGTGGAATTCGCAAGAAAGAAAACAAAAATTGCATCGGCCGGGAATCGAACCCGGGTCACCCGCGTGGCAGGCGAGAATTCTACCACTGAACCACCGATGCTTCACACTTCCTTGAAGACTTATGCTGATACGAATGGAGGTCGTCGTGTCAGGGCTAGGTGATGTCCTTCTCTTTCGCTTAACTGTAACGTCTGATCAATAGTTCCATCTCATGATGATGGCGGCGCTCGTTGTACGTCAAATGTCAAGTGACCATTCATTGGCTGAGTAATAAAAAAAAAGCACACAAAACTATCTGGAACTTCTTTCCTCCCTATGAAAAACCGGAAGTCAGAAACTGTGACATGTATCCATATAAACAATCCATTTTCCATGCGCCCTAATGTTAACGTACGTTGGCTCTGTCACTCAGGTGATGCGACGAAAAAAATTGTGGATGGGGATCCAAAAAATAGTGGAATTCGCAAGAAAGAAAACAAAAATTGCATCGGCCGGGAATCGAACCCGGGTCACCCGCGTGGCAGGCGAGAATTCTACCACTGAACCACCGATGCTTCACACTTCCTTGAAGACTTATGCTGATACGAATGGAGGTCGTCGTGTCAGGGCTAGGTGATGTCCTTCTCTTTCGCTTAACTGTAACGTCTGATCAATAGTTCCATCTCATGATGATGGCGGCGCTCGTTGTACGTCAAATGTCAAGTGACCATTCATTGGCTGAGTAATAAAAAAAAAGCACACAAAACTATCTGGAACTTCTTTCCTCCCTATGAAAAACCGGAAGTCAGAAACTGTGACATGTATCCATATAAACAATCCATTTTCCATGCGCCCTAATGTTAACGTACGTTGGCTCTGTCACTCAGGTGATGCGACGAAAAAAATTGTGGATGGGGATCCAAAAAATAGTGGAATTCGCAAGAAAGAAAACAAAAATTGCATCGGCCGGGAATCGAACCCGGGTCACCCGCGTGGCAGGCGAGAATTCTACCACTGAACCACCGATGCTTCACACTTCCTTGAAGACTTATGCTGATACGAATGGAGGTCGTCGTGTCAGGGCTAGGTGATGTCCTTCTCTTTCGCTTAACTGTAACGTCTGATCAATAGTTCCATCTCATGATGATGGCGGCGCTCGTTGTACGTCAAATGTCAAGTGACCATTCATTGGCTGAGTAATAAAAAAAAAGCACACAAAACTATCTGGAACTTCTTTCCTCCCTATGAAAAACCGGAAGTCAGAAACTGTGACATGTATCCAAAGAAGTTACAGATAGTTTTGTGTGGTTTTTTTATTATTTTTTCCTCGCCCCCTGCATTTTTTTTCTGGGCATTTTTGTAGTTTTTATGAAAGGACAGGGGTTGAATTACTGAATTTAGAAGTGGAATGGGACCAGTTCAGGTGGATGGAGATCTGGTAGTTGGGGGTGCTTTGGTTTGTTTATATGCGGAGGTAAATGTTCAAAGAGACACCTATCAGCTGATTCTACTCGTATCTCAAAATTTCTTTCTTCAACGTATGAAAAATTGTGCTTAAAATACTGCCAAAGGACTGTTCAAGGCCCCCACCGAAGGATTTGGTACGAAAGTTAGGGAAGGTGCTATGAGAGCAGACATTAACATTACCGCAAATGGGAAATGAAGGAAAATGAAACTGTGACCTGCTGCCATATAGACAATCCATTTTCCATGCGACCTAATGTTAACGTACGTTGGCTCTGTCACTCATTCGCCCAGGTAAAAAGCCTGGTGGAAACTCGAAACCACCCATAGTTAAGTCTGCAGCTCAAGTCTTGAAAGACTTTTAAGATTTTCACATCCGAAGGGGATGGATAGCTAGGCGAAACAACTCACATTGCTGCCAAGGGCCAAATCACCCCCATGCCAGACAGTTCAATTCAGCCACCATTATTCAATCTTCACTTTTCGTATATTTTTTTACACAAACCATTACTTTAATGACTCACATCTATACCCAAAAATGTATATCCAGCTTATGTCAGGGGGAAAACCCACTAAAAAGGCACAAAGCTATTGACCGTTGGGAAATCTAGGAACTTAAAATGGTATTTTTCTTTTGAAGATGGAACTTAAAATGGTCTAATCCTAAATGTCTACTGGGTTCTTTTTTTTTTCTTTTTGAAAAATATGATTTATTTCCTTAGAAATATTACATCATCAGTACATAAATAATCACAAACATGAAACAACACATTTAAAACCAAATATCACAGAAGGAGGTTGTTTCATGTATTCACAATGCAATAAGTTACTTTACCATAACACATAATTTATCATTTCTACTGGGTCCTTATCGTGGATGGTACGGGGATGAACAAACAGTGGAATTCGCAAGAAAGAAAACAAAAATTGCATCGGCCGGGAATCGAACCCGGGTCACCCGCGTGGCAGGCGAGAATTCTACCACTGAACCACCGATGCTTCACATTCATTGCCAGTCTGATGTTAGCGTATATTTATTGTTCCATTTACACCAATCTCTGAGTGTATTTCTTATTCTTACTTGCTAACCTGTATATATATTTTTGAAGAAAGCCGAAGCAGAATTGCAAAACGATTTAAAACCACCTCGATCTGCCTTTTTATTTCCACAAGCCATAAAATAATGAACACTCCCCAAGAGAGTTTTTTTCGTGATTCAACTGATTGATCATCATCATTGATGAAATGTTAACAATATTTAGCTGAGACTGTTTTCGTCACTTCTCAAGAAATTCCTTAACTAGTCTATGGGGTGAGTATTGTTTTATCTATGTTGCGCTGTTGGAATAGTACGGAGCTTTGCCAATTTTGGCGCTAGCCTTATTAGCAGTTCTTTTTTGTCCTTTCTAGTAGACTGCTAATTACAACAACAACAACATCACTACCACGGTCTCAGATCAATGCGGCCACATGGATAACCCGGCCACAAGTATAAGGTCGACTAATAACACAACAGACACGTAGCACACATTGTCAGAAGTCAGAACTTGCCGACCTGTAGTTACGGCTTTTAAATGAATTATTTAGAAGGATTTCGGATTTCAGATTTAAGCTAAGTCTTAACTATCCTTAATCTCAACTACCTTTCAGTTATTACCGCCTATTATATCTTTAAAACATCCCTCTTTTCACTGAACCAGTTGATTTCTTCGAAATCCGTTGTTAAACTGTTAAATCGCTCTTTGTAAAGCATAGCATAAAAATTGGCCTAATGACTTTACACAAGTTATCTCACCCTTATAATGGCGGTTTAATGTGTGGCTCTACCTGACCGGCAAAGTAAGTAAACCAGGATAGAGACACACGAGTGCGGCTAGCCGACCTGCTGTGACCATGCGTGTGTCAAGTAGGCACATATGTAGGACACCCAATAATTCAGCAATTTAACAATAACATTGTCAAGATACAAAACTCAAAAGTAGGACATTTTGGACACCCAATAATTCAGCAATTTAACATGGTCAAGACGTTATTTTGAACACCCATCGGTGGGTTATTTATTTTGCAGAATTTCTTTCCTGTTGTAACGTTTGCTGAATTGAGCAAATTCTACCTGGAATTACCTGTGTGTGATGTAATAATGGGGGTGACACTAGAGAGAGTGCAGAACAAGTTTGCCTGTATTATTGGAGAGTTGTGTAATGAACCATATGTATTATCCCAGTTTGCTATATGGGTGGATTTGAGGATAGCCGAGTACAAAGCAAATGGAGCTATCCAACTTGGTGAGTTTAACGAGAATTTATATTTAAAGTGGCATGAGCTAGTGTCGAAATTGTGACTTTCTCGGAAACCCTAGATTTAAGAGAAGTTGAGTATTCGTTGTATTAAACTAAAGGACTGAAATTGAGAAAAAAATATTGATAAAGCCTGTAACTCATACTAACTGATTAATTGATTGATGTTTTACGCCGCATTCAAGATCATTTCACATATATGGTGGCTTTGCCAGGTTTAGTGGGAAGGAAGCCGACCTTCCGCCAGTATCTGGCAACTCTTCATAAAGTGACCGAGTGATTTGAACCTGGGCTGCATCGATGGAAGGTCTGTGTGGGACTGATGCACGATCACTTTAATCCACTGGACCACTGAGGCCCCCCATAGTAACTGAAGATGGGATACTAACAGAATAAAATCGAATTGCCGGATGTACAATTTTGAGGATCTCTTGCTTTATATACAAACTACCTGAATGTACATCCCCAAGATTGTTATCCGTGCAAAACTCAAGTTCTTCTTGATAAAATGGTGACCAATTACAGTAACTTATTCTGTTTCAACAGAATTTTCCCTATATTTTACAGCACATAGCGCTTTGATATGGCCATAGGATTGAAAAGTGTTTTGGAAACCTTTTTTTAGGTACTTGTAGTGATAAAAAAGAAGTTAACATACAATGGACCTGACAAAAACAAGTAGAAAGCCTACTCAAACTACTTCTTCGAACGACCTATGTGGGATGGTTGCCAGTTACCAACGGAAGGTCATGGGTTTCCTCCGGGCATAGAGCTCGGTTTCCTCCCACAATAAAACTGGCAACGCCGCCATGTCAGTCAAATAATCTTGAATGCGGCGTAAAGCACCAAACAATCCATCAATCAATCAAACTACTTCTTCTTGGCATGTCATACACTGTATATCTGAGTACCACTCAGTTTATATTTACCAAGCATTGCCTTTCCTTTAGGGCATTATGCTTTCATAGTGTTGCTGAAGGAAAAATAGTGCCCGAGCTAGCGAAGCGAGTCAAGGTAACACTGTGAAAGCATAATGCCCTGAACGAAAGGCAATAATAGGTTTAGTACGTCACCTGAAAATTCCATAATGAGTTTGCTAATTGAATGGTATCTCACATGCTCGAGATAAAAATAAGTAATTAATAATAATTTAGCGCTAAACATTGTCAAAAGGGGCATAACTCTGTCGGACATCTGACGGTATGATAATGCCCGCTGATGTATGATAATTCATTGCAAATAGTACTCGTCTGCTTATCCAATCAAAACCCTAGAATTTATCATGTGATGTACTATAACTAATATTTGTTATTGGCTCATATTTCTACTGGCACATACATGTACATGTACCATTCATCAACAAGTACCGATACAATGTAAATTATCATACATGTATTAGTTTAAGCTGTTTGAGTTACATGTAAGTGTAGATTTTAAGGACTTATTCTTTGTCATGTTTGTGTTATTTATAGATTGTACGGGCTCCAAACCTGAACCCTCCTGGTTGAAAGGAATGGACCCTCCCAAATCTATCCAATCAGATTCATTAATATTTACTCCACCTCCTGGATCAACCAATAGAAGTCCTGCAAATAGATTCGAAGCTCAAGAGACTAAAGAATCATGGGGCCAAAACTCTTCCTGTGAGGATTTAGAAATCGTTGAAATTAAAGAAGAACGTCAAGAGTTTTCAAACTCATTTAGTTCTCCGGTATCCAATTTTCATCGAAATAATCGAAAAAGACACGAGGAGGATAATGCAAGTCCAGAGACATTTTCCAGTAATCCTTCGAAATCTAGAAGACTTTCTGGTGGACATTTACACGAGACAAACAACCATTCACAACAAAATGAACACAATGCAACAAATCAAAGTTTACTGTCTTTGATAGAATTTCCAAATACAATAGCAACAGAGCCTCAAAATATCCCAAACAGCGAAGAAGAAATGCAGCCGCCAAATTATGAAGTACATGTACCTCATGGAACTATTGCATCACCAAACCGCTATGAAGAATTTTCAAACAGTGTTTCGATGAATTCAAGAGATTCCGGTAAGTAATCATTAAATAATGGGGTGAATTGACCGATTACTTGATGACGTCACTTACGCGCAAAGGGATTGAGGGATGTTAACATAATTTTAAAATATGGCGGGAGAAATAATACTGTACCGGTATCGAGAAGATGACATAAAAGGCCTTAAGTTACCAGAAAAATGTGTGGATAAAAACAGGCTGCCATCAATGTTTTTCCAAAAAAGTGACATCTACCCATAAACAAAATGGCGAACTGAGGTACATTTTACCCAGAATGCTTTTCGTAATTCTATGTGACGTCATCAGGCTCGGCGGTAATTGCTTTTAAGAATGGTTAAGCTGCTGAAATTTGGACATACATTGTACATGTGTGCATCAGCATGTACATGACGTAATTGTATTTATCAAGAGAAAATTTATATGATACCGAATATGAAAAACTTAAAGCAGCTATTTTAAATAACAAATGTTTTTAGACGCCCGATTTTAAGAAAGTCAGTTGTATTACGGTATACCCAGTGCCGTCTGTCCATCGCGGATTCCCTTTTGCTCTATAACTTTAAAACCTCTGCTCCAATCTTTACAATTCTTTCACAACATACAATATATGCATCATGCATGTACCTTATGGGTAGATGATGTGTCATAAACCATTTACGTCATCTTTGATTGTATAATATGGCATCTATATTGCATTATTTATGTGAATCAATATTCTCATTTATTCTATGTACACGATAATCACATCTTTGAACTCCTTCTGCTCCATAACTTTGAGTTTTGATTTTTATAAAGAAAGAGAACTTTAGTAAAAAAAAACGCCTTTTTTTTTGGCCTTCATTGATGACGAGTCTTCAAGGAAAGCCAGAGCATGTATCATACTGTGTGTGCTATCTGTCTTTGTGATGAGAACAATTATCACTGTCTCCAAATACTTTACAAGAAAAGTACAAGTCTCTAGTACATGTAGTAATTAAGGCTCCCCATTCGTCATACTTCCTCAGGTGGCACCAGTTTGTCTGGGATCTTTATACATGTATGACAACTGTCAATGAGGTCACATTGTGAACTAATCAAAATCTTCTTCAGGAGACATGGCTCGAGAGTCATTGCCCTCCATTTTGCACATTTTTGCAACAAACCTTCTGAGAATTTATAGTGTGTATGATATGGTATGGGCGTCCAAACTCATAGGCAAAAATCCGCCCAAATTCTTAAAACCAACAGATATAAAATGTCAAAATAGCATTTAATGTTGAATTTTGGGCCAGAGATGTTGTTTTTGTCTTATTGTTGGAACATTTTGAACCGAAATGGTATGCCCAAATTTTCCCTGGATCAGTCCCTGACATTCTAAAACAAAATGGCACCCCAATGTCAAGGCAAAAAGATATCATGGATGAGGGAATAGGTATTTTCTATGTATTCCGAGAGTATTAAACAATATTACAAAACAGATTATGGGAAGATTAAAAGTTATCTACCAGAATACATGTACATGTATCAGACAATCCCTCGACACAACTTAGCAGGTTTCGTGGTGTAACTGTCATTGTCACATGTCGTTGTTTACAATTTGTCAAAAGTATCTCTGCCTAAGGATGTCATCAGCAGTGGCCTCCATTTATGTCCAAGCAACATGGCACCTATTGGCATTAGAGGTTGATATCTCAGCGAATGACAGTAGGATCAATCCCTATTTGAGATTGATTGTGAGCAAAATTATTTTTCGTTTTATACTTTAGGGTACATCTACTTCGACTGTGGGATAAAAACATGTTGCATTCTTAAAATTTCTTAAGACAAAAATTTCAAAGTTACCTTTAAAAGGGATTTCAACTCAATACATTCATTTCTATCATAGTTTTAAAGGAAAGCCCAAACACAAACTTTTCATAACCCTTGACCCCACAGAGAAATGGACTCGACCTTCCTCAATGACCAAGTGATTACATGTATGGTGTATCTTTCAGACTGAGTTTTAACACTGTAAACCTGCAGTATTACCTGAGGTTTTGTTGTATTGATTTAAGAAATAATATGACACATTTAAGTATAGAAAAATATAAAAAATTCTGTAGTACTTTGCTTTTCAAAAAATTGCTTGGGTGTCCCTTTCTAATGGAATGGCTGATAAGGAATGTATATTTAAGAGCCAAGAAAGTTAATGTTATTAACATTATACAGTAAGGACCGTTATGACTTGATTTTTATCGCTAAGAGTCCAACACCATCAAGTCAGTATCCGCGTCACAATTTAACCTCGCTTGGCATGAAATTTACCTTTCCATTTTTTTCTTGTATGGTAATCGTGACGATATAAGGCCTGGGTCTAGCTGAGAGAAAGTACATAAACATACATGTAACTCTGCCAACTAAGACACAAGGCCCCGGTCAAATGGTCTGACTCAAACATAATTTCATGAAGTCCAGAAGTCATTGAACAGCTATCGAAAGGTGGTATGATCTCATGGTGGTCTTATCAAATTGTCTGTGGTCAGTCGTCCGGTGTCTGTAAACGTTTCTTGTGATCGTGATTCCAAGAGAACTATTAGTCGGATCTTCATCAAATTTTACAGACATGTTCCCCTTATGGTCTAGTTGTGCAACATCTATTTTGTTTGCTCATTTGCATATTTAAATCACCGCTGGTGGCCATTTTGTGATTTTTACTTACATGGTTTGTGATCGCTGAATCTAGAAAACCACCAGGCCGATCTTGATGAAATGTTTTTGTGTTAGTTCCCCATATGGTCTAGTTGTGCAACATCTTTTTTTCTAGGCTCATTTGCATATTAAAATGGCCGCTAGGCGACCACATATACAGTGTAAATATATTATTAGCGTCAATTTTGGTATCGGAAGTAAAATAATAAATACCTTGAGATAAATCATTGTTCGCACGCATCTTCATGACAGATTCCAGTTTCAATCTTGTATTGCGTCTCTGTACATTGGATTTGACAATGCTGCAATACTATTTTCAATTCAGGGCTAGCTTCAATATTGCAGTCTCCGCCATACAGTCGCGGCTAAATGATCTTATAGAACCTGCAGAGTGTGAGCCGACAATGCTTCTTGTAATTGTGTAAAATTTATACTTTGTTTTGACGTATGATACTACACAATACAATTGTCCATTGCTTTATGAAAACTAATGCTTTATGAAAGAGGCTACATGTACATAGATGCGGTCAAGGTTGTATCGATTTTTATGTTGTTCAAATGTATTTCGAAGGAAGATACATGTACACTTTATCAGGAGTTTGAAGCATCCTTCATTTCAATCTTGGTCAATTGAAATCGAACATCCTCTTCAGTTATATTATTTGTCGTTATAGGATCTTACTTTCTCAAATCCATTTTGGCATTGACCAATCATTTAGGAAATTTAGTTTGGAGTTTTCAGATTACAGCCACTTTCTACCAAAGAAACTTTGTTCTTGTCCAGCCAGCCACCAACTGAAGAATCAATTTTACGTTCCGTTTACAAGCAGCCTCACTTTCTGATGGTGTTCTATGGTGGTCTCCAAGATCAGTTCACTGATCTCTTGTCTCTCTTGTGATTGCAAGATTCCAAGAGAACTACATGTACTGGTAGGATCTTCTTTAAATTTCACTTGCAGGTTCCCCCTATGGTCTAGTTGGGCAACATCTATTTCTTTCGCTCGATTGCTTATTAAACATGGCCGCTGGCAACCATTTTGTTTTTCTTCTTTTTATCACCTTTCTTCTAAAGTTATGCAAGGATCTTCGTAAACTTTTGTAAGCAGGTTAACCCCATGGTCTCGTCGCTCACTATACACTTTTTTGATTATTTGTATTTTAAAATGGCCGCTTGGCGACCATTTTGCTTTTCTTCTTCATATCACTTTTCTCAAGCAATGAAAGGATCTTCGTAAAATTTTGTACACTTGTTAACCATATGGCCTCACTGTTGACTATGCACTTTTTTGCTCATTTGCATATTCAAAATGGCGGCCGCTGGCCATTTTATTTTTCTCCTTTCTATCACTGTTTCCCCAAAGTAATGAAAGTCTTCGTCAAATTTTGTACGCAAATCTTCTTCAAATTTCTCAGACAGGTGCCCCCTATGGTCTAGTTGTGCATCATTTATTTCTGTCGCTCATTTGCATATTGAAATGGCCGCTGGCAACCATTTTTTTTTTCTTTTTATCACTGTTTTCCTAAAAAATGAAAATGCTGAATTGGAACAGCTTTCCACCAATTGGTCACGGGTTCGAATCCCACACACTACCAAGTTTGTTGGCAAATGATGAATTTTGATTGATCGATTACCCAGGTCGTATTATTAGTTACACGGTTTGTTCAAGGGGGGGATTCGGAAATATATGGGGTCAGTAAACTAATATTGGGTGAGGACTGACCTCATATATATATTTATGGACACTGACCTCATATATACATGTACATATATTTCTGTACCCCCCTCGAACAAACCCTGTAACAAATTTTTCCCAACGAAGACCTAACTTGTACGATATCCTACCCTTCTTTCTGCTCTCTTTGGGGGCCTCCGTGGCTCAGTAGGTAGAGCGTTGGACGCTCAATCCAAACAGCCTTCCACCAATGGGTCGCGGGTTCGAATCCCACTCAGTCCAAAAATTGGAAAATTTTCTGACTGGGTTTTCACTCGAACGACCTATGTGGGATGGTTGCCAGTTACCAGCAGAAGGTCGTGGGTTTCCTCCGGGCATAGAGCCCGGTTTCCTCCCACAATAAAACTGGCAACGCCGCCATATAAGTGAAATAATCTTGAGTGCGGCGTAAAACACCAAACAATCAATCAATTCTGCTCTCTTTGGTAATATGGAATATACAGGGTCTCCATGTGACAGGTTTGAACCAATGAACAAGAAGTGTTCAGTGTGAGGTGGGATAAAAATCCATGCACCCCGTTATTGACGAGTAGATTGACAAGAGTGGTCACTTCGTCCAATCAGCATTGCCGGCATGTTCTTCTGGGCCCCTAGCGGAAGGGTGTTCCAACTGTACACGATTCGATTGAGGCGCCCCCTACAGGAAGGAGGTTCCGAATCGAATCTTGTCAGTTCACATTCAACATGGCGCGAACGAAGTGACCACTCTTGTCAATCTACCCTCTTTGATATTACGTCGCCGTGCTGATCCATACGGTCAAAAATGAGGATCCCTTACAGACATCTAAGCTTCATTAATTGTGCATAGTTTTTATTTCAATCTATTTTGTACCTAATTCAAATCTACTAATATGGAAAAATGACACAAAATTCTTCATATATCGATCGATAGCGTAGCTAAGTATGCAAGGGGCGTAACTCTGTAGGTCGTCTGTCTTTGCTCGATCAGGGGGCCGTTTCCCGAAGACGTCGCAAAGTGCGATCAATCGCAGTTGCCATTACGTTGTATCTGTTCACTATGGTGTCCAGTGGGAACTATTCGTCGTTTGCGATGCGACTGCTTTGTGAAACGACCCCCCGTTTGACAGAGGCTCGTACATTTTGACAGTAGAAGTGTGAAATATCTCTACATGTAGACATGTGCTTTAGTTAAAATATATTTGCAGCAGATAGAATCTATGCCATAAAATAAATAATAAGACAAGCTTAAAATTTGCACAAACAATGAAGTCATAACGCTGATCAAATTAACACTAATAAAAGTGACACTTAGTATATAAGCTGTACAATAAATCTGCGATAATTCTCCGTCTAGCGGTTTCAATTTAAGGGATAATAAATTGTTTTTTTACGCTAGGTGTATGAATCTGTTATTACCTTTCTGCTCCTCATACACCCAGGGTAAAATATCAATAACTAATAATACGGTTGATTAATGGTAAAAAGTTGAGTATTTGGGACAGTTTATTTTTACACCGACGTAATCGTTGGCTAACATAATCTCAGCCGTTTATCTGTTAGCAAGGGAATTATTTCTGTGGCAATGGGAGGGGAGGCAGATACGCTTTAGGAATAGGTTTTTAGTGTTAAACACCGGGTGAAATGGACCTGTGTAGTAATATTCAACTCTCAAAACCTCAAAGTTCTCCAGGTACAAACATAATTAGTCGAACAATGACACGTGTGCCCTACGACGTTTGTAAAAGCTGAGAACTATTTTCAAGAAACTCACAGATAAACATGCTGTAGGGCAGCTTTAGTTTAATGGTAAGCTAAATGTAAATGTATATTGCAAAAAGGATTGTAGTACAAGAATACAAACTACTTCAAAGTAAACTTGCTCGACCTCTGACCCAAAGGCCAGTCATTGCTTATAAAAAGAACAATAGTTTGAAAGACATACTGGATAGGACTAAACTCCCCTGTCTACCTAAGTTTTTCTGGGAAAGTGGTGGTGGTGGGAGGTGGGGGGGGGGGGGGGTGTCAAAATTTTCACTGTCTTTTCCCATGACCCTAAAATATACAGTCTGACGATATTCTTACCATAGCTTAAGATGCGTAAGCATTGTCAATGTAACACAAAGTGTTACAGAAAATTCTACTGACTAAGGCCAAGCTCCTGTGACAGTCGTCAACCTAATGAAATATCATAGGTTTACTTTATACAACAATTTATGATGGGGTATAAAGGTCTAAATGATATACTTCTTTTTAACACAATTAGAAACTTGTCTCCATGGTTATTTTAGACAAGAAGATTTTCCCTGTGCCCCTGTGTTTTAGTGTTCATCAATATACAGTATTGCAAAAAATTGTTAAAGCTTTTACCTGTAACTAGACATTTAGATCTTAGCCTTGACCACTACGTTGATTTCGTCCGCAGCTCTCCAACTTACTTCTGTGCAACCCTATGGAAATACGTCTGGGGCGGAGTCGGACCAAAAGCGGACGTCGACACATTTCAATTCTCTCTCCGCCGTGAAGCGGTGCCAAGAATGGTTAAAGCTGAACTGTGGAGAAAGCCGAGCCATCGAGCGGATCCCAGCTGCAGAACTGGACCCGTTACTGGTGCAATTCATCTCCCTAGTGAAGCAGCGTTCCAACGATGAATACCACCCTAATTCACTGGTTTCTCTTCGGAAGTGCATTGATAGACACCTAAGACAATGTGGTTATCCATTCTCCATTGCTCACGATCCTCAGTTCGTCAATTTCCAAAGCGCTTTTGCACAACGCAAAAGGGAACTCATTGAGCGTCGGGCTTCAACAGGCACCAATTTACACGAAACCTCAACATCCACCTCTATGTATTTCTGATTTTTTCCGTCTACATTTATGTTGTACATGCAGTATATATTGTTCAATTCTGCGGTAACAAGCCATTTGAAAACACAGTAAATTCATGTGAAAAATGCCTCAAAATTAAAACACTCAGCCTCTTTAAAATTTGAGTAATAGCTGTTGTAATTCCCCATGGAATTTTTGGATGATTTATTATCCCTATATTTAACGATCCTTTTAATTGCAAGTAAAAATTCGTGTATACCATAATGCCAGGATTGTTATATTTTTGTGAAAGCTTTTGAAAATGTTGCCCAACTTGCCATGTGGAAATTCCTTGGCTATGTTGTTTAAAAGCGCCCAAGTCTGCCTTAACCACGTCTGAAGAGATTTCCGAGAATACAATTGCGAAATAGTGTTAAATTAGATAACTAGGAGGAACGCTCATTCGTTTTAGGTCTATGATAGTTCAAAACACCACTTGAGTGTACATTGTAGAAACTAGTACCAATAAAAAGTTTCTGTTCGTGGGCTGGTATCGCTTATATTGTTCCCCATTTATATTCTCTGTTTATAAACGAAATATTATATGATAAGTGTCGGTACAAGAAAATTACCAGATTGTTATCACAGCCGCTTTACATCACTATTTATATTTATGAAAACTCTGTTGTCTGTCTTCTACGGTCTCCCTAGGTAACAAATTACATATTTTCACTTCCTTTCACCATCATCATATTTTTTAATCCCAGTTTACCCAACGTATTAGCCTTGTCGAGACTTGATCTTTTTACAAGCAATGGCTGGCCGTTGAATCAAAGGTAGAGCTATTTTACTTGGAAATATTTTATATTGTCCAATTATAATCTAGGCAATATTCATGGTAGCTTTTTATTATTTAAACACAAATGGTATATAATACTTTTTTTCATGACACCTTCCCATGACTAGCTTAAAGTGGCATGAGCTGCCAAAATTCACACTTTTTTCATAATTTCTGATCGTCGCGACAGTAAGAGGCTTTGAAGGCCATCGCAAAACTAAATGATTGGCGTTGGAATGAGGAAAATCCATACAGTATGTGGCCTACACGAACCGAAAACGTGTTCGAAATTTAAATAACTCGGACGACCATTCATCCATTCATTCTAAGCCAAAGTTAGTTCAAAACAATACTTTATCGCACATTTTTGAGACTAGAATCACTAAAAAGCTTCTGAATTATAGGTCTTGACAAAAATAGTCAATATTTTCATCATTCTGTTTTAACTTCAAAATATCAACATTTTGGCAGCTCATGCCACTTTAAACTTAAAGGGTAAATAGTTTTGTAAGGTTTGAATCCAAAAACTAGTCATCTAGTTGGGGGTAGTATGGAGGAAAATTAAGTATGCCAAATACATTAGCCTCCCTGACGTTCATATGGTCTGTGGAGGTTTTAATGTTAAAATTTAGATGGGATGGGGTGGGTAAGATCTTTTGCATCATAGGATACCCAGGGTTAAATTCTCGATAAGCTCAGCGTAAGCATAAGTTTTAACCGTGGGTTTCGACGATGGATCTTTTGGTCGGTTGGTACTTTTGTCGCCATATAACCTTAGCTGTTGGGTGCGAAGTTAAGCCCCAATCAATCAATCAATCTAAGATCTCGTCACCGTTAGGATCCTACATGTCCGCCATGTTTTACTTCACCATTCGATTTGAAACTCGAAATAAATGATCCCTAGCAGTGATAATAGGCCACAGCTGAGAAAAGATCAAAGTTAGAAAGCCCACGAGTCCAACCTGTTGTACTTCAGAATCCACTTTCACAAAACATTTACGTCCGATTTAAGCCAAATACAACGCCTGCCATGCCAAAATAAAGGCCTCACGTGCACCCTCAACATTACGTTACGATCAGGCGCAGAGTAACGTTGGGCGGGACTGGGTTGAGAAACAGTCCCAGAAGTCCGAACATGAAACCCGCAAAGCATTCGGTAGAATCGTGGCCATTCAGAAAATGGGATATCTCTAAGCGATAAAATGATATGAACCACAAAATTAATACGTATTAGCTGAGTGTGCTTCGTTTGTATCAAGATGTATTAATAACAGCATCCTGCTGATACCAATCTTGGATGTACATTAAGGTAGTTTTATAGGCAACAAAATCCTAAATTGTACTCCTATATCCCAGGGGGCCTCGGTGGTCCAGTGGGTTAGAGTGATTGTCCCTCAGTCCCACACAGACCATCCATTAATGCGGTGCGGGTTCGAATCCCACTCAGACCAATTAAAAAATGAAAAATTTCTGAGTGGGTTTTTCACTCGGTTGCCGTATGTGGAAGAGTTGCAAGGTACTCGTCAAAGGTCGTAGTTTTCCTCCAGGCAATGAGCCCGGTTTCCTCCCCCACTAAACTTGGTAACGCCGCCATATAAGTGAAATAATCTTGAGTGCGGCGTAAACATCAATCTATCAATCAACCTATATCCCAGCGTTAATAATCACCTGTGTTGAGATCAATGCCTTAACGAACCGTTGACTTCTTCCTGATTGGTTGAAATGACGACGAAAACGTTCAAAAGTCAAGCATGGCGCCAAATACGGAAAATAGCATATTTTCAATCGCCTTTTCTTTGACGACCTGGGACCTTTTTGGAACCTTCTTTTCTTTCAACATGTTGTTTTCAAATACTCATTAAGTCAATTTACAGTAACATATCACTGTAGGGTGTTCAGAAAAGAATTGGCATTTATCCTTTAATTTCTTCGTCATTATCATTGGGTAGCATAATTGTGCACTCGGATCTCTTCGAGGATTTAAGTATATGACAAAAAACCCAGGGCAGACTGCATGTGACTTAGTATAACGACAAAACAGGTAGCCGCGAACCAGACACTTTTGAACAAAATCCATTCATATTGTCACAACCCAAAGCAATGTGGTAAAAAGATCCCCCAAACTACCTAAACAAATTGAAAAGGATTTTAAGAACTTTCATGCGCTAAAACACAATAGCGATCGTTTCTGTGGCTTGCACCCCTCAAACCCGTGACGTCATATCAGAATATGCTGACAATATAAGAATAATAACTGCCCTTTTCGATCAGTTTTGACTAATGAATTTGATTTTTGACACTTTTTTAATGTACATATATCCCTTAATAGATAGTAAAAAGCTCATCTGAAGGACGATCTGGGGTAATTCGGGTCCTCAAAGTAACTTTGTTTTTCTTCTTCTTCTGCACAGTCAGTGGCGAATGGCTGTCGAGCGAACATCAGATGACTGCGCACGAAGAGTACCTACCCAAAGTGCCTGAAGAAAATATTGACTCGGATAGTCCCTCTTCTGGAAAATCTACAAGCCAAAGATCGGGGATAGAACCAAGTCCCAATACAACGATCAACACACGGAGTGCTGTAAGCATTTTCGAGCGTTGGTCTCGATCTCTTCCTTCCCCTGAACTGAGACGAATTGAGACTATACCTCCAAACGAGCTGGACATGTTACTCAAGTACTTCTGGCTTAACATTCGTCGGAAAGATGGAGCGGATTACCAGCGACAGTCACTTCGTCAGCTACGCACACGTCTGGAATGCCATTTGAAACAGAGTGGATACCCAGTCTCTATCGTCGCTCCTTCGGAAAACATTATACAGAGTGTACACGCTTTTCAAAAACGTATTCGGTCTCTGCATTGACAACTATCATATCTGATTTCTGAGCAGAACACAGCAATGTCCCGGTCTGTTTTCCACTTGTTCTCCACCGATTAAAGTTACACGTTTCAATAATTTTCATGACTTGTTTGTCAGCTCGACAACCGTTTAATAGATTGGGGTACTTACACCAGTTGCACCCTCAAACGTTTGAAACCGACGCAACTACGGACCAATTCTATGGGTTGGTTTAGCCAAGGACCGACTTAAGTTACAGGTTTCGTGATTTTCATGAATTGTTTGCTACATCGACAACGTTTTAATAGCTTGGGCTATTACACAAACTCACACAACTTTGAACCAGTTCTATGGGAATCGCAATTGACCCTTCACCAAACTGACCTAGGTCTTAGTTTTTTTTAAATCGATTTCTATGGTTTTCAATAAACCAAAATATCTTCACCCAAAGACGGCTCAGTATCCTGACCACAATTGGATTCATCCTTCAAATTACTGCCGTCATCACAGTCTTCAAGCTGCCATCCTAATCAGGAAAATTACTAATTTAGTAAATTAACCCACTGAGAACGGTTCGCTCTTTATATTCTCTTATACAGTCTTCAAGCAGTAAGTACGCCCCTCATACCCACTGTTGGAGCGACGATGGTCTTAGTTGAATGACTGTTAAGACACACTGAACAATTTAACTCCTACCCTCCGGGAGCTGCTCACCGATCTTTTACACATGCCTAACACCAGTTAAAAGTTTTCATTATAAACAAAACTGTCCAGCTTTTTATTCCAGAGCCCAAAGAAGTAGGCCACGGTCTAGTTGAACTCATTTCTCACACATGATCCAATTTTAGCCAAATTATTGGGGATCCTCTTAACACTATCAAGGGACCTCGATGTATAACCCAGATTGTAAATGGGACAAACCCTGCATTTGTTTGTAACTTCGATTATTCAAAATAAGGGATTTGAGCTAACAGGTCTAATTTTCTTTTCCATAACATTAATTCTTCATAACGATATCACCATCGGAGGGTTTGTGTTTGTTATTTCAGATTAAACGAAATTAAAATTTCCCAAAATAAATATATAGGTCTCCATGCCATTGTTTTATAGTTACAAAGATTATGTCAGCACCACGCCTTTTAAAATATATACATTGTCGTACCTACAGAGACTACAAAACTGTGGCCGTGTTATGTTATGTAAGCTACTGTTAAAATCAATTCCGTCCAAACGCGAAATTAATTCCGGAGGGTAAGAGTTGAGAAACATGGTTATTTTTGTTTACTCCGTGGCTCAGTAGGTAGAGCGTTGGACGCTCAATCCGAACAGCCTTCCACCTATGGGTCGCGGGTTCGAATCCCACTCAGTCTTAACATTGTAAAATTTTCTGACTTGGTTTTCACTCGAACGACCTATGTGGGATGGTTGCCAGTTACCAACGGAAGGTCGTGGGTTTCCCCCGGGCAAAGAGCCCGGTTTCCTCCCACAATAAAACTGGCAACGCCGCCATATAAGTGAAATAATCTTGAGCGCGGTGTAAAACACCAAGTGGCATGAGCTGCCAACATGTTGATATTATAAAATTATCCGCTATTTTTCTTTAAAAATACCAATTAGAAATATTTAGAGATACTAGTCTCGAGGATTTTGGTTAAGATAGTGTTTTGAACCAACTTAGGCTTAGAATTTAAATTGTGTTTACTTTTCGGTTCGTTCTGACCAAAGATGATGAATTTTCCTCATTCCAAGGGGAATCATTTATTTCTTCAATGAATCTCAGACCCAGTGATTGTCCTAACAATCAAAATTCAGTTGAAATGCGGATTTCGCTCAATCCGAACAGCCTTCCACCAATGGGTCGCGGGTTTTAAATCCCACTCAGTCCAAAAATTGGAAAATTTTCTGACTGGGTTTTCACTCGAACGACCTGTGTGGGATGGTTGCCAGTTACCAGCGGAAGGTCGTGGGTTTCCTCCGGACACAGAGCCCGGTTTCCTCCCACAATAAAACTGACAACGCCGCCATATAAGTGAAATAATCTTGAGCGCGGCGTAAAACACCAAACAATCAATCAATCAAATTAACTTGACAACGTTTTTATACGCCCGCTCTTAAAGCGGGTGTATATTGGTATACCGTTGTCCGTCCCGGATTCCTGTCAGCTCCATAACTTAAAACATATTGCATGAATTTATTTTTTCTCCTGATATGATATATGTAGCTTATGGGTAGACGGTGTGTCGCGTGCCAAAATTAAATTGGAGTCTCAATATTTTTGGCGACCAAAACCGCCACCCAGCTTTTGACATTTAATAACTCTGGAACTATTCGATGGATTTAAATTTTTTTTTCAGTTATAACGTGCTGATGAGTAGATAATGTACCAAAATTAAATTGGGGGCTCGATATTTGTGGCCACCAGAACAGTCACCAACCTTTTGGCATTGAATAACTCAGTACTTATTACATGGATTTTTTTTTCAGTTATAACTAGCTTATGAGTAGATAATGTGTCCTGTACCTAAATTAAGTTGGGGTCTTGATATTCGCAACGACCAAAACAGTATTTTGGCATTGAGTTACTCTGTAATTATTTCATGTATTTTTTTCCTCTGATATATGAAGCTTATGATTGGACGATCTGTCATGTACCAAAATTAGATTGGTGTCTCGATATTTGTGACCACCAGAACAGTCACCAGCCTTTTGGCAGTTAGTAACCTCATGAACTATTGCATGGATTTTTTTAAAACTCAGTTATAACTATCTTATGAGTAGACGGTGTGTGCCGTACCAAAATTAAATTGAGGCCTTGGTAACTGTGGCGACCAGAACAGTCACCAGCTTTTTGGCATTGAGTAACTCAGTACTTATTACATGGATTATACATTTTTTTTCAGTTATAACTAGCTTATGAGTAAATGGTGTGTCCCATACCAAAATTAAATTGAGTTCTGGATATTTGTGGCGACCAAAACAGTCACCCAGCCTTTTGGCATCCAGTAACTCCAGGCATCCGGGAACTATTGCATGGATTTAAAAAGAAATTCAGTTATAACTAGTTTACAAATAGGCGATGTTTCTCGTGCTAAAAGTAAATTGGGGTCTCGCTATCTGTGATCTTATTCCACCTATGTACTTAACATAACATGTATATGGACAATAGTCTGAAATAAAAGTATATATATTTTTGGTATGTTCCAACCAAAAACCGTCACCCAGCCTTTTGGCATTCAGTAATGGAGGAAATGTCTGTGGTTTCACAGTAGGGCTTAATTGTATCCAAACAACTTTTTGTGATTACCATGGTGACCAACTGAGTTGCGGAGCACCTTCTTTCTATTGTTTTATCCGTAATTAAATGAAATTGCTGTTCTATGCTTATATGTAGTGTAGACGCTTTGTAAGTAGCTTTGGTACAGTTTTCAGATATAGGTAGCAGCTTATAGGTAGGTGATGTGTCACCTAGCCCCAGTCTTTTTTAGGTGACTGAAAGATTCTACCAGCCGAAATTCTGTGAAAAGCATGTCTTAAATATTGAATATGAAAATAGTGTGCTACAATGAATTTACCCTTGCGGGCATATTATGAGTTTCTTAAACTCTTGTTTTCTATTTTTACAGAGAGTCATTTATCTGAAAAGCCCAGTACTCACAGTTTAACGAAGCCCACTTCAAATCCACCTTTAACCCAACAAGTCAAAAGTCGTCAATATACTTTAATGACAACATGGAGGAATATTGGTAGGCCACCCATAACGGCAATGGCAGAGAATACTGTAGCAAACACTCACAGTGCTGTGGGAATCTTTCAACGTTGGCTTACATTAAACTGTCCCGATGCCATGCAGAAATATACAAGTTTTGAGAAAATCCCTCCTGAGAAACTAGACGAGATTTTGTCCATTTTCTGGGGCTCTGTGAAAAAGCACGACGGCACAGACTACAGGGCTCAATCCCTTGTGCAACTTCGAACGCGCCTAGAGAGGCATTTGAGAGCCCACAGATATCCCAAATCTATCATAAAATCGACCTGCTTTCAAAACAGCCAAAGTATTTTTAAAGAACGCATATCTTTGCCATCGGAAAATGAAAACTTACAAACGGTGTTCTCTATGTATAATTCAGCCTTGTCCTCCGGGCAAACGAATATTTGAAAGTCAAAATCCAGAACTATTATCTTCGTTGACATTGTGTTTTTATCCAGGTAGCCTCATCTAACAAAGCTGCCGTTTGGTTCTACACACATGCTGAAAAGTTCGTCTAAAACCGTAGTTATAGGTATCTATGAAGAGTTAAATGACTGGTAAAAATTCAACGATTTCACTTGGCGAATACGTTTTATAATAATAACTACAAAGCCAATCGTAATTATTTCCCTAAAGCAGTCTTTGAAGAAATGTTGATTTGAAACTAATGGATGTATACACCCGTGACGGCGTAGATTCGTGGCCAAAGTAACGTTCACCTGTGACGTAGTATCGAGAACTTGGTGACGGCGTAGATTCTTGGCCAATACAACGTTCACCTGTGACGCCGTAGATTCTTGACCAATACAACGTTCACCTGTGACGCCGTAGATTCTTGACCAATACAACGTTCACCTGTGACGCCGTAGATTCTTGGCCAATGTAACTTTCACCCGTGACGGCTTAGATTCTTGGCCTATGTAACTTTCACCCGTGACGGCTTAGATTCTTGGCCTATGTAACTTTCACCCGTGACGGCTTAGATTCTTGGCCAACGTAACTTTCACCCGTGCCGGCGTAGATTCTTGGCCAACGTAACTTTCACCCGTGACGGCGTAGATTCTTGGCCAATGTAACTTTCACCCGTGACGGCGTAGATTCTTGGCCAACGTAACTTTCACCCGTGACGGCGTAGATTCTTGGCCAATGTAACTTTCACCCGTGACGGCGTAGATTCTTGGCCAACGTAACTTTCACCCGTGACGGCGTAGATTCTTGGCCAACGTAACTTTCACCCGTGACGGCGTAGATTCTTGGCCAACGTAACTTTCACCCGTGACGGCGTAGATTCTTGGCCAACGTAACTTTCACCCGTGACGGCGTAGATTCTTGGCCAACGTAACTTTCACCCGTGACGGCGTAGATTCTTGGCCAACGTAACTTTCACCCGTGACGGCGTAGATTCTTGGCCAATGTAACTTTCACCCGTGACGGCGTAGATTCTTGGCCAACGTAACTTTCACCCGTGACGGTGTAGATTCGGGGCCAATGTAACTTTGACCTGTGACGTAGTATCGAGAACTAAGTGCATTTTGGGATTTTTCAGATGTTCACTATATTCTGTGTCACATAGGGATGTAGAAGTTTTCCTAGAACCGTAACACCTGCAGGTAAAACTAATAACCACAATGTTGAAGATTACCTCTCTGTAAATAAATTTAGGGTTCAGTCGGTTAGAGTGATCGTCCCTCAATCCGACACAGACCTTCCTCGACCTACATGGGATGGTTGCCAGCTACCACCGGAAGGTCGTGGGTTTCCTCCGGGCACCGAGTCCGGTTTTCTTCCAGTTTAAAACTGGCAACGCCACCATATAAGTGAAATAATCTTGACCGCGGCATAAAACACCAAACAATCAATCAATCAGACCTTCCTTTGGTGCCGCGATCGCGGTATGTGGAAGAGTTGCCAGGTACACACCTTAGGATGGGGGTTTCGCCCGGGCAGTCCTGGTTTGTCAGTTTCATCATATAAGAAACAGTCGGATTTCCTCCGTTAATAAACCTGACAACGCCGCCATTTAAGTAAAACAAGCGGCGTAAAACAATCAATCAATCAATGTAAATTTGATACTTTTTCAGGAAACCTTTAATGTGCTGCCAAAAAATACCAAAGTTGTGTATGTCCCTGGCAGCAACAGGATACTGGAATCTCAAAAAAACTTAATTTTTCTTACCAAAACCTTTATTTTGAAATGATATTTATTTTTGTAAAAGACAATCTAATAGATATGAAAGGAAGCTCGTACTTAAGACTGATAATGTTAAATTATCAATAGAAAACATCTAATAAATTCATTAGAACGATCGAAACGTCCGTTTAAATATTTTTCAAAAAAAAAACTTTTTTCTTGTTTGTTATACATTTTCCTCTATTTTTTATTCAGATGAAGTTGAATGGTAAAAGTGAAGACAAATGAGGAACTTTGGAAAGAATTGTATTTAAAGGGATGATTATAGAGAGAGTCCACAGAATTGCGGTAACACCGGGAGGGGGGGGGGGGGCATGCTAAACCAATCACCGATAACACAATTCAATTGGAAAACCAAAGCAAACCTACCACAACATGTTGAGGATGGGTTGAAGTTATTTGTAGATGACACATGGAATGACGATGAAATAGAGTTTGCCATAGAGTGTTTTAGTAGAGAAAGAACGCCATTACCAGATGCTATAGTGGATAAATATGGATTTGTCATGGTACAGCCTCCTAAATGGAGGGAAGAGTTAGACAGCCTACCGCAAAATAAAAAAGAAATAACTTTTTTCCCGTTTGTTGTTTTCCTGTTCCATTTACTATAGTTTTTTATTCAGATGAAATTGAATGGAATGAGTAAAGACAAATGGATAACTATTTATATTTAATGAAATTATAGAGAGAGGAGATGAGATACAGTTTGCTATATAGTGTTTTAGCAGAGAAGAGAAAGACCACCAGTACCAGGACATACTTGACCAAGATGGCTTCGTCATCGCACACCCTCAAAATTTACCTCAACACGTCCAGGGTGGCTTGAAGTTATTTGGAGAGGACACATTGAATGCCGATGAAATAGAGTTTGCAATAGAGTCTTTTAGCAGAGAAAGACCACCAGTACCAGAGGACATACTTGACCAAGATGGCTTCGTCATCGCACACCCTCCAAATTTACCCCAACACGTCCAGGGTGGCTTGAAGTTATTTGGAGAGGACACATTGAATGCCGATGAAATAGAGTTTGCAATAGAGTCTTTTAGCAGAGAAAGACCACCAGTACCAGAGGACATACTTGACCAAGATGGCTTCGTCATCGCACACCCTCCAAATTTACCTCAAGGGCTTGAAGTTATTTGTAGATGGCACATGGAACGCCGATGATATACAGTTTGCCATAGAGTGCTTTAATTGAGAGAACGTCAACTGATGCACAACTTCTGCGTTCAGATGCAACATCTCTGATAACGCAATCCAAATGGAAAACCAAAACAAACCTACCACAACATGCTAAGCATGGTTTGAACTTATTTGTTGAGGACACTTGGAATGAAGATGAAATAGAGTTTGCAATTGAGAGCTTTAGTCGAGAAAGAACGCCATTGCCAGATGCTATAGTGGATAAAGATGGATTTGTCATGGTACAGCCTCCTAAATGGAGGGAAGAGTTAGACAGCCTACCGCAAAATAATGTTCCATTTTACTATATTTTTTATTCAAATGAAATTGAATGACATCAGTAAAGACAAATGGATAACTATTTATATTTAATGAAATGATTATAGAGAGAGAAGATGAGATACAGTTTGCTATAGAGTGTTTTAGTAGAGAAGAGAAAGACCACCAGTACCAGGACATACTTGACCAAGAGGTCTTCGTCATCGCGCACCCTCCAAATTTACCTCAACATGTCCAGGGTGGCTTGAAGTTATTTGTAGATGGCACATGGAATGACGATGAGTTACAGTTTGCCATAGAGTGCTTTAATTGAGAGAACGTCAACTGATGTACAACTTCTGCGTCCAGATGCAACATCCCTAACACAATCCAAATGGAAAACCAAAACAAACCTACCACAACATGTTGAGGATGCTTTGAACTTATTTATTGAGGATACTTGGAATGAAGATGAAATAGAGTTTGCCATAGACTGTTTTAGTAGAGAAAGAACGCCATTACCAGATACCTCAATGGATAAAGATGGATTTGTCATGGTACAGCCTCATAAACGGAGGGAAGAGTTAGACAGCGTACCGCAAAACAAAAAAGAAATTACTTTTTTCCTGTTTGATGTTTTCCTGTTCCATTTACTATATTTTTTATTCAGATGAAATTGAATGGAATGAGTAAAGACAAATGGATAACTATTTCTATTTATTGAAATGATTATAGAGAGAGGAGATGAGATACAGTTTGCTATAGAGTGTTTTAGCAGAGAAGAGAAAGACCACCAGTACCAGAGGACATAGTCGACCAAGATGGCTTCGTCATCGCACACCCTCCAAATTTACCTCAACATGTCCAGGGTGGGCACATTGAATGCCGATGAAATAGAGTTTGCAATAGAGTCTTTTAGCAGAGAAAGACCACCAGTACCAGAGGACATACTTGACCAAGATGGCTTCGTCATCGCACACCCTCCAAATTTACCTCAACATGTCCAGGGTGGCTTGAAGTTATTTGTAGAGGACACATGGAATGCCGATGAAATAGAGTTTGCCATAGAGTGTTTTAGTAGAGAAAGAACGCCATTACCAGATGCTATAGTGGATAAAGATGGATTTGTCATGGTACAGCCTCATAAACGGAGGGAAGAGTTAGACAGCGTACCGCAAAACAAAAAAGAAATTACTTTTTTCCTGTTTGATGTTTTCCTGTTCCATTTACTATATTTTTTATTCAGATGAAATTGAATGGAATGAGTAAAGACAAATGGATAACTATTTCTATTTATTGAAATGATTATAGAGAGAGGAGATGAGATACAGTTTGCTATAGAGTGTTTTAGCAGAGAAGAGAAAGACCACCAGTACCAGAGGACATAGTCGACCAAGATGGCTTCGTCATCGCACACCCTCCAAATTTACCTCAACATGTCCAGGGTGGGCACATTGAATGCCGATGAAATAGAGTTTGCAATAGAGTCTTTTAGCAGAGAAAGACCACCAGTACCAGAGGACATACTTGACCAAGATGGCTTCGTCATCGCACACCCTCCAAATTTACCTCAACATGTCCAGGGTGGCTTGAAGTTATTTGTAGAGGACACATGGAATGCCGATGAAATAGAGTTTGCCATAGAGTGTTTTAGTAGAGAAAGAACGCCATTACCAGATGCTATAGTGGATAAAGATGGATTTGTCATGGTACAGCCTCATAAACGGAGGGAAGAGTTAGACAGCGTACCGCAAAACAAAAAAGAAATTACTTTTTTCCTGTTTGATGTTTTCCTGTTCCATTCACTATATTTTTTATTCAGATGAAATTGAATGGAATGAGTAAAGACAAATGGATAACTATTTCTATTTATTGAAATGTTTATAGAGAGAGGAGATGAGATACAGTTTGCTATATAGTGTTTTAGCAGAGAAGAGAAAGACCACCAGTACCAGAGGACATAGTCGACCAAGATGGCTTCGTCATCGCACACCCTCCAAATTTACCTCAACACGTTCAGGGTGGCTTGAAGTTATTTGTAGATGACACATGGAATGACGATAAAGTAGAGTTTGCTATAGAATGCTGGAGTTGAGAGAACGTCAACTGATGCTCAACTTCTGCGTTCAGATGCAACATCCCTAACACAATCACAACATGTTAAGCTTGCTTTGAACTTATTTATTGAGGACACTTAGAATGAAGATAAAATAGAGTTTGCCATAGAGTGTTTTAGTAGAGAAAGAAAGCCATTACCAGATGTTTCAATGGATAAAGATGGATTTGTCACGGTACAGCATTCGGAATGGATGACCTTTAGCGTACCACAAAGTGATCATTTGTTTCCATGAGCGGCACGAGAGATATTCCATATTGTATGCACATAAACTGGACCAGGTATTGACGGAGCAACAATATCTCCCAGATGCTGTCAATAAGAATTTGATTGATTGATTTTTTACGCCGCGCTCAAGATTATTTCACTTCTATGGCTGCGTTGCCAGTTTTATTGTGGGAGGAAACCGGGCTCTATGCCCGGATGAAACCCACGACCTTCCGCTGGTAACTAATAATTTGAAACTTATTATCAACGACGAAACCAATGAGGAGTTGATCTAAGATCTCCAGCAAAGGGTGATATTGATGTGGATGGATACGTCACCCCAAAACCACCATAACGCACCCAAGATTGAGATCAGGACAATAACAGAGAGGGAAAAGTTAGTTGTTTGAGGCGGAACCATTAAAAAAACATCTGCATCAACAAAAAGACCAACCTCAACCCCAATATGACAATATTCCCATTGAGTTAATTTTTCAATTTTAATTCATGTAAAATATATAATTTGAAACTATAACAACAACAATACTTTGTTTTTTCTAATTTCTTCTGAGCGCCAGCCACAAGAGCCAAATGATAGGGTAGGTGCTGAGCTTGGGTAAAACTGCTCAAGACTATTGATAGACTTCGCCTTGTTCTACCAAGATGGCGTAATTTACGTCAGTCAAAATGTATTGTAACCAACACGAACTTACCCACGGTGGCAAGAATAAAATTGTTTTACGCCGCACCTAAGATTATTTCTTGCATGGGGCGGGGGTGGAAACCGAACTCTGTCCGGTTGCCAGGGGGCAGCTTTCAACCTTCCTTCGTTTTAATGAACATCCCAGCTTTAGTTCGATTGACGGATTGGTTATTGTTTTACGCAGTACTCAAGATTATTTCACTTATATGGCGGCGTTGCCGGGTTTTGTGGGAAAGGAAACCCCCCATCTTCGGCAAGTACTTGGCAACTCTTCCACAAATCCACTCAGAAGTTTTTCAATCAGATTGACGGAACCTTGTGCCCGGAACCTGGCCCTGCCAATTTACTGGATTCAATGCAGAATGGACCGTTCTATACACCCACTTTACCGATGTGTGAAGTTGCACATACCATAACATGCAATCGTGGCCCCAAACATAAATTCCTGTAGATCAACCTACATTTGCGACTGAAAAACTTAAATTAAACGTCCATAAGCTTTGCCTTTTTGTGTACCAGCTATGTGAAATGGGTCGTAGCTGAGGAGAAACGGTCCCCACTTGAGGAGAAATGGCTTCCAACTGAAGAGAAATAAGTCCCAGCTAATACGAAACCATATTCTTAAAATGGACCCCAGCTTATTGAGATGAGCCTAGACCTTGTGAGATGGGCCAGACTTTGTGAAATGGGCCTCGGCTTAGTGAAATGGGTCTAGACTATGTGAGATGGGTCTAGACTTTGTGAAATGGGCCTCGGATTAGTGAAATGGGTCTAGACTTTGTGAGATGGGTGAAATGTCACCCAAGGACATTTTGTGAGATAAGGCCTACAGTTGTATGTATTCTCTGCTGGCTGCCAAACTAAATAAACGGATTAATTATCAGTAAGAAAAAATGGAGTCTCCAGAGGGATAAGCTGTTCTGATTCTACTAGCTCTTGTACCACTGCGAGAATCAATAAATAACCTTGACGGTCACATGGGTTCACAGTTCCATCAGCCCTCGTCCAAACTGGCTAGTTGTCTTTTTAAACTATTAACCCTTTCGTTGTATGCAATTTTGCTTTTTGAAAATTCCACGGACCTGACTATTGAACAGGGATAACCTTCTATCCGGAGATGACGTTCTAGTCTTTCTCGGAGAGATTTGAACGACCGAATGGTGTACTCCTCGCCACCCAGCTGCGTGACTGTGGAGAAAAAAGATGCAAGATGGTCATCAAGCTCATCGGGGGGAATTTCTTCAATTTTTCGATGGTTATCAAATTTTTTAACGAACCAAACATTAAATCGAGTAACTGCTGAGCGGGTCTTTGCCAATGTGTTGTGAGCTCTAAAGGGTAGATTCGAGCGTAAGTGATTCCCGCCTATTACGTTCTGCTGATCGTCTGTTACGCTGTTATCTGAGAAAATAAACAGAAGACATTGATTTAAAAAAAGCAAAATGTTAACATCTTAATGAATGTCCATGTAAGCATTTCAATGAATTTCCATTATCCATGAAAACTTAGCATTTGATTATCAATGAAAATATAAGCCGACCATCCAACGTTTGTTCAATGGTTTCAATTCAATATTTGTGAAAGGCCAGCTTGAACAAGGAGTCCAGAATAATGAAAATACATTATACTGCATGACTAAGGAGTCCAGAATAATGAGAATACTACAATAACATGGCTAATATTTGTGAAAGACTTGCCGGCTACTCCCCAAAGGCAACGAGCCCGGTATCCTCCTCCACATAAATCCGGTAACGCGGCCATATAAGTGAAATAATCTTGAGTAAAACATCAATCAAGCAATTCAATATACCCATCCATCTATATCTAAAAAGACGCTCGGTTCTTGAACATATAGTTAGTTAATTCCAAAGGGTATTGTTTACATAAAGTTTTTTAATTTTTATGTACATGTACACTCGAGACAAATAACGTGCACTTTCTGTTTGTCTTTTGTAAAAAAAAAACACATTTCATTTGCCATGTCTGTAACCGCTGCCCAGTTGGGAATACTTTCATGAATTCCAATCGACAAAAGTTAACGGTCATTAACTGTTGAAGCCTGGTTTTGTATACCGAATTAATAATCATTTCACTAATAAAGCAAGATCGCAAGATGTAAAAAAAAAGGATTTTTACCCTTTAATTCAAAATATTAACTGCGAGGAATTAGTTATAGGATGGCTGTGGGATAGTAAGCATAAGAATTAAGTGTTGTGGCCTTAGCCCCCGAGCACCCCACCCCAATCAATCCCATTTTACTCTCCGACCAAGAGATGTCTATGTTCAGACTGTTTACATGCATTCCAGAGCGTTCAAAATCCCATAAAATACTTCATGATTCACGTTGATATTACCAAGAAAAGTATCAGTAAAACCGACGGATGCTCCTCGATCCCCCATCAGAGATATATGCTAAACCAAATTTAAAGAAAGACGAATAAAGGGCAATAACACTAAAAATATATCAACGTCATAGAGCAAAATGACAAAGTAATTCACAAAATATCTATCGAGATATCGCCAAAACCGGATATGGGCATAATTTGACGATTGGCTTGAAGAAACGGAAGGAACGATAACTGTAAAATATCAACATGACAGCGGAAAGATTTGATTGGTTGGTGTTATACGCCGCGCTCAAGATTATTTCACTTATATGGCGGCGTTGCCAGTTTTATTGTGGGAGTGGGAGGAAACCGGGCTCTATGCCCGGAGGAAAGTCATGACCTTCCGGTGGTAACTGGCAACCATCCCACATAGGTCTTTCGAGTGAAAACCCAGTCAGAAAATTTTCCAATTTTTTGGGACTGAGTGGGATTCAAACCCGCAACACATTGGTGGAAACAGAGGAAAGAAAGGTACACTGCACAACAAATTGGCATTAGGAATATACCAGCCAAGTTTCAAATCAACCCTCAAAGAATAAACCGAGATATCGTCCAGGCAAAAAGATATGTTCAGATTTTGACGAATTGCGAAAACCATAAAGGGCCAAACTCTAAAAACAAGAAAAGTATCAGTAAAAATGATGGATTCTCCCCGGTTCCCCATCGCTGATATACGCTCAGCAAATAATGAGAAAAGGGCAATATGTTTGAGGTTTGCGATTGAGATTTATTGTCGGAACTGTTATTAATTCAATGGAAAAGCAGAGAAATTGAGAAGATCGAACAGAAACAAGTAACAAAAGAAATGCTTTTGTGAAAAACAAAGAGAACCAAGTTTTCAAACAATCATCTCACTGTTAACTGAGAACAAAACTATAGCAGTTTTGGCCACTGAAGCGGATGCTCATGTCTGCGTTGCGCGAAATTATTATTAGAACCCTACACAACTGGAATGTGTTATGTTCCCGAAAGGGGAGGGGGCGGACAAGCAGTCTGTGTAAAATTTGACAAATTGAAGAAACCAAGGGCAATAACTCTAAAATTATGACTAAGGAGTCCAGAATAATGTGAATACTACATGACTAAGGAGTCCAGAATAATGAAAATACTACATGACTAAGGAGTCCAGAATAATGAGAGTAGGAGTCCAGAATAATGAGAATAGGAGTCCAGAATAATGAGAATAGGAGTCCAGAATAATGAGAATAGGAGTCCAGAATAATGAGAATAGGAGTCCAGAATAATGAGAATAGGAGTCTAGAATAATGAGAATAGGAGTCTAGAATAAATTCAATATTGTCAAGGTGGATTCCAAAATAATGTGAAAACTGATAAAGCGTTCAGAAAGTGAGTCACAATTTAATCACAATTATGGGCCCCGTTAATGGGACTTGCTCCCGTGGGTTACCCTTGAAATAATTAAATAAAAAATAAATCAGTTTCCTTTAGTAGGACGTTAACATATAAAATACAGTATCTGGAATGACTGAATTAGTAAATCTCTGATACTGAATTCTCCTGATGATGACTTAATTAAAGTCGAAATATTGAGATTACACCATCAATATTTACAGAGTTTCCTTACTACTTTATTATGTTAAGTTGTTCAGTGGATCAAATAGATACTGATACTGAAGGTGTAATGATCCCCTTCAGAGCTAGTTCCTGGATTGATTGATTGATTTATTGTTTGGTGCTTTACGCCTCGCTCAAGATTATTTCACTTATATGGAGGCATTGCCAGTTTTATTGTGGGAGGAAACCGGGCTCTATGCCCGGAGGAAACCCACGACCTTCCGTTGGTAACTGGCAGCTAGTTCATGGATGATGAAATCTTATCTATGTATCCTACTTTTGTACAAGATATTTTAAAAACGTCTGAAAGAAAGTGTCATGGACAGCACTTTGGAAACGTGTTTCCATTATTTGTAGGGGGACTGAAGTATCCTCATTGATAAATAATAATTGTAGGATTGTTGACAGAACTGGTCCATGGTAAGCCTACAAGCAAGAAAACCGATGCGGGTGCCTCTGTGGCTGTTAAAAGAGTAATAAACTTTCCAATTACCCCATGTGAAACAGCTGACGAATGCTGGGGGGTTACTCTGGGCAAAAGCGCACCAGTAAAGCCACCAGTAAAAGTATAATAATCTGGAGTTTGGCATAAAACGTCAATCAATCACAGTAATAAAACAAGCAATTAGTCAAAAAGATTTGCTTTGTACATGCTTGTGTGTCTTTGTGCCCATAAATGGTAAAACAAAACATTAGAACACTGCTGTCAGAGAATCTTTCAAGATTTTGAAATGGACAATCTTTTGGAATAAATATGTTTTATTTAAATTCGAAGTACAATCTGTGTTTCAGTATAACAAGGCCAGCATCGTTAAGGCCAAGATTATAGTAAAAGAATACCAGCTACATGTACTTTAGAGTAAAATTGCTCGACCTCTGACCCAAGGACCAGTCATTGCTTAGAAAAAGAACAAGCGTTTGAAAGATATACTGGCCAGGGCTAAACTCCCCTGTCAGTCTTCTACCCAGGTTTTTCTGGGGTCGAAATTTTCACTTTCTTTTCCCATGATCCTATGGGTTTCAATCTCAGTCTACTGATATTCTTGTCATAGCTCTACATGCGTTAGCATTGTCAATGTATTACAAAGTGATCCAAAAAATTCTACTGACTAAGGCCAAGCTCCTGTCAGTCGTCAACCTAATGAAATATCATAGGTTTAGTTCATTACAACAATTACGGGGGTATAAAGGTCTAAATGATAAACCTCTTTTTAACACAATTTGAAACCTGGTTGTCTTAGACAAGAAGATTTTCCCTGTGCTCGTGCGTTTAGTGTTCATTAATATATAATGACCCTTCATCAATTTTCACTTTTAATCCATGGACAAACTGGATGAAAAAATGCGGTTTCATATTAGATATATATGCATGTAATCTTTGATTGGTCCCATCAGTTTTAGGGGGAAATTTGACCAATCAAAATTTTCGTTACTCAAACATGAATAAACCAAACAATTGTCAGTTTTATTGTGGGAGGAAACCAGGCTCTATGCCTGTCAGAGGAAACCCACGACCTTCCGCTGGTAACTGGCAACCATCCAACATAAGTCGTTCGAGTGAAAACCAAGTCAGAAAATTATCCAATTTTTTTTGGTTGACTGAATGGGATTCAAACCTGCGACCCATTGATGGGAGGCTCTTCGGATTTAGCGTCCAACGCTCTACCCGTTGAGCCCCGGAGGCCCCTGAACAAAACAAAGAAGGGCAACTTTTTCTATTGTATGTGTTCTTACATGTATTTATGAACACTAAAACACACTGCAAAAGGTGCAAAGGGATCAAAATCTTGTTCATACCAGCGTATTCCTTGCCAGTGGAGTTAATTCAGTATAATTTTCTGGAACACTTCGTTATTTATTGGCTATGTGTTCTTACTTGATATGCATATAAACTTTGATTAGTTCCATCAGTTTTAAGGGAAAATTTGACAAATCACAATCTGTGTTACTAAAAAATGTCACTAATGAAGAAAACAAAGATGAACAAATTTTTCTGTAGTATGCAAAAAGCACTTCTAAGGAAAACCATTTCTGAACGCCTCACCCAAATTCATCCTGTCTGTGAAAATTTAAGGGGAAAGTGAGAGCCGAGCAAACATTTGTTAACGAGTCTCTGTATAATGGTAAGCTTATCGCTTAACTTGGCATGAGCTGCCAAAATTCACACTTTTTTCATAATTTCTGATCGTCACAACAGTAAGAGGCTTTGAAGGCCATCAAAAAACTAAAAGATTGGCGTTGGAATGAGGAAAATCCATACAGTATGTGGCTTGTACGAACCGCAAACGTGTTCCAAATGTTAACAAAATTTAAATAACCAGGACGACAATTCGTTCATTCTAAGCCATAACTAGTTCAAAACAATACATATCGTACATTTTCAAGACTAGAAGCACTAATTATATGTGTTGAGAAAAATAGCCAACAATTTCAACATTCTGTTTTAACATCAAAATATCAACAGCAGCTCATGTCCCTTTATCTATAGCATATCGTCGGCATTCAACATAAAAAGACGTTTTTTTCATTCAGTTTACCCAGGGGTAAAAAAAAAAGTGAGCTTGATCAGATTTAAGGGTCCTCTAGAGGGTGTAATCTTTCCCCATTTAAAACACTTTAAACCCTCTCAAAAGATTCAATTTAAAGTTCCACATTGATTTTTTACTAGTTGCAAATATTTGTTTTTGAACGCGAACTGACTTTTCCCAAATGCTGGAGACACAGTGATTGAATAAGGATAGTTGTGTTCTCTCAAATGTGAAATCAGAAATTTCCTCAACGATCTCAAAGAATTCGGATGATAATCAGTTCCATTTCTCTGCTTGATGGTTGAGAAAAAATGAGCCAACAAGTCATCTAGAGCTTCCGGGGGAATGGTTTCGACATCTCGATTCTCACCAGAGTCCTTCAAAAAATTGTGAAGAGTTCGTACAGCACATTTAATATTTTTCTGGGTTGAACTTGGTCGAACAGAGTTCATTTCTTGAGTCTGGCTCGTGCAATGCTCCAGAGTTACAGATTCCGTTGGTTTTGTTCCCATTCCTTCCTCCAACACATTATCATCAAGAATTATTCCCTTACCATTAGCGGAACTCTCTATAGTCGGCCAGTATTTCATGTGACAAGGGGGAGAACTATGAAAGCCTCTCACTGCATGTCTTGCAGTAGCAATGTTATCAATTTCCACGGGTCTTGGAGAATTTGCGTTCTTTGATGAAAAGTCTTGGAAAACTGGCAAAATAAACAATGCCAGAGAATGAGGATAGTGTATTTTGTCTTGATGGGCATGATCTGGGAATCAAACGTCTATATTACATCCCCAAAACACTGATTTCACCTGGATAGCAAGGCTCCCGGGTTTTAATGGAAGTGGAGAGAGGTGGGTGGCCTCGTTGCCCAGAGAAAACCCCTGACCTTCCACTGGTACCAAGCAATCATTCCAGAAATGAGCCGTCTTACAAAGCTGGCGTAAAGATTTGCATAGACGGACAAAATACACCCGTTGTGACCAAGGAAAAGTTTCTATATGTAATTGTTTAACACAGATTTTCCTCCTTCATAACTTACACCAGAAGCCTGTTTCACAAAGCGGCGTAGCGTAAGTTTTTACGTAACTACCATAGCAACCCATACTGTAGAGATACGTTAGTATGAAAGTTATGCAAAAAATACATCTACATGTATGCCGCTTTGTGAAACAGGCCCCAGCTTTGTAAGACAGACATCCAACTCTCCCATCGCTTTGCACTGAGTGTGGTTAGAGCCCATAGCCTATCAAAGGATGGCTGAATCCGGATTCATATTCTCATAAAATAATTTCTCCAGAAAAATTTGTTCCATGTGAATCCACTTGGATTTCGATAAAAAAAAGTTCATATATATGTAAAAAGATATGATGTGTAAAATGACAAACAATCCATCACAGTAGTAGCATTTTAAAGTATATGAAAACTTTAAGACTAACAGTATTTAACTATTTATACAGATAATTTTCAATATGTAGATTCCTCTGTAACAATAGTCTAATAGTAAGTACCCGGTAAATGGATTCTGGTGAATTCTCATAATGAGAACTTACAGTGAGAATCATTCCGATTTCAATTATCCTTTAATAAGGCGAAAAACAAGCCCTGCAGAGTGTCATGTGACCTCTTGACCTCTCCGGCAGAGTGTTTTGGCCAGACATTCCCAAAGGTTAGACAAACCCATAGTGTTGGTTTTGGGACGTTGCATATATCATGACGTCACAGAGCCTTAGCCTTATGGAGCATTCGGATTGAACACATAGCACCGGGAGATAGGTCAATTATCTTAATTTTTACTGGACTGGGACCAGTTGTTCAAAAGAAAAATAGCTTAACGGTAGGTTAAATGACGTCACGTAACAAAGAAATTCCTTTGTGACGCAACGTCATCTAACCTGCCGTTTAGCTAATTTTCTTTTGAGCAACCGACCCCTGATCTTCATAGTTTTACAATGACAATCAAAGGCTTCATTTCTTTTGAAAATTGGAATTCATGAAAATGGTAAAAAATGTACAAAATATAGAAAAGCATGTACCTGTAGTGTGAGTTGACAAAGATCCTTCAGCAGTCCCGTCAGTTTCCACATTTAGTTGAAAAGACGTGTCTTCAAAGCTAGTATTGTAGGAGTTATTATACCTAAGAGATGAATCTGTCTCAGACTCCTGATGTTCGTATGTCGAGTCCTCATTTTGTAAACCAATAACGGAAAGTAAATCTTGATTATCTGGATGTGATTCTGTCTTTCTAGATTTACAATCTGATCTTGGTGAAAAAACTTTTGTATGTGAAGATAAGGTGGATGGTGAAGGTAAATTCTCTCTATCTGATGAAAGTCTTTTCCTTGAATGAGTAAAACTATTATTGCTATTACTTGCTTCTGGTCTCTCTACTCTATATAAAGACATGGGAAAAACTCCAGAGTTTTCAATACCTTCATCTTTTATAGTTATGACATCGTTTTCATGAATTTTGGTGTCAGAGGTGGGATAATTTTCATCCACCGATCTGTTAAAATGTTCTTTTTCTTGAGGTCGCCATGATGATGAAATTTCCATAGCAAGTGACTGAGTAGGACTATACGTGGGTGGATTTAAACCTTTTAGCCATATTGGATGTGGTGTATCGCCGTCACAATCTAGCGAAAAGAAAAAAAAGAACTTTAACACCACAGCAACATTTTGAATTCAAGTTAAGTTTCATACTCAAAATAGAAGTTTTATATATGTTCAGAGATTCAATTTCTTTTGGGACATTGTTTAAACTTTCTAATTAATAAAGCATTTAAAACAACAAATAAATCCACAGTAATTCCTCATATATAAAAAATTGTCTACAACAAATTTTCAACAAAAAACAGATTGATCAATAGACAATTTAATTGATCGATTGCTTGATAACATCCCTTGAAATTTATGCGCAAAGCATTCCAGGGGATTACATTGATGGATTGATTGTTTGGTGTTTTACGCCGCGCTCGAGATTATTTCACTTATATGGCGGCGTTGCCAGTTTTATTGTGGGAGGAAACCGGGCTCTATGCCCGGAGGAAACCCACCACCTTCCGTTGGTAACTGGCAACCATCCCACATAGGTCGTTCGAGTGAAAACCCAGTCAGAAAATTTTCCAATTTTTTTTGGACTGAGTAGGATTCGAACCCGCGACCCATTGGTGGAAGGCTGTTCAGATTGAGCGTCCAACGCTCTACCTACTGAGCCACGGAGGCCCCCTCCAGGGGATTAAAGAATGTTTACATAATTTCTAAAAATGGCAAAAGATATAATAATATATGAAGAAGAAGACGTAAAAGGTGCAGTCACCAGAAAAATGTGTGGATAAAAAGGTAGCCGTGAAACGAACTATTCCCATATCCTCTTCAACCTGAGGGCCCATCAAAAATGCCCCTGTGATAATGTAAGGGACCGAAACTTAACTTCCAGTCTAGATCAGTTATAAATGAAGCATTGTAGGAATCCTGATATGTGTCGAAACTGCGTCTGTATTCTTAGTATTACACAACAAGTGGTTTACTGGGCTAAATAATATATGAAAACTATTTATTAATTCATTCAGCGTAGGCCTACAGTTTAATCCAATAGCTTATAGTACGGTACAATGGCTTCTACTTCTAGATGATATCGGCATTTAATCAATTTGTAATTACTTTTTGTCTCTACTAAAATATTGCGTATTTTGACTTCCTTTCTCCATTTGTATATATTGCTAAAAAATATAGTGATTTATTGTATAGGCCTACAAAGCCCAGACTGTCAATCCGCGCGGCTGTGAACTTCTGATTGACTTTCGTTTACTTTCGAAAACAAACAATTTCATACCCAAAGAAATAGCCCCTTTAGATTTGTACTCAGCAATCCTCAGGTCCACCCATATAGCAAACTGTGACAGAATGTATGGTTCACTGGACAACTCTCCAATAATACAGGCAAACTTGTTCTGCACTCTCTCTAATGTCACCCCCATTCTCAGATGTCACATTGGAGAGAATATTGATCCTAAAACATAAAGAATTATTTGGATTAAACATTACGTCGCAACAGCTAAGTTGTTTGATTGACTGCTTGACCTTTTCGCGGCACTCAAGATAATTTGACTTGTAGACAATTTTGCATCTGGTTTGATACTATTAGTTTTAAAAAACAAATTTCAAATTCAGCGGCCTCAGAGCATGCCGCCAGAAGGTTGAGGAAAGTTGTTGATCGGTGGGCTGGGTTGACCACCGATCGGTGTGTAAACAGCCACTTCACCCCCGATCGACGGAGAAGAGGCCCCGCCGATCAGAGGGTAATGTTTGGATAAAAATGACAATTTGCTTTCCATCTGCCCCCTCTTGTGTTTTCGTCTATCAAGTTCTACGACAATTAACAGTGCATGCTCCATGCTTGTTGCAAATTTTTGTCTAGCTCTACCTTCAAAGTCAACTCGCCACATGTGCTTAAGCAGTTGAAATTTGTTTTTTTACAAGTGTCAAACAAATTGTTCCATTTTCGTCCAAATGTTACCCACAGATCGGACCTGTCTATTCTCCGTCGTTTGGGTGTGAAGCGGATGATTGCCCACCAATCGGGGGACAAGCCGCCAAACTGGCGAGGTTCACAGGTTGTTCGACCCTACGGGTATCACACCAAAATACAAACTTTATATGCATACGTTTTCTGTCTTGTTTTTTTACGCAACCAAACCGTTTTGAGAAAAAGCCCGTTGCATATTTGGGTGCGAATATAGAATACGTCCGTCACCTGGAACTTACAGTAAAACACATAGTTTCCTTTCAAATATACTGTACAATACCTTAAGGAACTCCCTAATCGGAAAATCCGTCTTTACTTGCAAAAAATTCGCCTACATTTACTAAATTCGCCGATTTCACTCTACACACAAGCAATTCCAAACACTCGTCTCGCCATCTTTGCTTCGTTTAATGTATGAGACAGGACAATGTACGAGCTTGCCTAAATACGAGTCTCTCCGCCAGTGTTCAACTTCAACGTAGCCGATACTGTTTAAAATCAACACTATCGACTTCAGCATTTTTATTTACTGTGACTTCAGTCTTCAGGTTATTTCATTATCAATTTGTTCGTTATTAAATATTCAGAAAAAAAGAAACAGAAAAATTGGGGGGTCATAGGGGGGCTTGCCCCCATGACAATGACGGTGACCGACCATTTCTCGCCCGTATTTCGTTTTTAATTTCTTCGTTATTAAAAATTCATTAAAAAAAAGAAAAAGAAAAAGTTAGGGGGTTCTAGGGGGGCTTGCCCCCCTGGCTATCATAAAAAAATTACGATCACCGACCATTTCTTATTGACAGAAGAAGTTTTCAAAGTGACGGACGTATTCTATATCCTGTCCCATATTTGTTGTTGTTGCACTAAACTGCTTGAGCTGAGATTGAGACTGGATGCTCTAGGTTAGAAAAAAATCCCTTCAATCGATCTTAATGTTGATTTACTAAATAATAAAGCGGCACCAGATCAAACGTAGCCATTTAAACTTGAACAGAAAACGCATTTTGTAGATGAAATCAAAATACCTTTGCTTAAGAACAGGGGATTAAAAGATAAATGGTTTGTAGGAATACTATTTGTACCTCCACTCACCGAAGAGTTTTCTGTTTTGTTCATGAAAAATCATATATTTCACGAGTTGTATCATTTAAACCGCTCGTTTGTGTTATGTCTGCTTCAATACTCGAATATAGGCTGCAAATTGATACCAAAGTTAACACAAATGTTTAGAAATTTACGTATTCCCTATTACACGCAATGACTGGTCCCTGGCCAAGCACTGTTATTGTTAATTTTGTTTGTTTCACCCAGGTAAACTTTCACTACCGGGTAACTGCTTGGTGATCTCGTTCAACTTCTTTTGCGGCTATAACTGCAGTTTTTTAACGTTCTCATCATTACATCCCTATAGTTTTGAGTAGTCTTACTCAGTAGGCTTATATATCATTTTACATGTACCCAAACGGACTAGTCTTACCTCCACTCCATCAAAACATAGACAAGTTAAATGTCTAAGTAAGAGTGGTTAGAAGCTCTGAGAATTTGTATTTTAAAGTGCATGAGCTAGCCTTTTAGCTATTAAAAAATGATGTCGTAACGTAATATGTGTCAGTCCAAAGGCCCATTAGTCCCTGTTAGACCACTAGGTGGCCTCCTTAAATACATGTAGGCCCTAAGGCCAGGGTGCAGACTGCTGTTCCGAAGGTTCCGTTAGTCCGAAGGCCCAGTCCGAACACCCGCTGCCCCGAAGGTCCGTTAGTGCGACGGTCTGTTAGTCCAAAGGCCTATTAGTCCAAATACCCGCTGTTCCGAAGGTTCGTTAGGGTTAGGTCCCTTCGGACTACAGGACCTTCGAACTAACGGGCCTTCGGAATAACAGGCCTTCGAAATAGCGGAACTTCAAAATAACAGACCTTTGGAATAACGAGCCTTCGGACTAACGGGTCTTCGGACTACAGCACCTTCGGATTAACGCACCTTCCGAACAGCGGTCTGCACCCTTTGAAAATTATGCCATAAAATAATAGTAAATACCGAGTACAGGTACCGTATCCTCTTATACTATTTGAAAATCGTGCCGTGAAGTAATAATTATAGGTAATTCAATATCTACCTCATTATTTATGTTTTAATATTTTCAGCGGTAGGGGTCTACCTGGTCAACGATCAATAAATGTCAGAAATTATTAAATAACGGAGTACGATCTTTATTTGAGTGAAGTATTGATATATTAGTCTACGGTAGGTAGGCCTACATCCTCTAAACTATTTGAAAATTATGATTTGAAGAATGCACTGTTGTTGTTTTCAGAAATCCAATTGACCACAAACATTACACTTCAGTTCAATGGGGGTGACATTAGAGAGAGTGCAGAACAAGTTTGCCTGTATTATTGGAGAGTTGTCCAGTGAACCATATATTCTGTCACAGTTTGCAATATGGGTGGACCTGAGGATTGCTGAGTACAAATCTAAAGGGGCTATTTCCTTAGGTAGGAATTTAATTAATTAATTCTCTTAAGTTGGACAAGCCGCCAAAATGAAAATCTGCTGTCTTATACATGTACCACACAGTTTGAGATTGTTTCTTACTCTGAGTCTGTTGAATTTCAGTGGCTTTCATGTACATGTAACTGTCAATCAAAACAGAAGATATATTAACGTTTGTCCAATCAAAGTTCTTCAGTGTCCAACACAGGGTTTACTTTGCCATACTATTTGTTTGAAGTTATTGGAAAACTAATTGATGGACGCTGAAAAAAAATATCAGTACAGAAAGTTGTACGGTATCAACAGAAAACTTATTATTTGAGAGCCAAGAGAATATAATGCTATTCTTTTTTAAAGATGCATGTAATGCCAAATATAGGAAAAATTCCATTTAAACAGAACTTTGGCTTATAGGGGTTTCTGGCTTTTCCAATATATAATATTTAAGCTCCTTCTAAAGCTTAACTTATGTTTAGGACTACAATAGGAATTTATGAAGAAGAAAGAAAGAAATTTAGCAGTTTATGCCACTTTATCAAGTCATTTTTACTGGACCAGGCATATCAGATTGGGACACTTTCCTACATTTTTTTAGTCAACAAAATCAACATTTTGTTAGTTCATGCAATTTTACTAAATGATTTTTTCATGTGTTTATGTACACAGAGTGTCTAGGCTGTAAGCCTGATCCTATTTGGTTGATAGGCCTTGGAGATCCCATAGATGGGAGTCAGGATCCTTGTGCAGACCCTGTTGGGCTTGAATTTCAAACATCAACTTGTGAGGAGAATGTACACATCCAACCTGAAAACTCACATGGTTTGGACTTCTTACATAGTCCAAGCTCTGTCACAAAAAAAGAAGAAACCACGGATACAGACAAATCAGGATTAATCTCTATACAAAATAAAGTACGGTTGAAAACAGCTTTAAAAGATAACAGCCATCCCACTTCTGACACCAGTGAGGAACAAGACATAGGATTAATCTCAGGACAAAACACAGCTGTAATAAAAACAGAACCCCCTGATGTTACTCCTATAGCATTATTTGAACATCAAAATATCACATCTGAAAACAAACGAACCCTTGAACGAAAAAACAATTTTATCGAATCTTTTGATGAGGAGTCCAGTCCATGCAAATCAAGAAAGTTATCATCAAGTTCAGAGAGACAATTTGAAGAAAATCAAAGTCTTTTATCTTTAATAGAATGGACAGATCAGCCTTCAGTAACAGATGTGTTTGGTGTCACCAATGGACCAGTGGAAAATGAAACAGATAGAATGGTCAAGAAAACACGTTCTTCTAAAACCAGGAATATTTCACCTTTAAGCCAAAGATGTGCGTATAACAAAATTAATTATAATGAGATATAGTTGTGGCATCATCATGAAGGAAATTTGTGAACAACACAAACTTTGTACACGTACGTCAATGTCTTTATCAAATGCAGGGAGTCGCGGCCTCAGTGGTTAGTGATAGTCCCTCAATCAGACACAGGCATTCCATCGATGAGGTGTGGGATCAAATCACTCTCAGACCAATTAAAAATCTAAAACTTTCTGATTGGATTTTTCACTTGATTGCCGTATGTGGAAGAGTTGCCATATTAGTGAAATTACCTTGAGTGCTGCGTAACACATCAAAGCTGTTGAAAGCTCGTGTTGACATGTTTACTAAACTCTTTGGTGATGCCAAAATTATTATACCGCCCGCAACGAAGTTAGGGGGTATACTGGAATCGGCTTTTCTGTCCGTTCGTCTTGTCTGTAGACATCATTTTGTGCTGACTACTCCTCGTAAGATTTTGCTTCTATTTCAAAGAAACTTCACAAATATGTTACCAATGGTATGTAGATGTGCATATCCAACTAACAAGATCATATTTCAATTTTTCACATATTCATGACGTTTTTGACTTTGCCTTTTTGGTGTCGCATTCCCTATAAAGACTGTGTTATCGTGTAATTGCCCCTCCCTCCTCCCTATCCCTATCCCCCTCGTTCTACTGCCATGAAGTGTGTACGTACGCATGTACATCCATCCGATCATTGTGACGTCAGTCCGTCCATAGACACAGTTTTGCCCAAAATACTCTTCCCAGGCGTTGGTTCTGTTTGAATGAAACTTCACAAATGTTACCAATGATATGAAGTTGTCCATGTCCTACTTGCAAGGAGATAGTTTTACATATTTAGGACATTTTGGACTCCTTTTGGCATTTTCAGGGTCTAATCCCATATAAAGACAACATTATCATGTAATAGAACCCCCGTCACCACACCAAAGTTGGAGAGTGTAGTCATGTCATACAAGATCCATCTGTTTTTCTGTCCTTCCGTTTTCTGTCCATCCATTTCTCTGTTCTTCCATTTGTCTATTCATACATTTGTTTGTAGATACAATTTTGTTTGTAGATACAATTTTGTCCCATTGTACAGCTGTTATACAGTAGTTACTGTGTGGTTCACACCACTTGCATGTCATATAAGCCAACTGATGAATCACTGTCACTTCAGCCAATTTGTCCGTACTCCAACACATAGAAAAGTTGGACCATGTTTGTTGGACCATCTGTATTTTAATAGACCCGTTGAAGAACTGAGTTTGGACACCCTCCCCACATATTATAGTGACCATTCAGTAATAGCAGCTGCCATTCCCTGGACAAACCTCATTCACTAACAGGTATTTAACCATGGTTTAAGTGCCAACCCCTCCACACAGTTCCTATACATATTTATAAACACTAAAACACTCTGGCACAACCATATATGTTGTGTAAGTTGAATATGGTAAACCAGATTTCAGTGTAAGTCAAATTATCAATCAAATTATTATTGTTTCTTTGTAGACAAACAGATTCGTCGATTTCCTCAGGCATGGCTCGGTCAATTTCCGTGGATGCAGTTCAATGCAGCAGAAAATTGTATGTTGTGTAGTCTGTGTAAGTCAGCTGGTAGTCTAGGCATTTGGTCGACAGGCACCCGTAATTTCAGGTTTGACTCAGTTTTTTTACACTTTTTTTCATAAATTCTATCTGTGAAGACAATCAGAGGTTTTGAAGTCGATAGACTTGAAAAGCGGGCTGTATTATGGTATCATCTCCGTCCGTCCGGCAGGACGGCAGTCCGGAAGTCCGGCAGTCCGGAAGTCCGGCAGTCCGGCGTCCGCTTTCCCTTCCACTCCATAACTTCTAAAGTTTTGATTCCATCTGCACAATTTTTTCTAAGTATATACCTTATGGGTAGAAGGTGTGTCGCAAACTATTTTTAACATCACTGGTTACATAATATGGGAGTTATATTGGATTATGTAATATTCCCTTCCGCTCCATAACTTCCAATGTTTTGATTCCATCTGCACAATTTTTTCTGAGTATATACCTTATGGGTGGAAGGTGTGTCGCGAACTATTTTTGACATCATACATTGCGTAATATGGCAGCCATATTGGGTTATGTAATATTTACTTTTTCTCTCCATAACTTTAACAAATATGATCCGATGTTTTCAATTCTTTCATGTTACATACCATATTAACAGACAGTGTGTAAAAAAATTGTTTATGATATCAACTATTGCAAATTATTGGATTATGTACATTCCCTTTTATTCTTACTTTCATTTTCATGAAAATAACCTTTAAATTATAAAATGGCTTCTACTTTTCCGATTCTCATCAAAAAAGGATTTTTTCAAATTGCAATAATGTTTCTAAATTGATTAAGACTATTCTTAAATCAATATATAACGTTTTAATCAAATGAAAAATACATATAAGGATTAAAGTTTTATCTACAGACCAAGAGATAAGTATCCCAGCTTTGGTCTATTTACCTTGTCAACTTACAGTTAGCTCTCAGTCTCTCTTGAGAGATATATGGCTAAACCAGGCTTTGTGTACCACATGGCCCCATAAAACAGTGGGTGACATTAGCAATGGACCCATAACCAAATCTATTGTAAACATTTGGTCTATGATAAAATTAGAAGTAATAACCTGTAGGTATATGGGGAGATTTAAAATATTGTCAAGATGTCTATGGCCAAATAATGTAGATAAAAAATATTATGAGACTAATTGTCAAATCTACTTGAATTGGTGTGAGCTGCGAAATTACCAATTAATTACATTTGTTTAAGTATGATTAGTAAATTATAAACTGCTTTTCTAAAAAATTGAAACATTTTAGTGCAACCTTTATTGACAACAAACAATGTTTAACATCGTGTTTTAACAGCAGCGAGAATTGATGACTTGTACCGTGTACAAATCTTGTTAATAATTGTTGATCCAAATAGCCCATTTTAAATTTGATACAGATGGATTTTAAAGGTTTTAGTGGTAAAATTTCATTTTGTTGACATAACATCACCTTTTACCAAGCTTCACATAATAAAACTGGCAACGCCGCCATATACATGTAAGTGAAATAATCTTGAGCGCAGCGTAAAACACCAAACAATTAATCAATCAATCATTTACCAAGCTTCAACCTCTTCCCTCTGAATTTTGAAAATTAAATTCAAATAAATATGGAAGAATTTGTTTTGGTATGGCTGCAGTTACTGTGCCTTTCCGGGCGTATTTTGGGTTTCCCGAAACTCTTGTTCAATATTATTATCTGCTCTACAACCATTTGGATCAGATATAAAAAATCAACTTCTTAATTGTTTCGACAAATTCTTTGTAGCTTTCTTTATGGGATAGAACAGAATTAATACCTAAAAGCTCAATCACACGGTGCGATTTGTCACGCAGGCTTGTAGCATGTGATTAAAATGATATCACAGTGTTACTGTTGATAGATAACAGGGATATCACAGTGTTACTGCCAATAGATAACAGGGATATCACAGTGTTACTGTTGATAGATAACAGGGATATCACAGTGTTACTGCCAATAGATAACAGGGATATCAGTGTTACTGCTAATAGATAACAGAGATATTACAGTGTTACTGCCAATATATAACAGGGATATCACAGTGTTACTGCTAATAGATAACAGAGATATTACAGTGTTCCTGCTAATATATAACAGGGATATCACAGTGTTACTCTTGATAGATAACAGGGATATCAGTGTTACTGCTAATAGATAACAGGGATATCACAGTGTTACTGTTGATAGATAACAGGGATATCACAGTGTTACTGCTAATAGATAACAGGGATATCAGTGTTACTGCTAATATATAACAGGGATATCACAGTGTTACTGCTAATAGATAACAGGGATATCAGTGTTACTGGTAATATATAACAGGGATATCAGTGTCACTGCTAATAGATAACAGGGATATCAGTGCTACTGCTAATATATAACAGGGATATCACAGTGTTACTGCTAATAGATAACAGGGATATCACAGTGTTACTGCTAATAGATAACAGGGACATCACAGTGTTACTGCTAATAGATAACAGGGATATCACAGTGTTACTGCTAATAGATAACAGGGATATCACAGTGTTACTGCTAATAGATAACAGGGATATCACAGTGTTACTGCTAATAGATAACAGGGATATCACAGTGTGACTGCTAATAGACAACAGGTATATCACAGTGTTACTGCTAATAGATAACAGGGATATCACAGTGTTATTGCTAATAGATAACAGAGATATCACAATGTTACTGCTAATAGATAACAGGGATATCACAGTGTTACTGCTAATAGATAACAGGGATATCACAGTGTTACTGCTAATAGATAACAGGGATATCACAGTGTTACTGCTAATAGATAACAGGGATATCACAGTGTCACTGCTAATAGATAACAGGGATACCACAGTGTTACTGCTAATAGATAACAGGGATATCACAGTGTTACTGCTAATAGATAACAGGGACATCACAGTGTTACTGCTAATAGATAACAGGGATACCACAGTGTTACTGCTAATAGATAACAGGGATATCACAGTGTTACTGCTGATAGATAACAGAAATATTACAGTGTTACTGTTGATAGATAACAGAGATATTACAGTGTTACTGCTAATATATAACAGGGATACCACAGTGTTACTGCTAATAGATTACAGGGATACCACAGTGTTACTGCTAATAGATAACAGGGATACCACAGTGTCACTGCTAATAGATAACAGAGATATTACAGTGTTACTGTTGATAGATAACAGATATATTACAGTGTTACTGCTAATAGATAACAGAGATATTACAGTGTTACTGCTAATAGATAACAGAGATATCACAGTGTTACTGCTAATAGATAACAGGGATACCACAGTGTTACTGCTAATAGATAACAGATATATCACAATGTTACTGCTAATAGATAACAGGGATACCACAGTGTCACTGCTAATAGATAACAGAGATATTACAGTGTTACTGCTAATAGATAACAGGGATACCACAGTGTCACTGCTAATAGATAACAGAGATATTACAGTGTTACTGTTGATAGATAACAGAGATATTACAGTGTTACTGCTAATAGATAACAGGGATATCACAGTGTTACTGCTAATAGATAACAGGGATATCACAGTGTTACTGCTAATAGATAACAGGGATATCACAGTGTCACTGCTAATAGATAACAGGGATACCACAGTGTTACTGCTAATAGATAACAGGGATATCACAGTGTTACTGCTAATAGATAACAGGGACATCACAGTGTTACTGCTAATAGATAACAGGGATACCACAGTGTTACTGCTAATAGATAACAGGGATATCACAGTGTTACTGCTGATAGATAACAGGGATATTACAGTGTTACTGCTGATAGATAACAGGGATATCACAGTGTTACTGCTAATAGATTACAGGGATACCACAGTGTTACTGCTAATAGATAACAGGGATATCACAGTGTTACTGCTAATAGATAACAGGAATATCACAGTGTCACTGCTAATAGATAACAGAGATATTACAGTGTTACTGCTAATAGATAACAGGGATATCACAGTGTTACTGCTAATAGATAACAGGGATATCACAGTGTTACTGCTAATAGATAACAGGGATATCACAGTGACACTGCTAATAGATAACAGGGATACCACAGTGTTACTGCTAATAGATAACAGGGATACCACAGTGTTACTGCTAATAGATAACAGGGATATCACAGTGTTACTGCTAATAGATAACAGGGATACCACAGTGTCACTGCTAATAGATAACAGAGATATTACAGTGTTACTGCTAATAGATAACAGGGATACCACAGTGTTACTGCTAATAGATAACAGGGATACCACAGTGTTACTGCTAATAGATAACAGGGATACCACAGTGTCACTGCTAATAGATAACAGAGATATTACAGTGTTACTGTTGATAGATAACAGAGATATTACAGTGTTACTGCTAATAGATAACAGAGATATTACAGTGTTACTGCTAATAGATAACAGAGATATCACAGTGTTACTGCTAATAGATTACAGGGATACCACAGTGTTACTGCTAATAGATAACAGAGATATTACAGTGTTACTGTTGATAGATAACAGGGATATCACAGTGTTACTGCTTATATATAACAGGGATACCACAGTGTTACTGCTAATAGATAACAGGAATATCACAGTGTCACTGCTAATAGATAACAGGGATATCACAGTGTTACTGCTAATAGATAACAGAGATATCACAGTGTTACTGCTAATAGATAACAGAGATATTACAGTGTTACTGCTAATAGATAACATGGATATCACAGTGTTACTGCTAATAGATAACAGAGATATTACAGTGTTACTGTTGATAGATGACAGAGATATTACAGTGTTACTGCTAATAGATAACAGGAATATCACAGTGTCACTGCTAATAGATAACAGAGATATTACAGTGTTACTGCTAATAGATAACAGGGATACCACAGTGTTACTGCTAATAGATAACAGGGATACCACAGTGTTACTGCTAATAGATAACAGGGATATCACAGTGTTACTGCTAATAGATAACAGGAATATCACAGTGTCACTGCTAATAGATAACAGGGATATCACAGTGTTACTGCTAATAGATAACAGGAATATCACAGTGTCACTGCTAATAGATAACAGGGATATCACAGTGTTACTGCTAATAGATAACAGGGATATCACAGTGTTACTGCTGATAGATAACATGGATATCACAGTGTTACTGCTAATAGATAACATGGATATCACAGTGTTACTGTTGATAGATAACAGGGATATCAGTGTCACTGCTAATAGATAACAGGGGTATCACAGTGTTACTGCTAATAGATAACATGGATATCACAGTGTTACTGCTAATATATAACAGGGATACCACAGTGTTACTGCTAATAGATAACATGGATATCACAGTGTTACTGCTAATAGATAACAGATATATCACAATGTTACTGCTAATATATAACAGGGATATCAGTGTTACTGCTAATAGATAACAGGGATACCACAGTGTTACTGCTAATAGATAACATGGATATCACAGTGTTATTGCTAATAGATAACAGGGATATCACAGTGTTACTGCTAATAGATAACATGGATATCACAGTGTCACTGCTAATAGATAACAGGGATATCACAGTGTTACTGCTAATAGATAACAGGGATATCACAGTGTTACTGCTAATAGATAACAGGGATACCACAGTGTTACTGCTAATAGACAACAGAGATATTACAGTGTTACTGCTGATAGATAACAGGGATATCACAGTGTTACTGCTAATAGATAACAGGGATATCACAGTGTTACTGCTGATAGATAACAGGGATATCACAGTGTTAATGCTAATAGATAACAGGGATATCACAGTGTTACTACTAATAGATAACAGGGATATCACAGTGTTAATGCTAATAGATAACAGGGATATCACAGTGTTACTGCTAATAGATTACAGGGATACCACAGTGTTACTGCTAATATATAACAGGGATATCTGTTTCTGCTAATAGATAACAGGGATATCAGTGTTACTGCTAATAGATAACAGGGGTATCACAGTGTTACTGCTAATAGATAACAGGGATATCACAGTCTTACTGCTAATAGATAACAGGGATATCACAGTGTTACTGCTAATAGATAACAGGAATATCACAGTGTTACTGCTAATAGATAACAGGGATATCAGTGTTACTGCTAATAGATAACAGGGATATCACAGTGTTACTGCTAATAGATAACAGGGATATCACAGTGTTACTGCTAATAGATAACAGGGATATCACAGTGTCACTGCTAATAGATAACAGGGATATCACAGTGTTATTGCTAATAGATAACAGGGGTATCACAGTGTTACTGCTAATAGATAACAGGGATAACACAGTGTTACTGCTAATAGATAACAGGGATATCACAGTGTTACTGCTAATAGATAACAGGGGGTATCACAGTGTTATTGCTAATAGATAACAGGGGTATCACAGTGTTACTGCTAATAGATAACAGGGATATCAGTGTTACTGCTAATAGATAACAGGGATATCAGTGTTACTGCTAATAGATAACAGGGATATCTGTGTTACTGCTAATAGATAACAGGGATATCACAGTGTTACTGCTAATAGATAACATGGATATCACAGTGTTATTGCTAATAGATAACAGGAATATCACAGTGTTACTGCTAATAGATAACAGGGATATCAGTGTTACTGCTAATAGATAACAGGGATATCACAGTGTTACTGCTAATAGATAACAGGGATATCACAGTGTTACTGCTAATAGATAACAGGGATATCACAGTGTCACTGCTAATAGATAACAGGGATATCACAGTGTTATTGCTAATAGATAACAGGGGTATCACAGTGTTACTGCTAATAGATAACAGGGATAACACAGTGTTACTGCTAATAGATAACAGGGATATCACAGTGTTACTGCTAATAGATAACAGGGGGTATCACAGTGTTATTGCTAATAGATAACAGGGGTATCACAGTGTTACTGCTAATAGATAACAGGGATATCAGTGTTACTGCTAATAGATAACAGGGATATCAGTGTTACTGCTAATAGATAACAGGGATATCTGTGTTACTGCTAATAGATAACAGGGATATCACAGTGTTACTGCTAATAGATAACAGGGATATCACAGTGTTACTGCTAATAGATAACAGGGATATCAAAGTGTTACTGCTAATAGATAACAGGGATATCAAAGTGTTACTGCTAATAGATAACAGGGATATCACAGTGTTACTGCTAATAGATAACAGGGATATCAAAGTGTTACTGCTAATAGATAACAGGGATATCAAAGTGTTACTGCTAATAGATAACAGGGACATCACAGTGTTCCTGCTAATAGATAACAGGGATATCACAGTATTACTGCTAATAGATAACAGGGATATCAAAGTTACTGCTAATAGATAACAGGGATATCACAGTGTTACTGCTAATAGATAACAGGGATATCACAGTGTTACTGCTAATATATAACAGGGATATCAAAGTTACTGCTAATAGATAACAGGGATATCACAGTGTTATTGCTAATATATAACATGGATATCAGTGTTACTGCTAATATATAACAGGGATAGCACAGTGTTACTGCTAATAAATAACAGGGACATCACAGTGTTACTGCTAATAGATAACAGGGACATCACAGTGTTACTGCTAATAGATAACGGGGATATCACAGTGTTACTGCTGATAGATAACAGGGATATCACAGTGTTACTGCTAATAGATAACAGGGATATCACATTGTTACTGCTAATAGATAACAGGGATATCACAGTGTTACTGCTAATAGATAACAGGGATATCACAGTGTCACTGCTAATAGATAACAGGGATATCAGTGTTACTGCTAATAGATAACAGGGATATCAGTGTTACTGCTAATAAATAACAGGGATATCTGTGTTTCTGCTGATAGATAACAGGGATATCAGTGTTACTGCTAATAGATAACAGGGATATCACAGTGTTACTGCTAATAGATAACTGGGATATCACAGTGTTACTGCTAATAGATAACAGGGATATCACAGTGTTACTGCTAATAGATAACAGGGATATCAGTGTTACTGCTAATAGATAACAGGGATATCACAGTGTTACTGCTAATAGATAACAGGGATATCACAGTGTTACTGCTAATAGATAACAGGGATATCAATGTTACTGCTAATAGAGAACAGGGATATCTGTGTTTCTGCTAATAGATAACAGGGATATCAGTGTTACTGCTAATAGATAACAGGGATATCGCAGTGTTACTGCTAATAGATAGCAGGGATATCACAGTGTTGCAGCTAATAGATAACAGGGATATCACAGTGTTACTGCTAATAGATAACAGGGATATCACATTGTTACTGCTAATAGATAACAGGGATATCACAGTGGTACTGCTAAAAGATAACAGGGATATCACAGTGTTATTGCTAATAGATAACAGGGATATCACAGTGTTACTGCTAATAGATAACAGGGATATCACAGTGTTACTGCTAATAGATAACAGGGATATCACAGTATTACTGCTAATAGATAACAGGGATATCACAGTGTTATTGCTGATAGATAACAGGGATATCACAGTGTTACTGCTAATAGATAACAGGGATATCACAGTGTTACTGCTAATAGATAACAGGGATATCACAGTGTTACTGCTAATAGATAACAGGGATATCACAGTGTAACTGCTAATATATAACAGGGATATCACAGTGTTACTACTAATAGATAACAGTGATATCACAGTGTTACTACTAATAGATAACATGGATATCACAGTGTTACTGTTGATAGATAACAGGGATATCAGTGTCACTGCTAATAGATAACAGGGATATCACATTGTTATTGCTAATAGATAACAGGGATATCACAGTGTTACTACTAATAGATAACAGTGATATCACAGTGTTACTACTAATAGATAACATGGATATCACAGTGTTACTGTTGATAGATAACAGGGATATCACAGTGTTACTGCTAATATATAACAGGGATATTACAGTGTTATTGCTAATAGATAACAGGGACATCACAGTGTTACTACTAATAGATAACAGTGATATCACAGTGTTACTACTAATAGATAACAGTGATCGCACAGTGTTACTGCTAATAGATAACAGGGATATCACAGTGTTACTGCTAATAGATAACAGGGATATCACAGTGTTACTGCTAATAGACAACAGGTATATCACAGTGTTACTGCTAATAGATAACAGGGATACCACAGTGTTACTGCTAATAGATAACAGGGATATCACAGTGTTACTGCTAATAGATAACAGGGGTATCACAGTGTTACTGCTAATAGATAACATGGATATCACAGTGTTATTGCTGATAGATAACAGGGATATCACAGTGTTACTGCTAATAGATAACAGGGATATCACAGTGTTACTGCTAATAGATAACAGGGGTATCACAGTGTTACTGCTAATAGATAACAGGGATGTCACAGTGTTATTGCTGATAGATAACAGGGATATCACAGTGTTACTGCTAATAGATAACAGGGGTATCACAGTGTTACTGCTAATAGATAACAGGGATATCACAGTGTTATTGCTGATAGATAACAGGGATATCACAGTGTTACTACTAATAGATAACAGTGATAGCACAGTGTTACTGCTAATAGATAACAGGGATATCACAGTGTTACTGCTAATAGATAACAGGGGTATCACAGTGTTACTGCTAATAGATAACATGGATATCACAGTGTTATTGCTGATAGATAACAGGGATATCACAGTGTTACTGCTAATAGATAACAGGGATATCACAGTGTTACTGCTAATAGATAACAGGGGTATCACAGTGTTACTGCTAATAGATAACAGGGATGTCACAGTGTTATTGCTGATAGATAACAGGGATATCACAGTGTTACTACTAATAGATAACAGTGATAGCACAGTGTTACTGCTAATAGATAACAGGGATATCACAGTGTTACTGCTAATAGATAACAGGGGTATCACAGTGTTACTGCTTATAGATAACATGGATATCACAGTGTTATTGCTGATAGATAACAGGGATATCACAGTGTTATTGCTAAAAGATAACAGGGATACCACAGTGTTACTGCTAATATATAACAGGGATATCACAGTGTTACTGCTAATAGATAACAGGGGTATCACATTGTTACTGCTAATAGATAACAGGGATATCACAGTGTTATTGCTGATAGATAACAGGGATATCACAGTGTTACTGCTAATAGATAACATGGATATCACAGTGTTATTGCTGATAGATAACAGGGATATCACAGGGGTACTGCTAATAGATAACAGGGGTATCACATTGTTACTGGTAATAGATAACAGGGATATCACAGTGTTATTGCTGATAGATAACAGGGATATCACAGTGTTACTGCTAATAGATAACAGGGATATCACAGTGTTACTGCTAATAGATAACAGGGACATCACAGTGTTACTGCTAATAGATAACAGGGATATCACAGGGTTACTGCTAATAGATAACAGGGGTATCACATTGTTACTGCTAATAGATAACAGGGATATCACAGTGTTACTGCTAATATATAACAGGGATATCACAGTGTTACTGCTAATAGATAACAGGGATATCACAGTGTTATTGCTGATAGATAACAGGGATATCACAGGGTTACTGCTAATAGATAACAGGGGTATCACAGGGTTACTGCTAATAGATAACAGGGGTATCACATTGTTACTGCTAATAGATAACAGGGATATCACAGTGTTATTGCTGATAGATAACAGGGATATCACAGTGTTACTGCTAATAGATAACAGGGATATCACAGTGTTACTTCTAATAGATAACAGGGACATCACAGTGTTACTGCTAATAGATAACAGGGATATCACAGTGTTATTGCTAATAGATAACATGGATATCACAGTGTTACTGTTGATAGATAACAGGGATATCACAGTGTTACTGTTGATAGATAACAGGGATATCACAGTGTTACTGCTAATAGATAACAGGGATATCACAGTGTTACTGCTAATAGATAACAGGGATATCACAGTGTTACTGCTAATAGATAACAGGGGTATCACAGTGTTACTGCTAATAGATAACAGGGATACCACAGTGTTACTGTTGATAGATAACAGGGATATCACAGTGTTACTGTTGATAGATAACAGGGATATCACAGTGTTACTGCTAATAGATAACAGGGATATCACAGTTTTACTGCTAATAGATAACAGGGATATCACAGTGTTATTGCTAAAAGATAACAGGGATACCACAGTGTTACTGCTAATAGATAACAGGGATATCACAGTGTTATTGCTAAAAGATAACAGGGATACCACAGTGTTACTGCTAATAGATAACAGGGATATCACAGTGTTACTGCTAATAGATAACAGGGATATCACAGTGTTACTGCTAATAGATAACAGGGATATCACAGTGTTATTGCTAATAGATAACAGGGATATCACAGTGTTATTGCTAATAGATAACATGGATATCACAGTGTTACTGTTGATAGATAACAGGGATATCACAGTGTTACTGCTAATAGATAACAGGGATATCACAGTGTTACTGCTAATAGATAACAGGGATATCACAGTGTTATTGCTAATAGATAACAGGGATATCACAGTGTTACTGCTAATAGATAACAGGGATATCACAGTGTTCCTGATAATAGATAACAGGGATATCACAGTGTTACTGCTAATAGATAACAGGGATATCAGTGTTACTGCTAATAGACAACAGGGATATCACAGTGTTACTGCTAATAGATAACAGGGGTATCACAGTGTTACTGCTAATAGATAACATGGATATCACAGTGTTACTGCTAATAGATAACAGGGATATCACAATGTTACTGCTAATAGATAACAGGGATATCACAGTGTTACTGTTAATAGATAACAGGGATATCACAGTGTTACTGCTAATAGACAACAGGGATATTACAGTGTTACTGCTAATAGATACCAGGGATATTACAGTGTTACTGCTAATAGATAACAGGGGTATCAGTGTTACTGCTAATAGACAACAGGGATATTACAGTGTTACTGCTAATAGATACCAGGGATATCACAGTGTTACTGCTAATAGATAACAGGGATATCACAGTGTTACTGCTAATAGATAACAGGGATATCAGTGTTACTGCTAATAGATAACAGGGATGTCACAGTGTTATTGCTAATAGATAACAGGGATATCACAATGTTACTGCTAATAGATAACAGGGATATCAGTGTTACTGCTAATAGACAACAGGGATATTACAGTGTTACTGCTAATAGATACCAGGGATATTACAGTGTTACTGCTAATAGATAACAGGGGTATCAGTGTTACTGCTAATAGACAACAGGGATATTACAGTGTTACTGCTAATAGATACCAGGGATATCACAGTGTTACTGCTAATAGATAACAGGGATATCACAGTGTTACTGCTAATAGATAACAGGGATATCAGTGTTACTGCTAATAGATAACATGGATATCACAGTGTTACTGCTAATAGATAACAGGGATATCACAGGGTTACTGCTAATAGATAACAGGGATATCACTGTGTTACTGCTAATAGATAACAGGGATATCACAGTGTTACTGCTAATAGATAACAGGGATACCACAGTGTTACTGCTAATAGATAACAAGGATATCACAGTGTTACTGCTAATAGATAACAGGGATATCACAGTGTTACTGCTGATATATAACAGGGATATCAGTGTTACTGCTAATAGATAACAGGGATACCACAGTGTTACTGCTAATAGATAACAGAGATACCACAGTGTTACTGCTAATAGATAACAGGGATATCACACTGTTACTGCTAATAGATAACAGGGACATCACAGTGTTACTGCTAATAGATAACAGGGATATCACACTGTTACTGCTAATAGATAACAGGGATATCAGTGTTACTGCTAATAGAGAACAGGGATGTCCCAGTGTTATTGCTAATAGATAACAGGGATATCAGTGTCACTGCTAATAGATAACAGGGATATCAGTGTTACTGCTAATAGATAACAGGGATATCAGTGTTACTGCTAATAGATAACAGGGATATCACAGTGTTACTGCTAATAGATAACAGGGATATCACAGTGTTACTGCTAATAGATAACAGGGATATCGATGTTACTGCTAATAGATAACAGGGATATCACTGTGTTACTGCTAATAGATAACAGGGATATCACAGTGTAACTGCTAATAGATAATAGGGATACCAGCTACTGATACTGCTAATAGATAACATGGATATCACAGTGTTACTGCTAATAGATAACAGGGATATCACAGTGTTACTGCTAATAGATAACAGGGATATCACAGTGTTATTGCTAATATATAACAGGGATATCACAGTGTTACTGCTAATAGATAACAGGGATACCACAGTGTTACTGCTAATAGATAACATGGATATCACAGTGTTACTGCTAATAGATAACAGGGATATCACAGGGTTACTGCTAATAGATAACAGGGATATCACTGTGTTACTGCTAATAGATAACAGGGATATCACAGTGTTACTGCTAATAGATAACAGGGATACCACAGTGTTACTGCTAATAGATAACAAGGATATCACAGTGTTACTGCTAATAGATAACAGGGATATCACAGTGTTACTGCTGATATATAACAGGGATATCAGTGTTACTGCTAATAGATAACAGGGATACCACAGTGTTACTGCTAATAGATAACAGAGATACCACAGTGTTACTGCTAATAGATAACAGGGATATCACAGTGTTACTGCTAATAGATAACAGGGACATCACAGTGTTACTGCTAATAGATAACAGGGATATCACACTGTTACTGCTAATAGATAACAGGGATATCAGTGTTACTGCTAATAGAGAACAGGGATGTCCCAGTGTTATTGCTAATAGATAACAGGGATATCAGTGTCACTGCTAATAGATAACAGGGATATCAGTGTTACTGCTAATAGATAACAGGGATATCAGTGTTACTGCTAATAGATAACAGGGATATCACAGTGTTACTGCTAATAGATAACAGGGATATCACAGTGTTACTGCTAATAGATAACAGGGATATCGATGTTACTGCTAATAGATAACAGGGATATCACTGTGTTACTGCTAATAGATAACAGGGATATCACAGTGTAACTGCTAATAGATAATAGGGATACCAGCTACTGATACTGCTAATAGATAACATGGATATCACAGTGTTACTGCTAATAGATAACAGGGATATCAGTGTTACTGCTAATAGATAACATGGATATCACGATGTTACTGCTAATAGATAACAGGGATATCAGTGTTACTGCTAATAGATAACAGGGATATCACAGTGTTTCTGCTGATAGATAACAGGGATACCACAGTGTTACTGCTAATAGATAACATGGATATCACAGTGTCACTGCTAATAGATAACAGGGATATCAGTGTTACTGCTAAAAGATGACAAGTATGGATTTTTTCTTCTAATTTCAATGTCAATCATTTCGTTTGTTAATGACATTTAACCCCTGCTTTTATCAGGAGTGTGAATTTTGGGAACATTTGCTTTACCGGGCATATGCTGGGTTTTCTTTAAGTTTTGTTCATTCTTTCACTTTTGCAGAATGAAGACTGTGATGCATCATGTAAAATCTCGGGAACACAAACGTGCTATGGGAGATTTCGATTCTAAAAAGGCCATTTCATAGGACCGACTAAGATAACAACCAAGGAACCTGTTTACGAATAGTCTGTGTGGCTTAGATGGCTCAATCGACAGAGAGATATTCTATCGATGAGTCACGGGTTCGAATCCCACTCAGTTTAAAGAAAAAAATCCTGAGCAGGTTTTTCTCGATGTGCCAGGGTTGGCAGAAACTTACGGAAGATCAGGTGTATCCTCCAGACAAAGATCAAGTTTTCGCCCCTTTGGCGTAAAACATCAGTCAATCAATCAATCAAATAGTCTGGATGAATGCCCACCTCGACACAAGCCTTCAGTCAATTTGTCAAAGATTTGAATCCAACTCCGTCTGACACCCGAAGCTCTTGGGTTTCCTCCTTAAACACAGCCTGGTACTATACTTTATTTGGTAATTGCCCCTTGAACTAGTTTATCAAGCCCACACCCTTAATTTTCTCCAAACAATTGTCATCAATATTTTTGTTTTCTGGTAATGGATGCTAGATTCATGGTAAGCCGGGGTCCAAGGTCCATCATAAGGCTTCAGAAGCTCTGTGTGGAAATGACTATAATTTTCAGATTTTTACTAATATTAATCTTATTAGAATTATGCATTCACTAACAACCCAATTTAGGACAAGAGTGGGTATTAAAACACGTACTACTATTGTATAAACAATTTGTTGTTGTTTTTTTTTAAGAAAATAATTTATGGATAAAATGACTGTCGTATGCTTCTTCGCTGATTCTATCCTTTGTGTGTTACAGAATTTGAAAATATGCTTAGGAAGTTATGTTTGCTGTATAGGATTGCAGTTTAACTTTTCATAAATAATATAGCTATTTTGGTTTTAATGATAAAAAATTAAGACATCACCACGTAGTAAGTTGTTTTGACCAACTTAAGAGGTTCCGTCGTTCAACCTTTAACTTGCTCAACTTTCCATCGCCCCCGCCCCTCGCTGGTCACATCCATCGCCCCCATTGTAGTAGCACTATGTATAGGAATGGTAAATAAAATGATCTTTCGCTTGAATTTTTGTATTCAGACTTTGCAATTTACCGTGGATTATTCTTGTACTGTCTGAGGGCGCATGACCATACCTCGTAATTTAGAAGCTAGTAATGCAGGGCCGGAACTCAATGTCGCAATGAACTTTTACTTCAAATGTCTTGGAAAACGTGGTTGCAAAACTGTAAGCATTTTTAAAGTGGCATGATCTGCGAAAATTCGGACTTTATTCATAATTTAGATTGTCTAGAGAAATTGTGTGTTTGAAGTACATTGAAAACTGTATAGGATTGACGTTGAAATAAGAAATACTGGTAAAGTCAACACTTTGGACACTACCCTTCTTCGGAAGACCCGCTTCCAATCTTGCTCAGAAATCAGATGCTTTGCGACACATCGTTACTCATAAGTTAGTTATATCTGGAATAACATTAAAATCCGTCTTAAAGCTCTGAGGCCGACAGTAATCCGGGACTGGCATCTTTGTGCCAATATACGCCCTCTGCGAGCGTATGAAAAGGCAAGGCCTCCAGTGACACAACCTAAGGGCGCGTTTTCTCGAAACACAACTCCACCCCAGGCATGATGTATATTAGAAACGATGTTCTCTTTTTCTCCGCGGGTAAAAGTCAGCGTCGTAAGTTTTCATCCTCCCTCGATTTTACAAATGGAAAGGGCATAATTTTCTAAACTCAACATGGTCCATCTCATAATTAGACGCAGTTTGGAAAATGATTGAAATGTCCTTTTTTCAGTGAAATCTATTTTTTACATACTGTGTTATAGAGTTTAAATTTCGAGTTACTCTCATGAACATAAATAATTCCACAGAGCTTTTTACGTTCTCCGTAAGAGTTTTCTGAGGGTGGTCCAGTGGGTTAGGTTGATCAGTGCCCCTCATTCCCACACAGACCTTACATCTATGAGGCGCGGGTTCGAATCACTCAGGCCAAATAAAAATTGAAAAAAAATTACGGAAGGTCAGGGCTTCCTCTGGGCAATGATCCTGGTTTCCCCACTAAACCTGGCAACGCCGCCATAATCTTGTGAAATAATCTTGAGTGCGGCGTAAAACATCAATCAATCAATCAATCCAGAAGCATGACCAATATATCGAGTGACGTAAAATGTGTTTCAAATATCGTCTATCATACCAATTATTAATTTTCCACTCCCACTGATATTTGACCTCAAGGATCCGGATGAATATTGACGTCATTCACTATATGTGCTATGTTGATGGAATACGGTCCTTATGGTATAATTAACATTGGAAAAAACAAGAAAATCAGATTATTAGTGGTAATGGTATCAACTTGAGATTCGTACTCGGCCAAACTTGGTTAATTAGTCGGCATGCATTATTTTAGAGAAACAGATTTTACTTACAAGCAATTTTAATCATCTTCCAACCCTTAGACTAATTAACAAAAGGAGCGAACTAAAGCTCCAATCAACCAATCAATCAATCCAAGTTGAAATAAAAATACTCCTACACCTTTAGAAGAATCACATACAATCAAAAATTCTGTGATTAATCTTTTTGTAATCAAATTAAACCATTAATTCCCAGGAAACAGCTATTTTTATACAAAAATATACAATTCTAAGCGTACAGTCTCAACTGAAAGAATTTATTTTCTGAACACATTTAACACAAGGCAAAGTTTCTTTATCAATAAGGCAATTCATAACTAGGAGTGTTGTACAGGAAGCTGTACAGGAATTACCAGCGCTGTCAGTGAAAGAAGCAGGATAAATGGTTGAAAGGAACAACCCTTCCCGTAACAAAACAACAAGGATCCTGAAGTGCTGTCGATATTGCTGTCGTACAGTTGTCCAACCGCCTCCTGGATAACTACGCAAAACGTCGATAAGAGGAAATACATCGATCCAGACATGATCAAATAATTTTCCCTCCCAAAATAGACAGTAAGTAAGGCTATAGGAACAGAATTCGCTAAGCCAATGGTTGATTGATTGGTTGGTGTTTTACGCCGCGCTCAAGATTAATTAGAGTTATTGAATGGCTTCCGAGGGTATAGAAGATATTCTGAGAGGTGTGGCCAAGTGCGAATGCACGAGGCCACATCTCTCAGAATTTATTTAAATACTCGAGGGAGTCATTCAATAACGTGCTTGTATCATGGTATTAGTGATTGACGTTGTCAATCAACTAGCACGTGTTTACTCTGATACCCAGTCAAGAGAGCCATACAACAACTTCCAAAATCGGGAAGTTATTCAACGCTTAAAGGCACACTTGCCGCCGTAGCCTGTTTAAATTTGCTAAGAAAACCAATTTACATGAGCTTACTACGACTAATACCACTTAACTTAAACATAGGACCAGAAGTCTATCAAGGGGAAGTATGTAACTAGCTATCTCCCCGTGTATATAAAACGGCATTGTCCACAAGCCAGCTGAAATAACGCATCATATGACGTTTGTGCGCACATGGCAAAAGTCCTGGTATCCTCTGCGCATAAAACAATTTCCGAAATAATTACTCTGGAATTGTGGGAAAAGCCTTTTTGCGCAGCAGTGTTATAACTTATAGAAACTTTTGAATATAATATCTAAATACATATTCATTATATAACATACATGTAAATAATTTCTTTAGCAACGGTAAAGTTATTGATCAAAAAATTGAAATCCGACACACAAAGTCGCTTAGCAGGAGATGCTATCGCTCATTAGCTGGGCTCGCCTCTGTCAGACGAGGGCTGTTTGCCGGAGGCCGGTGAACTGATCGAGGCCATTCAACACAAGCGACTAAATCAAACCATAAGAGTTTGGCGATTGAATTCACTGTTCATTACTTCACGATTGTACCACGTTTATTTTCATCATCACTGCTAGCTTGCCAACTACCTTGTCATCCGTAGTGTTTATAGGCCTACTTTCAGTTTCAGTCATATAAACCAGGGGGCGTTTTTATATTTGGGCAGGATTCGATAAAAACTGGCAGAGGGCGCTGTAGTAGTTAATTGACTCCAGATGACTGGTGGACAATGCCGTTTACACGGGGAGATAGCTAGTTACATACTTCCCCTTGATAGACTTCTGATAGGACACATAAAACATGTCTAGTTAGCTTTAGACTGTAAAAATGGGGTGAAAAACAAACGAAGAATCGAAGCCTGATTACAACAACAACGATCATTGTCGGTCAACTTTCGTGTTGGTTTACCCTTCTTTCAGGCCTTTGTATCTGTGGTTAACACTCAAACAATTACCAGCAGGCTTTTCCAGTCGCTGTTAACCGATCGTCAGTCTGTATTTCTCAGATAAATAGGCCTACGTAAAATTACACTGTGCCGTTAGTTCACTCACTCGACTGAAACATAAAATCGCCAATAGGGGGCAGATCGGTTTGTTTACGTTCCGGGTACGTAACAATTCAAATTTTCAAATTCAAATTAAAAATACAAACTGACGTCCAAACTTTTAAATTTTGGTAAAAATAGAAAGTTCCTAACTTATATTGTCTGGGAAAAATACAGAATACGGTCTTTCTTTTTTAATGTAAACAATATTCCTGATTTTCGCGGCAAGTGTGCCTTTAATCCCCGCCCACTCTCTCTCCACTGGGTATCGGATTTGTCGAAGACTGCTCATCAAAAGAAAAACGCCGCAACCATGATACGATTTCACTTATATGACGGCGTTGCCAGTTTTATTGTGGGAGGAAACCTGGCTCTATGCCCGGAGGAAACCCACGACATTCTGTTGGTAACTGGCAACCATCCCACATAGGTCGTTCGACTTAGCCAATGGAGATACCGCCGAAAATTGTGGTGATTAAAACAACCCATTCTACCTCCAACCATATCAGATTAAGGGTCATTGCCATTAGAAAACTGGAGTAGCACATCAATAACAGACCGAATCTTGCTCGTTAAGATCCCAGCCATTCAAAAATGGCACCTGCAGAAAATCGCATGATCGCTATGGTAACGGAAATGACGTATATAAAGGAATCCGGTCTGGTAAATTTCATACTGTGCAACATGATGATTAGATTATTCAAATAGGTGTATGCGTAGCGTAGAACAAGCCAGATGTCCGAAACATTAGGTGGAAAAATGGACTTTGTAATATGTCCTTTAAAGTGGCATGAGCTGCCAAATTTCACAATTTTTTCATAATTTCTGATCGCCACGACAGTAAGAGGCTTTGAAGGCCATCAAAAAACTAAATGATTGGCGTTGGAATGAGGAAAATCCATACAATATGTGGCCTGTACGAACCGAAAACGTGTTCGAAAAGTAAACAAAATTTAAATAACCGGGACGACCATTCATTCATTCTAAGCCAAAGTTAGTTCAAAACAATACTTTATCGTATATTTTCTAGACTAGAAGCACGTAAAAGCTTCTGAATTATACGTCTTGAGAAAAATAGCCAATAATTTCAACAATCTGTTGTAACGTCAAAATATCAACATTTTTGGCAGCTCATGCCCCTTTAATGAAAAATCTTTCTTAACATTGTTTATTTCGATGGTCTTTGTTTTTTTTTTTTTCATTTGGCATCGATTTCCCGTCATCTTTACCTGATGGTACCGATAGTAACGCTTTATCTTCTTTCTCTATCTCTCCTGGAGGGCCTCAGTGGGTAGAGCGTTGGACACTCAATCCGAACAGCCTTCCACCAATGGGTCGCGGGTTCGAATCCCACTCAGTCCAAAAATTGAACAATTTTCTGACTGGGTTTTCACTCGAGCGGAAGGTCGTGGGTTTCCTCCAGGCACAGAGCTCGGTTTCCTCCCACAATAAAACTGGCAACGCTGCCATATAAGTGAAATAATCTTGAGCGCGGTGTAAAACACTAAACAATCAATCTATATCTCCTTTCAAGGTATCTTCTGGTAAAGGCCTATGGAAAATAATGCATAAGAAGAACGTCATACCATAAATTAGCCTACAGCTGTGGCGAAGAAAAAGCCTGTCAAGTTCGTATCTTTTCTAAACACAAACTTATAATTAAAGGCTAACGTAAAATACCTTTCCCAAGCCTATGAAACCTAAATAAGTCGAGGTGATCTTGCCTGTATGCTTTGGTGCAAAGTTCTTCACGGCTATACCAGATATCCAGTATAGTTCCACTGATTAGTTTAACGTAGTACACAAGTAGTGTCATTCCGAAAAACGAACACTTCATATTGACTCAATATTTCGACTCCTGATGATGACTGAATAAAAGTCGAAATATTGAGTCAATATGAAGTTTTTCGGAATAACACTACGTAGGCTACTTGTGTTTTACCAGATATCGTCCAGAATGACATTCGGAAAGTTGCAGCTGAAAAATGAAGAAGTCAGTTTTAGGTAATATCAGAAGTAAATCATAACTTCTGGTAATATCCCTACTTCCGTTGTAAACTAAAATACATATATAACCGTGTCATTAACGTTAGAATTTGATTAGATTTGCCAAGGTTACATATGATGAAGCAAAAAGAAAAAACATGTAAAGTAAATTATTCTCTGGATTGGTTTATGTTTTGTTGCATTCAAGATTATTTCACTTATACGCATTCAAACGTGTTACACTCGCCATATGCCTAATGTTTACGGTTGCGTTCAAGATTATTTCAGTTAGGCCTATACACAGCCAAACGTGTTACACTCGCCATACTTTTTGCGGCTGCGTTCAAGATTATTTCACTTATACAAAGCCAAACGTGTTACAATCGCCATACTTTTTTGCGGTTGCATTCAAGATTATTTCATTTATACACAGTCAAACGTTTACACTCGCCATACTTTTTGCGGTTGCATTCAAGATTATTTCACTTATACATAGTTAAACGTGTTACACTCACCATACTTTTTGCGGTTGCATTCAAGATTATTTCACTTATACACAGCCAGACGTGTTACACTCGCCATACTTTTTACGGTTGCAATCAAGATGATTTCACTTATACACATGCAGCCAAACGTGTTCCACTCGCCATACTTTTTTTGCATGGTGCAGTAGCCTAGCCTACTGTAGAAAGGGTTTAGGCCTACATCACATAGAGCGAATATTTGAACAAGGTGTCTGTGGATACACATGGGTTTGCATAAGTAATACCAAAACCCTTTGGCACGTTGAGAAATCCGCGCTGAACATTTGTAGCATGAACACAGAAGTAGGCTAGGCCTACGTCGAAATCTCAAAATTTATTGTTGTCAGAACTGCAACAAAAAAAAAGTGGAATATGAAGCTGATAGAAACTCAATCAGTCAATATCGAGAAATGCATCTAACACTTGAATTAAAACTGGTTGGTTGTTTTAGCTTATTGACGCGGTTTGGATCTGATTCGCCATTGATAGTTGAAGCGCGCTTGCATATGTAGCAGATCTGGATCGAAATTGCACCATCTCCTAGTAATGGCGGCATTCGATGCAAACCAAATACCACGTGACCTCCATTCCACGCATATAGTTCGTTGGTTCCTTGTCCCACTAAACCTTAAAACGCCGCGACGCAAAACATCAAGCAATCAACCAATCGAATTTTTGCATTTGAGGGCCAAGTTATCAGTTTTATAACGCATCAATGGCTGCTCCCTATAAAACAACTCTTCAGTGATTGGAGGAGAAATCAACATGAATAAATAATTACTGGTCGATCAAATAATTTGATTTTTTAAATCAAAATATTTTCACTTTTCACTGATTTTACTTCTCTATTTCTCTAACAGGTAAGTACAATTTATTCTGATGCTACTTATTCGGGCGGTACCCTAGTAGATAAAATCTGTATAATGAACTAACAGTCACACTTTGCAAGCCGAAAATCAACGTGCAGATGTTGTTGTTGTCTACCGTAAAACTTTTAAACGGATGTGTCCGGAACCAGCTACACGTAGTACGTTAAAATTTGTGCTATTCGACTGTCATTTATATAAAGACGAGGTTTCCATATAGCTATTGGTAACTTTGCTAGTCCCTAGCCCACTGACCGCTGGGTAGGCGGTTTTATTTGGGAATTCCTTTGTCTGGTTAGCAGGTTGGGAAAGTCGCCGATCGACGGGTTGTCCATCGATTGACGGACAAACCGTCGAACGACGGACAATAGAGCCCGTCGATGGGTGGGTTAAGTTTGGACAAAAATTACAATTTCCTCTCTATCTGCCATCATTCGCGTTTTCGCCGAACTATCGAGTTCTACGACAACAGTGCATGTCCCAAGCTTGCTGTTAATGGCTAGTTCTAACTTCAAAGTCAACTCGCCGCGTGCGCCACAGCCGGTGAAATTTATTTCTTAAAAGTCTTAAACAAATTGCGCCATTTTAAGCAAGTGTTTTAAAATAAACCGATATGTCTACTCACATGCTTCACCTATCCACGTGTAGTGCGCTCTCTGTAGTTTCCAAAAATGACCACGAGGCGTAAATCCATGCCCACGTAAGGCGGAAATTGTTGAAGAACTGAAGGAGTGCAGCACTAATATGGAACTTCCTGTCACTCTTCTGATTGACCTCAGGTGACCTTTGCCGTACCGTTTTTGGTAGATGTCGTTCCTAGTTCTTCCGACAATTTCCGCCTAACTTGGGCATGGATTTACGCCTCGTGGTCATTTTTGGAAACTACAGAGCGTGCACTACACGTGGATTGGTCAAGCATGTGAGTAGATATATCGGTTTATTTTAAAACACTTGCTTAAAAAGGCGCAATTTGTTTTAGACTTTTAAGAAATAAATTTCACTGGCTGTGGCGCACGCGGCGAGTTGACTTTGAATTTAGAACTAGCTATTAACAACAAGCTTGGGACATAAACTGTTGTCGTAGAACTCGATAGTTCGGCGAAAACGCGAATGATGGCAGATAGAGAGGAAATTGTCATTTTTGTACAAACTTAACCCACCGATCGACGGGCTCTATTGTCCGTCGTTCAACGGATTGTCCGTCAATCGATGGACAACCCGTCGATAGGCGACTTTCCCCAACCTGGTTAGGGAAATGACCCTATCGGGAGATCACTCCTGAACGGGAGTAACACGGGGTAGGTTGGAAACGGCAGTGAGGATTTGGCGACACCCATGGCGCAGGTTAAACAGGCTGGGGAAACGTCCTGATGGGGAGTCCACGCTGAACGGGAGTAGCACTCTAGTCCCGAACTAGTCCGCAATATGTTGAGTGGATTGAAAGATAAATTCTGATACGCCTGCACGGGCTTCTTCAATACCACGTCAACATAGGGTGCATTTGAAAAATCTAAGAGTTGCTCTCGGAATTTTTAAAAAATGATAACTCGCAATTTTTAAACATTACTCACCTAATATTTTGTCGGAAAGCTTCTTTGATAATCCCTTCGTAGAGCTAAACCATCATCTGTGACCATACACATCGCCAAACAAGGAAATTCACTAAGTTTAAATTCCCTTTGCGTTATCACCGACCTTCCCCAACGGCTGTTACCGGTGTGATCGCCCGAGAACAATTTTAGTGAACACAGACGGACTTCAAACTTAGCGAACAGATTTTAACAGATTCTAAGGTCACAGATGATGGTTTAGCTCTACGAGGGGATTATCAAAGAAGCTTACGTAGAAAATTTTAGGTGAGTAATGTTTAAAAATTGCGAGTTATCATTTTTTATAAAATTCCAAGAGCAACTCTTAGATTTTTCAAATGCACCCTATGTTGACGTGGTGTTGAAGAAGCCCGTGCGGGCGTATCAGAATTTATACTTCAATCCACTCATCATATTGCGGACTATCCCGAACGAGCCATAGACTGCACTCTTTGTCGTCTTGACGGTGAGTTGGGTGGGTAAAAAAAACAAAACACAAACACAAACTGCAAACAGTGAATTCGCCATTTTCAAAAAGCCAAAGCGGCGTCAAAATAAATGTTTACCTTGGCCATTGATGTTTCAAATTGAAGATTAGTGTCTGTAGTGTCGCAGTTTGTCGTTCACCCAAGCTACTGACTCTGACGCTCAAATTTCAGGTCTTTAAACAGTTGCAGTCAGCACCATTATGTGGTGGTCAGTACCGGTAGTGAAATCTTGCCTGAGACAGATTTTTTATTTTATTTTATTTTAAAATATCTACAGTGCAAACGTCTGGGAGTGTGTGTTGGGTTCTCAGCTGGACACTGATTTCGCGGGTAGTGTACTAGTCATAGTCCTACATGTATTACTTTCTCACACAATTCATTGCCGTTCGAAAACTAACTATAAGACCTTACATGTCAGCCTTGTATGATAAGCACGATCGCCCATATTGGTGTATTTTAAGCGGTTATCTGTCCTTGTAGGTCCTATTTCCATATATATATTAACTATATACGTGAATTGGAGGCCATGGGGTATTTGGTTTGCACCAAATGCCGCCATTACTAGGAGATGGTGCAATATCGATCCAGATCGCTCATGCATATGCTCATCACTCAGCAATGGCGACGCTTTTTACAAAGTCGGATCCAAACCAGCCAATGAGACCCGTCCATTCCACGTATATAGTTCTATTGCCTATTTCAAAAATAAGAATGTTTATGGACATTTTTCCGACATGAAAATGGAGGGACCATTTCTCAGGGTTGATGGAGCGTCCTCAAAACAACTTAAGAATTTTGCTTGCCGAGAAGGAAGACAGTCATATTGATTTTACTCAAACTTCGTCCAAAGTTTACTTATAACATTACCGACATGTGATGCCGTGACAGTCCAGTGATGGTGTGAAAACACAAGCTGGCAATCAGTTCCGGATCTGGAATTCGAGGAAAACAGGCTCTTAAAAGTTCTTGAAAAGTTCTTAAATTGAGCCCGCTTGAAACTGTGAGAACGCTAAATATGTGAGCCTTGAATATAAAAATAAAGAAAAACCACACAGACAAGATTTCTGAGCTAACTTTGATGTTGTTATTGTTTTTGTAGATTTACTACAATCTGTCTGAGACCAAGAAACTATGGGGGTGACATTGGAGAGAGTGCAGAACAAATTTGCCTGTATTATTGGAGAGTTGTCCAGTGAACCATACATTCTGTCACAGTTTGCAATATGGGTGGATTTGAGAATTGCTGAGTACAAATCTAAAGGGGCTATTTCTTTAGGTAGGAATATGTAGCCTACTTTTTTTTTTTAAAGTAGAAGAATATTTTTGTAATATACAATAAAATTTCTGTTAAAAATTTTGTATAAATGTCTAAATAATATTCCACCCTTTTTTAACACATTTGAGCATTTCTGCATGGTTATTTTAGTCCGGAAGATTTTTTTTCTGTGCCCATGTTTTAGTGTTCATATAAACTCCAGGTTTATTAATTATTCATGAATACAAATTAATGTATAAAGAATTCCTTACAAGTCCTTTTATTAGAAAGTGACTGTTATTAGATGGTGATAAGTGTTAAATCATTTAAAAAATTACCCAAAACAACAAAATTGTTCCCCCTTTAGAAAGTATAGCTTTCTGAGAAATAGATTACCACTGTACATGTAAGACATAAAATCTGAACCTCAAGAGCTTTAACAAAGAAACAGAAAAGCCTAAATGTTACATGTATAATATGTTTGGAAGTTATGATGCATTTTATGGAACTGACATGTTTCACTCTCTGTTTGATGTAGATTGCTCTGGGGATAAGCCTGACCCCTCCTGGCTCAAAGGAATGTTTGAGCCTCCTACCTCAGAGGAGACCAGGTATTCTGCTGGAGATGGATTGATGCACAGCAGTAGAAATGTTAGACTCAAGCAGTATGAGGAATATTCTGACTATCCCACTTCTGACACCGGCAAATTTGATGCATCATACTACGAGGCGGAACAGGACAATGTTATTGCTATAAAAGAAGAACCTCGAGACATATTTTCACCTGGTCTTCACTCAAACACAGAAAAAAAAATGACCGTTAAGAGAAAAATTGATGAAAAATCAGACAATTTTAATAGACCCGGACCCGCAAAATCAAAAAGACCCCCATCTGCACAAATCCCATCTAATACAGAAAATCAAAGCTTTTTATCAGTCATTGGCGTCTCTGATCAACCCTCAACAAGCAGTGAAGATATCGATACTAAACCCATAACTTATAGCACCAGTAAAGACTTTGAAAACAATTCATCCCTCTCGGAAGACGGATTTTCACGACTTAGCGACATCTCAGCTTTGAATCCTTCAGGTGAGGAATCTTTCTTATTTAATTTCTGAAATAGTTTGGAATCTGGAACCAAGGTTAATGTTAAGTGAATATTTGGAGAAAAAAACGATTTTATTCTTATTCTTTTATTGGCTTTCAACCTGGAAGCAATGGTGATGGCTTTCAAGATTGATTGATGCTTTTTGTGACAATCAAAATTATTTCATTTATATGGTGACAGTACAGGTACCTCCAGTCTAAAATCTGATAAAAGAACAAGAGGAAAATCATTGAATAACCCAATTCAACTAGAAGTCATAGCTTCACAATCGACCCTCGTTTTTCTTAAGCGTGGCTTTTATTCTTTAGTAGAATGATAAACGTTTAACATAAGGCATAACTCAGCTACTGGGGCCTGCTGGGAACGGCTTGCTTCCAAAAGGGCTTGATATAAGAAAATTGAATAAGCAAGTTGTCCCATGCAGGGCCTGGTACATGTAGTTCAGTTAATGGCATCCCTGAATTTCCCCCTGAGCTCAAACTCTGAGAATGTGATTATAAACTTGTTTCCAGATTTCTTACAATTTCACCAAATGGCTCACTATGTTATCAAATTTCTTATCACTTTCATTTAAGGTATCTTTTTATTGAACAGTTGTGAAAATAAATAATGGGAACTAAAATGCTTGAACAGAGCGGTTTCTCGGTCCGCAGCCCACCACGTATCCCACGCGCTCATCCAGAGTTCTGTTCACACATCTTCTCGACACGCTACAGTCAAATTTAGACATCCCATGTTCCCTCCCCCTCCCCACCACCACCTCCTTTTACCCACTATTTGGACATCAGAACTCTGAAACATAAATCTAAGATCGTAAAGTTTACATTGATTTCGGAAGTGCAAGTAAAAATAATTCTTTTGAACAGAATGCAGGTGATAAGTTATTCGATTAGATTAAATGTCTACAGTGTGTATGCAACTATATTTTAATTAATTTTTTTCCTGAAAGTGTAATTATGTCTATACATGTATCTATACATTGTAGTTTGTAAAAAAAAAATCCGTCTGCAGGGTTTTCCCGCTTTTCCAAAATACGGGTACATGTCCTGTGCACACCCATTAGATAACAAGTAGAGCTCCATAATGTACATATATGAATGTGGGGTGTTTTAATATGCATTTCTTTTAGTTTCCTTTCTCTAGACATTTTGGTATAAACTTAATGTTCTGATATTTGCAAACTATATGATAATCCATGGATATGTTTACAAATATGCTCGCAGCCACCATTGAAATCGGACAATATGCATAATTTTTAGACCACCAATATCTCACGGTGGTCTTATCAAATCGCTTTTTGTCGGTCGTCCGGTGTCTGTAAACTTTTCTTGTGATCGCGAGTTCCCGCTGTCAATCACGTGGCCCCTACAAATGGATTTTAATAGGCTCGGGCATGACCCAGTTAAAGACAAGTAAGTTCTTTTGACACTGAGGACATTATTTGGAGTCCAGAGTAGTGAATAAATTTATCAGAGCTTTATTAAACCTCAGAGTGAAATTGCAATCCTCGGGTCATTTTAAAAGGTATAAAAATCGACTCCTTTCAGGTTTCCAAGGGCGACTATAATGACCTTCTCGAATTTGGATTTTAAACACCTAAATTCTTTACAAAAATATAATAATTTTACATATTTTTGAAGCAGAGTGTACTGTTCCATAAGACACTTAAGAAGATTCATATTGTCTTTTTCCGAGCTTGAAAGAAAGGAATATTTCAAAATGAAACGAAATACACGGCAACATAGAATCACTATTTTGCCAATCGAATTTGCATTCAGGCAGCTACATATGTGAAGTATATGATATCGCAACTGTAAATGTTATTTACCAATAAAGTAAACTTAAAATGGTTTTATTCAATCCTTTGATCCTATATCAAATCGTGCATGAATTTTTTTTTTATAAGAGTACACTAATTTCTGAACGAATCAGAAAATTTTTTGCCATTCATTTTTAAATTGACTTTTGTCATGTTTAAATTTTTACTCATAAGACTAGTGTCGTAATACGTCGCCCATTCTCACTTTTCACGGGCTATTTTTGACAGATTATCTTTTGATTTGTAAACAAACACTAAAAGCATCTTAGTAACATGTGCACAATTGTTTTGGATTTTGTAAATTTTAATGGTGTAGAGGACTCAAACAAGCGATATTAATGACTGGACTGTGGGTAAGTAGCGTTAATGTGAGACTCGAAGGGCCGAACGCTACGGAACGTAGCCGTGTTTCAAAAAGTAAATGGTTGAGACACTGGCACACAGAGTGCTCTCCCCTTACGCCTCTATCTAATGCTTATAATATATATATATTATTAGCGTCAAATTTGGTGTCAGAAGTAAAATAATGAACGCTACGGTATCTTGAGATAAATCATTTTTTGCACGCATCTTCATAACAGATTCTAGTTTCAATCTACCATTGCAGGCATTGCCGAATCCAATCGGCGTGTTTTGCGTCTCTGTATATTGGATTTGGCAATGCTATTTTCAATTCAGGACTAGCTTCATTATTGCAGCTTCTGTCATACAATCGCGGCTAGATGATCTTATAGAACCTGCCGAGTGTGAGCCGACAATGCTTATTGTAATTGTGTAAAATTTATACTTTGTTTTGACGTATAATATTACACAATACAATTGTTCATTGCTTTATGAAAACTAATGCTTTATGAAAGAGGCTACATGTATGTAGATGTGGTCAAGGTTGTATTGATTTTAATGTTGGACAAATGTATTTTGAAGGAAGCTGTACACTCTATCAGGAGTTCGAAGCATCCTTCATTTCAATCTTATTAAATTGAAATCCAACATCCTCTTTAGTTATATTATTTGTCGTTATAGGATCTTACTTTCTCAAATCCATTTTGGCATTGACCAATCATTTAGGAAATTTGGTTTGGAGTTTTCAGATTACAGCAACTTTCTACAAAAGAAACTTTGTTCTTGTCCAGCCAGCCACCAACTGAGGAAATCAATTTCACATATCAAGTTTGCCCTCCGTTTACAAGCAGCCTCACTTTCTGATGGTGTTCTATGGTGGTCGCCAAGATCAGTTCCCTGATCTATTGTTTCCTACACAGTGCCACTTGTCATTTGATAATTTTATATTATATAGGCTACAGATACCTTTCAGCATCTATTGAACATCTACAGTGTACATATACCATGTGACTGTCAAACACAGCAAACAACTAACGTGATTCTTTTTGACTAAAATAACCATTGAGAAAAGGGAAGATATGTCATTTAGGCCTTATATGTATACCCAATCATAAGTTGTGGTATTAATAAACCAAAACCCATGATATTTCATCAGGTTGAAGACAGACAGGAGTTTGGCTTTAGTCAGTAAATATTTTTTGGGATACATGTAGCTCTATGTGTTAACACATTTAACAGAACTTACCCCATAGATATGCATCAGTTCACCACTGATATTACAATTACTGTACCGGTACATAAAAAAACCATTATGGTTTTAGCAGTCTTCAGTACATCAGACTTGATTTTTGGAATATGTTTTAAAAGACATCAGTGAACCTGTACTTCGAGAAGCCTTTATTTATCAAGGGTCTTCATATATGTCTAACCCTACAGTTTTACCACGCCTCCTGTGCCCATATTTAAATGGGGTTTTGCTCTATTTGAACAAGGAGTTAGAGCAAGCTCTTAAGCTAAAATTCATAACTTTTCGATCATGCCCAGTAAGCATTTTTGTGTCTTTATACAATGTAGTTCAATCCCATGTTCAGTCAAGACACTGATATCAAATTACACCATTTGGGCCAATCTACATGTATGTTAGCAGAGTAAGACAAAGTACTGGATGTCATTATTAAACTGGAAAATGCATACTGTCTGTATGGGCCACTACAGACAAATCTATCTGTCTGGAATGAAGGAATAGCAGATATGGGCCACTTAAGGCAATAAGCTGGAAATTGGTACTGCATGTATGTTATCTATATGCACCATGTAAGGCAAATAAGCTGGAAATTGGTACTATCTAATCTATATGGGCCACTTAAGGCAATAAGCTGGAAATTGGTACTGCATGTATGTTATCTATATGCACCATGTAAGGCAAATAAGCTGGAAATTGGTACTATCTAATCTATATGGGCCACTTAAGGCAAATAAGCTGGAAATCAGTACTATCTAATCTGTATGAGCCACTTAAGGCAAATAAGCTGGAAATGGCTACTATCTAATCTATATGAACCACTTAAGGCAAATAAGCTGGAAATTGGTACTATCTAATCTGTATGAGCCACTTAAGGCAAATAAGCTGGAAATTAGTACTATCTAATCTATATGGGCCACTTGAGGCAAATAAGCTGGAAATCAGTACTATCTAATCTATATGGACCACTTAAGGCAAATAAGCTGGAAATGGCTACTATCTAATCTATATGAGCCACTTAAGGCAAATAAGCTGGAAATTGGTGCTACATGTATCTAATCTATATGCACAACTTAAGGCAAATAAGCTGGAAATTGCTACTATCTAATCTATATGGACCACTTAAGGCAAATAAGCTGGAAATTAGTACTATCTAATCTGTATGAGCCACTTAAGGCAAATAAGCTGGTTGGTTGTTTGGTGTTTTACGCCGCGCTCAAGATTATTTAACTTATATGGTGGCGTTGTTAGTTTTATTGTGGGAGGAAACCGGGCTCTATGCCCGGAGGAAACCCACAACCTTCCGTTGGTAACTGGCAACCATCCCACATAGGTCGTTCGAGTGAAAACCCAGTCAGAAAATTGTCCAATTTTTTGGACTGAGTGGGATTCGAACCCGCAACCCATTGGTGGAAAGCTGTTTGGGTTGAGCGTCCAACGCTCTACCTACTAAGCTACGGAGGCCCCCCAAATAAGCTTGAGATTGCTACTATCTAATCTGTATGAGCCACTTAAGGCAAATAAGCTGGAAATGGCTACTATCTAATCTATATGGGCCACTTAAGGCAAATAAGCTGGAAATTAGTACTATCTAATCTGTATGAGCCACTTAAGGCAAATAAGCTGGAAATGGCTACTATCTAATCTATATGGCCTCTTAAGGCAAATAAGCTGGAAATTGGTACTATCTAATCTGTATGGGCCACTTAAGGCAAATAAGCTGGAAATCAGTACTATATAATCTATATGGACCACTTAAGGCAAATAAGCTGGAAATCAGTACTATCTTATCTATATGCACAACTTACGACAAATAAGCTGGAAATGGCTACTATCTAATCTGTATGAGCCACTTAAGGCAAATAAGCTGGAAATCAGTACTATCTTATCTATATGCACAACTTACGGCAAATAAACTGGAAATGGCTACCATCTAATCTGTATGAGCCACTTAAGGCAAATAAGCAGGAGATTGCTACTTTCTTATCTATGTGGACCACTTAAGGCAAATAAGCTGGAACTGGCTACTATCTTATCTATATGGACCACTTAGGGCAAATAAGCTGGAAATTGGTGCTATCTCTATAGGCCACTTGGCTCAGTAGGTAGAGCGTTGGACGCTCAATCCGAACAGCCTTCCACCAATGGGTTGCGGGTTCGAATCCCACTCAGTCCAAAAATTGGAAAGTTTTCTGACTGGGTTTTCACTCGAACGACCTATGTGGGATGGTTGCCAGTTACCAGCGGAAGGTCGTGGGTTTCCTCCCGGCACAGAGCCCCGTTTCCTCCCACAATAAAACTGGCAACGCCACCATATAAGTGAAATAATCTTGAGCGCGGCGTAAAACACCAATCAATCAATCCTTTGTTGGAATGAATTAATAACAGATGTTTTAACTCTATGGAAATTGACACTACCGCTATGGGTCACTTTTGGACAAATCTCTGTTTGCTGGAAGGAAGTAATGGCATATATGATATATTTTTGAACACTAAAAAAACAGGCACAAGGAAAATCTTCTTGTCTAAAATAACCACGGAGACAAGTTCCATATTGTGTTAAAATGGGGCATATCATTTAGACCTTAGTACTCAATCATAAGTTGTTGTAATAAACCAAAACCCATGATATTTCATTAGGTTGACGACAGGCAAGGGGATATAATATACATGTGTCATAATTAAATAATTATTAACTGATACTGTAACATGTATGGCATAATGGGTCATTTATATGGCAAATGAATATCTGGAATAAATTAATAATCTGTAGTAAACTGGAAATATGTACTGTCTGTATTGTTACAAATTACATGTAGCTGTATTGCCCAGCCAGTTAATATATCAGTACATTGTGACAGTGTGTAAAGCAGATCATTTCTGGAGCCTGAAAGTTGTTTTTGATTGTATTTCCTGCAGTCTTACTCCCTGGAGAAGTGGAAAGCCATGAGGCAAGTTTGTGGCCTGTCCAAGGTATCTTTCAACAACCTGTCAGACAGATGATGCCTTATGGAATTTCTCCAATGGATGCATGTCCCTTAGACAGAACTACCAAGAAAAACACACGGAGTGCCGTAAACATTTTCCAACGCTGGTATTCTGCGTATACGAACCAACCCAATGTCTGTGTTGCAATGGAGACACTTTCTCCGGAAGACCTCGACCATTATTTGGAACTTTTCTTTAACACGGTCAAACAAAATTCAGGAGCGGAGTACCAACTGAAATCACTGAAGCTTTTGAGAGAGAGGCTTGTGAGACATCTCAAAATTTCTGGTTATGAACATTCTATCATCAATTCGTCGCTGTTCAGGAGGAGTCAAGCAGCATTCAGAAACAAAAAAGATTTACTTAAAAGTTCTTCAGCAGATGCCTTGTTCTCTTTACCACAAATATGACACTGGTTTTTGTAATATTCGTTAATGTAATATTCGTTGGCCTACAGGTATAACATGCATCCTTCATTGGGAAGGCCAGTGGCTCTTAGCATGTTTGCTGCAACAGTATGTTGCATTAGTTTGTCCCGAGTGAAGCGAACTTTACCAGTACATTACATTTTTGTGAACTACATTTACCTGTACAGTGTCCAGTCGAAATAACATTGAATCGGCTAAACCGCTTTTTACTCAGCACTTCAGGTGTGAAAATACAATCGCATAAACCAAATGTTAGGTATATCTGAACCAGTTGTAACCTCATGCCGTGGGTCGATATCATACCATTGCAATTTAAATTGCATCAAAAAGTTCCATATCATCTTTTATATTTGAAATGTAATTTATTAATGATTGATAAATTTTCTCAATACTTTGACTTCATGTGCTATCACTGATCTGATATACAATGTCAATCTATGAGAATCTATCAATTATGTTGGTTATGAGTTCAGGAAAATTTTGGGTGAAAATCCAGAAACACAGTGTTAGTAGGCTATTAGGCACCTGTGTGCAATGTTCACAGTGCGTGGGTAGGGAAACTTGGTATTTTTTTATTTGATTTATTTATATTATACCAAATTATGGTTACCTCGCGTTTGAAATGAAAGAATCATTTTTTGTTCTGTATTACTTTAAGACGTAAGCATTAAATAATAAAAACTTGAATACACAGGTACTAGTATAATAATAAATGCCACATAAAAGTTGATAAAACACTAAATCAACCCAGCTTAAGATTCACATAGTTTTGTTTCTTTCTCTGATTGTATGTTCTCCAGTCTCCTGGCACAACAATTATGCAGAGAATCCTCAGCCATCAGGGATAATCCATATTAATCCGTTGGCAGATAATCCCATGGAGCAAGCAGAATCAACTTTGACCAATACTCGAAGCGCCGTTAAAATTTTTCAGGGATGGCTTTGGAAATACACGGAACAAACGCTGCTTTATTCCAAAATGGAAGATCTTCCCGTTGACGATCTTGATAAGTACCTGACAGTTTTCTTCGAAAAGATTCGACAAAAGTCGGGCGATGAATACCAACCCAAGAGCCTAAAACTGCTTCGAGGACGACTCGATCGACATCTGAAGTCAGTGGGTTATAGACATTCCATCATTACCTCAGAATCGTTCAGAAGGAGCCAAATGGCGTTCAGGAGAAAAATGCACACTTTAACAGTGCTCCAATATCAAGAAACCTCCATTGTCTAAGATGTATTAAATCTGTTGATGAGGTGTTGATGAGATCATTTCTGGAGCCTGAAAGTTGTTGTTGATTGTATTTCCTGCAGTCTTACTCCCTGGAGAAGTGGAAAGCCATGAGGCAAGTTTGTGGCCTGTCCAAGGTATCTTTCAACAACCTGTCCGACAGACGATGCCTTCTGGAATTTCTCCGATGGATGCATGTCCCTTAGACAGAACTACCAAGAAAAACACACGGAGTGCCGTAAACATTTTCCAACGCTGGTATTCTGCGTATACAAACCAACCCAATGTCTGTGTTGCAATGGAGACACTTTCTCCGGAAGACCTCGACCATTATTTGGAACTTTTCTTTAACACGGTCAAACAAAATTCAGGAGCGGAGTACCAACTGAAATCACTGAAGCTTTTGAGAGAGAGGCTTGTGAGACATCTGAAAATTTCTGGTTATGAACATTCTATCATCAATTCATCATTGTTCAGGAGGAGTCAAGCAGCATTCAGAAACAAAAAAGATTTACTTAAAAGTTCTTCAGCAAATGCCTTGTTCTCTTTACCACAAATATGATACTGGTTTTCGTTGATGTAATATTCGTTGGCCTACAGGTATAACATGCACCCTTTATTGGGAAGGTCATTGGCTCTTAGCATGTTTGCTGCAACAGTACAGCTGTATGTTGCATTAGTTTGTCCCTAGTGAAGCACACTTTACCAGTACATTACATTTTCGTGAACTACATTTACCTGTACAGTGTCCAGTCGAAATAACATTGAATCGGCTAAACCGCTTTTTACTCAGCACTTCAGGTGTGAAAATACAATCGCATAAACCAAATGTTAGGTATATCTGAACCAGTTGTAACCTCATGTCGTGGGTTGATACCATACCATAGCAACTTAAATTGTATCAAAAAGTTCCATATCATCTTTTATATTTGAAATGTAATTTATTAATGATTGATAAATTTTCTCAATACTTTGACTTCATGTGCTCTCACTGATCTGATATAGAATGTCAATTTATGAGAATCTATCAATTATGTTGGTTATGAGTTCAGGAAAATTTTGGGTGAAAATCCAGAAACACAGTGTTAGTAGGCTATTAGGCACCTGTGTGCAATGTTTACAGTGCGTGGGTAGGGAAACTTGGTATTTTCTTATTTTATATTATACCAAATTATGGTTACTTTGCATTTAAAATGAAAGAATCATTTTTTGTTCTGTATTACTTTAAGACTAAAAACTTGAATACACAGGTACTAGTATAATCATAAATGCCACATAAAAGTTGATAAAACACTAAATCAACCCAGCTTAAGATTCACATAGTTTTGTTTCTTTCTCTGATTGTATGTTCTCCAGTCTGCTGGCACAACAATTATGGAGAGAATCCTCAGCCATCAGGGATAATCCATTTTAATCCGTTGACAGATAATCCCATGGAGCAGGCAGAATCTACTTTGACCAATACTCGAAGCGCCGTTAAAATTTTTCAGCGATGGCTTTGGAAATACACGGAACAAACGCTGGGTTATGCCAAAATGGAAGATCTTCCCGTTGACGAACTTGATAAGTACCTGGCAGTTTTCTTCGAAAAGATTCGACGAAAGTCGGGCGATGAATACCAACCCCAGAGCCTAAAACTACTTCGAGGACGACTCGATCGACATCTGAAGTCAGTCGGTTATAGACATTCAATCATTACCTCAGAATCGTTCAAAAGGAGCCAAATGGCGTTCAAGAGAAAAATACACACTTTAACCCTGCTCCAATGTCAAGAAACCTCCATTGTCTAAGATGTATTAAATCTGTGGATGGGGTGTTAACCTGGTGTTAAGGTTCACAAGATATAGTCGGTGTTATTGTGCAATATTAGAAAGTCTGCAGTCACTCAGTGAAATGAACATATATATTAAACACCTTTCCCTTTAGTGTCGGTATGTTTTAGTGTTCAAAAATAAAAGGCAAGCTATTATTTAATGTTGTGTGAACCTTAGTGTCTCATTCTTGACACTCTCACTTACTCCTAAAAACTGTTTGATCTCAGTCTTCATACTATAGAATCATTGACATTCCATGTCTTCTCGTTAATGGAATACCGTTTTGCAACCCAACATAGAAATACTCAACTGTTGTATTATATGACATTTGATAACGTCTTAGCTTTGTTATGTGTGTCGACCTAGTTAATACTGAAGTTCATGATGGCGTAATATAGTATTTAGTTCCCTGTTGTGCATAAAAACTATACCACTTGTAACTATAAATTTGTGGATAGCAACAGGGCATAGTGTCTGGGATCCTCCCACAATAACACAGTAACATCACACTGACACAAGCCTTCCATCAATGGACTGCAAGTTCAAACCTCGAAGTCCTAAGAAAAAAAATGAACAATTTTGGAGTATTTTTTCATTGAATAGCTCTATATATGGTAAAGCTGACAGGAACTCGGCTGGAAGTTTCATCTGTGCAAACCCCAGGATTCTATACCACTTAACCTGGTAACTCCACCATACATATAATAAACAATATAATCTTGAGTTCCACATTAATGATTAATCAATCATCACACAATAACCTCGCAATGTTATGCTTCAATTCCAAATTATAAACTACCCGTGCGTCTATTTGTTTTCTTTGCGTTTTGTATTCGTTATACTACCTCAAACCCCACAACTTTTAACTATTTTTTAACATCCCTTCATACAGTCCATAGACATCATTCTTTAAATATTTACCCAAAATACATGTAGTACAATAGTCTTTGTACACCATGTTGTGTGTTATCGATTACAGTGCATTTAGATCTTAAAGGGATGCAAGTACTTTGGATTAGTTCTAGCCAGAATATCTGTTTCATCGATTGAGTGCTTTTGGAGAGAGGCTGAGAGGAGGGGGGGGGGGGTAATTTGAATAGGGGTCCAGGTTAACTCAGTTAATTAAACACAGCGTTGGGTCGTATCATCAAAACATATTTTTTTGAGAAAATGCATACGATAGTTTGTCCTTGACGACCCTTTAATGTAGGATTCATTAAAAGTAACTCATGTCCTGTAAAGTAATCATGGGCATAACATGTATTAACTGGATCAAATAAAATCGGCCAGTACTTTATTTTGTGGGTTTGTTTCTTCTTGCCAGTCGATTCCAGTCACCTTGCCAAGTTGACGTCGTTCACAAAAGACCGATCGTTACCGAGCCAAATACCACTACCCTCTGATGACGGACACACTGTCTCTACAACTTTACGCAATACACAATATGCTGTGAAAACTTTTCAACGATGGTTGGTCTTAAAGCACCAGGATGCGTCCCCCATGGAAACAATCTCCCCTGAAAAACTTGACGGCTATCTCGTGAATTTCTTTAAAACTGCCAAACGTTCCACGGGAGAGGAGTATAGACACGGTTCCATTCGTATTTTAAGAGAGCGGTTTGAACGTCATTTAAAGCATAATGGCTACCCCTTATCAATAGTGACATCGCCAGTGTTTTTAAGAAGTCAAATAGCATTCAGACAAAAGAAAGCCTTCCTCAAGCAGCAGGAATCCTTAGAATCAAAGAATTCTCAGCCAGTGTCTGAAGACTTTGACAGTCAGTGTGCGCCAAATTATTTATGACGTCACCGATTGCATAATACGTCAGTCATATTTGATTAGGCCTGTGTGTTATTCGCCTTTGTTAAGCAGGCTTTATACCTTCTCTGTCAACCGTGTGCCACAAACTATTTATGACCCATGTTGCATAATTTTAGGTTCATCGATTACAGAAATTAAACACATTCAAATGAACATAGAATACAAATTGCTGAAATTTAAACAAATATTTTCTATTGTCTATGTTGAGTTTACTAAAACTCTTGTTTAAAAGTTGCACGAGATGCCAAAATGTTGATATTTTTTTTATATAAACAGAATGTTGAAATGATCGGCTATTTTTCTCAAGAGGTGCAATGCACAAGTTTTTTGTGCTACTGGTCTTGGTTATGTATGCTAGAGTATATAGTGTTTTGAATTAACTGTAGCTTAGAATGATTGAACGTTGGTCCCGGTTAGTTTAACCTTGCTTACTTTTCTGACAGACCCTACGGATTTACCTCATTCCAACATCTATCAATCACGTCATCAAAAGCTATTTTTGAACCAAATGTGGTAATTTTCAGTGAGATTTCTTTATAAAATCATAAAAGTTTTCAAGGTGGATGCTATCTTTTAAGATGTATGTGGTATAATGGGGTTTTTTTCTTCACTGTAATACATGTTATGTACGTATATTCAACTCAGTCTGATATCACGGAAGTTCTATACTGTGGGATATTTGGGGTTTCCTTCTGGTTTGTCAGTTTCTTCGTAGGAAACAGTCGGATTTCCTCCACCACTAAGCCTGACAAAGACGCAATATAAAGAAAGTATTCTCGAATGAGGCATAAAACATCGATCAATTAATCCTTCGGGAGGCAACCTGGCAACACTTTTTGAAAGCTCCATGTAAAACAGACCTCGGGCTGGAACATTGTGCTCTGCTGTGACCATATTTGCTGGCCCAGCGAGGAGGAACATTAAGTATACCAAATACATTCGTCTCCTGGCGTTCTATGGTCTGTGTAGCCTAAGGTCTAACTTTAGATGTAGGTGTGGGGGGTGGGGGGGGGGGGGGGGGTAATATTTTGGTCGGTTAGTATAACCTTTGAGTTCGATGTTATGTTCCAATCAATCCATCAACCATGTAAAACAAAGCTCATGCATGGTCAGACGACAAAATGTTCACCCACTGTAATGGAAGGCATTATAACCCCACCTGTATGTTGTTTATATTTTGTCTACGGTTTCTTGACAAAACCCGATCGATTTTTGTTGTTTTGCTTTAAGTTTATTAGTATTTTAAGCCCCTGAATGTGTATACGATTTTCAATGTGACAGACTGTAATACACATTTTATATGAATTTAGTTTTGTGACCGAAAATCTTGAAATGTAATATATGCATAAATTAATGCTTATCGATAATAACGTTCTTTGGATTTCCTCCAAGTGTTATCATTTTCTATCCTTATAAACGTGGGAGCGCTTGCTTTTTTTATATAATTATTCTATCTACAAATATGCTTTATGTATATTTTTACAAATATGAATATGTGTATGCCCATTGTAAAATCGTAATATCATATTAACTCTTTATTAGGCACTTTCGCATGCATGACTTTTTTTGTCTATAAGTAGGTCTTGATAAAAAAAAAAATGTTTCAAGCCGAGTGGAAACATTGGTAGATACCGCTTTGAAATTTCCTTTTCTAAGATTTGACAGTCCGTCTTAATAGTAGCTATAATACGGACGAGAAACGTGTAACTTAATTGGGACGGGTAATCTACCTGAGAGGCAACTCTTTGCGATGGCGCTATTTGATTTGAGTCTCTGATCAGCACCAACACTTAAGAGGTTCTCCTTTTCATAAAAAAGGAGATCTCAGACATTTTTGTCATGACATTTAGGTTCTTTCCGTAAGTTTAATTAGTAAGTGTCTTTTAGAAAGTGAGTGTAACATTATTCTTGTTATTTTGGGATTACACTTTCTTGAAAATATGGCAGAAATTCATCTACCGATTGTTGGGTGACGCTACCTTGAATTTCGTTACCTTGAATTCAAACCCATTTGGTATAAAACTATTTGATATTTGGGTTTGTTTCTTCTTGTCAGCGGGAAATGATGAGGATGAGAAGTGGATGCAATATGGAAACGCCAGATGGCCATCAAGTCAACCATCTACTGCAGACAATTCAGAAGCAAACACAAGAGTACTTTCTAACACTTTATGCAACACACAATATGCTGTGACAACTTTTCAGAAATGGCTAGCTTTCAAATATGATGACTTGACCCCCATGGAAGAAATACCACCCGAAAAGCTAGACGGATACTTTGTGGACTTCTTCAAAACCGCCCAGCGAGCTGAGGGTAAAGAATATCGTCGCAGTTCCATCCGTAGTTTAAGAGAGCGGTTTGCTCGCCATTTAAAGCATAAAGGATATCCCCACTGCGCTGTGTCTTCTCCGATGTTCCTGAACAGTAGACTAGCATTCAGACAAAAGATGAAACTGTTGCAGGCGCTAGAAGCAAAACAACCAAAATCCTGATTCCAAGGACTTTCCACACTTTTACCTTACGTAATGAATAGGCAGTTTTGTGAGCATTCAATTAGCCAACTAACATGTTGACATTACAGAGTTTGCGGTGTCTACGGAGTCGAACCAAAATTGGCGGACATGGCGGCCAAATTCGGCCAATTGCATAAATATAATACTTAACATTTAAAAAAGAATACTCAAAAGATTCATGTGATGGGAATATTGCAGTGACAGCTGCTATGGGAAATCTGTGATCCCTGGATCAATGATGATCATCCCGTTCGACTTGACCCTGATAACATCCTCACAAGAAGTTACAGGCTAAATGTATTAATTCAATAGGGCGCGCAAGTCACGTGGGAATTCCACATATTTCCTTTCACCGGCACTGCATTGCGCATGTGACTGAGTGTTTTTCGTTCCAACATGACGTTTAAATCTGACGTTATGGAACAAAATACGTCAAATGGAATTGCAACGTAATCAAAAACGTTATAAATGGCGTCATCTGTCACTGGATATCACAAAATCTCGTAATGATTCTTATGAGACTTGCGCTCCCTATTACTTGGAGGGTTTGGAGATAAGTAATTGCATTGATACCTTATCCTGTAAATTTGTGTGATGCTTTTATCAGGGCCAAGGCAGAATTGTTACAAGCCCTTGAATTCAGGAGATACTCAATATTGCAATTAATGAGAAATAATTATGGTATCATCACGAAGTTACTTTTTGTGAACAACACCTTACTGCTTCTTTTAAAAACTTAAAAGTAAGTTTGTTATTCATAAAACTATTCATGTTTAATACTTACACTATTTGTCATAGTACAGGTAGTTCTTTCATAATTCTACACAGCATTCCCATAGGTCCCATATGTGCTCATTATATTCATTTGTATTAACAAAGTTATATTGTGGCTGTTCTCTAATTTCATTGTTAATCGTTCCTTGCTCAAGTTAAGTGAGAGTTTATTTATTCTGTTTACTGAATATTTGTATGATTTACCAATATTCTGAGTTACTGTTATATTGAAATTAAAGATTTGTTGGCTGGACCACATTTGTCATTATATGGATTCTCTTTTTATAGCAATAGCTCTGTTTTGCTATTGAGATCTTTTTACGTGACCTACGTGATGTGGCCTTGGGGTATTCTTTTTCAACGTTAATCATTTAGTTTTTCCACGCACTTCAGGGGGCTGTTTCTCAAAACAACTTACGCCTGGTCGTAACGTAATGTTGAAGGTATATGTTGCCATGACGTTACGAGTAGGCGCAAAGTTACGTCGGTGTCTAGAAACAGCCCCCTGATCCTCGTATCCGTTCACAATCTGAGTTTATGAAGAAAAAAAGTGCGACATTTGGCATCTCGTGCCACTTGCTTAGTTGGCGATGTCGAAATATGTATATTATTTTACTGAAATAATCTTGAGTGTGCGAAATGAAAGGATCTGTTAATAGTCATAGCTGGACGCTGTGTGGTCGAACTGAGATGTTAATTTCTCGGTAAATATTTTCCATAACGAGTTTAACATTGATGCTTTATTGTTTCATACGTGCATTTTATTTGAGATCGTGATTTGAATTTAAAAGTTATTAAGAGTGTTTTGAAACCGCTCGTCTGTTTTTCTTTGCCTGAATTCTTTCTTAAACAGAAAATCAAAGATATTTACAGCATATATGCTCTGAACTCTATAAAGGATGTTCCTAGTTATGTTAATTTGGTTGTAGTCTACCCTGAACATTATTATATAGAAATCATTTATGTCATTTTCAGTTAGATTATGTCATGATACGTTTTCGTTTACTTTATAGATATAGGCCAAGTGGCGTCACAAAAAATATGGGATATTGGAAGGGGGCTGGCTTTGTAAAGCAAATATGGGATATTGGAAGGGTTCTGGCTTTTTCAAGCCCTTTGTAGCGACACGCCTGACTGCACACCACTGCATACCATGTATGACACCATTAAGCAATCGGCCTATTGAGCATTTCAATGGGCTGAAAACTTAATGACGTGACTCAAAAAATATGGTTTGGAGTAGGGATGTGAAGTGAACGCTTTGTAGCTGTGACTGCACACCAGATTAATTCTCATGCGCCAATATATCCCTCCTATGTGCCGTCATTAAGGAATCTGTCTTTTGATCCACCGAAAAATTGGTTCAGATTCTTCATTAATAATCTATGACTGTCCAGTAACTAATTTTAAACTTCTAAAAAACAAAACAAAAAAACATATACTTCAAAAGCATCTGAAGTGAAAGCCAATCTAACCTTCTTTTTATACCAGCTTTGAGCCGACTGGACTTCGATGGGATTTCAATACAACATTCAGCTTACAATCAGATGGGTCACACAGTGCCGCCTGGCGGAGGAGGACAAAAGTATGGACCGGTAACTTCAACAAATACCAGATGTGCCGTTGGGATATTCGAGCGCTGGCTACGAGAACATTTGAATGTTCACAAGCACATGGAAGACTTGGAGCCCACAGAACTGGACTCGATGCTTATTGACTTTTTCCACACTGTGAAAAGAAAAGATGGAACAGCATACTCTGTCAAGTCTATAATATCCATGCGTCAACGATTTGAACGTCATTTAAAGTGCCATAACTACCCCATGTCGATTGTGTTTTCACCCGTGTTCACTGCAAGCCAAAACGCATTTGCGAGAATTAGAATGACGGAGAAGTCTTCCGCTGGTGGTTTGAGCACCCGCTTTTAGTCCTGACTCTACAAGTTGCCACAAAATTATCTGAGGCTCAGTTTATTTCAAGGAAATTCAATCCGGAGTTTAATATCATATGTTGAAAGATTCAACTTGGAATTGTTCAGGAAAGTCAAAACGGAAAAAATGTTCAGTCCAAATGCAACAGTTTGGCTCTCATCTCACATATGTTATATTATGGCATTTATTTTACCATCATCAGTTTTGCATTTAAAGTGGCATTGGCTGCTAATTATGAAGGGCATTTCGTTGAAACGGAATTAACGAATGGTTCTTCATTTTATCAAGAAGTACAAAATACGACCTTCCTGTTCATACTAATCCCGGGGATATACGTTGTGGTAGTTTTTGTAAACACCAAAAACCACAAAATATATGCATGCATCGCGGCTATTGGAATTTTGTTATTATCACACATTTTCAGTTTGTCTGGGCTACTTGCTTCACTCACATTTTTTATTTCAACGTCAATTCATTAGTTTCCCAAGCTTCTTAAAACGCTAAAATTTTCTTGACTATCACAATTTATGAAAAAAAGTTCGAACTTTGGCAGCTGATGCCACGTTAGATGTCGAAAAGACCGTATCAATTACGCTTGGATAGTTGGATATTTTGATTCTGAAGAAAATACAGAAGGGTCAGTCTTCAGATGTAGCGAATGATCAATAACGATTTCCAAAAGCTGTATCGGTTGTCAGTTACCAACGGAAGGTCGTGGGTTTCCTCCGGACATAGAGCCCGGTTTCCCCCCTCAATAAAACTGACAACCCCGCCATATAAGTGAAATAACCTTGAGCGCGGCGTAAAACACAAAACAAACAATCAATCAATCAAAAGCTGTATCGCATTGGCTTAACCTAGCTTACTAAGAAAATGTGATACAGTTTATGCCAATCCAGGGTCTAATATCGTCCCCGTTATGCATCAGCAAGGATTATGGAATTTCAATTATAGTTCATCTCAAATATACAGAGTTTAGCATCAAAGAAAGGAGTTTGATTCACTCTTGGTTGTGCGTGTGTGGTATGGCACTCCCACTCACGTGGCTCAGCATTTGCCATTTCAACTTGACTATAAAACTTCTATAATATTTGACTGGTTGTTACCATTTCAAGTCCGTCTTGTTGTATCCATCCACACAACCTCCATCGTTTTTATCTCCCTTATTTCAGCTAACTTTTTCAGCAACCATTGGTCATAGCGATATCTTTGCCTTTCATGTTTGTTTTACCTTTATGCTTTTGTCTATCGTGAATAAAAACTGTGTTTAATTTTCTTGAATTATGTTCCTAAAATATGGCTCTTGTGCATATTCTCAAACTCGTCGTTTGTTGATATCGCTTACGTAGTTTTATATTTCAAATTAGTAAAAGATGCAAAAATTTATTTGGGACGTACCATATATAGCTGTTAGTATTGCAGGCTTCAATGCCACATCGATCCTCAAATTGACCTTTGTAGCATGTGGTGTTAATTTTTCCTCAGGTTATTTGACTCCAGCATGACTGCGATTTATTACACTGGGTTTTGAAACAGACACTTGACACCAATTTTGTAGCCTGCCATTTTTTTTTCATAAAAAAAACCTTCAGTAAAGAGTGAAACACACTGCCAGTGTCTTCGTGGGGGACGGGGTGGAATTTATTTCAGTCCTAAAATAATTCAATTCGTTTGCACCCATCCACAATATAAAAGTATTGTTCCGCTTTGATAATTTTTTCTTTAGTTATTTAAGGAGTTTCGAAAGCGTATTTATCAAACAAAGCAGGAGTAAAACAATCTTTGGTTTAGAGAATTGAAATCATTTTGGGACAGTATTATCACAAACGCAGTGTTTTGCTTTGTTTTTAACTTACCAAGTTCCTGACGGTGTGATTTTCGTTTTCCATTCAGGTTCTCAGGATGGATCTGACCTGGACAGCAGTATGTTCCTACCCGACCTGGCCGAGGCAGCCGACGTCGTTTTCCCAGGAAGTCTCGATCTACAAAACGTTAAAGACAGGGTGCCAGAAGGGCACCTTAAACCCCGCCATGCCCTGAAGAGTATCGCCTGTTCTGTCCGACTCTTGGAGAAATGGTTATATCTAAAAGTTGGTAGCCATATAAAAATTGAAGATCTAGCACCGCGTGATTTGGACGAGCATCTAGCACAGTTTTTGACAGGTCTCAAAAAACCCGATGGCCAGTTTTACGACGTCACGTATCTTCGGAAACTTCGCTCCTACATCGAGCGGTTCCTCAGGGAGAAGAATTATCCCTATTCCTTAATACGATCCCAGGAGTTCGCCCGGAGTCAACAGGCTTTTACGGCCTGGAGAATCGCGTTGTCCAAGAAAGGACCTCAGTATTTGTAAACATTGAAAATCGAGTATTGACACTGTGGTATTATAGTAAAATAATATAACATTAACCCAAGACGAAATATTTATACACAAGATATAATACACAGTTTTTGTTTACATACACAGATACGTGTGCCATGGGGAATTTAATGGAACATTGATAGAAATTGAACCTATATACCTTTACTGTTTCAATGCTGATTTACGGAACCATTTGAAATCCTGCTTTAATTATAAATCAATTTAATTTTTTTCTAGTCAATAATATCTTTTTTTTCATGATTTTGCTGTGTCTGTGTCATTTCCCTTCAAAATTATAAACCAACATCTGTCGTGTGTCTAATACCGCCAGCCTGGAGTTGTGTTACGTTTTTATACGCCCGACTTAAAAACAGTTTATCGTATTATGGTATCGCCAGCGCCGTCTGTTCGTCCCGGATTCCCTTCCGCTCCGTAATTTGAAGAGTTGATCTTTTTGATCTATACAATTCTTTCACAACATATACTTGATGGGTAGAAGGTGTATCATGAACCATTTATGACATCGTCAATTGCATAATAGGACTTCTACATTGGATTCTATTAAGTCCGATGAACCATATGCATGGAATGGACACGACTCATTGGCTGGTTTGGATCTGACTTTGGGTCTAAAATGTGCCGCCATTGATAGTTGAGTCGCGCGTGCACGGCAGATCAAGATCGAAGTTGCATCATCTCTTAGTAATGACTGCATTCGATGGAAATCAAATACAACGTGACCTCCATTCCACGCACATAGTTCATCGATCAAGTCAGTCCATACTCAACAACAACACAACTCAACAACAATGCCTATTTCGAGTTAGGCTAAAACCCTGCGAGATCACGCGATAAATCAGTTTAGGGGTATAACCCAGTCTGATAACTTCGGGGATTTACGTACTTCGGGGATTTACGTACATGGAATACCCTCTGATAGACTGCAGGTCATTTTGAATATGGCGACCAAATAGGTAGCCGTGAAGCGTACAATTTCTAAATCTTCTTGAGGACCCCACAAAAGTGTCCCCGTGATAAAGTAAGGGACCGAAACACTCGGTTTGTTAACTTTCAGCTTCAATCAGTTATATAATTGAAGCATTGGAGGATTCCTGATATGTACCGAAACTGCGTCTGTCTACAACATGTGGTTTTCCGGGCTAAATAAAATATACAATCAAATGTATTTCTAAATGATATTAGAATTTAATAAATTTATAATTATTTTTATTTTCTTTTTTCGTCTGCAGTGAAACATTTTGATATTTACGCCATTTTTATTCAGCCCAAAAATACGGTGATTTACCGACTGTCCCGAGGCGTGTCAAAGCCGACCGGTAGCGAGCGAAGATAGCCGAAGGGAGTTCCGAATGGGGTATAACCGTCACTGACCATCAGTTCATTTAACATTAGCGTGTATGGTGATCGGCGGTTATCGTGTGGTTTTGTCTTTGATTCTTTAATCCATTTTTTTTTGTAAAACACACCAGAAGCTATCAGTTGCGTTTTTGTCAGTTGACAGTCAATAAGAATATTTATATACGCTTTGAAGTTGTCAAAAACCAAGGGTGAAAACACAACTACGACGTGTTTCTTTTGTGTTAGAAATAATATTATGTTTTGTTCGTAAAAAAGAAGTATCTAATGGCTTTACATATGTATTGATACGTCTCAGAAAAAGACCTTTATAAAAAGTATAGATTTTCAGCTGAGAATCACAGACAAAACAACAGGGTTACAGCCGATCTCCATAAGCACTATAATGTGAATCGGACATCCGATCGGTAGAAACAGAAGTCTATCAAGGGGAAGTATGTAACTAGCTATCTCCCCGTGTAAACGGCATTGTCCACAAGCCAGCTGAAATAACGCATCATATGACGTTTGTGCGCACATGGCAAAAGTCCTGGTAGCCTCTGCGCATAAAACAATTTCCGAAATAATTACTCTGGAATTGTGGGAAAAGCCTTTTAGCGCAGCAGTGTTAAAGAAACTTTTGAATATAATGTCTAAATACATATTCATTATATAACATACATGTGAATAATTTCTTTAGCAACGGTAAAGTTATTGATCAAAAAATTGAAATCCGACACACAAAGTCGCTTTGCAGGAGATGCTATCGCTCATTCGCTGGGCTCGCCTCTGTCAGACGAGGGCTGTTTGCCGGAGGCCGGTGAACTGCCCAGGCAGTGATCGAGGCCATTCGACACAAGCGACTAAATCAAACCATAAGAGTTTGGCGATTGAATTCACTGTTCATTACTTCGCGATTGTACCACGTTTATTTTCATCATCACTGCTAGCTTGCCAACTACCTTGTCATCCGTAGTGTTTATACTTTCAGTTTCAGTCATATAAACCAGGGGGCGTTTTTATATTTGGGCAGGATTCGATCAAAACTGGCAGAGGGCGCTGTAGTAGTTAATTGACTCCAGCTGACTAGTGGACAATGCCGTTTACACGGGGAGATAGCAAGTTACATACTTCCCCTTGATAGACTTCTGGTAGAAATTATACCCCTAAACACGGACTTCCGCCAAACCCGAAAGGGGCTTATTGAGAACGGTTTTGAAGATGAGATCCATTTGCTCGATTTTTTTTAGGAAAAGGGACACCTGTTGTCATAATCTTTCAAAAGAAAAAAAAAAATTATTTTCAACCGCTCGATTGTTTCGTCTCAAAACCACTATGTATGTCACTGTGTTTTGGATTGCCATGTTTTCACAGGTCGATTCTGATTTGCCAGGAAGGAAAATCTTGGACGATTGTGATCCCGGAGCGAATAAAATGGCTCTATGAGCCATTTATATTCCTGCTAGCGAATTCGGATCAAGCTAGTGTGATTTATGTCATATTTAGTTGCATGATTGTATAGGTAACATAATACAGTTTCATTTCCCATTTGCGGTAATGTTAACGTTTTGATTTGTGGCTAATTACCTAAATCTCGTTAAGGCTTTTCCTTACCATTTTCAAATAGATCACACATGAGAAATCCTTTACAACCAAATAAAGTTGACATAGTGCATGTCGGTTTCAAGCTACACACAATTTAACATGCATCAGTACCGCCATTTTGACAGTTTTAGGCTTACTTATTCTAAGTTCTTAAAACAGGAGTACGTACCTCATTACGCAAACTTAATATCCACAAAAAAAAAACGGCCATCAATGCTGGTTGAACAAAAACTGATCTTAGTAAATTGAAATCGAACATCCTTTTGAGTTATATTGATTGTCGTTATAGGATCTTACTTTGTACATTTTGGCATTCAGTGATGTCGTCGTTCAAACTCTTGACGTGGCCTCCGGGGCTCAGTAGAATGTTGAACGCTCAATCGGAACAGCTTTTTGTCAATTGGTCGCGGCTTCGAATCTACGCAGCCCCCCCCCCCCCCCCCCCAAAAAAAAAAACCAAACAAATTTGAACTTTTTCTCACTGGGTTTCTTCTCGAACGACCTATGTGGGATGGTTGCCAGTTACCACCGGAAGGTCGTGGGTTTACTTCGGGCAGCCCGGTTTCCTCCCACAATAAATCTTGCAACATATATATATGTCATATAAGTGAAATAATCTTTGGCGCTAAACAATCAATCAATCAAACTCTTGACCAAATATTTCGGAGTACAGCCACTTTCTACCAGGGAAACTCTGTCCTTGTCCAGCCAGCTACCAACTGAAGAAATCACTTTCACAAATCAAGTTTGCGATCCATTTACAAGAAGCCTCACTTTCTGAAAGTGTTCTATGGTGGTCGCCAAGATCAGTTCATTGATCTCTTGTTTTAGTTTGGTTAAATCTGAGTAATTTCAAAGAAATTTGTCTCCTTTTAACGTAAACATTTTCATGGCACTTAAACGGCGTGTGTGGCCTAGATACAAAACTTCTAGATACATTTCCATTTTATTATTTGTATTCTGTTTTGTTGTTTTCGCCTTCAATTCAATTAAAAATCGTTTCATTTCTCACATATAAACGTTCTTTTAAATGAACTTCAGGGACATTTTTTTGATACATTTTATTTCGTCCAAAATACCCATTCTGGTTATAGTGTGTATAAATTCACAGTACAAAATGATGATTCTGTACATAAAACATATAAGTTTCGTGTCATGAGATGCCAGTAGACAACAAAACGTAACAATAGATTATAAACCCATATCTTTCTTGACCAGCTGTCTTTGTCGTTGACCAGGGCGACACCAACATGCTCGCTATAATTTTTCAGGGACTTATTTTCTGTAGGCAATCCGTAAGCTCTCTATGCCCATTTATGCGTACATTTCAGGGGTGGCGGCAATCCGTAAGCTCTCTATGCCCATTTACGCCTACATTTCAGGGGTGGCGGCAATCTGTGAGCTCTCTATGCCCATTTACGCGTACATTTCAGGGGTGGCGGCAATCTGTGAGCTCTCTATACCCATTTACGCGTACATTTCAGGGGTGGCGGCAATCTGTGAGCTCTCTATGCCCATTTACGCGTACATTTCAGGGGTGGCGGCAATCCGTGAGCTCTCTATGCCCATTTACGCGTACATTTCAGGGGTGGCGGCAATCTGTGGACTCTCTATGCCCATTTACGCGTACATTTCAGGGGTGGCGGCAATCCGTGAGCTCTCTATGCCCATTTACGCCTACATTTCAGGGGTGGCGGCAATCTGTGAGCTCTCTATGCCCATTTACGCGTACATTTCAGGGGTGGCGGCAATCTGTGAGCTCTCTATGCCCATTTATGCGTACATTTCAGGGGTGGCGGCAATCTGTGAGCTCTCTATGCCCATTTACGCGTACATTTCAGGGGTGGCGGTGTAAAGAAGAGCTCTTTTATTTTATTTGAACACCTTATATAAAAATGCAAAACGGAATTCTATAAATATGTCATTTTTATTTTTTCATTTTTTTCTTTCTGCAGATTTTACTGCTCAAGAAATGGAAGAGGTTGGACAACAATTGCAAAATCAATATAACGCTTATCAGATGATGTCTCCTAACTGGTCATACACCGGAGAAATGCGAGCTAAAATCGGACAGTTTGCCATAGTTCACGGAAATACCAAGACCGCCATGTTTTTCAGTCAATTTCTGGGAAAGAGAGTGAACGAAAGCACCGTGCGATTCTTCCGGAGGAAGCTTGTGGCTTTAGCCGAACAGAACAACTGTAGCGTGGATGAAGTAACATGCGTACCTAATAATAGACCGTAGACTGGACGATGGGAATACATTGTGCAATGGAGGGAGGTTGCGTGCCTGTGGATTTATGGTGGGGGTGCGGTGAAGGAAAGGGTTGGAGGGATATAATGATCGTAAATATTTACCTCGCTATTTCGATTCTGATACATCCTGGAGGTAGTATACACAGTTTAGTTTTCCATTTGGGTTTATGTTAATGTGTTGACTCCCTTCACATTCTGTACTTTTCGTTAAGGCAAATCTCTTGGTTGATAGCTTTTAGGAGCCGAAAATTGTGGGTGTGTGGTCTGGATGGTGTTAGCTTTGGGAAACCAAAAGTCTTAGGGATGTGGTCTGGTTGAGTTAGCTTTGGGGAGCCATATGGTGTGGGAATTGGGGATTGGATAAACTTTTGAAGAGCCGAAAGTTGTGGGAGGTGTGAAGGGGGTTAGCTTTGAGGAGCCGAACGTTGTGGGAGGTGTGGAGGGGTTAGCTTTGAGGAGGTGTGAATTATTTCTGAGTAGCCAAAAGGTGCGTGTGTGTGTGGGGGGGGGGGGGCAAGTGTGGGGGAGATTAGCTTTGGGGGGGGGGGGGTGGCGGAAGTTGAGGGTGGCAGGTGTGATGGGGGTTAGCTTTGGGGAGCCGAAAGTTGTAGGAGGTTTGGAGGGGGGTATAGCTCTGACTAGCCGAAAGTTGTGGGAAGTGTTGAGGGGATTAACTTTGGGGGCCGAAAGTTGTTGGAGGTGTGGAGGGCATTCGCTTTGGGGAGCCGAAAGTTATGGAAGGTATGAAGGGCATTCGCTTTGGGGGGCCGAAAGTTTTTTAGGGATTAACTTTCAGGGGTCGACAGTTATGGAGGGGACTAGTTTTGAGGAGCCGAAATTTTTTTGAGGTGTGGAGTCGATTCGCTTTGGGGAGCCGAAAATTGTGGGAGGTTTGGACGGGGGGGGGGGGGGGGGGTAGCTTTTAGGAGCCGGAAGTTATGGAAGTTATGGGCATTGCAAGATTTTAAGTGGAGAAAACTAGGCTTTTGGCCAGAGGGAACCACTGAACTCCTCTGCGGGCACCTGACAACCCTTCCTCATTGGGCTTTTGGAGTGAAAACCCCGCATATATATTTTACTTTGCCCTGACTGGGATGCACTTGCTCCCATAAATGATCGATGGAAGGCGTGTGTCGGTGTAATAGACTATCACTCTAGCGAGTCGCCAAGGATCCCGAGAAATATGTTGTAAACAAAACACTTTTTAAAATTAAGTTAACATTCCATATAACCAACTCATTGACTTTGTTAATGTGTTAACCTTGTAAATTAACTAAAATAGAGCTACACCGAGGAATATCAAGTTCGGAAATAACAAAAGCCAGAGGGTGTGAATACTTCGGTCTGTTTTAAAAATGGTATTGAAAAAAGAACTTTAATGTGCTTTAATCACCCTCTGTATTTTACAGTAAAATTTGGTTGGAGAACTGTCGTATTTGATCAGGATTTTAACCAAGACAGGAGATTTTCTTGTGAGAATTGTTATTTATGAGTTGTCAAAAGTTTGATATTTTTCCGGTAAAACAGAATTTCAAAATTAATGGCTATATTTTCCCCAAACAGTACAAATAAAGAGATTTTCGTTAATATCAGCCTCAGAATTGCACGTTAAGTAATCGTTTAGAAATATAAAAGACACTAAACAAACTCATGTATCCCGGCTGAGTTAGCCATTCAAAAATAACCGGGCGTGCAGGGCGTCCATATATAGATCACCGCTAAACTGGGAATACAACAACAGCGTCGGCTTACAATCTAAAATAGAGATTGATCCTTCTGCCATTCGTTGAGATATCAACTCTAAAACGATTGAGTGACATGTTGCTTTAACACAAAGGGAGACCACTGCTGTCCACGTCCTTAAAATTGTAAACAACGACACGTGACACTGATAGTTGGCTGGCTTGTGTAGAGAGATATTCGATATAATTCTGGTAGGTAACGTTTAAGCCGCCGACAACCTGTTTTGTTATATTGATAGCTACTCTCCTAATACATATAATATACCATGAAATACCTTGAAGTCCATATCATATTTTGCCTTGACATCCATGGGCGCTGCCATCTTGTTTTAGAATGTATTTAAGAGCTGATGTAGTGCCGATTATATTTTTGATTTTTAACAAGTATTTCTGCCCTAAGAACCTGCAATGCAGCATATTATGATAGGGTTACATGTTTGCGAACAGAATAGAACAGAGAAAGAAATAGTATATAGATTAAAAATTCTCAGTAGATTTCTTGCAGTTAACTATGCGCAAAATGGAGTGCGACGGCTCTCGAGCCATGTCTCGAGTTGAAGATCTCGTAGAATGGCACGAGAGCTCGATTGCGTCGGCTTAATCAAGGCAAGTCGTCATTCGACGAGAACTAGACTTAAGAATCAATAAGAAATACCGGGGACATTAGATTGATTGATTGTTTGGTGTTTTACGCGGCGCTCAAGATTATTTCACTTATATGGCGGCGTTGCCAGTTTTATTTTGGTAGGAAACCGGGCTCTATGCCCGGAGGAAACCCACGACCTTCCGTTGGTAACTGGCAACCATCCCACATAAGTCGTTCGAGTCAAAACCCACTCACAAAATTTTCCAATTTTTTGGACTGAGTGGGATTCGAACCCGCGACCCATTGGTGGAAGGCTGTTCGGATTGAGCGTCCAACGCTCTACCTACTGAACCACGGAGGCTCCTCGGGGACATTAGAAAATTACTAGTAGTCTCGGTGCGCTCCCGGGGGGGGGCAGATAAGGGACCGGCAGGCGAAACTGCTTGGGAAAGATCAACCATATCGCCTAGTACGACACCGCCCCGCCTACTTTCAATTTCAAAACAAACAGCGATAACTTTATTCGAGTCAATCCAAAGTATAGACTCATTGAATATTTCTTTATTCTGTGTAACTGGTTTAGTTTTTTCAATGAGCTACGAATTGGCTCTTTCTCTTGACAATCTGAATTCATGAAAATATCCTGATTTTTGGCAGCTCGTGCCGCTTTAAACTACATGTAAATTAAGAAAATTAGCTATTTTTCCAAATTCCTTTCCATAGGCCTACTTGTAAACCGAACATACTATTCTTGAAGCTTCAGAACCCAGGAATAGAACACATCGGTTGCCGCCTTCATATATATAAATTCGACGCATCCGGCCATTCGATAAGCTTACTTATAGCACACTGTACTGAAGAAATAAACAAAACTTTAATTAGAAAACAGTACATTTTATGACAAACACAAGTCAATAAATATGAATGTGATATTTGATTCAACATGAAGTGAGAACTTAATCATAATTTATTTAAATATTTGTGTTATTTTAATTTTTATTAATCGGATTTGCATGCAATCTGGGTGATAAAAGATAAAATAATTTATCTTTTAATGATCTTGGTAAAAAAACGTTATAAAATTAATGGAAGCATTGCAATAAAAAAGACCACAAATGGACGAATAAATTAGACACTCATAAAAACAAAACAAATTGCAGACACAGGTGTCCACTTATATAGGTTTTCAACATTACCGCTTTTCGTGGGGGTTTGGGGATGCCCTAATCTTCATAGCCTTTCCATGCTAAAAAATACCCCATGGAAACAACTCGTCAATCCAATTTCTACAAAGATACTTGCTACTAAAACTGCTAATTAGAGTGGGACATTAAACATCAATGAAATCCATTTAAAAAAAAAAAAAAAACACTCGCACTTGGATGGGTGGCTGACTAACCCAATGCAGCTGTTTGGTAAGCAATTGGTTGGTTGGGTTTCTTTATTCAAGGGACTTAACGTGGGACTCTTCGTAGACTTATTGGCCAAGGAAACTAACTTGGCCCACTATGGCTGGTGTCAGAAGACCACAGCTTAAAACTTTTCAGAACATTTTGCAATGGATCTTGGCACATTTTGTTCCAATGCCTGTCTGATGATGTGTTCGACCCTAGACAGGAGGCCATGTACATGTAGTAAATGATTGATTGATTGATTGATGTTTTATGTCGCATTCAAGATTATTTCTCATATATGGGGACTGGGGAGCTGCCAGGTGAAGGGGGGAGGTAACAACCAAACTTTGACAGGTAAGTAAATACCTGAATAATATATTAAAGTTTTGAACCTTCATCCAGTTTACAAATACTGTTTATGAAATTGTCTGTACCAAATTGACTGAATTTTTGATTGACGTTTTACTCAAGAAGCTATATTCTACTTATGATGACCAGGTTAGGTGGGGTAGAAAAGCCCTGAGAAAAACCCCTGCCCTACCCCTGGAAAATGGTTATCTTTATACAAAGGGCGATCACGAAAAAACCCCACTCAGAACGCTAAATTTTAATCTAATCAACAAATTTAAATGACATCTAGTATTAAACATCTAGATTCTTGTAAATTTATAGGCACAAAAATTATGCTTGGTTTAAAATGACAGGTTTATTGACCACACATATGAAGTTATTAATTGGAATATTAATGCACAACAATACTATTTACAAATATATTAGGTGTGAAAATGATGACAATCTGATAAATGTTCTGTTATCCATACAATATTTAAAAATTGAAATTCTATTCAACATTGTAAATTATACAATTGTATAATAATAAATAATTAAAACAAATTTTTGGACATGTAGACAGATGGGTTTCTTCATCAGGTAAATTGAACTGAATATTGTTTGTGGCTGTTGGCAAAAAATGTCTTATTTTGTATCCATGGATGAAAGATTGCTGTTTACTGTCGCATTGAAGATTTTATTAGAAATTATTCGATTTTGAGCCTTCAAATTAAAGGGGCATGAGCTGCCAAAATGTTGATATTTTGATGTTTAAACAGAATGTTGAAATTATTGGCTATTTTTCTCAAGACGTGTAATTCAGGAGCTTTTTACTGCTTCTAGTCTCGAGAATGTACGATAAAGTATTGTTTTGAACTAACTTTGCCTTAGAATGAATGAATGGTATTCCCGGTTATTTAAATTTTGTTTACTTTTCGAACACGTTTTCGGTTCATACAGGCCACATACTGTATGGATTTTCTTCATTCCAACGCCAATCATTTAGTTTTTCGATGGCCTGTCGTGACGATCAGAAATTATGATAAAAGTGTGAATTGCCAGCTCATGCCACTTAAGTATGGATACTTTATAGATTATGTTAGTCCAACTCAGGGTATTGTATGATAGCTTAAAAAGCTAGAAATGTAATTAAAACTGCTTATTTGTGTTACACCATACCAGAAGTCTATGAATGTGGAAGTGTGAAGCGTCCCATTACATAGTATTCAGGGCATTGGCGCCTTTTGACCCAGAGGTCACCATACACAGAGCCCTCTCTCGGTTAGTCAGAAAGCGTGGCTTTTCTTCACTTTCTCCTATGAAATATTATGGGATGCATAAGAAAAAACATGGCGAACGTTTTAGATATGACAACAGTACTTGATGGAGCAAAAGTTAAAGTTTCTGAAGAACTTCATAAAGTTGAAAATGAGACAAGAAGACTTGCTTGGAACGATTTGAGTCGAAATGGAGATATCAGAGTTGCATGTTCGGTAAAGCTTTTATAAAAACCAATGCATTCTCCGAACTGCGGTTACTGGAATTGCCGATAGATGCAGTAAGTGGAGAATGAATTTATTTTCTGATTTAAAATTGCGCAACCGTTGACAATTTCAAAATCTACCGCGCATAAACGTCACATAGTGTAGTATAAGCAGACTGAAAGAGCCAGTGCCCTGAACATGGGATAATGCGACATTTCACACTTCCCTGTTCATAGACTTCTGACCATACTTAAGTAATTGCGACCCTGTGCGGATAACTGGATTGATTGATTGAAGTTTTATGCCACACTCAAGATTATTTCACTTTTTTTGAGGCATGGCCAGTTTTAGTGGGGGAGGAAACCCCCGACCTTAGGCAAGTACCTGGCAATTCTTCCACATACAGAATCCACCCATAAATTATATTTGGTCTGAGACTGGAAAGAGAAAGAGGATTCAACTCTCATGGATTCCTGGTAAACATCATTAAGTTAAAAAGGATGGGTGAAAAGAAGAGTCATATTTTAAACCAAATCTTGATCACGTCAACTGATCTATAGAATTAATGGCCGCCGAGTTAAAATCTTCTGACACAGATACTTTTATTAACGTTGTCTCGTGAGTTTTCTTATGTCTTCGCAGGTGTTCATTTCGTGTAAATTCCTTCCCACACTCGCTGCAAATATGTCTTTTCATGTCCACATGATGAATTCGACGATGTCTCCGGAATGAATCGTGTCTGTAGTAAACCAACCCACAGTCCGGACAAACCTTGGGGGTTGCCAGGCGACCTGAAAAGTTAAAATAATAATACACTTTGTATAACACAGTGTAAGGTACAATGGTTTTGCTAATTGAAAAATTTTCCGACTGGGTTTTCACTCGAACGACCTGTGTGGGATGGTTGCCAGTTACCAGCAGAAGGTTGTGGGTTTCCTCCGTGCATAGAGCCCGGTTTCCTCCCACAATGAACCTGGCAACACCGCCATATAAGTGAAATAATCTTGAGCGCGGCGTAAAACACCAAACAATCAATCAATCAATCAATTGTTTTCATTCAAGAACTTTTTTCCATTCTCAAAAGCCAGAACTGTCTATTCAGTGCCTCCACATGTAGCTTTTCCTTTAAGTGGCATGAGTTGCCAAAATTCACACTTTTTTTAGGAAAAAACCTCTGATTGTTACAATACGGTAACAAAGTTTGAAATTCATCGAAAAACTGAATGATTGATGTTTGAATAAGGAAAACCAATGCCCACTGAGTCTGTGGCCGATACATAACTAAGACAACCATTTATTCATTCTAGACCTACATGAAAGTTAGTTCAATACTAATTTTAACTAGACTAGAGGAACTAAAATACTGCTTGAAACAAAAACAGCCAGCATTTTCAAAATTTAGTTATAGAATACAAATATCAACATTTTGGCAGCTCATGCCAAAAGGAAATGTGGCATGGACGGAAAGGAAAGGAAAAGAATTTTGAATAACAGTTCTCAAATTATTTCCACAGATTTGATCCAAAAAGTCCACATTTCGAATTTTTTCTTCACGGTACCTGACATTAGCTACATGTACTTCATGGGAACCTTGATAAACCAGCCGGGACACTGTTTATACTGGCATGCCCAGTTTTGTTCTGCATTAAAATGCATGTTAAATAATCTTAATAAACCGACACCTGTCTACACCAGTACCGGGTATTTACATTACAGGGCCCTGCCTTACGAAGCTGGCGTAAAGTTGCGCATAGGCCTACAACATGGAGCAGTTGCGACTAGGGCGTAAGTTCCTATAGCTTTAACACTGATTTACGCCCGACGTAACTTACGCCACCTTTGTAATACAGGGCCCAGGGTCACAACTACATGTAGTTAGTAAAACTGATTTTCTAATTGTCACCTACCATGTTTTTCTGTAGAAGTGGCTGTTTCAGCAAATGACTTTGATGTTGACTCTGGCAAAATTGTTGAAGAACCTGTAAATGAATCTGAGAAACTAGAATTTTGTGGGATATTCACATCACTGAATGAAACATCTGAACCCAGCAATTCAGTTTTTACACTCGTCTTAACGTCTGGGGTGAGGTTAAAATCTGACGTCTGAGAGTCTAAACTGCCAAGGTCCGTTTTTTCAATGGTTGTATTCAATTCTGAATCGGACTGGAAAGCTGTCAACCGGAGTTTTTCTGATGGAACATCGTTACTTTCACTTTCAAATCGAGGAAACTTAGTGCTAGGTTCGTCCAGATCACTAGCTGTTTGTTTGTAAGCCACATTTTCGTAAACGTTAAATGGAATTAAATCTTCCTCCTGCGAGTCCGTGCTCCTTTCAAAATTTTTATCGTGCAGAACAAATCGATTTCTTTTCCCAGCATTTCTTGACGGAACATGTAACTGATTCTGTCGAAATTCACTATTGTCCTGGTTCCAATCGTCAATTGGTTGATAGAGAGGAGGGACATCAGTTATCTCCCCTGATCTTTTACCATTTTGTTTCCCTCGGTGACCACGTAGCCATGTCGGGTCTGGTTCATGACCAGAACAATCTGGAAATGGACAAAATGGGAATTGTGGCAGTGATATCGATACTTAAAAAAATAATGATCAATCTAAGGTACTAAATCATATAAATAATAAAGGTAATTTTTCAGATGGCTAATCTTAATCAAAATTTTTGCCAACTGCAGGAGGCTGTTTTACAAAGCTGGTGTAACTTTACGTCAACTGTAACTACTATGACAACGTATCTCTTAAGTAATATGACGGTTTACCTTTATACCATCATAAACTGTTGTAATATTAACTAAACGTATGATATTTCATTAGGTTAACGACTGATATTGAGATACATATTTATGAACAAACACTAAATTGAGATATACATGTAGTTTTGAAATTACAGCATTCAAATTAAATATCTTAGTATAAGTTTATTAATGTACATTGGTTTCCTTCACTTGAACAGGTCCAAACTGTTAGCACAAACTCTTTCTGATTATCAAAATTATGGGTATGGGCTGCAATGTGCATGTCTTTTAATTTTCTGTTTGACAAAGAAGTCATCAACAGTACAACCTAAACTTTAAAAAGGTTGAAATGAAGAAATTTGTAATAATGTTAAAACAGTAAACGTAGAACTACAACTTATATGTAGAACACTAAATTTCAGAACTGAACACATGTAGGTTCATAGGTTTAAAACTCAAACAAATTCAATCTGTATTTATTCCTATCCTTGAGCATGCATGGTTATATTGGCAATAAAACATGTACCATTACATGTAAGTGATAGGGATAAAAAAGCATCTTAAAGAATGTTTAATAGAAAAATTGAGTAGCTAAATTGACCGATTGATTGATGACGTCATTTGGAATTTACGCGCGAAGGATTGAGGTATGTTAACATAATTTTAAAATATGGCGGAAGAAATAATACTGTATAACAAAGAAGACGCAAATAGCGTAAAGTTACCAAAAAAATATGAGGATAAAAACAGGTTATCATTATGTCATCAATGTTTTCGAAAAAAGAGGCATCTTGCTAAGTACCAATGACCATATTGGCCAACTGAGGTACATTTTACCCAGAAAGCTTTGCGTAAATCTATGTGACGTCATCAGGCTCGTCGGTTATTGAGTAGCTATATTGTGCAACAGCTTACAGATCATTTTACTTTACTTTTCAACTCACCTCAAAGACAATATTTAACTAAGATACTCATCTAGCATTATTGATTTTATTTGTGCATATTAAAATTTTGCAACGTGAACCCTGTACTAGATAAATGTACTTCAATAGTTCATACATGATGATGTAATACTCAAATGTCAAGTCAATAGGGGAAAACACATAACGCATTTGTTAAAAAAGTCCAAAAGCTAATTGTAACTTCTGGCAAACACTCAGAGTTAGTCCAAGACATACGGTAAGATCTCCGCTAATTCAAGGACCAGTGATGTGAAAATAACGAATTATTACATTGCTATTTGCCACATTTGGTCTATAAAAACAACAACAGCGATCGTTCAATAGGATTATCTGATCGCTCACTCCAGGAGGTAGGACTCTCAACGAAAAAAGTTGAATTTTAAGTCTTTTGTTAATGTTTTTCTGGCCCTTGAATTTTTTAGAGTACTTGAATTAGCCGAGATCTTACGGTAATAATATATCAGATATTCTTAATTCTTTATCTCTGAAACTACTGTTTGGGCAAAATCGCAGTACTCTGGTCCGACAAAATTCTTTACTTTTAATAGGGTAATGTACTAACATACTAGTATATACATGTATATTTACACTATTATCAACTGTTCAGGTGCTTTATATCCTTAAAAATTGGGAAATTTGGCAATGGCATCATAGATCTGTTGATTTACATGTGTCAAATAAACTCACCTAGTTTAATGGAGCCTTTCAACTTGTACTCAGCCAGCCTCAAATCTAACCAGATGGCAAACTGAGAAAGGATATCAGGCTCTGTGCAAAGCTCTCCAATAATACAAGCAAATTTACTCTGAACTCTTTCTAGCGTTACACCCATCGTTCACATATATTCACCTAAAATGAACACTTTAATATAAATATAATATATCAACTGTACATTCATGTAGGAGGAGAGTTTAAAAAATTTGAATTTAAAAATCTTTAATTTTAATTTAATTTTAAAACATTCAGGAGGACTAAGCAGGGTCTGACAGTAATAAACAGTACATTGTATATACATGTACGAATATTTGCTAAAAAAAATTTCCTGACAGACTGTTTGTTTTTTGTATTGAGAAAATAATTATTTCTTTTAAACTGATAGCTGTATTTCGAAGTCTGGGGTTGAATCATGGCAACCAAAAAGTCGGTGTAAATTTGACAGTGAAATAAAAACAATATAAATGTAAGCTACTGAAAACGACCATGGTCTTCATGAAACCTGAACTACAAGACTTTTTTTATCATACTACCTTTAGTCAGGGATTAAAAAACGTTTTAGACTGGAATTTAGTCTTCAGGGGCCGGTTGCACAAAGGTGTATTACGCTTAAGTCTGACTTAACCATGCGACGTCACAATCAAATTCCTTTGTGACGCGACGTATTTAAGCCTGACTTAAGCTTAAAACACCTTTGTGCAACCGGGCCCAGGTGGATTTGTGTTAAGATTAGATTTTCCTCATTTACTCCTAGGATGTCTTTTTTAAAAGTCAATCTGAATGTATATCGTAGTCCAGATTTTTTTACTCCAAAATGAATACTTTTTATACTGACTGTCGGATTTTGGCGTCAGAGTCCGGAATATAAGTAACAACATATTTAGCCAGTAAAATAACAATATAACTTACTCAGACATAGTTTCATTACAGTCATAACCTTGTTCATGAATAATTTAGTTACTACTAATGTTTGATGTCGACGAGCAGGGTCGCTCAGTAAATATTATTCGTCCCCTGAAATCGCTTTGCCTCAAATTTCGCTTTTGGATTAAACAACTTTGTTTATCAAGAAAATCTGAAAGCGAGGCTCAGAGATCAACTAGAACTTGTGTTTGTACATTTCCAAAGTTAATTTTGAAGGAAACAAGGAGGCTAGCAGGAGATTCAGGCTGTCCTTGGACCGTTGGTGTTTGAACGCTTTTTGGGGGGGTGAAACGGCGAACTAAAGATCGAATTGAATGTGTGTAAAGTTTGAGTCGGTTGTGTTACTTAAATTATGAGAAATTGAGAGAAAATTGTGTTGTTTCTTCGAATGTACATGTTTCAATATGGCAGGTCCTTCAACTCTGTTGGTCACCCATCATCAATATACTTTGGCCACAGAGTTTGGAGATCTCCAACCATATTTGAGTAAGTTATATTGTTATTTACTATTCAATTCTGACCATGTACAGTCACTCGCCCTAAATCGGGACAACCCTAAATCGGGACAGTTACGACTTCTACTTTATTTTTACAGTATTTTATTTGATTGTTTACCTTTACAAATCAACTGTTTGTTGCTGTTTTCTGAACAAAGTAAATAGAGGTTATGCAGTCGGATCACGTGATTTGTCGTCTGTAAGTATTGACGCTCGTAAAAACTTGTCAACTTCCGAAACTTGTCTTGAATTTCTTCAGATATTGCTTTACTAATCTTTTATCTGCCAAGGCATGAGCCATTTACGAATAATACTACCGAATTAAAACCACACAGGCAAAATTTGTGCAACATGTTTATGGTTTCACGTAAATATTCGCAGTTGCGAAAAAGAAATTACATTTAGTCATGAAGCGTAACTTTTGTGGATGAAATTCCATGTCCCGATTTAGGAAGGGTTGTCCCGTTTTAGGGAAAATAGTCAAATTTTTAAAGACGATTTTTGAACAAGTACGCTGCTTAGAGAGACAAAATCATTGGATTATTTAATCATTAATAAAGTCTATAAACTTCAGAATATAAAAATTTGAACTATTTGTTTTGTATATTGAATCCTGCGATGAAAAATAGAAAAGTGTCCCGATTTAGGGCCAGTGACTGTATTGCCAGCTCAGAAGTGGGTAGTCTACTCTGTTTTTGATTGCAACGAGCCTGGACTCCAAAATACAGCCCTCAATATAAAAAAAAATTGTCATTTTGGACTCAGAGTGAGTGATTTGGGTTTTACGTCCTGCTCAACAGTATTTGGACTCCAAAAACCGGACTGTCACTATGTTTTTCTCAGTTGTTACAATGTATGTGAATTGAGGAATGTTATTTATTAAGGGGCTTAACGTCGCATTCAAACACTAAAGTCATAAGGAACAAAAGTAATAGCCTACGAATAAAAATATCACACTTCCCGTACTCTCTCGAGTCTCTGTGTACTTTAACAATAACACATAGACCTAATATTAACAAAGTGAAACGGAACGAGGGCCAATTTCCGTCATATGTCAGAGTCATAGGTTTGACATTATATCATTTCTATGGATAATGACGAACAGACAAGCCAGAAATTGTCTGCAGTGGTGCCTTTGAAAAATTAAACATATTTCAAAAGAAATACCTACCTGGAGAGTCGACAAATTTTCAAAAACCGTTCGCAAAGAAATGTTGTCGTTGTTAGCGTCTGTGATGCCTATGGCGATGCGGAGTTACGGCCCCTGGTAAAAATTCACAATGAGCTTTTTTTCATGGACGTGAAAATCATACTGTGATCAGTGTGATTGATTGGTATGATGGAAGATTCAAGATTTTTTTTACAAAACGTCACATTAACTGCACGACAGACTACCAAAAAAAAAACAGAATGTTGAAATTCTTTGCTATCTTTCTCAAGACGTAGGCCTGCCTATAATTCAGAAGCTTTTTAGTGCTTCTAGTCTCGAAAATGTACGATAAAGTATTGTTTTGAACTAACTTTGGCGTAGAATGAATGAATGGTCGTCCCGGTTATTTAAATTTTGTTTACTTTTCGAACACGTTTTCGGTTCTTACAGGCCACATATAGGCCTACTGTATAGATTTTCCTCATTCCAACGCCAATCATTTAGTTTTTCGATGGCCTTTAAAGCCTTTTACTGTCGTGACGATCAGAAATTATGAAAAAAGTGTGAAATTTGGCAGCTCATGCCACTTTAAACAAAGTTGAGTAAAAAAAAAAAAAGCTGCAGATAGAAGCTTTTTGGCAAATTTTATATCTGTTTCAAAATAAAGCAATTGAAATAATGTAAGCTTTTGTTGTCCCAAAAGTGTTCTATTCCATTCCAGGTGGCCAGGGTTTTGGCTACTGAGTTGGATATGTTGTCATTTAATATGATTGATGTTTACGCCGCACCCAACAAGCTATATTGGTAAGGATAAGAACTTAATGGTATAAAAATGGAAGCCCGTATCTACATCTACAATCTTTTTTGGCTGTTTTTTTTTTATTCTATTATTTTTTGTGGTTGAAACAAACTAAAATTGTAATGCATGCATGAACACTATTTACAGCTTAGTGAATCTCCAGGCCTGTACTAAGCTAAGCGGACCTTATGAAACCGAGGAAAGATTTTAACTTGGTCAGAGAAGATGCCATGTTCATTGAAATCTGTACTGCCAAAATGTTAATACTTTTGCTTGAAAACAAGTTTTTGTAATTATGGAATGTTTTTATAAAGAAGTACAATTTTTCAGCTGTTTAGGGCCCCTTGTCCAACTTACTCAGACCTAGAATAAGTGCATATTCGTCTAGGTAATTTTATTCTTTTGTTACTTTTCTAACATTGTTTCGGTTCGTACGGGCCTCAGATGTTTATGGATTTTCCTCGTTCCAAGTCAATCATTTTTCCCGTAACCCTCAACCCCTCTTATTGTCGCGAAAAAAGTGTCAATTTTGGCAAACGATACCAACTTGTTTTCAAAATAATTTTGTTACGAATTGATTTTGTAATATGAAAACATGCCAATTAGTATTGCAGATCCCAAACACAGCGCACCCACCAAAAATACCGGGAACACTTGACCACTTCTGGGAGAATTCTAAATTTCGTGCAAGTGATATTACCCTCTTTAGAGTGTTCAGAAAGGCTGTTAAAAAGGATTGAGCATACACGTTGATATCGCAGCAACAAAAAGATCACCAGGTTGATGCAGTGGTTATATCAGACAAGGTCAGACTTCAGACAAGCCCAGGAGTTGAAGACCACAAGTTACCACGCCCAGGGAAGATCGTTACATCCAGGTATTACACCTGAGCACCGTAACAGCGACGCTCACGGCGGCTGCAGCACTGGACACAGGATCGGTAGACAGGCCGTCTGCACGAGATGAGTTTTTATTTTATGTCGATACAAACATGTGGGATCGTTTCTTTTGGACACTATCGTATATATGATTACTTTTTCGCTATAGTGACGCCATCGTCTTCAAACGCCAGTCAACTGAACCCGGCCAATGCGTTTTAAACCCGGTCAATACATTGTATTGTGTTGACCCTAGGGTTTAACTTTATACGTACTTAAACCGTCTGCTGATGTTACCCGACCACGAAAGTAATATTCGGGTAATGGGTTGTACAGAGAATTAATGATCTAAAATAGAGTCCTCAATATCGAAGAGGGTTGAATCATGCATATTGCCTCCGATTCAAGGATTTATGTCGAAACGCATTCTACCAGTGCCTTCAGCAATTCCCATTAAATTTTGACATCACATACTCAACATGGCCGACTATTCAAGACAAAACTGCTCAAATGTGACTGCTCGAATGTACTGGGCATTAATTAAATTGATCCAGGGTGTACATGTGCAGGAGAGCGCTAACGTCTCAAAGGGACATTGGTTTTTCGAAACACTTGTCTGACTTAAGTTTAATCTTTTCTTTAAAGGAGGAGAAAACAAAACAACAACATGCAATTGTATCGAACGGCCTCCCATCGACCATCGTATTCGTGTGTGTGAGTCTTGCACGTGGTTTACGGTGTGAAAATACAATGAAAAAGAATCTGCCCGACAAGCTCGTGCTCGATCGTCAGTGGAGCGCGCCATTGACGGTTTGAAATTGACCGGAAAAAGTATTAGTAGATTACATCCCTTGCGAGCTTATCATATCTTGTATGGTTATAACCTGCAATTTCAGCGGTAAGACTACCTTTTTTGAAAATTCTACAACGATCCCCACAAGTCGCGTAGACAACATAGCAGCCTGTCACGTCTTCCCAAAAGGTTGATTTACTAGCCAGTGTACATTTCAGAGCTGTTAGAGTGTTTATCTTCTCTTATTAGCGCGTCGAAATGATCAAAATTAACCTACGTTTAAATTGGAGACTTTCAGAGTTGACCAATTTCTCTTACGCTAGTGAGTGACTGGTGGCCAGGCGTATGCTGATTGGCCGATCGAGACACACAGCTAAGCTCTGCTGTGAAGATGGCTGCCGAGTCAGTTTAGACGTTCTCTGATAACGATTGTTAACTTTCTTATAGCACAGTTGGGCGAGGAAAAATCGTAGAAATATGGTTTTGGTACCGTTAGAAAGGAAAATGTGTCGCGCCTGTACTGTATTTACTTAGTTTTTTCCTTTTCTTCTCCTTTAAAACGCAGTGAAACATTTCCCTCGATTGCCCTACATGTGGAAGGGTTACCTTGCTGGATCCTATTTCACAAAACGGCGCAGATGTATTTGTTGGAGTAACTTTGATAGCAACATATCTCTACAGTATGGGTTGCTATGGCAGTTGCGTAGAAACTTACGCTACACCGCTTTGTGAAACAGGCCCCAGGACCCTTTCACAAAGCGGCGTAGAAATTTTGTTTGCGTAACTTTCATACTAACATATCTCTATACAGCATGGGTTGCTATGGCAGTTGCGTAGAAACTTACGCTACGCCGCTTTGTCAAACAGGCTCCAGGTATGTCCAACAAAGGTCCCGGGGTTTCCTCCGATCAAAAATCCGGGTTCCTTCCCCGACTAAACCTTGAACACCACCAAATAAAAGCAATAACCTTGAGTGTGGCGTAAAATATCGATTAATACAACCCCTAGGCAGGTCTCCGAAGCGGACGGTGAGGATAAAGCAGAATAGATCCTTTCGGCTTAGAATGACGTTTTTATGACGTTGTTCGAAGTGTATGGCATTGACGTCATTTCTCTGTTGCGGTCGCTGTGACAAAGCCTCTTTTGCATTACGTCATAGTCGAAATGAACACGATTTTGACGTCAGCTCGATCCAAAAACTCAATTTAGCGTCATTTTGCCATACAACGAGGCTTCTGCGCAAGGGTCAATCCTTAATCCGAAAGGGTCTATTGAAATCACACCTGTTAACACTCCGGCTAAACTCCCTTTTCTGAGTGATTTCCCAAAGAATTATGAACCAAGCGAACAAGCGGCTGGGACTCATAATCCACGTCCAGCAGACTATGATCAAGGTGCAGAGATAAGGCCCCGGAAACTCTCAGACCCTTTATGCCTTGATATAAGGGATAAAAGTTGTTTTGAAAAAAAAAGCCACTTTGGTTTTTCTTCAAAAACGCACAGATGGTGTTACTTCAGAGGCCTGGCCAGCAGGCAAGATCTCGGATCACATAGGCCCGAGAAGCTCAGAGTAAGCCCTATGTGACCGGAGAGGCGTACTGAAGGTTATTGGCCATGATTTTGCAGTACTTTTCTTAGCACTACCACAAGGGGCAGTCGGAACTCCCTTCGGCTATCTTCGCAAGCTACCGGTCGTCTTTGACACGCTATTTCACACTCTGAAACTTCGGGGATTTACGTGAGTGAAATACCCTCTGATAGACTGCAGGTCATTTTGAATGTGGCGACCAAAAAGGTAGCCGTGTAACGTACTGTCGTGTCGTGGTTATTTAACGAACAACTAGAACTTCATATTTCAACTTTAAGAAACTATATTGTCAACAGTTACATATCATGGGGGACGGCGCTGGGCGTCATCCAAAAGTAGGACTGGAATACCGTACATGAAAGTGGAAACGGACTTCATAACATTCCTCCCCAATTAGTTTTAACTTTAACCTTAATAGAAATATATCTAAGGAAGGAACTAATAAACATTAACGCTTTAAACTTTAAACCATTTCCAACTGGAATTTAGGTATTCTCAAACAATGTCAACATATGAAAGGTTATCAACACTTTAAAAACTCAATAAAGTCTTTTGCAAGTCAACACCAATGATATCATAAATTTTAACTTTTCAACATTAACTTTAGCAACTCAAAATTTAACTGTTCATAATCCGCGTAACACTCAAAAGTCCGATCAGATTTCACTTTAAATGATTTACAAATAAAGTCATGGTTTACACTGATAATCACTCAAGTACTGTGGAGGTTTTCGACAGCGAGTAGGATATCTATTTTCAACGTTATCATTTGAAATATTAGCTGGTACACTTGTACTTATAGGAATGTCCACAGTTTGTTGGACCGGGTTATCTTCTGTAAGATCTTGCTGACAGGTAAGCGGTGAGGGAATTGGGGAAACGGTTACTGGTTGATTGAACTGATTATCTCCCGTGGCTGCGTCGATTGGTGGTATGTTTACTTCGGGTTCGATACGACTTCGAAGTTGGTCCACGTGACGTCGCATTATTCGACCATCGTTCGTTTGAACTTTATAGGAAACAGGCCCAGTAACTTGGGTCACAGAAGATGGGAGCCATTTATCACCTCGAGCATAGTTTCTCACGAGAACAAGATCACCAACGTTAAAAGATCTCATTTTTACAGTTTTGTCATAATGGGCTTTCATATCTTCTTGTTTCTTTTCAAACTTTCCAGACAGATTAGGATGGAGAAGATCAAGTCTAGATCTGAGTTTTCTGTTCATTAACATTTCCGAGGGTGAGGATCCTGTAGTACTGGATGGAGTAATTCTGTAGTTAAATAGGAACTTTGATAGCTTGTGATCTAGGCTATCACCACTTAATTTCTTGATACCACTTTTCACAGTTGCCACCGCACGTTCTGCTAAACCATTTGATGATGGGTGGTAAGGAGCAGAGGTAATATGACGAATGCCGTTTGTTTTCAGGAAGCTTTCGAATTCCTCGCTCACAAAGTTGGAACCATTATCCGTAACCAACACTTCTGGTAACCCGTGGGTTGAGAATATTTCTCGCATCTTCCGAAGGGTTGCTGTGGAGGTTGTCGAGTTCATTCGACACGCCTCAATCCACTTAGAGTAAGAATCGACCACAATTAAAATCATTTGTCCTTCAAACTCTGCATAATCGGCATGAACACGTCTCCATGGTTGTGAGGGAATCTCCCATGGGTGAAGGGGAGCTTTAGCTGGTGTTTGTTGATGGAGCTGACAAGTTTCACAAGAATTCACTTTTTTCTCAATGTCAATGTCCATTCCTGGCCACCATAGATAACTTCGTGCCAGACCTTTCATTCTCACAATCCCTGGGTGCGTACTATGCAACTCCTCTAGAATTTGTTTTCTACCTTGTGGGGGTATGACAATTCTAGCCCCCCATACAACACATCCGTCTTTGACACTTAGTTCATTTTTCCGACGATAGTATGTTTCAAGATTATCGTCATTTAACTGACATGGCCAGCCTCTCCATACATATTCACGTACATGTGAGAGTACTGGGTCTTGTGATGTCCACATTTTAACTTGTTTAGAAGTTATGGGAGCAGTTTCTAACTCCTCCATAAAAAGTACAACACGTTCACTGTTGCTTTCAAACAAAGTTGGTTTTTCCTCAATAGGAAGTCTACTGAGCGCGTCAGCATTTCCATGTAAATGACCTGCCTTGTACACAATCTTGTACTGGTACGCACTCATCATTACTGCCCACCTTGTTAGCCTTGGAGAAGCCATTACAGGTATGGCCTTCATTTCATTGAACAATCCAATTAATGGCTTGTGGTCAGTTACTATAGTAAAACATCTCCCATAGAGATATTTGTGGAATTTCCGTATCCCGAAAATAATAGAACAGGCTTCTTTGTCTAAGTGAGAATAATTTTTTTCTGCGGCAGACAAAGTTCTGGAGGCAAAGCACACTGGTCTTTCAGAACCGTCCTCCATAACATGTGAAAGAACCGAACCAACACCCCATGGTGAAGCATCACAACTTAACACCAATGGTTTCGTGTCATCATAATGCACAAGTAAACTGTGAGATTGTAACAGTTCCTTGGCTTGGTTAAATGAATTTTCCTGTTCAGTCTTCCATTCAAATTTCACGCCTTTATGAAGAAGTTTGTGAAGAGGTCCCAAAACACTTGAGACATTTGGCAGGAACTTGTGGTAGTAATTTAACATACCCAAAAATGCTTTCAATTCACTCACTGTTGTGGGTGAGGGAGCCTCATGTATAGCCTTCATTCGATCTTCTAATGGTCGAACTCCATTTGCATCAATTCGATGTCCAACATAGTTAACTTCTTTGGCTTGAAAAATTAATTTGTTTGCTTTTAAGCGTAACCCAGCATTTTCTAGTCGGGTTAAAACTTCATCTAATCTTTGAAGGTGTTCATTATCATCTTTACCAGTTAATAGGATGTCATCCATGTATACAGCGACACCTGGCATGTCACCTACTACACTTTCAATTGTTCTTTGGAACAAAGCGGGACTTGAAGATACCCCATAAGGGAGTCTCTTGTATCGGAAAAGACCTTTGTGAGTGTTTATTGTCACAATATCACGTGACTGTTCATCAAGTATTAACTGGTTGTATGCGTGTGACATGTCTAATTTTGTGAATTTTTCACCTCCAGCTAATTTTACCATTAATTCATCAAAAGATGGAATAGGATATTGCTCTACTTTAGAAGCTACATTTACTGTGAGTTTATAATCTCCACATAACCTTATACTTCCATCAGGTTTGGCCACAGGTACAATTGGTGCGGCCCAATCTGAAAATTTAACTGGTTCGATAATGTCTAACTTTTTCAGTCTGTCAATTTCATCTTCGACTTTTTGTCTTATGGCAAATGCCAATGACCTTGGTTTAAAAAACTTTGGAGCGACCTCTGGGTCAACATGAATTTTGGCAGTAACGCCTTGAAGCGTTCCTAGTTCATCTTTGAACACATTCTTGTGTTTATCTAACACTTGTTTAAGTGAGTCATTACTTGACTTTTCATTACTTTTGTTACTTTGAACATTGTTCACTTTTGACATACATGTATTTTGTAGTTTACCCAAGTCAATAGGTAACTGTTCAATCCAATTTCGTCCAGCTAGTTTAGGACCATTACCTGCTACTACTTCTATAGGTAGGCTTATTTGTTTGTCGTTATACTGTACTTTTACTACCTTCCTTCCCAACACATTTACTTTTTCACCTACGAAGGTTTTAAGTCTAACAGGACTTGGCTCAAGTTCAATTGTGCTTTTAGGAAAGAGTTTTTTGTACTCATTTTCATTTATTAGAGTAAAGGGACAACCTGTGTCAATTTCAAACTGAAGGCTTTTTTCTTCTACCGACACAGTAACTTCATAACATGGGCTGCTTTGTAATTTATTTACATTATCTTCAAGTTCACAATAGGCAAAAGGGAAGATTTCATAATCTTCACTGTCATCAAAATTTTCTTCATCTTCATTTATGTTATGTGCCCTACTGTCTTTCTTTGTTTTGCATGCTTTTTGAATGTGACCTTTAAAATTACATTTGTTACATGTGGCTTGTTTGTAATAGCATCTATCAGCACTGTGATTTGTTCCTAGACAACGGAAACATGGCTTTCTGTTTACTTGTTTATGTGTTTGTTTTTGTTGTCTAAATTTTACACTTTCTTTCTCTTTAAAATTTGCTTTGTAACTTCTGCTTTCAGGGGAGTTATGGGAATGGTGGAGTTTGTTAACACTTGTTGTTTGGGATGACATTGCTGATGCACCTTGTTGCTGAATGTTAGATTGTTGTAACACATCAATGTTTCTTGTAGTGGTTTCCATGGCAACAGCTATTTTCATTGCAGTTTCAAATGTTAGCTTTTTCTCCATTAACAATTTTCTTTGGATTGATTTGTCTCTTACACAAATAACCAGTCTATCCCTAAGGTTTCGTTCCAATTCTGCCCCAAAATTACAGTGTTCAGATAAGTTGCGAAGTGTTGCCATAAATTCTTGAACAGATTCGCCAGCATTTTGCCATCTCATTGCAAAAGTAAATCTACTGACAATTTCACTTGGTTCAGGACTGAAATGTTCTTTAAGCAGTTTCACTAAATGTTCATAAGTTTTCCCTGAAGGTGGATCGGGTTGACACAGATTTTTGATCAACGAATATGTCTTTGAGCCTACACTAGATAATAGTACAGCTCTTTGTTTTTCAGCGCTTTCAATGTCATTAGCTTTGAAAAATTCATTTAGTATCTCTATATAGTCCTCCCATGACTGTTGACTTGAGTCAAAATGAGATACACTTCCGATGAGAGCCATTTTCAGTTCTTTAAATAAAGTTAAAAGTTCTTTACCACGTGGTTGTTGTTGTTGTCTCGCATCGGACCATCAATTTTCATAAATTTTCGTCACTTTCACATAAACCGGGAACTTCATCTGTGGGCTCTAACTATACTATAGTTATTCACGAGTCTCGTCGCCAATATGTCGTGTCGTGGTTATTTAACGAACAACTAGAACTTCATATTTCAACTTTAAGAAACTATATTGTCAACAGTTACATATCATGGGGGACGGCGCTGGGCGTCATCCAAAAGTAGGACTGGAATACCGTACATGAAAGTGGAAACGGACTTCATAACACGTACAATTTCCATATCCTATTCAGGGTCCATCGAAAGTGTCCTCGTGATAATGTAAGGGATCGAAATACTCTGTTTGTTAACTTTCAGGCGCGATCAGTTTTATAATTGAAGTATTGGAGGTTTCCTGGAATGTAAAGAAACTGCGTGTCTTCTTTGCGTAACACAACATGTGCTTTACCGGGCTAAATATAATATATAAACAAATATCTTTCTAAATGATATTAGCATTTAATAAATTTATAATTATTTTTATTTTATTTTTTCGTCTTTAGTAAAACATTTTGATATTTACTTTCGACGCCATTTTTATTCAGCCCAAAAATACGGTGATTTGCCGTATAAAACGCGCAGACTGTCCGAGGCGTGTCAAAGCCGACCGGTAGCGAGCGAAGATAGCCGAAGGATGTTCCGAGTGGCCATTTCACTCACGTAAATCCCCGAAGTTTCAGAGTACCACAAGGGTATAACAACTTTTAAAAATGGTGTTTCCCTCTATCTGCCAGGCGAACGTGTGTGAGGGTTGATCGGCCACCTCGGCCTGGGAGCCTGTAGCCTCACGTGTAGATATAATAATTATTTTCACATAAAACATCAAATAAAATTGTTTATTTATCTTTATTGACAACATTTGATTTATAATGAAAAAGTACATTGGAGATTCTGATTCCAGATAAATATGTTAGATATTGGGGAAAAAAACCCAATAAATTAAAAATTCCTGGTTTATAAATACCAGAAGTCTATGAATGTGGAAGTGTGAAGCGTTCCATTACATAGTATTGAGGGCATTGGCGCCGTTTGACCCAGAGGTCACCATACACAGAGCCCTCTCTCGGTTAGTCAGAAAGCGTGGCTTTTCTTCACTTTCTCATATGAACTATTATGGGATGCATAAGAAAAAACATGGCGAACATTTTATTTATGATAACAGTACTTGATGGAGCAAAAGTTAAAGTTTCCGAAGAACTTCATAAAGTTGAAAATGAGACAAGAAGACTTGTTTGGAACGATTTGAGTCCAAATGGAGATATCAGAGTCGCATGTTCAGTAAAGCTTTTATAAAAACCAATGCATTCTCCGAACTGCGGTTACTGGAATTGCAAATAAATGCAGTAAGTGGAGAATGAATTTATTTTCTGATTTGAAATTGCGCAACCGTTGACAATTTCAAAATCTACCGCGCATAAACGTCAAATAATGTAGTATAAGCAGGCTAAAAGCGCCAGTGCCCTGAATATGGGGTAATGCGACATTTCACACTTCCCTGTTCATAGACTTCTGTAAATATACATGTAACAAACAAGAAAAACAATTGTCTCTAAAACGTAATTTACTTCCAATTTTAAGCGGTGAAATATTGGTCCCGAATCAGCTAAGTTATACAAAGGTGTATTAAGCTTAAGTTTGACTTATCATGGCCACGTCACAATCAAATTCCTTTCTTACGCGATGTATTTAAGCCTGACTTAAGCTTAATACAGCTTTGTGCAACCGGCCCCAGGCCTGCCATAAGACTACTGGTGTGTTTCCACGGACACGCGTTAACGCGTACATTGACGGATGAAGTGTTTCCACGTTCTTTAATTAACGCATGCAATCGAGAATTTAATCTGGCAAAAGGTTACGGTTAACAGTCAAGGTCATGTCGCTAACAACAAATTAAGAATTGATATTTTGGCAGGGGTGGGGGTGGGGAGAATGTGAATAAGTTGATATCTAAATGGCTTTTTCATACACAAACTTAAGTCAGTAAAAATGAGTAAAGAAACCCACATGGTGTTTTGTAAGGATTTCCATCTGACAGTAAAAGTTCATCATGGCATGAAAGCCCCTTCAATGATGTCAGGATTAGCGAAATCCGTCGCCCGATGAGTTAAAATGGGACAAGCTCCATCCTCCGTTATGTAGTTAACAGGTGCAATAAAAAATATGTGATTGACGGTGGAAAGCGTATTTCTGTAGTTCCCATTCTTTGCTGAAAATCGCATCCGTCATAGCACGCGTGAACGCATGTCCCTGGAAACACACTATTACTATTCATTCCGGATGTCACAGAAATGTTCGAGCCTGCTAAAAATATTCCCCTTGAAACATCCATGAATCAATTGTGTGAAGGAGTTGAGATTGGTTTGAATTGTGACCGGAGATCAAAGTATCTCTGATGTAGGCGCATTATTGGCCTTCTGTTTTTCAAAATACTCCGATGATCGTTTACGGGTTTCCGAGAAAGCCTTTTGGCTTTTCAAGAACACCATTGACGAATAAAGACAATAGGGGTACATTGAATCCTTTAAAAACCTATTAAGGTAGGATCGGAATTTAGACAGTGACTCCACTTCGTAAAGGTCACCCGTAGGTTTCCTTAAAATGGGAAAGAAATCGCTGAGAAACGTGTCCAGTTCCTCAGGTGGAATTTGATCAATATGTCTTATTTCACCTCGAGTGCTCCACAGCCATCTCTCAAATGTTGCCACGGCTTGTACTGTCCGAGCCACAACCTGTTTGGCTTTGCTCTCGGGGTAAGGTACCCGGGCTCTGATGTTCTCGTTACTCAGTCTCTCTGGGTATTCGTTGGGGTAAAGTCCTGACACAAGGGGCTCGAACCTATGGTCAAGGATAATCCCATCGCCAATGTCTCGGATCACAACTGTCAACAAACAAGAACGAATATATTTTAATAATATAGGGGTTAAGTAAAGGAAAAGTCTTAAAGCAAACAATAAAGATACAAAAAACCAAATTAACCACCTCTAGGAACAAACAGAACAAACAAGGAAAACAAAAACACCCGGATGAGCCATGCATTAATTAAAACATCGATGAATCAAAACAACATTCGTTAAAGAGACATGAGCAATCTCCCATACGAACCTGAGGACTATGCAAATAACAAAAAAAAATTAATTTGCCGGGATGTATTCACGAGTATATATTTGGGTGTGTGTGTAGGGGGAGGGGGAGGGGGGGGGGTGTGTCATAAAACACCCTTAACATAAAACTTGCAAGATTGGTATCAACGGAAGCTTTTCTTTTGTACTTTCTAATAAAATAACTATATAATACATGCACATTTCTCAATATAAGGCATGGGACGGGGCCATTGCCTTTGTTTTACACAAAATCTATCAATGGTGGCATGCCATTTCAAACGAAGCTCTCTAACTTCGCACTTTAGGGTTAGTGGCGTTCTGATTAAAACCTATGTGATTTAATCTCGCCTCACCCACACACACACGTTCATACTCGATTGGCGGTTGTTCATCAAAGATACAAGGCCTTATACGCCAAAATTCAATCAATATTATAGTTAAACTGTTTCAAGCTAAAGTTGTGACTACTTGGTGAACATTTTCGTATTGGCCTGAGGGTGGCCGTATTGAAGTTAAAACAGAATGTTGAAATTATTGGCTATTTTTCACAAGACGTATAATTCAGAGGATTTTTAGTGCTTCTAGTCTCGAGAATGAACGATAAAGTATTGTTTTGAACCAACTTTGGCTGAGAATGACTGAATCGTCGTCCCGGCGATCAGAAATTATGCAAAAAGTGTGAATTTTGGCAGCTCATGCCACTTTAACGACCTAAATGGAAATGAATTAGCTTAGTACCGTGAAGTCATAGATGACATCTGTACACCCTCGATGTTGTGACTTCTTCGCATACGTTGAGTCAGCGCGTCTTCATGATTGGTTGAAATTACGACAGCGTTCAAGTCAACGGTAACGTCAAATACGTAGACATTTCCAACGTGAGACTTAAAATATACACATTTCCCCTCTTTTCTTTTACACCCAGGCATCTTACAGGAAGCTTGTTTTGTTTCACCATTATGTTTTTGAAATACACATTTAGTGAATTTACGGTTACCATTCACCTTTATGTGTTCGGAAAGAACTAGTCATATTTACTTTAAGCCCATGAAAAACATAGTCTCACCTTAAACAATGCCAAAGACAAGATACTGGCCTTCTCATCATTTACAGATGAACTTTTCAAACGACCAAATTCCATACTAAATTTTATATAAAAGCAGTAGTTTTTATCAAGTTAGTCGGGTAGACATTTAAACAAATATAAAGTGTCTCAAACAGTCTTCGCTTTTTATACCGTAAATCACTGTTTTACTACAGATAAAAAGAGATAGTAAAAATCATTATAAATTAATAAATGATAAAATCATCCATAAAGATGTTTGCTTATAAATGTTATTTAGCCCGATAAACCACATGATGTGTATCACAAAGAAGACAGACACAGTTTCAATTCGGTATTTCCTTTATAACTGACCGAGGCTGAAATTTAACAAACCGAGTGTTTCGGTCCCTTACATTTTCACGGGGACACGTTTGTCAAGCCCTTTAGAGGATATGGAAAGGGTTCGTTTCGCGGCTACATTTTTGGTAGCCAGATTCAAAATGACCTCCCTGAAGCTATCAGAGAGATGCCATAAATAAAGATAAACACCTCCTATGATCAAATAACTAACTTGCTACTATACTTGTAGCATATAACATTAAACAATATATATTCAATTAAAACGGGTTTTAAGTACATGTACACTTAAAAAGAGATTTAGGAGAATTGGGTATAAAAATCAAGTCTGTAGTAAAAGTCAAATGAATTTTGGAATGATGTAAGGGTCAAGAGTCTGAATCACAGTGTGCGTATAAAGAAAAATACGCAACTTATTTTGCATTAAAAAAAAACCTTGCTATGAACGCCACAATAAAGAGAAACACGATCCTGCCAACTTTGGTTCATCACATCGTTTTTCGATCGTTTAGTTGAAGCCTCAGCAGAGACCTTTTTGTTCAGAGCTTTTTTTTTATTTGATGCACTATACAGTGACTACAAACTTCAGTGGTATGGTGTGTCAGTCATAAGAAGTGTAGTTCTTGTCAACGAAATTGAACTTGCTATTGTATACTTTGTTTCTTCAAAAGTAGTTCATATCTTCTTTCGTTCATTGCAACAATACTGTTGCGAAACAGGGGCGATTTGGATAAAGAGTATGGGTACTTATTTTCTCTAAGGAACCGTTCGATGTACGATCGGAATTTCACGAAGTGCATCCAGTCGTAATCAGTCCCGTCGGATTTACGAAAGTTCGGAAAAAAGGTACAGAGATGCGCATCAAGCTCTTCCGGTTGAAGCTCCTCGATCTTATGATGACTTCCGGTTTGAGTCCAGATCCATCTTTCCAGGCAACTGACAGCGGACACCATATGCAGGACAGTATTTGTGGGTTTTTCAGCTACGTTGGCGATTCGGGAACGTATAAAACCGCTCAAGTCACTCCGGGACGTCCCTCTCCGGTTATGGTTGGATGCCCACTGATGGAAAGTTTGCGAATCACCGCTTTGCACCCTCAAGTCTGAACAATAAAGAAAAAGGTTTCACGAAATAAGCTATGAGAAATATAAACACTAAAAGTCTTTCGACACCCCCCCCCCCCCCCCCCCCACACACACACACACCCGCACACACCTTCCCCACCCCAGCCCTTAACTTGTCTCCAATCAACGTACATCGAAAACCCTATTTACCCGACAAAGTGAAAATACAACCTGGGGAATATAATTACATGTATGTAAAATAAGCACACCCTCTCACTTGATTTCGCTGAACCACCAAGGTACCATGTTTTGGATTTTTCTTTATAAATTCGGATTGTCAAGAAAAGTTCAGCGTTTGAAGTATCTTGACTTCAGGAAATAATAATAGAATATTGGTAAAATGAACCGAAAATTGTGGGCAAATATAGAGCACAATAATAGTTGGAATGTACGAGTTCAATCGCCAGGGAGCAAAATAATAGTTGAAATGTACGAGTTCAATCATCAGGGAGCACAATAATAGTTGGAATGTACGAGTTCAATCATCAGGGAGCACAATAATAGTTGGAATGTACGAGTTCAATCATCAGGGAGCACAATAATAGTTAGAATGTACGAGTTCAATCATCAGGGAGCACAATAATAGTTAGAATGTACGAGTTCAATCATCAGGGAGCACAATAATAGTTAGAATGTACGAGTTCAATCATCAGGGAGCACAATAATAGTTGGAATGTACGAGTTCAATCATCAGGGTTTTTGTTGCTTAGGAAACTACCCAAACCTTCATCTGCAACATTGGTATCGACGGATGGCTCTTATTGTGTATTTTATGATAAAAACCACCAACAATTATAGCTAATTATGTTCCGATGAAATTTGGGGGGCCTCGTTGGCTAAGTCGGTTTTAGTGATAGTTCCTCCGTCCGACAAAGGCCAACAATCAATGCGGCGTGGGGTCGAACCCCACTCACACCAAATAAAAATCAAAACATTGGATTCTTCACTCAATCACCGAATGTGGAAGAGGTTCGGGATTTCCACTGTACAGAGCCTGGTTTTCCTCCCCCACTAAACCTGACAACGCCACCATACAAGTGAAATAATCTCGGATGTGGTGTAAAACAACAATCAATCAATTAATCAACCCTTTATTTGACAGCTCAAGCCACTTTAATCGATGCATTTATCTTACAAGGATTGTCCAGGTCAGACTATGTTAAGAAGTACACATTTGGATTTCATAGGGCTATTATGAGTGTAAAAAGGTGCTCCGGCATAAAAGTGCCATTTCCAGGACCTTTCAACCAAATGGTGGAAACATGTATACTCTTATAGATGAAATCTGGGATAAATATGAAAGGGATATGAAACGCCTTTGTATTGTAGTCAGTCTACTGGCAGAACGTTTGGGTCGCTATTGTTGGTTTCAGACAGCCCGTGACGGCATTCCGATCAGCCTCGAGAATAGACGAAACCCCATTTGGAACACACTTCGGCTATCTTCGCTTGCTACCGGTCGGTTTGGACACGCACATACGTAAATCCCCGAAGTTTTAGAAACTTGAACCTGGATCTCCCAGCCCTGAAGCGTACGCTCTACCAGCTGCACATATTATGTAGTCATGGTTCTGACCAACACGCATTGAAATCCCCAGACAACAATACTTTACCCATGCTACTAAATCTTTCTATATCACACTCCAATACTTCAAACAAATTATTTGTACCCATGCTGCAGTACGTAGATCCCTCTGGGGGTATATACACCGCATACATATAAATATCGGAATCGTTATAGAGGTGATTTTTATCAAGTTTGAACCAGTCGGTTTTCTTTATTACTTTGACGAACTCCGCGATATCTTTTCTACAGTACAAAACAATACCACCACTATACCGTTTGGCTCGCTTATGAACGAAGTTACGGTACGCATGAAAATGATTGTAGCCATTCAAGTCCACATTACTTTGTTTTCCTGTCCATGTTTTAGTAAATATGATTATGTCATATTCGGTTATGTAATGTATAAACTCCCTACTGTCTTTAAGATCGTGGCTTAGTCCCTCTATGTTCCAGCAAATCAGTTTATTCTCACACCTGTCCATTACACGTCCTGTCAGCCATTCTCCGGGTGGGTATATTCTGGGTCGTCCAATGGTGGTTGAATTTCTCTCCCGTCTACAAATAATTTTCTGCCCAGCTATCTTACATAACGATTTGCCTCTAAACTTTTAATAACTCCGGTATCAACTTCTTACGTTGGGAATAAACGTCACTCGGAAGTTAATACACAGTTCAGAATTTCACATTGTTCGGTGAAAACTTAGTATACAAAAAGCGTCACAATGCTGGAAAGATTGTTATAAAGCGGAGGGTGTTTAAATTAAACACTCACCAAGGAAGATTTACTCAAGTAGAAATAAACTTACGAATATGTACTCATTGTAACCTTAATTTTAGTTGAAGATGAGTTTCATTTCATTTTAAAATGTCCCATCTATAATTTGTTAAGACAAAGGTGTATCAAGAAATACTACTGGTTAAGACCACCTATGTTCGAGTTAGGGCAATTGTTATCAACTGAATATATTTAACAATTAAATATGTTGGATAAATATTTGGAAAAGGCTGAACAGATGAGATTGTCATAATATTCAATTCTATAATAGACTTTGTATAATGGTAATTTTATTGTCACACTCCGGCATGGAAAACGTTTGGTTATCATGTACCAATAAGCAGCCGCTTACGGCAAGATATATATATATATATAGTTTCTAGGAACCAAGCTTTCAAGTTGCATCCAGCATTGCTATACAATTATGTTTGCGTTTCTTGGACTTTGGTTTTATGTAATAATATTCAGAACAGGGAAGTGCAGTTGTCTCAACTCAAGAATTAATATTGATATAGACGTTGATCTTCACGAGTCTGATCTGAAAAGCTTCGTTTTCGTTTGTCAAACAAGTTATCAAGGTAATTAAAACACTAACACAAACATTTTCAGTTATCGGGACCAAAGTACACCACAGTTTCACATAACTGGTTATTTCAATTTCTGTTTATTCTGAATTCGCATTTTAAGTTGAGCGAAAGCTATATTGCTACTTTCGAATGTCTTGGATGCTCTTGTGGTCTGGGGATATCTTACAATAGCCAGAAAACGATCAACGCAACAACGGAACTTCTTTAGGTATCCTAAATCATAGTCTTCTCCGCCAACTTTCTTGAAGGTTGGGTAGAAATCGGTTAGATACTGGTTTAGAACCGATGGAGGAAGGTCTTCGAGGTGAACGACCAGGTCTTCACGCTTACAAATCCACCTCTCCAGATACGCTACAGCCCCGGCGATTTGTTTCAGTCGCTGAATAGAGATCCCTTGTACAGCCCCCATGCGGGCACGCACTTCCGGTACGGTTACATAGTACTTGGTTGTACACTGTGACAATCTGTACCTTCCGAAATCTGGGACAGCTTTTTAAGAGAAAGAACAAAAATAAGACAACTGAGTAAAGGTTCGTTAAAATGTCTTTTCTAGATTAATAAAATGTTTAGGAAATGGAAATGAATCATAATGGCGTATTTTGATTGCTAAGATATCTCCTATTCATGAGGTGATAATGTTAATTGTCATTTTTGTCTATAACAGTTGTTCATTACGTCGTTTCAACCAGACGAGGAATATTAGTTATGAGTGGGCCATCTTCCACACCATTACACTTACATTCTTAGACACGCTTAGATAACTTAGTGTAAATTACACTACATGGTGGCGGCCATCAGATCTCAAGGCCCGTTCTCACTGTGCGATTTATCGAACCGACTTGTAGGATGAGATTAAAATGCATCCATTTCAATCGCATCCTACAAGTCGGTTCGACAAATCGCACAGTGAGAACGGGCCTTTAATTATCAGATCTTACGACTACGGTTATTGACCAATCAAATCCAGCATTTGCCGAGAAACCTGATTGAGGGATAAAGAGTAATACATAGGAACTATGTTTTTCGCCAGACAGGTCATAAACATATCAGACGGGAGCAAGGGATCTTACGACTTATTGACCAATCAAATTCAGCATTTGCCGAGAAACTTGATTGAGGGATAATGAGTAATATATAAGAATTCTGTTTTCTTGTTTTTACTGTTAAAAGTATATTGACCTTGTTTAGTTCGGTTTCTTGATCTTAGCTTGTGATGCAGACAACAACATCAGATGGAAATTCCCTAAATAATTAATTTTTCAACAAGAAAAAAGTCAACGATAAAAAACACAATAAACTTAAGGAGCCTTAGTACAGCAAACCAATTAAAAGATGTATGGTACTTCCTAATACATTTAAATATGACAAAATTCCAATAGAACCCTTAATAAAAACAAACCAAATGGCAAATGCGATTCATGAAACGGTTCCATTGACAGATATGTCTCTAAAATAAGATTGCTTCTCTCAAGGCTTCATCTGGGAGGCACAAATGTTACACATGCTCAGATAAATTGCCCATATATTTAGAATCACATAAAAAATGATGGATTGAAGATTAACATACCAAAAGTTTCAATGATGATGGATTGAAGATTAATATAACAAAAGTTTAAATGATGAGCGTTTAAGAACCACCAATATTTCTTAACACTACACATGCCCTTATGACCTCACAAGCACATACTCTTATAAATCTATGTTTTGTCTTGCTCTACATCTTTCACACTATGGCTAAAATCATAGATATGTATACAGGTACCCTCTGATAAAAGGTCACAGGTCATAGGTCACCTCTGATATGAAATACACAGGCCCATATGTTATTATATTCCCATCCAGATTTGCCTTTCAAATACCAACAGAGCACGTCTTAAAATAAACTAATTGTCAAGAAAAGAACTTTCCTATCACATATTAGACATAGATATCTCAAAATAACTAGATAGGCTAATTACAAGCGACTTCTGGCAACTTAGTCGCCATCTTGCTAGGTGATTTTTGACTTGCGTTACCAAGTTGTTTTCTAGTCTAATGTGAACTTTTCTGCCATTATTTTCGAGAATGGAATACATTTTAAGCGGTAGGTGCTGTATGAAATTCCTCGCCCATCATGACAAACGTGTAAAAGTGGCTTTAGTAGGGCCTATGTCTTGACTATCGTGCAACAACAACAACAACGACAATAAATGTTTTTTCAAGCGTTAACCTCGTTCTGGATGGTAACGTCAATGTTATAGTCCGCCATCTTACTAGGTTACGGACTATTGTGCCGTTTTCTACTGCGCAGTGCATAGTGCTTAGCCAATCTAGTTATTATAAGATATCTATGTTTAAAGACATCAAGAGTTCTTTGGATAACAATACAGTTGTCTCTTCCAGTTGTTAAACGCTTCTTGGCTTTGTGAAAAGCATGGCGATTTTATGATGGAAAACTGGTAGTCTTTTTCTCTGAGAAATCTCTCCAAGCATGAGCGGATTTTGCTCAGGTAACCAACGTCGTAGTATTCGCCGTTAAGTTTGGAAAGTCGTGGATAGAATTCGGCCAAATATTTATCCAAATCTGTAGGAGGGATATCCTCTATTTTGAGATGTCGTCCGATTTTTTCAAAGAGCCATTTCTCAAAGGTTCGAATTGACCAGCTTATCTGTTTGAGAGTTTGAATCGTTTTGAGCTGTGGGTTAGGCACACGGGTTTTAATCACCTCAGTTCGAAGGCTCGCTGGATAGTCAAATTGGTTTAAAGCAGCAGGACACTCAAAAACAACGTCGCCCGTGATTACACGTCCGGTGGCTCTTATGTTATCTGAATACAGAAACAGAACACATTTCATAAACATACGTCGGTCACGTTATTTCACTATTTGATTGGTTAATTATTCACGACAAATGAGGTTATTTGTCTTATATGCATGGAGGCTTTGTCAAGTCTTTTGTGTGAGAAACAATACAGGCCACAGGCTTAGCCACAACCCAGACCACCCACGGGTACCCGCAACATTCTTTGGATTAATTTAGGCCCAACTAAATGAAGAAATTTGACAAGCTACTAAGATCCAGTTAAAAAGGTAGACACATAAGCGCGTCAAAAATCACAAAAAATCTCGGTGTACAAGGTGAGAATCTCCAAAGATGAAGAAACGTATTTTCAAATATCCAAATATATTAAACTTAAAATGACAAGATCTAGGCTACAAGATTTATTGATAGGTTGATTGGTTGATGTTTTACGCCGCACTTAAGATTATTTCACTGATATGGCGGCGTTGCCAGGCTTAATGTGGGAGGAAACCGGGCTCATTGCCCAGAGCAGACCCCGACCTTCGGCGAGTACCTGGCAACTTTTCCACAAACGGCGACCAAATGAAAAATTCACTTAGAATTGTTCCAATTGTTATTGCTCTTAGTGGGATTCGAACCCGCGCTGCATCGATGGAAGGTCTATGTGGGACGGTCACTCTAACCCACTGGACCACCGAGGTCCCTAGGCTCAAGAGAGGCTGTAGACAATGAAGTCCCCACAAAGCACTAAAACGTAAATATCTGTCGTCAACAAAACAATAAGGCCAAAACTTTTTTGGTTGATCTTTTACGGGTTGTCTGTGGCTCAGTCTCTCAACCAGACACAGGCCTTCCGTCAATGGGTAGCGGGTTCGAACACAACTGTCCGAAAAAATCTGAGTGTGTTTTTGTTACTCACCGAAAGTTTCCTCTGAACCTGGTAACGCCGCCAATATAAGTGAAATAATATTGAGTAAAACAACAATCAATTAATTTAATGATATAGAATTGGGGGAGGGGGGGGGGGGGGGGGGGGTTACAATATTTTTGGTTTAAATTTGACAAAAGCGCTGATACGTGTGATGAAAATATATTGGAATTTGTCAGTAAAGCTAAAATTATGCTACAGGGTACCATGGAGTCTTTAATATGGTAAAAAATGTTCAGCTGCTGGTATATTTCTGTCTTTTAATGCAGTGATTGTTTCCGCATTACGATAATGAACTCCTTAAAGTGGCATGAGCTGCCAAATTCTTGATATTTTGTCGATGAAACAGAATGTTGAAATTATCCGCTATTTTTCTCAAGAAGAATAATTCAAAAGCTTTTTAGTGCTTCTAGTCTCGAAAATGTACGATAAAGTATTGTTTTGAACCAACTTTGGCTTAGAATGAATGAATGGTCGTCCCAGTTATTTAAATTTTGTTTACTTTTCGAACACTATTCCGGTTCGTATGGGCCACATACTGCATGAATTTCCCTCATTCCAACGACAATCATTTAGTTTTTCGATAGCCTTCAAAGCCTCTTACTGTCGTGACGATCAGAAATCATGAAAAAGTGTGAATTTTGGCAGCTCATGTCACTTTAACTATTATACAGCCCAATCCACAAATGCTGCTTTTAAAATCAAACAAACAAATACCACACTGCGTCAGATTATCAAAAACACACAGCCCGAGATTGATTGATTGTTTGATGTTTTACGCCGCGCTCAAGATTATTTCACTTATATGGCGGCGTTGCCAGTTTAATTGTGGGAGGAAACCGGGATCTGCCCGGAGGAAACCCACGACCTTCCGTTGGTAACTGACAACCATTCCACATAGGTCGTTCGAGTGAAAATCGAGTCATAAAAATTTCCAAAGAAATCAAACCGAGCAGAAGTTTGAATCTAATTCACTTCTTAAGTTGTTTTTTCCATGCACTAAAAGCTTGTTGGCTTTTGAAGAATTCGGGTGATTTAGTTAACGAAAAAGGATAATTCTTTTCTCTGAGAAAACGCTCGAGATATGACCGAAGTTTAGTCAAATATGAGGAGTCATAGAATTGGCCGTCCATCCTTAGAAGACCTGGAAAGAACTCCGCGAGGTACGAGTCTAAGTTCGTGGAGGGAACATCTTCGATTCTAACGTGGCGACCAACTTTTTCGAAGAGCCATTTTTCAAATATGTGCACAGAAAAGCTTATATCAGTCAAAGTTTGTATGGATTTGAGATGAAAGTCAACCACTCTTTCTTTAATGAGTTGTCTGTCGAGAGATCGTGGATAAGAAGTCATCATTGGGGCTGAAGATTTCTCATGCGATTGAAGTCCCGTGGAAGTAGCGTCTGCTCCGTAGCTGTAGACCTCTAACTCACATGTCTTAATATGACCTGAATTAAAACCAAAAATGGTATCAGTCAAGGTGCACAGTCTGTCTACCGTTAATTTGAAAGTTGATGTGCAAATACAGTGCAAGATAAATAGCCACTACTATTCAAACAAACAAGTTTTTCATAAGACTTCACGGGCCACCCGAAATACGTATATATTGAGCTTTCTAGAGTTACTTGCACTAACTTGCACAAGACATTTTGTGATTTTGATCAACCAAAAATTCCAATCCAAGGGTACTATGTTATTGCGCTGAGACAATTAAAGTGAGCTACCAAAATTCAAAACACACCCAAGCTTGGAATATAAAAGAAATAATAAAAGTTCACTAAATTCAAAAGTTAGGAGGAAGTGTATAGAAATATATAATTTGCATGTATCAAGTCATTAACAAAAACTGATAGGCATTTAATATTCATTTACCATTAAATAATTAAACAATCTGCCGCAGCTAAAACTATCTTTATATACACATGTACTAACATTAACAATTCTTTTAGACAAATAAGTACTAATTAAGGGTTAACCTGATAGGTAAAAACAAATCTGAGAGTATCATTGATTTGAAAATGATCTGACGTAATCAAATATAGACTACCAAGAGTCTTATTCATTTTCCGCTATACCCTAAAACAGATTGGTTGGTTGTTTGGTGTTTTACGCCGCGCTAAAGATTATTTCACTTATATGGTGGCGTTGCCAGTTTTATTGTGGGAGGAAACCAGGCTTTGTGCCCGGAGGAAACCCACGACCTTTTGCTGGTAACTGGCAACCATCCCACATAGGTCGTTCGAGTGAAAACCCAGTCAGAAAATTTTCCAATTTTTGGACTGAGTGGGATTCGAACCCGCGACCCATTGGTGGAAGGCTGTTCGGATTGAGCGTCAAATGCTCTACCTACTGAGCCACGGAGGCCCCGTCCTAAACCAGGAGTTGTGTCTAAATAACAACTCCGCATTTATATGACTTTGTGCAAAGATATCTGTAGAAAAAGAATACAGTTCCTTGAGGTGTTAACTATATTATTTGTTTCCTTATTCTTCATTAGTATAGCCTAAATCAGCCTAAATTTCCACTGGTTGTGAAAGTATCCACCACAAATTTAACACAAAAGAAAAACACAGGACAAATTGAAGTGGCACAAGGAGACGTTTCTAAAATTAAATATTTTTCAATGAAATCTTTCAATGGCATTTGGAACGGTTACAATATTGTGAAGGATTACTAACTCTTGACTGAACACAAATGTAAGGGCTACATCGAAATTGCACTTGATAAAAACACCAGCATAGGTGTCGAAAGCTAATGTTGTTCACAAAAACCTACTTGATGCCTTGATTAGTTCTCATTATTATGGAACCCACGTTTAAAGAGAGTTTCAAACGCTTATCAGAACTTGATGGCGTTGTTATCCCATCTAAAGACAAAATCTCATATGAAATCCATAATCCGTTTGTTTTTTTGCCAGAACTTTTAAACAAATCCAGCTAATGCAACTGCAAGAGATGGCTAAGTGTCAGCGTCTGTTACGGGTACTTCCGGGACCTGGGCTAAGTCTCAGCGTCTGTTACGGGTACTTCCGGGACCTGGGCTAAGTGTCAGCGTCTGTTACGGGTACTTCCGGGACCTGGGCCTTTTGGGCGGTACATGTACTGTCTGGTAAAGTCAATGACTTTTTCCGTTGTACCATTCGGTTATATATTGACGTTTTAGGCACACGATAGAAATCACTCGCTTGATTGCGGGTTAATCTTCCCTCCAAGACAGCGGTTACTGCCAATTCCATGTGTTCTTCACTCCAGGATTTGTACAGGCCTCGGGATCCTCCAACCCGATCTAACCCTAAAGCCTTCCTCTGCCAGGCAAACGGTAACCGGACTGCAAACGAGAAAATGTCCATATGTAGATCATGGTTTGGTGGATCGTTACCAGTTTAAAGCAGTACTCAAGATTATCATTTCACTTCAAAAAGAGCCCTGGGATGCAGGTCTATTGGAGAAAGAAGATGGAGGAGGGGTGGGGCGGGGGCGAAGAATGGTGCCAGATACATTGAATTCATGCAAAAAGTTTCAACTTCCCAAGAAATATGCAAGACCCTGGCACCATGTAAAGATCTAGTTCCCTTGCATTCACTGTAATTCTGACAAAAGCTTTTTTTAAATAACGGAGCACACCATTGGTATACCTACACAGCTTTTTTTCCGACTATCAAACAAAAGATGAACGGCCTCAAATTAACAACACCCTTAAAGTTAACTAATTAGAACTTATATCATAAAGAAGTTATAAATATATAGAGTTAAGAAGGCAACCCAGTTAACATGAGATCCTGACTCCATAGTTCAACTCATGGAGCAGTTTCTCAACATATTTACGACCGTCCATTCCAAGGCCTAAATGTCATGGCAACATATACCTTAGTTCATATCAGGTTCCTAAATTCATATCAAGTCCCTAAGTTCATATCAGGTTACTAAGTTCATATCAGGTTCCTAAGTTCATACCAAGTTCCTAAGTTCATATGAGGTTCCTAAGTTCATATGAAGTTCCTAAGTTCATATCAGGTTCCTAAGTTCATATCAGGTTCCTAAGTTCATGTCAGGTTCCTAAGTTCATATCAGGTTCCTAGGTTCATATCGGGTTACTAAGTTCATATGAAGTTTCTAAGTTCTTTACAGGTTCCTAAGGTCTTAACAGGTTCCTGAGTTCATATGAGGTTCCTAAGGTCATATGAGGTTCCTAAGGTCATATGAGGTTCCTAAGTTCATATGAGGTTCCTAAGTTAATATCGGGTTCCTAAGTTCATATGAAGTTCCTAAGTTCATATCAGGTTCCTAAGTTCATATCAGGTTCCTAAGTTCATATGAAGTTCCTAAGTTCATATGAAGTTCCTAAGTTCATATCAAGTTCCTAAGTTCATATCAAGTTCCTAAGTTCATATCAAGTTCCTAAGTTCGTATCAAGTTCCTAAGTTCGTATCAGGTTCCTAAGTTCATATGAAGTTCCTAAGTTCATATAAAGTTCCTAAGTTCATATCAGGTTCCTAAGTTCATGTCAGAGTTCTAAGTTCACACCTCGTTCCTAAATTCATATCAGGTTCCTAAGTTCATTTCAGGTTCCTAAGTTCATATCAGGTTCCTAAGTTCATACCAGGTTCCTAAGTTCATATCAGGTTCCTAAGTTCATACCAGGTTCCTAAGTTCATACCAAGTTCCTAAGTTCATATGAAGTTCCTAAGTTCATGTCAGGTTCCTAAGTTCATATCAGGTTCCTAGGTTCATATCGGGTTTCTAAGTTCATATGAAGTTTCTAAGTTCTTTACAGGTTCCTAAGGTCTTAACAAGTTCCTGAGTTCATATCAGGTTCCTAAGTTCATATGAGGTTCCTAAGTTCATATCAGGTTCCTAAGTTCATATGAAGTTCCTAAGTTCATATGAAGTTCCTAAGTTCATATGAGGTTCCTAAGTTCATATGAGGTTCCTAAGTTCGTATCAGGTTCCAAAGTTCATATGGAGTTCCTAAGTTCATATAAAGTTCCTAAGTTCATGTCAGGTTCCTAAGTTCATATCAGGTTCCTAAGTTCATATGAGGTTCCTAAGTTCATATGAAGTTTCTAAGTTCATACCTGGTTCCAAAGTTCATATCAGGTTCCTAAGTTCATATGAAGTTCCTAAGTTCATATCAGGTTCCAAAGTTCATATGGAGTTCCTAAGTTCATGTCAGGTTCCTAAGTTCATATCAGGTTCCTAAGTTCATATCACGTTCCTAAGTTCTTTACAGGTTCCTAAGTTCATATCACGTTCCTAAGTTCTTTACAGGTTCCTAAGTTCATATCAGGTTCCTAAGTTCACAACTCGTTCTTAAATTCATATCAGGTTCCTAAATTCATATGAGGTTCCTAAATTCATATCAGGTTCCTAAGTTCATATCAGGTTCCTAAGTTCATATGAGGTTCCTTAGTTCATATGAAGTTTCTAAGTTCATACCAGGTTCCAAAGTTCATATCAGGTTCCTAAGTTCATATGAAGTTCCTAAGTTCATATCAGGTTCCTAAGTTCATATGAAGTTCCTAAGTTCATGTCAGGTTCCTAAGTTCATATGAGGTTCCTAAGTTCATATGAGGTTCCTAAGTTCATATGAAGTTCCTAAGTTCATATCAGGTTCCTAAGTTCATATCAGAGTCCTAAGTTCACACATCAGGTTCCTAAGTTCATATCACGTTCCTAAGTTCTTTACAGGTTCCTAAGTTCATATCAGGTTCCTAAGTTCACAAATCGTTCTTAAATTCATATCAGGTTCCTAAGTTCATATCAGGTTCCTAAGTTTATATCAGGTTCCTAAGTTCACAACTCGTTCTTAAATTCATATCAGGTTCCTAAATTCATATCAGGTTCCTAAATTCATATCAGGTTCCTAAGTTCATATCAGGTTCCTAAGTTCATGTCAGGTTCCTGAGTTCATATCAGGTTCCTGAGTTCATATCAGGTTCCTGAGTTCATATCAGGTTTCTTAAGTCACAGAAAATTCACATCTGGTCCCAAGGTTTATTCAAGATTTGATATTTACGTCTACACTAGTTTTTTTCACTGAACTATAGTTGTAAGAGTGAGGTAAACAGCCAACTCGGAGGAAATCAAATACCATTTTTTATGAGTAAATTAAAACATGCATGGATTATTTAAATCAAAACACTGTACAAAGACAAATGATTTGTTAAAATAACAAAAGATAAAGTCATACTAAAATTGATTCGTTTTAAAACCAATGATTAATAACTAACTCTTAAGCTGGGACATAATAGCCAAAAATAAATCAAAATGTACCATGGCTTATATTAGAATTTTAAATTAGAATCAATATTTAAGTTATATATAGACACTAACCCCCACACATGCAAAAAGGTACAATATTTCATTTAATATAAGTGATGACCATTCTAAATTCAATCAGCTCCCTACATGTATGTATAAAATATCTTAAAGTCTTAGAGCTAGCCGAGAAATCTGGGCTATCTTACAGCATGACTTTTTGACATCATGAGTCATATCTGAAAACCGGGAAAGCTACTTAAATTGGGAAAAATAACAGAATTGTAAAATAAAATCTCTGATTAGTTCCATATGTCTAATGTTAAAAGTAGTAATTTATCCCATGATGCACTGGACATGTGTACATGGACGTCCCCTTACATCAGCTTACACATGATTGCAGCTTTCCAGTTACGATTATATCTTTAACAGAAGTTGACAGAAAGACCTCATTTTCAAAGTTCAAGTTGACCAGTCATTTTTAAAAATTCAAAAAATTTGGTCTGATTTCCCTACTTATCAAGTCATTTACTGGCAATGTACATTTTCATTTACCATGGAGCAGGTTAGAAATGCTGGGATAGGGTATTGACCAGTCATCCAGTCATCAAAACTGAAAAGTATTTGTTGATCATGGTCCCAATTGGTATATTGTACAAAGTGTTTCTGGGATTTCCCACGTGTTTTTTTTTTATCCATCGTTTTTGGACATACAGGCGTAAATCAATTTTCTGTTGACAACCTTATAAGCTTGGCATCAGTGGACCTTGTCTATAAAGCTGACTGTACCTGGGACGTCGGAGAACAATATAAGATAGAGTTAGTTCGCCATTGGAAACATGACCTCCTCTGTAAGTTTTTGACATTGACATGATTTGAACATGCGTGTATGCTTAATCAATAATCAATATACCATTAACACAATTAGAAACTTGTCGCAATGGTTATTTTAGACAAAAAGACTTTCCCATATGCCTGTGTGTTTTAGTGTTCATAAAAACAGTATTAAACCAATATTAGGGTTTTTATTCCATACGTATAATCTCTAGAATCCGCCATAGGATTGGTCCTTAATCAATTCTTCTTTGAATAAATATCGGACTGAGTTCACTTTTCTTTGCAAGGTGGATTTGGGAATCTCAAATTTTTTGCAGGCTTTTCGCACACTTAGTTTTTCCACAAGCACAGCTCTTACAGCTAAATCCATTTGTTCTGCCGGATACTTGGCGTAAAGTTTCGCTGGACGATTTGGTTTGTCTGGGACTTGAGGGATTGTTTCGTGTACCGGTGCCAGACCTTGAGATGTCTCATTTTTAACCAGTTCCGTCCAATCAGCAGATTCTGCTCCAACCACTGCAACGAATAAAGAAAAAGCTGTGTCCATTGTTGTAACAGAATCCTTAGACACCTAATTTTTAAACATAAGATTGGCTGATGTCCCTATAACCTATTTAATTTGCACCTCTTGGGGAAAAATAGCCGATAATACTGATTTTGTTTAAAATAGCAAGAGCTGTCAAAACTCGGATTTTTTCATAACTTTGGATTGTCTTGAGGTTAAGCATTTGAAGTCCATTGAAAAACTAAAAGATTGACCTTAAGATAAAATATATCGATAAAAGCAAATACCGGTACGAACAGAAAATGTGTGCCAAAAACGGACAAAACTCAAATAATCAAGATGTAGGAGTATGTAGATTGATTGACTGATGGGTTACTCCGCACTCAAGATTATTTCACTTATATGACGCCGCGGCCTTGTCAGGTAAAGTGGGGAGGGGGGGGGGACTGGGCTCATTGTTCAGAGGAAACCTCCGACCATCGACGAGTACCTGCCAGCTCTTCCACAAACGGGCGATCACTCTAACCCACTGGACCACGGAGGCCCCCCATCCAACATAGAAGCTACGCTGGTCGTTTGGCTAGTGTTTACTAGGCTTGTACAACGTATATGTGCATTGTTAGTGTCAAATTGACAAGACAATTAAATTGAGCAAAATGTTTAAGATGTTTGTCAAAAAGGATATGGTTTTTGGGTTCTTTCAAAACAAAAAATTGTAAAAAAAAAATCTGATTTTATACAAGATGGCTCCCTGTTCGCACTGCTGTTGATATGAAAGGAACCGCCCAGAAGTGGGGGGACATATTCACACCTCTGCTAACGAGCCCTGCTGTGACGAGTCGAGTGACTGCAAAGCGGCTGGCAGGGGAGCTAGTTATTCATTACTGATCGGTCAGTAAACGGCTTAGCCAACAGCCTGCATAATTAGGTTTCACGATCCAAAATCTGTAAATAACAGGGCCTCAGATTACATAATCATAAGAATATTATGGTGATAAAGTCTGCTGCCATTTAAAATTCCAAACAAATTTGTTGTTGCAGTCCCGTCAGCGAGGAAATCACACATGTTTGAGGTGTAAGGTTTTTACAAAGCCGGATCACGCTGTCACACTACGGCGTACGTTATCCGTAAATAGGAAGAGTGAAAAAAAAACCGTTCAAATAAGCGATTACTTGTACATTTTTATTGATTTTATTAAAATATATTTTCCTTAATTGATCTTTTTGTAAAGGAGAATCCAAGTTTGTTCCAATATAAGGGAATTGTTTTTGATAATCGGTCCCTGACGAAACTTTGAGTTTGACTTCGAAGTCGACTGAGTTGATCTCAAGTCGTGTCAAGAGTCAAGTTCACACTTCAAGCCAGTAACTGTTTTTTTCTTTCTTTTTAAATTTTGATTAAAAGGTACGCTCGGGCTTTTAATCATACTAGCTCTACAAATTTAATCTAAAGGTCATTGATCGAATGGGTTGTTATACGCCGTACTCCGTGAATTTAATTCTTATGGTTTTCTAATTTGGACTGAGCCATCACCCCTATTATTAAGTAGACCGTTCCGTTTATACTTTGGCATTCTGCAGCTCCATGTATAACAAACAAGATTTCCGTCATTAAAACTTTATTTCCTTATAATCACACCATCTTTTTACATCGGGAATATTGTACTCGTGAGAAAAAACTTAGTTTTCCCCACAATCTTTGACCGCATGACATAAATATTGCAGCTCCGTAACGGACGTTGTACATGAAGGGCTATAGAATAAAGCGCGAAAAGTTGAAAACAGTGAAGATATTCATACAATACGATCGCTGTAAAAAGAAAAGACAAGAATGAAAGTAATTTATTGTTTAGAAATTTACTTTTATAATCAATTTGGTAATATAATCACGCCTATTCTCACCAAAATAAGCAGCAATGCACATATAACCTGCACACGACTATAGTATACGGAACCCGCGGGTTATTTGCGTGAAAATACGGTAGTCTTACCGGTTATAGTTAGGGCTGTAATATTAAAAGCAACTTCTCACACATTTGCAATGTTACCATTACTTGAAATTAAGATTACTCGAAAGAATAAATAACTTCAGTAAGTGCCGATAGCTTCCCTTTGATTTGTTCTTTATCGTGGAGGTATTTTTTAAATCAAAAGCGGACATTTACTAAAAAATTGTCATAGTTGATCTCGGCATTTCTCCACAATCTGTAAAGTATAATTTGAAAGTATTTAAGCCCAGAACAAAGACTTGACAAAGTGTCATTTTACTTATAATATCTGCTGTATAATTAAAACACTGGCAAAGTGTTCATCTATTGATTGTACTATCTACTTAGGCCTTTGTATACCGCCCACTGTCACAGTCGTCACCTCCGTGGTCCAATCAAGCTGTTCATTGTTTGGTGATTATAGGATTATCCCCTCGTTCCCCATACTCTCTCCAGGGGGTTATCGTCTTTTTTTGCGTGCGAAACATTAGAGGAAATACGGTAATTGTCTTAAGAAGAGGTATATCATTTAGACCTTTATATCCCATCATAAATTGTTGTAATAAAGTAAACCTATGATATTTCATTAGGTTGACGACTGACAGGAGCTTGGCCTTAGTCAGTAGAATTTTCTGGAAAACTTTGTATTACATTGACAATGCTATGCTATGGTAAGAATATCGTCAGACTATATATTATAGGGTTATGGAAGTTGTTTGGCACTAAAAAGAATTTCCTGTCAAAGTCTGTAAAGGTCCATATACTGGAGTCTCCTAATATAGTCATATTGGGGTAACAATCATGCTGTCAAAAGCCTTTTGATTGATTGATTGATTGATGTTTTACGCCGCACTCAAGATTCACACATATGACAGTGTTGCCAGGTTTAGTGGGGGGGGGGGGGGGGGGACTGAGTACATTGCCCTGAGGAAACCCCCAACCTTCGTCCAGTAACTGACAACTCTTCCACATACAGGGACCAAGTGAAAAATCCACTTAAAAGTTTTTAAATTTTTTATTTGGTCTGAGTGTGATTTGAACCCCCGTCTCATCGATGAAAGGTCTGTGTGTGACTGATGGACGATCAATCTAACCCACTTGACCACGGAAGGCCCCAAAAGCCCTTTGAAGGCACCTTCAAGTACTTGTACAGGGCTCATACACAGTAGAACCTGCATGTGGGGGCAGGATTTCATAGAAGCCAAATTGGAGGCTGAATATCTACGTCAAAATCAACTAAAATTTAAACTTCTATCATAAAATATGAGTAAATATCAGTTTGATAAAGACATAATCAATATCTGCATGTAAAATACGAACCCTGATAAAGTTGGAAAAAAAGACCAAAGTTTACAGCACCAAAAAAATGGAAAATACAGGTGTAAAGATTTTTTTTGATCCGTTTGGAAAACTAAGAAGTTCCACTTGCTTTCTGGGGTAGTTCATATTCATCAACTTTGAGTACAAGAATTCAATGCTATATTCACAGACCTATTTAAATCACAATATATCAGCAGGGACTAGCACTTTAATTGGTACCTATGCACATGAATGATCATTCCATGATGGTGAATTATCAGTCCTTGACAATGTATTATCATTCAAAGATGGTGTATGATCAGTCCTTGATGATGTATTATCAGTCCATGATGATGTATTATCAGTCCATGATGGCGTACTATTAGTCCTTGACGATGTATTATCAGTCCTTGACCATGTATTATCATTCCTTGACGATGTATTATCAGTCCTTGACGATGTATTATCAGTCCTTGACGATGTATTATCAGTCCCTGACGATGCATTATCAGTCCTTGACGATGTATTATCAGTCCCAGACGACGTAATATCAGCCCTTGACAATGTATTATCAGTCCTTGAAAATGTATTATCAGTCCTTGACAATGTATTATCAGTCCTTGACAATGTATTATCAGGTACCAATGTATAATCAGGTTGTGTTGCTGTATCATGAAGTGCCTGTCCTCCAAGGGCTTCAGGATTGACTACAAAGTCTGGTATTTCATCCGTATTTAACATAGAATCAATGCCCTTGTCAGCATTAGTCATTGTCATCTCTTGTTTGGCTTTGGCCACTCTTCTATGGACAGTGGATCTGGGTAAATTTAATAATTTGGCCGCTTTTCTAGCCGACATAACCCCTCTAAGGACCAGATCTGTAGCATTGTCCATATCCCTTTCCGTCCAACGTCTCTTAAATTCATAGTCCACACTGTCAGACATTTCACACAGAAGATGAGCACCAGTTCCCTCCCCTTGTACAGCGGAGTCTATTCCAACTGCAATGTACAAAACAAAATGTTTTGGGTTGAATCAAAAGTAAACCATAAATGAATTGATCTGGGCTTCTAGAAAGGTTCTCCAAGTTCAAAGAAAATTTAGAAATATTGCTTCAACTATTAAGGAAGTGTGAATGAATTTCATCACAAGCAGCATGGGTCTACGGTCTACGTAACAAATGGAACGCCAGACAGAAAATACTCCTACAGCGTTTTTGTCACCACAACCTACTGAATATGGACTACTGTTGGGCTGATCTCATTGGATACCCAAGCTGCCGTAAATTAGAGCATAGGCCTACAACATGGACCGGTTGCGTCTAGGGCACAAGTTACTATTGTTTAAAACCTGATTTACGTCCGATGTGTAAGACAGCGCCCAGGACTATCAATAGTCAGGAGGATTAAAAGCCAATGGATGGATTAAAATAACAGGAAATACCCAAAGAACCAAGAAAAGAAACTGGCCGGCAAGATGTGGGCTTCTGACACAGAGCCAGGAGTCATTTTGTCCATAAGTTAAATTGTCTTTATAATCTTGAAGGTTCATCAAAATCGCCAATGTCATCAAAATTTTTGTCCAAAAAAGACAAGTTTACCGACCTGTTGAACCCAATCAAGATGTATCCTTATAAAGACTGTTGTCATCAGATTCTTCAGGTTCCACAAAAAACTGTGGTATTTCACTACTATTATATGAATATCTAGCACTCTGATCTGTGTGGGTGACATAACTCTGTGCCAATTCTAGTCTTGCTTTTGCTACTCTCCTATGAACAGTTGACTTTGGTAAATTATAAATTTTGGCTGCTTTCCTTTCTGACATCATGTGTCCAAGTACAAGACTTATGGCTTTTTCCATATCACTTTCAGTCCATTTTTTCTTTAAATCATAATCCAATTGGAGAGTTGCTTCCCCTGGAAAAGGCACACCAGTTCCCTCCCCTTGTACAGCGGAGTCTACTCCAACTGCAATGTACAAAAAAAATCGGGGTAGATGCGAAATGTAGCGCAACAACTGATTGGCACTTAAACTGTAACACTCTTAGTTTAATATGGTTGTCATTAAACCCATGCTGCTAGGAAAGTCAAATCAATGGTTTCATCCAGAGAGACATTCAGTCAGGAGAAATCTTTTAAAATGCACAGTTAAAACCGAGTCAAAAACCTGACCAATGAAATTTTTTGTCAATTTGTTTCCACAAAGAACCTTTATGCTATTCAACAATACATGAATCTGAAATGTGCATCTCTATCCAGACAGCGGCGTCTTTGATAGTCTGAAACTTTGGGGATAAATATATACGTGAATACAAATCCGACCGGTCGCAAGCGAAGACAGCTGCAGTTTGTTCTGACTGATGCAAGGAAAGTGAAAAGGAAGACTTTGTGTTATGCTATGGCCGCAAACTGTTCAAAATAGTCTGCCATATTCTACACCACAAAGGATCTAAACTTTAGAAGCCTTGAAGTGATTGATTTATAGAGTGGTGATTTAGTGAGTAAGGATCACACTCAGGATTATTTCACTTATATGGTGATGTTGCAAGGCTTATTAGATGGGGGAGGAAACTTGGTCGAGTGGAGGAAAACCTTCACAGCCGGCCATCACATATTACATTAGCTGAGAAATCTAGGATCTGCAGAAATTTTTCCCTCTCCGTATTCGTCATACACATTACTAACCATATGATACTATTAGACCGATAATGCCGGCTAATATTATGTTTATGAAGACTAAAACACACAGGCAGAGGGAAAATCTTCTTGTCTAAAATAGCCATGGAGACAAGTTTCTAATTGTGCTAAAAAGAGGTATCATGTCATTTAGACCTTTATACTCCATCATAAATTGTTGTAATAAACTAAACCTACATGTATGATATTTGACGACTGACAGGAGCTTGGCCTTAGTCAGTAGAATTTCCTGGAACACTTTGTAATACATTGACAATGCTTACGCATCTTAAGCTATGACAAGAATATCGGCAGACTGAGATTGAACCCCATAGGATCATGGGAAAAGAAAGTGAAAATTTTGGTTCCCTCCACATGTACAAGTGTTTAAGTGAAAACAAGTTTGGAGTAAATTATCTGTATAATAACATGGTAAAATCATGATGTTCCGGAATCCTTACAATCCAAACAAACCGTATTATGAAGCCTTCGGAAAATCCCAGGTGTCAGCTTCTAATCAGATGAATGTATCAGCCTACCAAGGAGTCCCATTCTTATATTTAGGGCGGATTGAGTACTACTGGTATTCCCATATACATAGAAATACTTATAAAACGGTGGACATTGGTTTGCTTTAAACAGGAATCCTCAGAGTTTATCAGAGAAGTTTCCTGCCCAAATCCGGTGCCGGTGTCTTTATGAAGTGCTTATGTCAAATCCTTGTGCTGTTCACAAAAACTTACTTTGTGGTGATGCCTTAATTATCGAGATCATTAAATAGGAAAAGTTGCTAAGTTCCCTTTTTAAAAGAAATTCTATAAACAGTCCAATTTGAGAAAGAAGGTATGAATATTAAACAGTTCAGTTAAATTGGTTACATCTCAGATAATATTATCATAACTCATCAAACAGAAATAAATACATGTTACTAATGTACAGCTGAAGAAAAAATATTCCCAAGTCATATAACAAATTAAAATTTAATACAAAAATATGTTCCAATGTTTTATGTACAAAGGGCTACACTCTTGACAGGCCTCGATATAAGGGATTTTCAGGTGATCGGAAAAGCGTTCCCCCCATTGGGAAGTCTGAAGTCGGGTGGTCAATTTTTTCGGTCATTCGATTGATTGATTGTTTGGTGTTTTACGCAGCGCTCAAGATTATTTCACTTAAATTCGCCACTGTCGAAGGAAGTGTGGAAAAACAACAGTCCACTTACTGATAACAATTCCTCCCCATTGGTTTTTGTCTACTACAGCTTATTTGTGTGGGGGAAATTGTGGATAAAGTTTAAATTACAGTCACGAAAAAAAACAAACAACAACTGATCGTTCTCCTGATTTTGTTTTCAGGTGATCAGCGGGGGATCAATCATTTTGATCGCCTGTTCTACCAAGGCTGCTTCGGACACTACATGTACAATACATCCAGGCCTATATATTTACAAGATACATATAGCCAACACATCATTTTGTAGAAAGCTCAATTTAACTCAAATTCATGCTGTTACCTGTATAATTTTGAAATTTAAGTTGACTATAGTCCTATATTATTCCTTTTAAATGTATTCCTATAGGGTAAAAATAACACGCTGGATATGAAAAAAGGAAGGTAAGAAATTCAATCACACATTCACACTTACCTGAGATTTTATAATACAAAAAGTAGCAATTTTATCAGACAGATTAATATAAAAATATATATGCAATTATGTAACCAGTTTTGTTGACTGGGCAGGTAGGCCAGAAATCCAATGCCAATTTTGGATAAATTGAAAAAGTTTGACAGGCCTTGGACAGAATTTGAATTCATAAGTGTTATTGTTGATACTGTTTGCTTCCCTTGAAATCCTTTTATCCAAAATGTAAAACGTACACTGTAATGATTTCAATCTTTATAAAGGTAAATATTAGTGGTTCACTTTGATAATAGGACAGCCCTCCAACAATGTGCAACATGCTCTAATCACAAACATTGAGAAACATGACAGACTGGTCTGTAACATTCATGGCCATAACCATTAAGTCTATGGTCAGATATTTTGAGCTGCCAAAATGTTGATACTTTGACGTTGAAACAGAATGTTGAAATTATCAGCTATTTTTCTCAAGACGTATAATTTAGAAGCTTTTTAGTGCTTCTAGTCTCAAGAATGTACGATTAAGTGTTGTTTTGAACTAACTTTGGCTTAGAATGAATGAATGGTCGTCCCGGTTATTTAAATTTTGTTTACTTTTTTAACACTATTCCGGTTCGTATAGGCCACATACTGTATGGATTTTCCTCATTCCAACGCCAATCATTTAGTTTTTCGATGACCTTCAAAGCCTTTTACTGTCGTGACGATCAGAAATTATGAAAAAAAAGTGAATTTTGGCAGCTCATGCCACTTTAAATATATGGCATCAAAAGAGCCCTTTTAAAGCCATTTATCTTGAAGAGCAAATCCAAATTTTTTTGCCCTACATGTACGTCACTGGCTCCATGGTGTTAGACAAATCTCGTGAACATTTGTCCAATTAACAAACTTAAAACTTAACCAAATAATAACATGTAGTATGTACAATCCTTTTCTCTGAATTTTCTTGAGAATCTCAAACAGAATTTTCACACAAAATGTCTGATAAAAGAGCTACTTTTTGCTACACATCCTTAAGACACATAAAACACAACAGATATACATTGTGTACATGAACAAGTATTGTAATTAACCGACATTGATTGACCCAGAAAAATTTCAGGGCAGGGTGAGAATCAAACTCACGACCCACCGCTTTTACCAACTGAGCTCTGTGTGTATGAGAGAAGCAACCCGTTCCCAGCAGGGCCGAATAGCTCAGTTGGTAGAGCGGTGGAACGGTAACCCTAGGTCGTGAGTTTGATTGGAACCTTGCCCCGGAATTTTTCAGGCTTAATCATTGTCAGTTAACTACTAATTTAGTAATTTCCCTGATGAGGATTGCAGCTTGCTTTCGAAATATTGTAATTACTTATAAATTTAACTCCAGACCAATACATGTGTGTAAAAACAACTGAAAGTGATTTTCTATAGATGGCATATGACATTAATATTTAAATTTACTCAAGTTATGTCCTAAACTACTTGAAAACCATTCACCAATGTGGGCAAAGTGGCAAACCTGGTGTATGTCATTTTGTCCTATGTTTTTTTATATTTATAATGTAAATGGTAAAGTCCATGTACATGAAAGAAACTTGTGAATTTGCCATAGATCTGCATCTACCATCACGACCCAGTTCCTTTAAGGAAGGTCATTTTTGTAATTATCTTATAACCTAAACAGGAGATCTGGCAGTTAATTCCTAGAAAACGGTCCAAATATAGCATGTAGATAAAAACATACCAGTCAACAGATTCTTGATTTTGGACATCCAAGAAATGCATGTCACATGGTCTCTGATGACCTGAGAGCCACAAAGTAGGTTAAAACATCTCAGTGGACATGATTTGCATTGTGCTGTGCTCCAGTTAAAATGTCACAACAAAGCACTTACTTTCACCAAACTTCTGATTAACGTGTTTTTTTATTTATTTTTAATAATATGCAGGAGAAAATAATGCCCTGTACTAACATGTAAAGCATGATCATGGGCTTACATGTAGCATATACAATTTACACAGCCTTGGGTGCAAGTTACTTTGTTAAAATTACTACATTGTTAAAGGAAACGAGAAAGCATAGGATGATCACAGCTGCTGAGTCATATTGGTTTGTATCACTTTCAGTATAATTTTACTGATTCTCAATGCTGCCACTAATATTTTGCTTGGATGGCAATCTCCCCCCCCACCCCCTCCCCTTTTGAAAAAGAGCACTAAATAGAAATCCATTTTGCTTGACTGAAAGGCAGACCACTGTTTCTCGAACTCATAACACGTTTCAATAATTTTTTTAGGGTTTTATTATAAAATAAGAAGCATTTGAATGTTATTATTTTCCTCTTTTTATCCTATCAAATTTGAGTCAAATGTTCTAGTATCAGGTTGTTTACCTTGTGATCTAGTAAAACAATGATTTGGATGACAAAAGCGTATTTGAAAAGCATCTTTGGAGCAACTGTCAAGAAAATTTTTCTAATGTAAAGGTTGTCTGCAATACGTGTCGTTCTGTGTTTTAAGGGCATTAGTGGGTATAGTTTAATTATAACTGTATCTATTTCTGGAGTTTGGTTTGCCTTTAACCCACATTAATGAATGGTTAAACAAACGTAATATGAGAACCAGAGATAAAGTGACCCACCTGAATTGATATCATCTTGTACTTGTAGGTCTGCCGATTCTCCTGTTGATGTTGATGGAATGGGATTTAAAGAGTTATTCCCCTTAGGTGTGTCGATAATGCTGAAATCTGCTGATATATCCGCTGACATTTCAGTCGATTCATCTAAACCACTTTCACTAATTATTGACATGAGACTTTGATTGACAGGTTCTAGAATTGATGAGGATGAAGAAAGTTTGTGCATTTTATAAGGACTATCATCTGCTATTTCAGAGCTTGGAACTGGGGCAGATCGTTTCCTGGCGTGGTTGCGACTGGGTGTAAATTCTTCTTGAGAATGTACACTGACTGGAAATACTTCTGCTGGTTCTTCTTTTATATATACGAGTTCAGGTGAAAGTCTTTCATGGGTAGTTTCATGTTTTAAATTGTCGTTATATTCTTGGGATGGTTCGTAATGAGGTTGGATCTGCAGAGTGCTCTCCCTTTGTTTGATCCTCTTTGGCGGACCTTTGTGTCCCCTTAGCCAGCTTGGACTTGGAGCCTCGCCTGAACATTCTGAATTAAATAGGATAAAATGTATTTTACAGTTGCATTAATGTTTATAACAATATTATAATGATTTGACAATGTGTATGATAAAGTAACGTGACAACCGACATATTTTTTGTTGTTCAAAATCTGGAGAAAACCAATGAATTTCAGGCCACAGTAAACAAGAGAAGGAGGTAATACTTCGGCTCTATCCCATTGGTAGAGCTGCAGTTGTAGTATGAGGAATCTTATATTTTTTTAACACTATGACACACAGGCACAGGGAAAATCTTCTTGTCTGAAATAACCATGAAGACAAGTTTCTTATTGTGTTAAAAAGGGACATGTCATTTATGAGGAATCTTATACATGTACTTTACCATCTCAGCTACGGTAGATAATAATACCTGCCCAATCCAATTGTATATACAGAACATACCTAATGAAATTGATCCTTTTGACTTATATTCTGCCAGTCTTAAATCCAGCCATATCGCAAATTCTGATAAAATGTCTGGTTCACTACACAGCTCCCCAATGATACAGGCAAATTTATTCTGTACTCTCTCCAATGAAACGCCCATTGTTCAGACTTGAATGAGTGGTCAGCTTAAAAATATTGATGTTGTTCAGGCTGTTAAATGGAAAATATAAATATATTTTAAATATGATCATAATTTAGTTCAGGAATGCATCATGCAGCTGTTTTTTTTATAAAATCTGCTTTAAAAAGTGTTTCCTGCCTTCATCATACAATAATGACAATGGGATGATCTTTTCACTCTCTTGAGTGTCTGGACATCTCCAAACCGATTTGTTTCATCTGCCGGCACTCGGCTGGATTTTATGCTGAATATCGACCTCTTCGCTTCCAATCAACACTATATTCTTAGTTATTGACCAACAGCTTTCAGAAACTCCAGTTTCGTTAAAATTTAAACTTCATTTAATTACAAATTTGTGTCAGATTTTTCTGCCCATCTTCAAACTCTTCATCCAAAATTTGCCCTGTCATAATTTCGTATTGTCCGGGTTGCTGGATGAAGCTCTTAAACGAAGAGGCTTAAATTAAAATGTTTTATTTAAGTTGAATTGTAAAGGTCAGTGCTGTAGACTAGATTGTATTCGTGTTATTATGATGGATTTGAAATTCCTGACCCCAACAAACTCCACATAGTTCAAACTGTTCTAAACTATGATTTTGTGTTAATTTGCGTTTCCTGCTTTGTCCATTCGTTAGATAGCGGGAGAAGGGGAGACCACTCCATGTGCCTCTGCCCATGCCCATGTTTTAAAGAACTTGAACAGTCGATGAAGATTACGAAGGATTTACCGAATATTTCTACTCCAATACTCCGCATATATGTTTAGTATGTTTGTCCTTAAGTTGGCTGAATAGAAAAAAGATTAAATTTGACATTTAGCACCAAAAATGATAAAAAATATGCATCGCTCAACTGACCTATTTCCACCAGGTGCCTCCAATCTCAAACACCCATTTATACCTCCAGACGATGGAGAGTTCAATGTGGGGAGAATCCATTAACTGCTATAGATGTCAAATCTTGAGGATTTGGTTATATGACAGAACCAAAAAATAAAATAAAATAAAAAGAATTTCATATACGAAAAAACCGTAAATATCAAAGCCGAATACAGATATTTTAGTTCGCGTGCTTGTCGATCCCGCCAGACTCGACAGAGTGGCAGTGCGACGGCGTACGGCAGCATCGCCGGACAGTCGTGAGTCACTTTTCAACCAAAATACTTTCACTTGGTGAACTGAGAGCATGTAGGCAGAACATGTTAAGAGTTTTGGATTTGTGACAAACGTATTTCACAGCAATGGCGACGCTTTTTACAATGGCAATCCAAACCAGCCAATGAGATGTGTCCATTTCACGTATATAGGCCTACTTTATTGTTTTTTTTTCCCCCAAAGATAATTTATCAACCTGCAGCTGTAAAAAAAAAAATAAATATATAAAAAAAAAAAACCAGTGAAAGATGGCAAATTGAAAAGTTATTGAAAATTGCGGTCATTTTGTGACACTTTTAAGGGCGCTTACGTGCAGTCTGTAGACTAATTCAAAAAGTTAAATCTGACTAGCTATCTTAATTCATTCTGTACGGAGGCCTATTAACTAGTGCCATGGGTGGAATTTTGACTTTTCCAGTGTTTTCCCGTCTTTAACAGCATTTTGTACAAGCTAAAACTTGGTTTTGAGAAGAGAGATTCTGTATGTCGAAGAAAATCAAGCGTGTATCATAAGAATCATACCTTGAAGTAAAACGATTTGCAGAGAAAGTCGAAAAACGCATGTAAACTGTCAAATCACCAGGGAAACATTTCCACCGCGGTGGGAATGTTTCCATCGCGGTGAGAATGTTTCCACCGCGGAGAAAAGGTTCTCACCGCGGAGAAATTCACCGCGGTGAGAGCCTTTCCACCGCGGTGGGGACCTTTCAACCGCGGTGGGAACCTTTCCACCGCGGTGAAAAGGTACTTTCCACCGCGGAGAAAATGTTATCACCGCGGAGAAAAGGTTCCCACCGCGGAGAAAATTTTTCTTAGCGGTGTAAACATTTCCACCGCGGTGAGAACCTTTCCGCCGAGGTGGGAACCTTTCCACCGCGGTGAAAAGGTTTCCACCGCGGTGGAAATGTTATCACCGCGGTGAAAAGGTTTCCACTGCGGTGATAAATCACATTATGTCTCGAAATAATTTGAATTTCAACCGCGGTGGGAACGTATCCACCGCGGTGAGAACCTTTTCTCCGCGGTGGAAACATTCTCACCGCGATGGAAACATTCCCACCGCGGTGGAAATGTTTCCCTTGTGATTTGACAGTTTACATGCGTTTTCCGACTTTCTCTGCAAATCGTTTTACTTAAAGGTATGATTCTTATGAAACACGCTTAATTTTCTTCGACAAGCAGAATCTCTCGTCTCAAAACCAAGTTTCCGCTTGTGCAAAATGCTGTTAAAGACGGGAAAACACTGGAAAAGTCGAAATCCCACCCATGGCACTAATAGGCCTCCGTAATTCTGATATGACAGTTTATGGATTGTTTGACGACATCAGATAATTATTTAACAATTAGGAGGCAGGTAAGGAATTCACTGACCTGGTGAGTTACCTGTCGATTTGACTACACAGTAGGCCCTATATGGTTTGTACGTAAAATAAACCAAACACTACATACATTTTTTAAATTCTTTTTCTCGATCAACCTAGCTATTGAAAGGCAGATGGTTATTTTAAACATGAAAATGGATAAATTGTCTCACGACTATCCGCTGATGCTACATTTGCAACTTTCTTTACAGCCACGAAGTCTTATTTTAGCGCTAGAAATATATTATGAGATGGAGTTTATAACCCTGTTGTTTGTTGGTTGTAGGTTATGAGATGGAGTTTATAACCTTGTTTGCTGGTTGTGAGATGGAGTTTATGGTTGTTTTGTTTATTGTTCGTTACATAGTTTTGTCTGTGCCGGAGGGCTGGGTGGTGGGGGGTGGGGGGGGGGGGTGGGGGGAGGGGCTGGAGGAAGCAAAACTTATGGGGTTCAATCTAAGTTCATCGATGTTCTTGCCATAGTTAAGATGCGTAAGCATTGTCAATGTGTTACAAAAGGATTCCAGAAAATTCTACTGACCAAGGCTAAGCTCCTGCCAGTCGTCAACCTAATGAAATATCATAGGTTTGGTTTGTTACAACAATTTATGGGGTATAAAGGTCTAAATGATATACCTCTTTTTAACACAATTAGAAACTTGTCTCCGTGGTTATTTTAGACAAGAAGATTTTCCCTGTGCCCGTGTGTTTTAGTGATCATAAATATACATGTGTATATGTGTACATGTGTATATATAAATATAAAAAAGGTATGTATAGGCCTATAATGGCTTTGTATAAGTCTTTAAACAATATGTCTCAGAGAAAGACTTTGGGTAAAAGTATCGATTGACAACGTAACAACTGATCACCAAACATGCATCTATACCGTTATCTCGGGAGACTTCGGCCGAAAGGGTTAAATGCAGCAAACTATTCTCTTAATTACGACGTTTAAACGATTCGAGAAGAAATTCCACGATTGCATACCTCCGTCGGCATGTAATAGGTGCCGTGCTCAGAACAAAACAGATCTGAGTAACCTTTATGAGTGTTGAAATTATCGGCTATTTTTCTCAAGACGTATAATTCAGAAGCTTTTTAGTGTTTCCGATTCCCATTCGTCCTTTCCATGAGCTTATATGCTACTATTCAAGATTTGAAGTGATAAGTCAAACCGTTCTCAAGTCATTGAGCGGACAGACAGACGGACTGACGGATGTCGCATGCGGGGCAGTGATGACCTAGTCTTGCGTGTGTGTGGACAAAATAATGTTGGGTCTACTTCTTGCTCTCACACTGACCAAATACTACTTGCTTAATTGGCCAAATTTGACCCATGCACAAAGTTATGCTATCATGTTAACATTGGGCAAGTTGATAATTCCAGGGCCGGCACACAAGATTTCAAAAAAAATTCCTGTAACAAAACTTTTCCACGGAAATCTAATAAATTTCAAATGTTTATAGTTTTTAGTGTCGGATAGCCTACAGGGCATATGCATGTACGTTTTCGTATTGATATATTTAGTAGTTTAAATGAGACATGTCTATCCAGGCAAATCGTGGCCTGTACGAACCGCAAAAGTGTATGTCAAGTAAACAAAATTAAAATAACTGGAATGGACGTTCATTCATTTTAGACCCAAGTTACTTCGAAACTCTACTTAAAGTGGCATGAGTTTCCAAAAATGCACACTTTTTTTCATAATTTCTGATCGTCACGACAGTAAGAGGCCATCGAAAAACTAACGGATTAGAGTTGGAATGAGGAAAATCCATTCAGTATATGGCCTGTACGAACCGAACACGTGTTCGAAAAGTAAACAAAATTTAAATAACCGGGACGACCATTCATTCATTCTAAGCCAAAGTTAGTTCAAACAATACTTTATCGTACATTTTCGAGACTAGAAGCACTAAAAAGCTTTTGAAAAATAGCCAATAATTTCAATATTCTGTTTAAACGTCAAAATATCAACGTTTTGGCAGCTCATGCCACTTTAAGCGTGCATTCTCAAGACAAGTAGATGTCTATCACTAGAAGACACTAGAAGACAGGCTTCAATGGAAAAAAATGCACATTTTGGCATCCAGAAATATTTATAACGGAAAGAAAATCAGTTTTAAAGACGATTGCTTTTTCATGGTAATTGTATTTCAATTGCCCTTATTAACAGATAACAATTTTAACTTGGAATGCAAGTAAAACAGGACGAGACGCGCATGTGTGCGGATAGGAATGCTACATTTATCAAAATACCAAAATAAGAAATTGTCTTGTATTTTTGTGTCCATGTTTATCACACATGTTTACTTGGAATGAGTAAGAATGGTGACGAAAACTAGGCATCGTCTGACTCGAACTGTTCTTCAATTTCCTCGGCCTTGGATAGAGTTGGAGTTTTCGCATTTCCTGGCAGTTGTAATCTTAAAGTTTTCCTGAATCCATGCTGGCTCTTTATAAATTCAATAGATTTGCAAATGGAGTAAGGGTAACCGTTGTCTCGAAGAAATCGCTCCAGATTCGAGCGAATTTTTAAAAAAGATTTTCTGGTGTATGCCACGCCATTATCTTTCTTCAGGACAGAAAAAAATTCCATTAAGTAGGAGTCGAGTTCGGAAGCTGGCATTTCTTCAATAGAGCAGGTATCGCCATATTTGGACCAAATAAATCTCTCCAGAACTGTCACCGCTTTGAGAATGTCCATGGCTGACGTTGGTGGCAGTGATGTAATATTGGGAATGCGTTGTCGGATGACCTTAGTGGAAAGTCTATCTGGAAAGTCACGAGGATAAAGATGGGGGTCCAGATAAGGCGCTCGGAAACGTTGGATTGGTAGTCTTCGAAAGTCATCTGTAAAGTAGAAATAAAATATTTTCATTAGATTTAATAGAGACATAGCATTCTATATGCCAATGAATCGTTTTGTTGCCAATAAGCCTCTTTCGAGTTTGGCTAAAACCCCGCGAGATCACGCGAGAAATGAGTTTAGGGGTATAACTTTCATTGACTGACCGTTCATTTAACATTAGCATCTATGGTGATCGACGGTTATAGTGTGGTTTTGTCTTTAATTCTTTATTTCTTAATCATTTCTTTAATCCAATTTTTTTTTGTGAAACACACCAGAAGCTATCAATTGCGTTTTTGTCAGTTGACTGTAAATACAAATATTTATATCGCGGGGAAACGCTTCGAAGTTGTCAAAAACCAACGGTGAAAACACAACTACGACGTGTTAGAAATAATTTTATTTTTTCGTCCGTCAAAAAGAAGTATCTAATGGCTTTCTATATATCTTGATATGTCTCACAAAAAGACTTTTGTAAAAAGTATAGATTGTAAGCTGAGAATCACAGATAAAACGACAGGGTTACAGCCGATCTCCATAAGCACTGATGTTAATCGGACAGCCGATCGGTGAAAGTTATACCCCTAAACACGGGTCTCGCGTGATCTCGTGGGACTTCGGCCAAACCCGTGCATGCATGTTCAGACCACTGTCAACCAAAGCGGAGAATATATTACCAAAAGTAAGCATCTTAGTCAATATGATATTGTATATATTATATATCATGCATCTATTTTTTGTTGATTGATGTTTTTACGCTGAACTCAAGATTATTTCACTTAGGCCTATATTACGGGTTAAGTGTGTGCGTGTGCATATGGGGGGGGGGGGGGGGGGGGGGGCTGGAGGAAACCCTCGACTAGAAAAACGTCTTTTCGAAAAGCTACACGTAATGGAAGAGGACAAGAATTATCTTTTGTGTCTATGAGTTCTTAAAATGTCTGAGGTAGGAATTGTCCATATTATTAGTTCCATTGGCTTGCAATAAAGGTCTACGGACTTAACCACCTTGTATTTCCAACTCGTATACAGAACGTTGGTATATGTAATATAATAAGTTCGGTTTAATTGAACTAGTTTACTGGAAGAACACAATATGGTTCTTTTCTAGCAAAACCCGGGACCTTCTCATAGGACCATATAGAGATAATGTTATTAGGATTCGGGATACATTAAAGGCATGGCAATTGCGCATTTCGCTAATTTACCTGGAAAGAGTATGAATAAAATGCGACCAACCGTACAGTTGCCATGACGTCGTATCTCTTTTATCGTCAACCAGGATTCTTTTGAGATGCGATTGCTTTGTGAAACGAGCCCCTGGTTTTTGTTAACGAATAAGAGTCATTGAAAAGTTCCATGATGATCGAGATCAATGTGCAGTCAACTATGTTGCTACAAAGAGCTTAAAGGGAAAGAAAATCAAAGCTTTAGACTAGTTTAGATGGAAAGAGTCATTAGTTTTATCCAATTATTGTTGAATAAAAATTTAAGTGCGTTATAGAGAAGTCATGTGATGCAATTTAGCCAATGGCTGGCTAAGCAATGGCGCGCGGTTGCATACTGACCTTTATATTCGGAGACAATCTTACCACTTCAATTTTGTCGCCATGTTTTTTTTGGACCTAAATCTACCATTATACATTAGAGAGCGGTACAAATACGTCATTATTGATCTAAAAATAGCTACACCAACATCACGTCATCCTAAAACGGAAAAATGGCTACACAGATAAGCCACTGAAAGGACATACTTCTGTCTGTTTTTATTAGCTTGAGGGTCACTGGAGGTAATTGACGTGAAATGTTTTAAGTACTTTGAAGGTTGTTATCGACGATAATCCCTATGTATTTCTAGAGATTCCCCTCCTTTAACAAAGCGCTCACTGCAAACAAGAGCCCTCTTCAAAGCCATATTTTTTTCGAGCGACGTCCTTAGGTCTGTTGAAGGGGTAACTGCCACCAATACCGATCTAACGCGGTTTCCAATTCCTGCAGATTTTGTACAGGAGGCTCTAGGGCTTGCATGTTTCTACCCATCCTATCCCAAATGTGCTCTAAGGGATTCAAATCCGCGCAGTTACCCCTTCAACAGATCCGACGTCTCACTGGAGGGTTGAGACGCAGTTTGGAAGCTGATGGAGGCTAAACGCGCTATTGACCTTTTGCTGTAGGGAAGTGTTCTACACCCTCAGAGTGACATTTTTAACTCAATATGTTCGCCCTGTGAAGCCAGATGGACTCTTAAGTTTCATACTCACACGCATCTTTTTATTTTGTTAAAATACACTTGTAATTTGGCTAACGATATTCTAATTACAATGTATAGCTTATTGCCATTAATGGCGATTTCTTATCGCCAGAATGTTGCCCTTTATGATCACAATCGTTTCTGCAACATCAGTTTTCCAACAATCTCCCTACACCAATGATTTTATCGGTCGGTGCAGACTTTCCAGGGGGTGCTTAACCTTTTTCTTTGTGTTTACATGTACGGAAAACTTCGTTGAAACAGAATTAGCCAATGGTTTGAAAGGTATATCAACAAATGCAAAATAAGAGCTTCCTGTTGGTAGAAATCTTCAAAATGTGAATTGAATTAGTTTTTATGAGCAATACATTCCTTGAATTAAAGATCTAGGTTAGTTAAATTGTGTCCGTTATGAACATACACCGGTTCGTAAGGCTACATGTAATCATTTAGTTTTTCAGGGTACTTCAAACGCAAAATTTCTCTGGACAATGTGAATTTTATTTATGGGAAAAAGTCTTCATTTTGGCAGCTCATGTCTCTTTAAGTTAGACTGCAACTATTTCTGGAGTTTCCTCTGGCCTGTAACAATGTAAGGGCCATTGAGACAAGAGAACCCTGGCACCTGCACAGGTGTGAGTAGTTTATAACCACTATATTTTCCCGAAAAACGAAAATCTTTAATAACTTCAAAGTAACTATGAAATATAAAAAGGAAATGAAAGTTGGCAGGTTGATGTATTAAAAATGCGTACTTTATTTTTCCTCTTAAAGAATTATTACAAATTCATATAGGGAGCGCAAGTCTCATAAGAATTATTACCAGATTTTGTGATATCGGGTGACAGATGACGCCATTAAGAACGTTTTTGATGACGTTGCAATTCCATTTGACGCATTTTGTTCCATAACGTCAGATTTAAACGTCATTTTGGAACGAAAAACGCTTAGTCACATGCGCAATGCAGTGCCGGTGACAGGATATTTGAGAAATTCACACGTGACTTGCGCTCCCTATTACCAGTGTGGCTTTGTTTTCAAAAATATATCTGAATGAGATTACATCTGAGAACTAGTTCAGTTCCATGCAGTGCTGTATATAACTACAGGTTTGGGTAGCTTTTAGGTGTACTCTTTGTACACAATGGGATTTTGACAGATTTCCTATGCCAAGTAAACGAATCTATACTTTTGGCAAACGCAATAGATATTGTTATGGAAGCGGGGTAGCCATTTTCTCTAAGAAACCTATCCAAATAGCATCGGAGATTTGTTAATACCCTCGGGGCGAAATCTGACCCGTCGGCTTTACGAAAGTGTGGAAAAAACTCTGTCAGATAACGATCCAGTTCGATGGGAGGAATTCGCTCAACGAGTCTTTCTTCTGAATATCTACTCCACAGCCAAGTCTGCAAAATACGGATAATTTTCACCATGTCGGAAATCAAAGTTCCGGATTTGGTGTCAATGGCTACAATTCGCTTCCGAATGTTCGTTAAACTGATGTAGTCTGGGGCGTCACTGCGGTACATGTGCCTCAGTTCAAGGTCAATAACTCCACCATTTTCTTCGCCCTTCTCCTGCGCAGCGGTTTTAACAGGTGGTCGCCAGAATTTCGCCCCATCTGTGTGGACAAGAAGAAAAGAAATTGGTTCGACGTTTTTGTTTTTTTCTGAAACATATATATTATATGTATGGAACATTTTTGTTAATAGATAAAAATATAGTCCCAGGTTAAAGGAACTCTCACCGCAATAATGCAAAAACTTTGTATAGGCCTACATTAAAACCCGCAGAAGGTTTCCTGTATTTTTGAAAATTCAATGTTTTCCGGTAAACGCAATGTCAAAAATACCATGCCTGGGTCTACACACAAGCGCGCTAGTGTTTTGAAACAGGTGTGTGTGTTTTAAACGAGCTACGTTGACCCACTTAACCAAGAGCTTCATGAAACGCAAAATATACACCCAGTAAAGCACAGTAAACGATACTTAATCCTTTAGGTTACATAATACAGTTTCATTTCCCATTTGTGGTAATGTTAACGTTTTGATTTGTGCTAATTACCATTTTCAAATAGATCAACACAACCAAATAAAGTTGACATAGTGCATGTCGGTTTCAAGCTGCACACATTTTAACATGGGTACCGCCATTTTGACAGTTTTCGGCTTACTTATTCTGAGCCAAACTTCGGTATTTTCAAAATTGGGTGAACATTAAAAAAACACACACAAAAATCTGTTATCAGACATTGATTGAAAGCTTAAAGTATGTACAGTAGACCTATGTTAGTTTCAATCCAATGTTCAAATAACCCAGATACCAAACTATCACTATGTAAGCCACCTCCTAGCTCTAGCTTCATTGGCTTAGAAAACACAAACTGGGTGTTGTGACCTTTAGTTTGTGAGGAAGTGGAATTGATTTACAAAATTGATGAATGTCTCAGGGAGTGTTCGTGAATGTGGTGTCAAAACGGATAAACAAATGTCGATATGCCAATAAAAATATTTTTAGGATTTAATTGATGCAGCCGAAAGTAAGATGTATTTAGTTTCAACAAGTTTCTATATTTCTTTCCAGGTTAAATTCCTTAGATACTCAGCATAAATGTAACAATCTCATGTATGTGTTAGAATACAGGCATAAACTGGTTGTCCTGTCTATGTGTACTACAAGGGACCTTAGTAAAGTGGCATGAGCTGCCAAAATTCGGACTATTTTCATAGATTCTGATCGTCACGACAGTAAGGGATCAGTAAGAGATGTGCAGATCATCGAAAAACTTAATGATTGGCGTTCGAATGGGGAAAATCCATACAGTATGTGGCCGATACGAACCAAAATAGTGTTCGAAAAGTAGGCCTAAATAATACTTAAATAACCGGGACGACCATTCATTCATTCTAAGCCTAAGTTAGTTGAAAACAGTGCTTTATCGTACATTCTCGAGACTAGAAGCAGTCAAAAGCTTCTGAATCATACGCCTTGAGAAAAATAGCCGATAAATTTAACATTCTGTTATAATGGCCAAATATCTCAATTTTGGCACCTCATGCCCCTTTAAAGCTGTTGTCATTTACTATAAGATGACATGAAGACCAAAATCAGTACATCAATTGAAGAAGATAAAAAATAACCATACATGATTAGAACATTGGTAAATTAGAGGTTTGGAAATCTGGACCCCGTTTCACAAAGCGGCGTAGCGTACGTTTTCACGTAACTGCCATAGCAACCCATACTGTAGAGACACGTTAGTATGAAAGTTACGCAAAAAATACATCTACATGTACGCCGCTTTGTGTAACAGGGCCCAGTTTTGCATCACTGCAACTTGCGTGGTCAACAGAAACCTCTATGGTATTCACATACCAGACAGAATGTTTATATGTGTTAAACATTATTGTAAAATGCAAAATGAAAGCCATGTATGCAACATGTACAAGAAGATTTTCCCTGTGCCCGTGGGTTTTAGTGATCATAAACATGTGACAACTTTAGCAGTTTGCAAGACACTACTTGGTCACAAGGTACATGAATATCACCACATTCATAGACTTCTGATATCACTTTCATGTGACAACTTTAGCAGTTTGAAACACACTACTTGGTCATAAGGTACATGAATATCACTGAATACACCTTCATGTGACAACTTTAGCAGTTTGAAACACACTACTTGGTCATAAGGTACATGAATATCACTGAATACACTTTCATGTGACAACTTTAGCAGTTTGAAACACACTACTTGGTCATAAGGTACATGAATATCACTGAATACACTTTCATGTGACAACTTTAGCAGTTTGAAACACACTACTTGGTCATAAGGTACATGAATATCACTGAATACACTTTCATGTGACAACTTTAGAAGTTTGCAACACACTACTTGATCATAAGGTACATGAATATCACTGAATACACTTTCATGTGACAACTTTAGCAGTTTGAGTGAGTGAGTGAGTGAGTGAGTGAGTGATTGGGGTTTTACGTCCTGCTCAACAGTATTTCGGTTATATGAAGACGTTGTCTCCTTGTGACAGGGCGGATTTCCACCGCTCTTTTAGGTGCTGTCTCACCGAGACGACTTGCCGAAGACAACCAGCAAGCACCCTCACCCAGTCACAGTATACTGACACCGGGCCAACCAGTCGCTGCTCTAACTCCTATTGCTGAGCGCCAAGCGAAGCAGTAACAGCTACCACTGTAAAAGTCTTTGGTCTGACTCGACCCGGGCTTGAACCCGGATCTCCCAGGCCTGAAGCGGACGCTCTACCGACTGAGCTATCGGGGCTGGTTAGCAGTTTGAAACACACTACTTGGACATAAGGTACATGAATATCACTGAATACACTTTCATGTGACAACTTTAGCAGTTTGCAACACACTACTTGGTCATAAGGTACATGAATATCACCACATTCATAGACTTCTGATATCACTGAATACACTTTCATGTGACAAATTTAGCAGTTTGCAACACACTACTTGATCATAAGGTACATGAATATCACTGAATACACTTTCATGTGACAACTTTAGCAGTTTGCAACACACTACTTGATCATAAGGTACATGAATATCACTGAATACACTTTCATGTGACAACTTTAGCAGTTTGCAACACACTACTTGGTCATAAGGTACATGAATATCACCACATTCATAGACTTCTGATATCACTGAATACACCTTCATGTGACAACTTTAGCAGTTTGCAACACACTACTTGGTCATAAGGTACATGAATATCACCACATTCATAGACTTCTGATATCACTGAATACACTTTCATGTGACAACTTTAGCAGTTTGCAACACACTACTTGATCATAAGGTACATGAATATCACCACATTCATAGACTTCTGATATCACTGAATACACCTTCATGTGACAACTTTAGCAGTTTGAAACACACTACTTGGTCATAAGGTACATGAATATCACCACATTCATAGACTTCTGATATCACTGAATACACCTTCATGTGACAACTTTAGCAGTTTGAAACACACTACTTGGTCATAAGGTACATGAATATCACTGAATACACCTTCATGTGACAACTTTAGCAGTTTGCAACACACTACTTGGTAATAAGGTACATGTATATCACTGAATACACTTTCCTTTCCTGTGATCATATTTTGTTTAATCTCATTTTACCGGACTTCGTGTCACTAGCCTAAGATCCGTATAGCCAATATATTACAAAGTATTCCGGAAAATTCTACGCACTAGAACCAAACGCCTGTAATTGAATATCATGGGTTGTGGTTTATTACAACACCTTATGCTTGTGTATAAAGGTCCAAACGATATACCCCTTTTTAACACAACGAGAAACTTGTCTCCGCGGTTATTTTAGTGACGAACAATTTCCCTTAAAAATGGGAAAGATAGTAAAAGTTATGGAACAGGGGAGAAAAAACGGCCTAATCAATTATGGCATGGCATATTAGGCCTATGTCATTATTACACATGATGTCATAAAAAAACTTCAAAAGTTATAAAACATGTGTCACATGTAAAATTACTTTTGACGATTTGAAGATCATTTAAATTCGGTTTCAGAGTTTCTTCGTAGATGTCAGGGTTTCCTCTACCACTAAACCTGGTAACGCCGCCATATAAGTGAAATAATCTTGAGTGCGACGTAAAACATCAATCAACCAACCACCCATAAATGTCAGAAAGGCTACATGCGACGTCGAATTGCCAACGCCTTAAGTGAGGATTCACTAAATGAAATGATGCCCGCTCAGTCCTCACGGTGTGCTATTTAGCTATTCCAGAGTTAGCAACGTCTGAATTGAGATCCGTGTAATTCTGCTGTTACTGAACAACCCGATAAACTGGTCACGGTACTATATGTCCATTCAATAGGACCAACAGCTTAGAATTACTGACCAGGATCGAGGGAATCACATTTTATTCATCGACTGAAATCACAGACTGATATTCAAATTACAACATGCTTATGCTGAGTAGGTTTATCATACTCGCCCATATAACTAGCCTAAACCACAACTGATTTACTCCAATCAATCAATGTCCAATCAATGGAAAAAATACCTTTCAATAAATGGAATAGACCTATCGATTGGTTGGGGATGTTTTAAAACTACTCGCAATGCTTCTTCCTTAACATACACATATTACGGTCTCGCAAAACTTCGAAACCACCCAGTCCCTCTTCAGTCTATTTGCTTATGAGGAAATATGCGTCATGCTTAAAGTCAAACTATACGATATGCCTTAAGTCGGAACATCCGCCATGCATGAAGTCGAAATATTCGTCATGCCTGATGTCGAAATATGCGTCATGCCTGAAGTCGAAATATTCGTCATGCCTGAAGTCGAAATAAGCGTCATGCCTGAAGTCGAAATAAGCGTCATGCCTGAAGGCACGAGTTCCGTTTTCCACGAACATAATCTCCTTACTGTTTTACTAATCAATGGAAATGTCATATGGAGGCGTGGTGTATGCTGGTTTATTGCGCTGCGACGGATAAAGATGATTATAAACCGATGACAATAGTTGTAACACTAAAGCCGTCATCTAAATCTCTACAAGTGTACATGTTTCATAGAAAAAAAAGACGGGAACATTTCACGAAGATTTGTAATCAGATTAACTTAATTAGCTTTACTTTAGCATTATACCACTTTGTAGTCAGCTAGCTACATGTATATGACCTTAGTCGGCTAAACAAGTTCCATGAAATAGTCCCATTACTATAACATATATAATAACATAATCTTTCATAGCATCGTCACCATGTATTTATACAATGACAGCCCGCATCAAAATATATATATATATATGTTTTACGCAGCACTTATACGGCGGCGTTGCCAGGTTTAGTGCGGGTGATGGAACCGAGCTCATTGTCCGGAGAAAATCCCCGACCTTCGTCAAGTACCTGGCAACTCTTCCACATACAATATATAATAGAGGAATCAATAATTTTGTCAACAGAGTAATGTATTTCGTTTGTAAACTTTTATTAACCGGTCTATCGTCTCATTTCGTTCACATGGTGGCGTTACAGAATATTGGAGGAATGAGGGGAAAAAGTTCAATGGTAAAAAAGGTCTCTAGCTTTCCAGTTTCTTGGACGGACAATCTTTTACAAATGTCCTCACTTATACATGACGGATTCCTGGATCGTCATTTTCTTTAAAGTGAAGGCCTCAATGCTTTTGCAAAAGACAGCGGATTTTGTGATCGAAACATTGTAACCATTTTCTCTGAGGAATCGGTCTAAATACGACCGGAGATTATACAGGGCTTTCATAGTGAACTCAGTTCTGTTCTGCTTGCAAATTATGTCGAAAAACAAGGTTAAATAATGGTCCATTTCGACAGGAGGGATATGCTCAACAAATCTGTCTTCAGAAAACCTATTCCAGAGCCACGTCTGAAGGATGCGAACAATCTTGACCATATCCGATACTAACGTCCCTGATTTACCCTGAACATCTTTAATACGCTGCTTGATGTTTTTAGTGGTTGTGCAGGGGTGGTCGCAGTGATACAAATCTTGTAGATGGTCCCTCCACTGGTTGCTAGGGTGTGAGTTTACTGGCACTGTACACTGTGGTGAGATCAGACTGGATGTATCTGTGTTATAAGAGAGAAAAAACAGTGTTTCGACTTATTCTAAGATATATATTTATGAACACTTAAACACACGGGCACAGGGAAAATCTTCTTGTCTAAAGTAACCATGGAGACAAGTTTCTATTAACTGTGTTAAAAAAGAGGTAAACCTATGATATTTCATTAGGTTAACGACTGACAGGAGCTTGGCCTTAGTCAGTAGAATTTTCTGGAACACTTTGTAATACACTGACAATGCTTACGCATCTTAAGCTTTGGCAAGAAAAGCGACAGACTGAGATTGAATCCCATAGGATCATGAGAAAAGAAAGTGAAAATTTTGGTTCCCCCAGAAAAACATAGAATCATGAGAAAAGAAAGTAAAAATTTTGGTTCCCTCAGAAAAACATAGGATCATGAGAAAAGAAAGTGAAAATTTTGGTTCCCTCAGAAAAACATAGGATCATGAGAAAAGAAAGTGAAAATTTTGGTTCCCTCAGAAAAACATAGGATCATGAGAAAAGAAAGCGAAAATTTTGGTTCCCTCAGAAAAACATAGGATCATGAGAAAAGAAAGTGAAAATGTTGGTTCCCTCAGAAAAACATAGGATCATGAGAAAAGAAAGCGAAAATTTTGGTTCCCTCAGAAAAACCTAGGTAGAAGACAGACAGGGGAGGTTAGCTCTGACCAGTATGTCTTTCAAACACTTATTCTTTTTATAAGCAATGACTGGCCTTTGGGTCAGAGGTCGAGCCATTTTACTTTGATGTAAAGCTTGTATTCTTCTACTATAATCTTGACCATAGCGATGCAGGCCTTCTTATACTGAAACACAAATGGCATTACAGTTTTTTCACGACATCTTCCTGAGTCCAGTTCAAACCCAAAGCATAAATAGTTTGTTATGTTTGAATCCAAAAACTTTCCAAACGTTTGTGCTTGGTATCTGCAGCGGAAGTGAGAAAAGGGATGATTTCAAAATGGTCCTTGGCCAAATGACAGAGTGTTGAAATGTTATGATATACCTCTTTTTTCACACAATTAGAAACTTGTCTCTATGGTTATTTGAGACAAGAAGATTCTCCCTGTTCCCGTTTATCTTAGTGTTCATAAATATAATATTCACTTGAACAGTATCACGAATAAAACAGAATATATATATATTTTCGCTTATCACCAAAATATACTTGAGTGAATAAGAGCCTTTTCGGTTATTTGAGAACATACAATATATATTTCAGGTTTACATTTGTATTATCCCCTTAGTACTGGATACGTCACACTCATGTCTTACATCTTATACACACTTATGTCACTAATAGGCCTACGGGGACTTAAGCAGCTTGAGTGGGTGACAAAATCGGGTTCTGTACGATGGGTAAATCACTGAAATGTATGTAACCAGTCAATTGTCTAGTGAAAATTCACACATAATGTGCACTCCTCCTTTTTTGTGATTTTGGGCCGATTAGAATTCGGAATTACAAAAATATATCGGCACAGTATAAATGACTGATTAGTCCTTAACTGGAGTCCCTTTTAACGATATTGGATAAGTCCTTAAATATATCGGTGACAATGCATCTGTCATTCAACTATGTCCTGTGCTATATTTTGAATACAATGCACCGCCATTTTATATCAATATAGAGCAATGACTCTTGAGAATGTGGGGAAAACATGTGACAACGTTTTCCATGCATATTGATGGAGTGCTAATGATACCCCCGGTCACTAGGCGGCTACGCAAATGCAATACAAAACATGAAGTGAAAGGCCTTGTTGTGCAACAATAATATAGATTCATAAGCTAGCTACCAACAAGAAAAACAGATCAGTCACATGTGGATATCAGAAATACTTTAATAAAAAAAATTAAAACAACAATGGGATTTCTGGGTAAATTAAAATTAGTACAGCATTATAAAAAAAATGTAAACAATTGTACACGATAAGCCCCTTTAAAACGACATGAGGTGCCAGAAAGTTGTTTGAAAACAACATTTGGAAATTATCGACTAATTTCTTCAAGAAGTACAATATATAAGGCTTCATGTGTAACTATAGACTCAAGAACTGACGTTAAATTAGCGTGTTCAACAAACTCAGGCCTTGAATGAATGAACGCTCGTCCTCCTCTTTTCCGATTTACTACCCAGTAATTTGATCAACTTCAAAGTAAACCCTCCTATTGTCGTGACAATCATAATTCATCAAAAAGTATAAATTTAGGCAGCTCTTGCCACTCTAAAAATATGAGCGGGAATCCAATTTGGTCCGCCATTCGAACTATGTTGGAACCGGTTGGTGACTCAAGCAATATTTTTTTTATTTCAGCGTAAATCGCTTAACCCTTCGTATTACATACTTAAAAAGCCAACATTATCTCAACAAACAGAGTTCAAGAAAACCGGATTTTGGCAACTGATGTCATTATAAATCTTTAAACGTCCACGGGATTCAATTAACCCTGGAAACTGTGAGTAAAATTTAAGATTTCATTTTGAAATCAATGCAAAGTATAAAAGTCTATGAGATTCAATTAGCCCTGCTAAGCTTTTATTTTAAAAGTAATGCACAGTTGAGAATACTGATATTAGATCTAATTCAAATTTCCAGTCAATAAACTGTTTATAGTCTTTATATTGCTATTTTTAAATACTGTAAGATATGTATGCAACATAAAATCAGGCACATAAGTTATTTTTCTCCTTAAATTGAAGTCGGTTCTTACAAAACCTAAGACAAAGAGAAAAAAAAGCCAGATGATGCCATATTGAATAAGCAATCCTGTTGGGGTCAATTTAGGTAGGATAATTTCGGCCTCACCATAAATGTTCAGTTTCACTATAATCTGGGGATCCAATCTGAGCTGATGATTTAATAAAAGGTGGACCCTAACTTGTTGGTTTGTGGTACCCAAGCAATGTATCCAAAGCTCATTCATTATCATAATCATAAAATCGAGAACAGAATCTCTCAATGGACGACAAGTTAGACTATTCCGTCGAATTACAGCATAAATATATATATATATATATGGGCGACAAAAATCAGATGAAAGGTCTAATTGATCGACAGTTGCCCTGTGCCAGGCTTTCGTCGCTGGGCAAAAGCTGAGATACTTTTGAGGAAGCGAGGGGAGCGTGTGATGGACTCTGGATAGCCATTTTCACGGAGAAATCTCTCAAGGTATCCCCTAACGTTTATAAGTGTCTTCCTGGTAAACTCCTCTCCAGTTGGCTTCTTTAAGACTCTGAAGAACATAGAGAGATAATCGTCCAACTGTTCAGGTGACATGTGCTCAATGAACCTCGTCTCAGAGAACCGACTCCAAAGCCACTTTTGCAGAATCCGTATGATCTTCACCATGTCCGACACTAAGGTTTTAGATTTACTGTCTATGTCCTTGATTCGTTGTCGAATGTTCCATCCATCGATCAGGATTGGGCAATCCGTCCTGTACATGTGAAAAACTTCGGTGTCGTCAACCTGATGGAATTTATGTCGCTCTGGAAGCGGAGACATCGAAGCAGTATCTGTTAGTATAAAAATAAAATGAAAGTCTCTATTTCTTTGGTTTAACTATTGATTGATTTCATGATTTAATGGAAATACTGCCAAGGTTTTTGTTGTGTTTTTTTAGATAAGTTGAAATCCATCTGAGGATGCAACTCGATGTTTCCCCGATAAACCTTTTAAGATCCCAAAGGGAAATTATAGGCTTTATTGCTGTTGCCCGTCAGTTATCATCGGTTAATGCATTAGCCACACTCATATTTATGAAGACTAAAACGCACGGACAAAGGGAAAATCTTCTGGTCTAAAGCAACCATGGTGAGAAGTTACTAATTGTGTTAAAAAGAGGTATATACCATTAAGGCCTTTATACCCAATCATAAGTAGTCCGGTTTTCTGGCTCCAAAATTACTATTTTTTTAGTCAAAAAAGTATTTTAAAAAATAGTAATCATGGAGCCAGAAACCCGGACTAAATCATAATTTGTTATTTTATCAGGCTAACGTCAGCCAGGGGCTTGGCCCTATTTGGAAGAATTTTCTGGAACACTTTGTAACACATTTAAAATGCTTACGCATCTTCAGCTATGGATACATTGACAATGATATATTTATGGACACTAAAACACACGGGCACAGGGAAAATCTTCTTGTCTAAAATAACCATGGAGACAAATTTCTAATTGTGTTAAAAAGAGGTATATCATTTAGACCTTTACAGCCATTCCATTAGAATGGGACACCCAAGCAATTTTTTGAAAAGCAAAGTGCTGCAGAATTTTTGATATTTTTCTATACTTCAATGTGTTATGTTAAATTGTGTAAAATATTGTTAGATTTTACCCACCCATATTTGATGTAGGGACCCTTAAACATAACTGTTTATGTGAACACATGTCTTATTGAAATTACATTTTTTTGTAAAATTAGAATTTTGTTTCAAACATTTCTTTATTAAGATTATTCTGATGCACCTAAACTTAGACCATTGTGTAGCCTATTGCAACACAGCACAATTAAACTCTCAGTTGAGCTCAATTACTCCAGCTAGTTCAAACCAAACACCCTCGTTTTAATGTCACAGGAGTCACAGAACAAGGTATAGTTGTTATTAACACTGAACTAACTGATACCATGTCATCTTTTTTATATATGAAATTCACATTCACTCTGAACAGAATGTGAACCAAGGGTCATATCACATTTAGAGGTTTTTATGCTGTATGGATTTCTCCATTTAGGTCTGTCACGGGAGTCACAATTTTCTGTCACGGGAGTCACAATATGATGTTTTGGCCATTTAGATTAATAAATCATTACTTTTTTTTCCAGTCTAGCATCAATAATATTAGAGATTTTTATGAGGAGAAGAATAAGCTAGTTACAAAGTAAATTTGTAGCTCTTGATCTATCAGGTGATCCACGAGATATCTAATTTTAGAGGGACGCTGTTGTTAGATGAAAGGCCCACATATTGGTATTTACTATGACAACTTCTTCTTTATCTTTGAAGACATCTTGAATTTTAGTGACATGGGGTTAAGTTTCTGTATATTCTGTTACTTACATGTATTATAGTAAAAAATTTGAAGGCTTTCGACAAAGATGAATGAATGAGTCGATATAAAAATGTAGATTATAGATGTCAGTGTAGTTAAGTTTTAAAAGATGCCAGAAGACTTAGAATACAGAAACGAATCAGTACAATTATAATGCAAGCTCTTTTGAGGCACAGACATGTTTCCTAACCTGGGTCAAAATACAACATCAAGGATAGAAATTAAATAAATGCAATCAGATAGCGATCAAATGACTGGTAAACTACTGTAAATTTCACTTGCAATTTTAAGCAATATTTACAATTTTGTGGCATTACTAGAAACAATATTTTTTAGATATATTGCCAATGTTGAAAGTGACTGACTCACTGAAAACTTTTGGGTCTTTACAAGCTTATATCCTGCGCACATGTATAATGGAATATTGAAATGTTCAGTAAATCTCATTTCACCTGCCATTATTTAACTATTTTTATAGTTTTTAATGGCAATTCTCATTAGACCTGCAATGCTGTCAAAGTTAGGTTATCTTTTTACCGTTGGTATGCTGATATTTAGAGTCATACACAGTTAACAGCGGTAAAATGAGATTTTTTACATTAGCTAGTCTTAAACAAAATTTATTACCTTAGAAATGTCATGAGCTAATCTCAATTTCTGTCTGTCCCCTTAACATCAGAAAGTAAATAGTTTATTTTGTATTTCTACTTCCAAATAACTAAATTTCCACTCTAATAGGAGACCTGTCACAGGAGTCACGTTTTGGGGTTCCACCCCACAGCTTATCTTTTAAGTTCATGTTATTAAATTAGTGTATTTAGCAATCTTACTATGTGGAAAATAACAACATAAAAAAGAAAAACCATTTAGAATTAAAAAACGATACAAAATTGGAGACAACTGTCCTTTGTCAATGTACATTTATTCCTGTGCGTCACAGGAGTCACGCTACCTTTTGCTGATATATCCTATTAAGAAAGTCATTATTTCAAGAAGTGTTTGTTTTAGATGATAGAAGGTGTCCTGGGCTTTCCATGAGTGTATTATTTCTAAAATCATTTTCAAAATTTTGGATGCTGTGAACATTTTAGTTTCTGAGTGTCACGAGAGTCACTAATGGAATGGCTGCCTATACCCCATCATAAATTGTTGTAATAAAGTAAACCTATGAAGTAAACCGTATTGATGGAAGGTCTGTGTCGGACTATCACTCGGCCGACTCAGCCAACTGCAGTTTAGTGGAGCTTAGGAAAGCTCTTGATAAAATGTTTCTTTAAGAGCTTATTGGCTAAAGTCATCTATCAGTGCACCAAGATATAGTACACATTTATTCCCGCCCATCTTTCAAAATTAATGTTTAACGCCTTTTACTCAAGATTAATAACCTAAATTATGGTTTGGTTAATAAACCAAAACGATTGTTTCGTTAATTAACCTAAATGATGATGTTGTTAATTAACCTAAATGATGATGTTGTTAATTAACCTAAATGATGATGTTGTCAATTAACCTAAATGATGATGTTGTCAATTAACCTAAATGATGATGTTGTCAATTAACCTAAATGATGATGTTGTTAATTAACTCATCTAAATGATTATAAGGGTGTCGTCAATTAACTTAAATGATGGTGTCGTTAAGCGCACATCTACATGTATTTACACAACGTACAATGCATGAATACAGACATTCCGCTAAAAATATTAACGTTACAAAAATAGAATTGGTAAATATATAAAAGATAACATACAAGTATATACAATACATTTATTACACATGGTGACAGAAATACACCAACATGAAATACACAAAAAGTTTACAAATTATCTGTAATGCCTGAATCCAGAATCAAGACCCTGCTTCAATCCGAGAGTAAAGGGCATCAATCAATTGAGGCATTGTGCCACACTCAAGGTTATTTCATTTATATTGCACATGGTCTGGGATTAAATCCGGTCTGCCTGCCATCCAGGATGATGTGTTGAAAAACTACATTGTATACTCAGAATGTTTTTGGTTTGTGAAAATGCCACCCACAGATTGAACAATTGGTAAATATTAAAACAACTATTTGGGGGGAGTTCAGAAAAATATTTATGTGTTAAAACAGGGACTAGTCATTATGAGAATTCACCGAGAAAAGATTGATTTTGATTGCCAGCCCCTGCACATCAACTGGTTCAATCTCTCTGAGTTTTTTTTTATATCTGAAGGAGTTTTTTTTCTTCGGAGAAATAAGCTGAGCGTAGAATTAAGTCAAATGTACATCAGAAGAAGAATCCAAACCTAACCTGTTGCCATGGTATTTGGGCATGTCTCACAGCAAAAAACAATCAGGGTCCAAAATCTGAGATAGTTTTAAAATAAAGTACAAAAACTACAAACAATATTATTGTGGAGATTTTAACTCTAAAAGGCTTGATCGCCATATTATTTAAACTCTTTTTCTCAATTGCTCCAAAAAAGATTAAGTACTTTATGGCTTTGGTGTTTAAATCTCATTAAGAACCTTTTTGTTACTGAGGATTTAGCAACATGCATAGTCCTCTAATTAACTCAGGTATTACCGTATATATCCCAATAACACAATTAGAAACTTGTCTCCATGGTTATTTTAGTCAAGAAGATTTTCCCTGTGCCCGTGTGTTTTAGTGATCATAACTAGGCTATATATCCCAATAAAGTCAATATCCATGTCACAAAAATGTCCTAGCCCCTGGTGCAAGGGGTGAATGGGAGAAGCAATCTAGTCCTGCCTCAGACAAATCCCAATCTCCAAGGTAATAGAATCCAGCAAGTATGATCAGAACTATAACATGTCAGGAGCGCTTCGGGGTGGTATTAACTTTGAGTTTATTTGAAAAACTGATGTGGTTGATTCTCTTTCTCTCTGTGGATCTTCAAGTCCTAATTTAGATTCAATTGCCTGTACACTGTAACTTGCACTGTCAACATATAGGATATCAGTGTCAGACGTTGCAAAACAGATAATCTTCCAGAATTATTCTCTCTTTAGTTGGCTGCTTGGATGGACGGACTTTCCTACACTTGATCAGTGGTCCAGAGTTCCATCTGCCCAGGATACCCGACCCCTGTTAGACTTTGAGGCCCAGATGCAATATTGCCACTGTGTTCATTTCCAGTGAAATAACTATTGTCCGGGCTTTGATTAGCTGGTACCTGATTAATCTGAGCATAACCTAGCCTCAATCGCATCAGATCCGACAGTGGTTTGGGTCCAGAATTCTTAAAAATCCTTCGGTGAATGCTTGTTTGTGGGATTTTAAAGTAACGACTGGCCGCTCTTTGGCTGAGCCTTCCGCTGGTCACGGCTTTCACCGCTTCCTCCATGTCTGTTTCTGACCATGATCTATTTCGGCTGCCAATATGACTTCTGGTATTATCGGAGGCATTGTTCGCCTTACTGGGGTTTGACTTCAGAGGGCTTCCTGTGGGCCAACCGGCAGACGTCAACGCTGGAAGCAAAAGTGTAAAGATTCAACAATGTTCGTCCCATCAAATCATCTGACACTTGGTACAGTGTATATTATCCACACAGGTCCGACAACTACATAGAAGAATACTATACAACACAGTTCTACTTTTTGTTCCTTGAAAGTGTGCGAGATCCAGCCCATTTCACCTTTTAGTTTTGGTAAATTACTAAAAAGCATTGTAACTGTAACTGGACGATCATCCAAGTGAGCAAGGCCCATTATGGGTAGTTCTAGGTGGATTTTCAAATTTCAACGAAGTTTTTCAACTTTGGTCAAGTGAGGGCCATTGAAGAGCTATCAATATACATGTATTCTAGTCTGCAACAGCAAAATCTACATGTATTTGCAATTTTGCACAATTTGTTTGAACAGGTTTCATGTTGATTTACACATAACACCTTTGGTTCAACCAACGTTCAATATTGACTAAAAAACTCTTTTAATATTTTACAAAGCGATGTACGTAAAACATTTTTAGCAATATAAGTTGGGTTCTTCAGTGGTACATGTAGATGTTGCCCAGATATCAAAATTTCTTCTCATAACCAAATGATTTTGCAGTTGATTGGATTTTTAAAAAAAATTCTTTAATAGTAGAAGAATACAAACTACTTCAAAGTAAAATGACTCGACCTCTGAGCCAACGGCAAGAGTTTGAAAGATCTACTCGTCAGGGCTCCCTTGTCTAAACTTCTACCTACATGTACCGGTACTGTGTAGGTACATTGTATTTATGATAGAACCAAAGTTTTCACTGTCTTTCTTTTCCCATAGTCATATTTGGATGATATTCCTGCCATAACTGAAGATCCGTACAACCTTTTCAATGTATTAATATAAAGTGCCTTCGGAGCAAGTCTTGGCAATTCTGAGTAATTAAATTAGATTTCTTTGGTTTATTGATGCAATAAAAAGAACTAACAAGCCTCATAATATCAGCATATCTTGGTTACATGTAACTTCAAATAAGCACAAGATAAATGACCTCTGTTTACTTGATAAAAGGAAAGAAAACCCAAAGTCAAAGAAGTTCACCATAAATTTCTGATAAAGAACTTAAGTAACATACATACATGTACCAGATAAAAAGTCGTATTTGTACCCATAAAGAGTTCATAGGTTCTGATGACATTAAAATAATAGGGGTACTGCGGCCGCCATGATTACCCTCTTATTTATTTTAAAAACTCATCTAAGAAGTAAGATGGAATATTGCAAATTTGCATTTGTTTGTGTCAGATCAAATTGGAAACAAAATGAAAAACGACCTATCCACGATGGCTCTGCCACGGTCTGCACATGACAGAGGGCAATGCTAAAAAGTATGACGCCATATGAGGTTTTTCTTACAATTTTACAAACAAACCTGGCCTAAAAATGAGTATAGACGTAGAAGAACATACCGGTACATGTAGAGTAGTTACGACTAGGGTGTAAAGTTCCTGTGGTTTTATGTCCAAGCTGTGTAACTTAGGACAGCTTTGTTAGACAGGGCCCATCACCAGTAACATTTGTAATTGAATGTGCCCCATAACTTTTTGTTTATAAGACAAGACACTATAATTGTATATTTTGAGAAAGACATTAAAGTAGATTTAAGTCAGTTCTAGTTTAGAAACTGTTAGAATAAAACTAAATAAATTTTGCACATTTATGTTACACATTTTGAGCACCGTTTGATGAATGTTGATGACTGCCCATATCGTTTCATCTACTAGTACATTTACACAGAAATTGATTAATATATCCAGGCTATTCCCCATAATATCATGTATATTTCCGATTCTCGAGGAAATGTTAAAACCATGCCTAGTGGAAACTTTACAACAAGAATCCTGATTAGGATTGTCTTAAGATAATACTCCATCAAAATCAACCCACGGAAGTACACTTGGAAAACAAGGAGATACAAAATGTATCTAACCTCATAAGAAAACAAAAATGATGAATAAGGTTTGACGATATAACATTTGTACAGCTTCTTCTTGCAACTGCTGATCATAAATGAAGGTTACTACTAACAAGGGGGCAATATGCTTACTGATTTGACAAAACTAACAGTAAAGGTATGGTAAAATATATCCAGAATTTGTCTTTAGTGTCCGTGCAGGTTCCTATGTAGGAAAATTACAGGAAAATCAAAGGATTCCAATGGATCCTCATATATAATGAGGTATCAAGAATCTACAAAACCATTTGAAGTAGACTGAACAACGATGTGTTTTTAAAATAATTATATGGTGAATATAAATTGCTGAGAAATCTGAAATGCTACATACATTATTATATAATCATCTTAAAATAAAAAATCACTTACGAAAAGCAAAATACAGAACAGATATATGATATTGGTCTATGGCTTGTAACAGTACATGTATGTACATGTTATAGCTTATTTTAATAGTGTGTCCCAACCAGTATTACGAGCTGGGCAGTGAAATTGCTTACTAGCTTGGAAGTTACATGAAATAGCACCGGTAAATAGGACATATTATAGAGATAAGCTAACAGTGTGCGTAAGTTAATAAGCCTACATACACCTGTATCTTGACATGATGTTGTTTACAAGAATGTACAACAGACATTGCTGAATGATCCTAAAATCTAATGGGTGCATTGTTTGCTGCATCAAGGATGCCATCATGCCACCATAAAACTAAAAGCATTTTTATTCTACAGTTTTCTGCTGAGGAAAAAGTGTAGGTCACTGATAAATATCCAGACCCAGTACCGGGTATGTACTCCTGGGAGGACGGTTAAGTGGGTTTGAATGGTGATACCAGCTCTAGATATTAATTGCTTTCTGCCGTTCTCTTTTTAAGAAGGGGCTCTGGTCGCTGAGTCGACAGAGTGATAGTTCCTCAGTCCAGCACAGGCTTTCCATCGATGCAGTGTAGGTTAGAATTCAGATTAGACCAAATAAAATTGAAAAATTTCTGAGTAGATTTTTCACTCGCTAGCCGTATGCGGAAGGTACGTTTCGCCAAAGCTTAGGGTTTCCTCCGGGCAAAGAGCCCAATTTCCCACCCCACTAAACCTGGCAACGCCACCATATAAGTGAAATAAAATTGAGTGAGGCTAAAAACATCAATCTATCAATTTGCCGTCATCAATTTACAGGATATTTTTAATCCTTAAATAATGCAGGAATTTCACAAATCACACATGTATATTTTAGGAACGGCCATATTGAAATTTGTAGTTGAAACGAAAATGATGAAAACCTTACCTGTTTTTGAATGAGAACTGCTGCCTGGTTGTGAGGCTGCTCCGTAGCCGGGACTGACTTGAGACGAAGCAGCGTCAAAGTCATCAGATATAGTCACAGAAAAACTTTCGTCTTCTCCGTCAACTGAATATGTAACTTCTTCATTATTTTGATCAGAATTTTGAATTATGGACATTAAGCTTTGGTTTTCGAAGTTTGTTTCCTTTTCACTCTGCTTCGGAACGGTCATTTTCCGATGAGCTTTTGAATTTCTTGGTTCGTATAATTCATCTGAGTTATCAATGTCAACTTTTTGATTTGGGCTACTGTTGTCGCTGTATCTGCGCTTTAATTTTTGGTTTGCAACATTTCTATGTGGATGACCGGACACTACAGGCTCTTGGCTCTGATCAACTAATTGGGGAGAAAGGCGTTCTTCTAAAGTGTGCACAGGAATAACACCAGAGTCCATTGCCCAATCCCCATGATTCTTTGAATCTAGCTGTTCACCATGGTAATGGTCATAATCATCATGAATTATCTCCCTTTGATGCTCTTCTGTTGTTTTCGACTTGTGACCTTTAAGCCAAGAGGGATCGGGTTCATCCCCGGAGCAGTCTTGATATGGGAGAAAAAAGTAGTAGAAAATAGTTTTAAACAAATCTTCAAGCTTTAAATGTATGAAGCAAGGCTTGATATTGTCAAACAAATACAATATGTGGTGAAACAGGAATGACGATGTATCCATTAGAAAAAGTTGTTAAAGATATTCTAGTTTTCTGAGCATAGGATGTCCAGCCTCTATCTGCACAAGTGGATGGATAGTTTAGAAAACTGAAATAAGACCCATTAGGGCAAGCTTTGTCCAGAATTTTTAACAAAGGGGAGGTGAGATAACACTGAAAGGTCAAATGTTACCCCTGCTCAAATAAACCTGACTGACAACCCCCGGAATATCAGTGAAATAGTCTTGAGTGTGGTGTAAAACATCATTCAATAAATTTAAACTGGTCAGTACATTTGTCATTTACCTAAGGATATGGCCCCCTTTGCCTTGTACTCGGCTATCCTCAAATCTACCCATATAGCAAACTGGGATAATACAAATGGTTCATTACACAACTCTCCAATAATACAGGCAAACTTGTTCTGCACTCTCTCTAGTGTCACTCCCATCGTTACATTAAGATATGACAGTACTTGTCTTCCAATGACAGCTACTTCCTGTCCCAGGTTGCTCTCTGTAAAAAAGAAGTTATCAAAGAAATTCAAATCACTTTTTCGATTCCAGTTAAGCAAAGAAATTTTCTTTCTACCACATTATTTTTTGTGTGTGCGACCAGAAATATGGTAAAATATTTGTTTTACACTATTTGATAGATGAGGAACTCAATATAGTGGCTACAACATTTATTAAAAAACCTAAATCAAATAATGTCGGTCAAAAGTGGGGTCAGACATTTGTCTAATTTTTCTAATCGTAGGAGAATTCAAAAATCTGTTTTGGACAGTGTTTGACATTTTACCTCTTGTCATTGCACATTTTAGACATCAGTTTTCAATATTTGTAGCTTTTAATACCTTTGAAAGAGCAGTGTGAATTGTTTGAAGAAAAATGCTGTGGTGAATCACTTTTGTACTCTTTTTATTTTTTTGTCATGGGAGAAAAATGTTCAAACTAACACTACATATAGATGTAAATTGTAATGCAATAAGTCTGGCATATAATTCGTATTGGGGAATGAATATCAACTTATCAAGACAGAAAAGGTTGGTCATTATTTTTGTTGTATCGACTATCGATAAATGCAGTTTTTGACGAAGAAAACAAACAACACAGGGGAATATAAATAACAAGCGTGTAATGGCGGCTGCTCAACAATCGCTGAGCTCCTAGCTTATTACTATATTAGAGGATTTTTTTTACTACACTACAAAATTTAACGCTATGTGACTTACTACACGAGGGGGAGTATAGCTACATCACCATGGCATGAGCCAGTTTTCGTCACACTCCTTTTCGAAACTGTATGAATGTGAATCTTGTCTGTCCCTAAAAATCCCTACCTACCATAGCGATAGTCGTTGAAACAAACATGAGCTGTGTTTTCTTGAAATTTAAAAATGTTGTAAAATACCTTTAAATTGAGACAAGTTTGTAACACAAAAAATAACCCAACATAAAGCGCGCTGTGCGTTGTTGTTGTTCACGGTTTTGTAAAATGTTTATTATTGGAGTACCCGGATGTGGAGCAAAAAGCTTTAAAAACATTAAAATATAGTACTAAGTATGATTTTTGTGAGTTGATGAGTTACTACATTTGATGCACAATTCATTGTTTTCAGTAGTTCGCGTTAAAAAACAATTGTGTAAAAGTTGTGGCTCACGATTAATGAGTTCTCCCTTAGTACCAAGTGCTCTTCAATGCGCAGAGGCGGGATTGTTAATAAATTTGCCATGCAGTGGAAGTAGGTCGGCGGAAAATAGGAAGTAATAATTTAGTTTTCCCTGTCGTGGATTTTGTTTCATCCAATGCATTAAGTATGTTTATAATGAAACCAGTTCCTTGTTTTTTCTTTCGCTTGTTCATAGTTATAATTACTGATCTAGATCTAGGCAAATGGCGACGAGAAAATAGACACATAGTCCGAAAACGTTGCTGGATGCGAATCGAGCGACCTTCACCTTTGTTCACCAACCCGGACGAAATCTTAATTTATTTGATCTTCGCAAATGGCGCCTTTACTTATGCTTTCTTTCTGCGTTTTCTTCAGTTAACGGTCATAATTTTGTTATCTTCTTTTTCAATTGTTTGACGATTGTCATTGTACATATAAAATATTTCATCTTTGATTGTATTGTAAATGTAAGTTGTATTTTGTAAGAACTTGATAAGAATAGATCCATCAATGATCAAAATTGATTGAAATATGAAAAAATAGAAATTGCAAAAAACTACATTCAAACATACCAGTTGCTAAGGATTCAAGGATTGTTCTTGCCAGTTACATATCGCTCGAGTGACTTCAGGTGCACAATTTACTCCTTTCCATCCCACAGAACGACATCCGTCTCCTTCCGCCCGTTTGCTCAATTACCTGACATAATGACAACTCTTTGTAGTCTCACTTTAGTAATATGTGGAGTTTATCGTAAGCATGGATGGGATAACTTTTCAGGATTCTTCAAAATTTGCGACGCCTTCCCCAGCCAATAAGCCAATATTTAAGAGTATAACTTTCACCGATTGGCTGTCCAAGTAACATTACTACCATTAGTGCTTATGGAGATCGGCTGTAACGCTGTTGTTTTGTCTGTGATTCTCAGCTGACAATCTAGATACTTTTTACAATAGTCTTTTTCTGAGACATATCAAGATATATACAAAGCCATTAGATACTTCTTTTTGACCGAAAAATAACACAATTTCTAACCCCAAAAAATTGTGTTTTCAACGTTTTTGACAACTTTGAAGCTTATTCACACATGTATATAAAAATTTTATTGGCTGTCAACTGACAAAAACGCAACTGATAGCTTCCGGTGTGTTTCACAAACAAATTTTGATTAAAGAAATAATTTAGAGTTAAAGAATCAAAGACAAAACCGCACGATAACCACCGATCACCATAGACGCTAATGTTAAAAGAACGGCTAGTCAGTGAAAGTTATACCCCTAACAGCCCTCTCAATTCAGAAATTTACGTCGGCAAAAAAAATTGCCGTGGCAGAATAATTTTGCCTCGCCAGAAAGTTGTTTGCCTCGGCAAATTCAACTGATGATAAAAAACAGAAACTGTTTGTCTTGTGACCTTTATTAGGCCTTTCTATGATTAAATAACATACTTTATTGTCACTTTGAGTGTCCCGCTTGCATTTGCAATGGTAAAAATCTAAATAAAAGTATAAATACTCTTTCTACGGTCCATTTTGACCTACGATCATACCCGTAAACACATGAGGAAAACAAAATGGCGATTGATCCCTCCATATGACGTACTGTCGTTTCGTATCAAATTTGACACAATACCCATGCGCACGCATGCGCGCCACTGTTAAGTTTCAGTTTGAGATACAAAACGGTGACATTCTCCAAAAATTAACGGTAGCCATATTTCGTTTGACAAAACTGTTTTAATCGATATTGTGGGTCTAAATGGATCGTAGAAAGAGTATTTAGACCTTTTATTTTTATTAAATTGACAAAGGAGAATGCAGTGACGAATGTACATTTTTAATAAATGTTAGCCAATCACTATAATCAGTCTACGAATTTAACCGCTTCTGAAGACCTGCCACGGCATTTTTTTTTGCCGTGGCGAACCGGCTGTGCTTCGGCAATCACCTCGGCAATTGCCGATTGCCGAGGTGAATTGAGAGGGCTGCCTAAAGTCATTTCTTGCGTGATTTCGCGAGGTTTTAACCAAACTCTAAAGGGGCTTATTTACCTTGTTACCAATGTATTATGTGTTGTCCGCTCAATAACTTGAGACGGCTTTGTCGTATCGCTTTGAATTTTGAAAAGTGTGTTGATATTTTAGCTTGCTTTTAAAGTTTATAATGATTTTCATGTTTTTTTTTTATATTACAGGTTTTTACCCAGTTTTATCAGATTTTAACATAGACATAAGATTTATATATATGCATAATGGGAGTTACATTGGAAAGAGTACAGAATAAATTTGCCTGCATCATTGGAGAGCTGTGTAGTGAACCAGACATTTTATCAGAATTTGCGATATGGCTGGATTTAAGACTGGCAGAATATAAGTCTAAGGGAGCTATTTCATTGGGTGAGTATGAACAAAAAAATTATTTTGGCTTAATTAATTTAAACGTATAACTAAAGGAAATATCTCTAAGCTGTTACTTTATTGTTACATGTACATGTAAATATGGATTACAACTTCAAATTTAAAACTTGTGTATAATAGAGGAGGCTGGTGCCATACTCTGGGACGCGGTTTGATTGCCGTTTCGGGCGTCACCCAAAACTTCGTAAAAGAATTTCTACCATATTTTCAAGAAAGTGTAATCCCAAAATAACGAGAATATTGTTTATAACAGTTTTACACAAAAAATGGCAATGACATCGCTTTATATAAAAAATAATATATACATATGTTGCACTTTTCCACTTGATATTTACATTGTAATGTGAATTGACATTTAGCTTGCTGCTGCCAATTTATTTGGATTAGTTTTAGTTTATTTCCAAATTGAATTCCAACCAATCGATGGCCGTCTTTTTGGGTTCATGACCTCAATCAGTTGAACCTCCTGACCACCTTGTTGTTTGGCACATGATTCACCCGCCTCTGGTATTTGTTCTTTGTTTTTACATGTAATTCAATCATATTGGATCGCTGTTATTTTTTCAGAATGCTCCGGGGAAACCCCCGACCCAACGTGGCTGAGAGGCCACAAAGGCCCCCCAAAGCGCATGAAGCAGGAGGAAAGAATTCCACAAACACAGCGTTTACATCATTACGACCCTGCTCAAGAATATAATGACAATTTACCTGATGATCGTATGATTCACGAAAGACTTTCACCCGAAATTGTACTTGTAAAAGAAGAACCTAAAGAAGTATTTCCTGTCAGTATTCATCGTCACGAACAAATGTCACCCTCACCATCATCACACAGAAATCATCACGGAAAAAGGTCGGCGTCAGAATCAGGTCATTCAGGAATCACAGACAACAGTCCTTATAAAATGCAAAAACTTTCTCCATCCTCATCTGTTCTAGAACCTGTCAATCAAAGTCTCATGTCAATAATTAGTGAAAGTGGTTTAGACGAATCGGCTGAAATGTCAGCGAATATGTCAGCAGATTTCAGCAATATGGACACATCTAAGGGTAATAACTCTTTAAATCCCATTCCATCTACATCAACTGGAGAATCATCAGACCTTCAAGTACAAGATAGTAGCAATCCAGGTGGGTCACTTTTTTGGATTCTTTATACTTACATTTATTATACTCATTCATTAAAGTGAGTTTTAAATGTCATTGCTGAGCAACATTTCCAAAAGTCAAATTTACCTCTTGGACAAAATAACTTAGCCAATTTTAACCGAAGTTGAATTTCCTGCATGTAACACTTGCCTTGGACATTTCTGCCTTTAAATTTACTATTGACTTATAAAAAATGACTGCTTGCAATTTCATTTAAAAACTTATTTTAATTATCAAATTTGAACAACGTTGGAATATGTATTTGAATTGAGAAATCAAATGTTGGCTGATAACTTTTTGAGGCTGAATGTATTATCGCCTTGTGACGTGGCACTAAACACATTCCCAAAACAATCTAAGTACCAAATTTGAATAAAAACAAATCATAATGCTTTAAAAATATTGCAGTGCGCAGTATATTATCAAATTATTTGTTAGCTTTTAGCACCTTTCTTAACTTTTCATTTACATATTTCAAAGGATGGGCAGAAAAAATTAATTGCTTACTAAAGTCTCTGTGATTGTAATTTGATATGATTCAAGGGATGATACTCTGTCTAGTTGGCATTTATTGTCAAAATTACCTCCCTTGGCCTTCACAAGAACCAGGCTCTAAATTTAATACTGTTGGTGTTGACAGAATCCAGAAAAATTTAAAATCAAAATCTTTCAAAATTCTGCAAGTTCCATGAAATGAAATACACTGCAGTTGTTTGATATGTTTTATAAAAACGTGGAATGATGTTTGTCCCCAGTTCACACAGATTTATAATTTCTTGTAAAATTTGAAAGCTGGTTGATCAATTACTTTTTCCATGCCCTGTTGTTGGATTTGAATTACATCAATTATTGCTGTTTTCAAATTTTGCCATTTTATGTGCGGTAATAGATTCACATACATCTTCACTTGGAGAACTTGTCATATAAAGACACTGTTTTATGTTTCCTGGCAGAATTAAAAACTCTGTTCTTTATTAAAGTCTTGAATCCTGTGTAACATGGATATTTTAGGCAAGAAAATCCATTACCAATTACCCTGTGAGGTTTTGATGAAATATCAATTTTAGATATGGTTCACTGTTATTGAGAGGAGAAATATACAAAGGAGTGTTTTACAGGGAATAAGGGGCCAGTCGGCAGGGTGCGGACATGATGGGATCAACTTCTTTGGCTGGTATTGCTTTATCCATGTTAGCTGGCCTGTGTAGCCTTTCTGAAGTTCCATGGTCTGTTAGTGAAGCCTAATATCAGCATTAAGATAAGGTTGGGATGAGGGGAGATTAACTTTCGGTTGGCTCGGCTGGTACTTTGATTGTTTAGGCCAGCCCCAACAATCAATGCTAAGCTGGTTTCCGTATAATTATAGTGTATAAGGTACTGCAATACATGTGACCCGTGCTCAATAGGTCTCCTCAATAAATCAACTTCTGATGCAATGTCTTTAATAAATTGTAAATTAAGGGAAAAATATTAATAATATGAATTAAACAGGATGTAAACAGAATTTTTATCTGACAAGTTCTTTATAAGGTAAGTATCTGCTATTGTTTGTTTAATTTATTGAACAAAATCTATTATGTCTATGCAGGCAAAAATTATGGTTTCATATGTTTGTTTATGATACCAGTTTTTTTTACTTATGTTGTTGTGATTAACCGAATATCTGTACACTTGATCAACAATTAAAGTGTAAGTGGACCACTGGTTTGACAAAATGGAATAATGCAATATTATAAATCATGTGACACCCATATACCCCAATTCTTCAGCAAATTATCCAAGAAAACTTTGAGTTTTATCACATATGTCTGCCAACTTTTCCCACAATATGTCAATATGGAAACTGGAAAGGCGTTTATTATGTCACATCAAAGGCAGTACATGTACTAATTATAATGATATTACTCTATCCCAGGATGGCATACTATAGTATGACAGTAGGAAAACGTTCAGATGCACAATTTACTGTACTACAGTAAATTGTGCATCTGAACGTTTATGATACCAGTTTTTTTTACTTATGTTGTTGTGATTAACCGAATATCTGTACACTTGATCAACAATTAAAGTGTAAGTGGACCACTGGTTTGACAAAATGGAATAATGCAATATTATAAATCATGTACAGATTGAACTGAAGCTTGTGTTGAAATAAGTAAATTAATAAGGCTACAGTAGCCTTATTAATTTACTTATTTCAACACGAGCTTCAGTTCAATCTGTACATTTTCTGACTGTGTTTTCACTTGAACGACCTATTTGGGATGGTTGGCAGTTACCAACGGAAGGTCGTGGTTTCCTCCCACACTAAAACTGGCAACGCCGCCATATACATGTACATGTTGATGTAAGTAAAATAATCTTGAGCGCGACGTAAAACAACAATTCTACCCCTCCTGCATTTGTGTGTCGTGTGCAAATATACATGTTAAGTAGAGATGTCAAACAACATCAAGTGTGTAGTGCAACATACCGGCCAGTAGCCTAGGGTTACCTCCCCCGGAAGAAGTGCTCTTTCGCTTGTTGTCATACAAAATAAAGGATTTAACCTGATAATTTTGTGAGTGTGGTTATATTCTGTCCTTTTGTATTGAATACTGGGCTGTCATGAACGTATACAGTCATCAAAGGGTTGATTTCACAACATTTCCCACGATAGCGTCGCCAGCAACCTAACCTGTCAAGGCGGTAGCCATAGTGACATATACTGTGGCAGAACTTGGTCTATCTCACAAGATTGAGATAAAATGTAACTTTTGTAAAGGTCAAATAAGGGCATCATCACAAACTGAAATGAACACCTTTTCCTTCGTCAAGATATATTGATTATATTTAATCAAAATAAAAATAATTAGAAAAAATAAAACACAAGCAGCGTCTGCTTCTTTGAATTCTACCTTGTCTTGGAAACCATGGCTAAACAACTCCATGCCAAATTTGCCATAGGTCAGCATGTTCTATACCAAAATACGGTAAACCAAGTCATCAAAATCACTGAGCCTTTACTATCACTAGAATCCTTGTGCACAGGTTTCAAGCAAGTTGCTGAATATTTTCTGATGGAATTGCCAGCAGAAGTAAGCGAAGATGATGTTCACCTTGAGGATGTATCCGGCGATACCGACCCTTTCGACAATGAGACCGATGACGAAGCTACACCAGTGGCGTTGACACAGCGATATGAGAAGATTTCTGATGAATCAATTGCCGATCTTGCCAACCAACGTCACGAGCAGAACACCAAAAGACAAACCAGTTGGGGTGTCACTCTTTTCAAAGGTACAAATTCAAATAAATAAACTGAGCCCTTTTTACTGAACTGTTACGCATTTTGAATGCCCTCCAGCTGCCTCCGGCCAAACCAATATTTATCCTTGGATTACAGGCACAATAATGACAAAAAGAAAGAAGAAAAAAACAGATCTATTAGGAATAAAATGAAAATAAAAACATTAAAGTGGCATGAGCTGCCGAAATTCAAACTTTTTTCATAGTGTCTGATTGTCACGACAGTAAGAGGCTTTGAAAGCCATGGAAAAACTTAATGATCGGCGTTGGAATGAGGAAAATCCATACAGTATGTGGCCTATACAAACCAGAATAGTGACGACCATCCATTCATTCTAAGTGCAAGTTAGTTTAAAACAACACTTTATCATACATTCTCGAGACTAGAAGCACTAAAAAGCTTCTGAATTATACGTCTTGAGAAAAATAGCCAGTAATTTCAACATTCTGTTTTAATGTCAAAATATCAACATTTTGGCAGCTCATGCCACTTTAACTGAACTGTCCTTTTTATTTTAACATGAAATTTTCTTTTAAAAAAAATATAATGAAATGTTAGATTAATTCAGAACATTCCTAGCTCAGAGCGAGGTCCTGTAATCCAAGAAATAATATTGGAGCCACCCTAACTGAAATTCACTGTGGGCAGGAGACAAGCTTTGTAAAGAATGAGATAGAATAACTTTAATAATTACAGCTGCATTTTCTTTACCAAGAAAGTTTTATTAAGAAAACCAGAAACATTCATTGTACTAAAAATAAAATATAAAGTACTGTAAATAAAGGCAAGAAACAATATCAAGTGTACAAAGCTTACAGCACATATCACGAAATTATACACATATTTACAGCTATACATTACATTCAAAAGGAAAAATTAACTTTATTTATCTTTGAGAATGGCCTGCTTCTGAAATGATTTACAAACAACATAATTTAACAAATGATAAACAGTCACTGCAGTACTTTCGAAACAACTTACGATAAGAATTCCGCTAATTCAAGGACGAGCAATGTGAAGATAACAAATTATTAGACTGCTTTCTGCCATGTTTGGTCTAAAACAACAACAATAGCTATTGCTCGATAGAATTATCGGTCGCTCCATGCAGGAGGTAAGACACCCAACGAAAAGTCTCAAACTTTTAGAGTGCTTTTCGTAATGTTTTGAGTACCTGGATTAGTGGAATTCTTACCGTACCCTATGAATAAAGTTTATCAACCATTCTATTAATTCTTACCCTGTCAGATTGGCTGACTGCTCGAGATGAGAGCACAGAGTTTGAGATGTTCGGGGAGGAGAGACTGGCAAAGTTATTGATGAGGTTCTATGCAGAGGTCAGGACCAAAGACGGAAAGCAGTATAGCAAGTCTGGCCTGGTGAACTTGAGAGCAGCAGTTAATAGACATTTGACTGGTCCACCCTACAACCGTCATGTTAACATCATTCATGATAGAGCCTTTCAGTATTCCAATCAAGTGTTAGCTGGGTTAATAAAACAGATGAAGCGCGAAGGAAAGGGCGTATCTGTCCAAAAGTCATCAATTGGTCCAGGTGATATGCTGAAAATCCATAAGTCTGGTGTCTTAAGTCCAGGCAATGCATGGGGTCTCCTGCGCAAAAGCTGGTTTGACCTGATGCTGCATTTTGGTTGTCGGGGGCAGGAGGGTTTGAGACAGCTGAAACCATCACATCTGTCTCTCGTGACTGATGAGGAGGGGAGGTTGTACTATACAATGAATATCAATGATGAAGATAAAACCCATATTGGTATTGACAAGAGAGAAGATAGTCGGATGTATGCTGTGAAAGATGACCCCCTATGCCCTGTCCAAACCCTGACAAAATACTTACAAAAAGTAGATCCCGAAGCAGATTGCTTGTTTACGTACCCACTGAAGAAACATGAAGACAAAGATGCAGTGTGGTACACTAAAAAACCATTGGGACACAACAAACTTAGTAATCTGATGAAGGAGATTTCCAACATGGCCAAGCTATCTAAAATATACACCAACAATTGCTTCAGGGCCACCATTGCCACAATATTAGCACACAGTGTACCAGTTTCTGGAAATTCAGAATAATGGCCGTTACAGGTCACAGGAACGCCCAAAGCTTAGACAGTTATATCTAAATTAATATTGATTTCACCATTGTAACATCTGTTTTAAGATGAGCTATTTATGACAGTTCAAAAAGTTCTATAATAGGCCTACATAATATGAAACTTATGAGGTTTAAGGGTTTAATACCGCCGTAGCAATGTTTGTTGCGTAACCCGATATTGCTGAACGTTGGTATGCACTGAGTCAAACCCTGAGAATGGGCAGCATTCGGTTGCGCATTCGAGGGGGTTTGACGAGGTGCAAACCAACGTTCAGCGGTATCGGGTTACTCAACAAACACCAAGACGAAGGTTTTAAAGTCGATTCTACCCCGATAATTGAAAAAAAATGAGGAAAAAGTGACCTGTTGCGGATTGCCGTTCCTTTTTCCTCCCTCGGGACAGACTGGGAACTTTTAACCAATCAACGATAAGCTTTGGTCACGTGTATTTTGAAGCAGAATGACAGAGTTTTCGCCAGCGAGGAAGAGGTCTGTGTTAGCGGAAATAAGTGCTAAATCGCAACTTATCTTGAAAGTTACATTTTATCTCAATGTTGTGAGATTGACCTAGTTCTGCCGCAGTATCTGTCACTATGGCTACCGCCTTAACAGGCTGGGTTGTTGCCGAGGCTATCGTGGGAAATGTTGTGAAATCAACCCTTTGATGACTGTTTACGTTCATGACAGCCCAGTTTTCAGTACAAAAAAACAGAATATAACCACACTCACAACATTATCAGGTTAAATCCTTTATTTTGTATGACAACAAGCAAAAGATCACTTCTTCCGGGGGAGGTAAACCTACTGGCCGGTATGTTACACTATACACTAGATGTTGTTTGAAAAGTCATCTCTACTTAACATGTATATTTGCACACGACACGCACATGCAGGAGGGGTAGAATACATGTACACTACTAAACTGTTTCCGTGTTTGTTCTTAGTCATCAGGATGTCTTTTTATCTGTGTAATTCCACGAAAATATACTGTTAAGGACCACTTTTAACTCCTATTTTAAGCATTTTTCTTGCAAGCAATGAGTGGGGTCTAGTGGAATGCATGAAATGAAACAGAACAAATGAATTTAAATGCAGTGTATTTGAGGTTATGCAATACATAGGCCTATAGTTCAGGCTCATCTTCAGCAGTAAATTATCTCGAATATTACTTTTACACAAAAGCGGTCCTTACCGTTTTTTTAGTAAAATATATGGATATTGAATATTAGCCTATTATTATTGCGCATGGATTTTTTTTCTCGAAATTTTAGCAACCGTCTGCCAACCGGGCCAAGGAGTTTAACTTTAAGGACTGCAAGATCATGTACCATATATTATTAATTTACTTTCAATGTTATTGGCAAAATACGGAGAAACGGTCACACTCATACAGGGCTTACCAGGGCCAATAAACTAGACTAATACAAACAAACAAGGCCAATACGGACTGGGCCAATACGAGATCAAACATGGCGACCGTTTTATTGCTATCACTTCAAAATCCCAACGCCATTTTTCTTGAAATCATCAACAGAAAAAAAGAAAATAGCCAATGTACAGTTAAAGAAACACAAATATTTCGTCTATTTCATTCAATAAATTAAAAATCGCATTTATAATAATTTGTAAAAATAAAGAAATATGTTCCTATGTTTTATGTACAAAAGGGGGACAACTCTTGGTACACTACACCTAGAGGTCACAACACCCAGTTTGTGTTTTCTCAGCCAATGAAAATTGACTTCGGTTATACAGGAGCTAGAAGGTGGCTTACATAGTGATAGTTTGGTATCTGGGTTATTTGAATATTGGATTGAAACTAACATAGGGCTACTGTACATACTTTAAGCTTTCAATCAATGTCTGATAACAGATTTTTGTGTGTGTTTTTTTAATGTTCACCCAATTTTGAAAATACCAAAGTTTGGCTAGAATAAGTAAGCCTAAAACTGTCAAAATGGCGGTACCCATGTTAAATTGTGTGTAGCTTGAAACCGACATGCACTATGTCAACTTTATTTGGTTGTAAAGGATTTCTCATGTGTTGATCTATTTGAAAATGGTTAGGAAAAGTCTTAACGAGATTTAGGTAATTAGCCACAAATCAAAACGTTAACATTACCGCAAATGGGAAATGAAACTGTATCATGTAACCTATAGTGAAGTGTGAAAAGTAAGTATTTTGTTCTAAATTTTCAAACCACTACCATTTTTGGTGCCGTTGTATCTGGACTACATATTTGAAATATAAAATAAATGAATTCAGTAAATTTTTTAAAATATTCGCCACTTTTTCTGAAAAACAGGCTTTTGTAGACCAGGGCTAGGTTTGAGCAGACACAAGACTCTTATTGTAGGGTGTAAAATACTTGTATATGCCTCAGTAGTGATCCATTTCCATCAATGAGGTTTAGGAATGACATTTCACTTCTTGGAACTATTAATGTTTTTCAAAGCAAATGATTATTTCAAGCTCATTAGCTATTGATGTAAAATAACCAGACCCCCCCCCCCCCTCCCACCCCCTTCCCTGTGGGTCTGAACTGATATAATCTGTACAAATTGCCCTTTTTATATCTTAACAGGTAAGCTGACATGATTGTGGCCCTGAATTGGACAGTTTTTAAATCATTGGAGAAGTTTTATTAGCTTTCAAACAGTCCAAATGTTAAGAAATCAGACATTTTTTGGACGGGTGGGGTGGGTTATCTCCCCTGGCTCTGCCCTTATGGCAGTCTCTAACCCGGACAGATGCTAACAGTAAACTACAACCAACAACCCATCATTTCCAGCAAATTTGAAAAGTATTTGATGATTCACCTTTTTATAGCGAGGAATAACATTTTGAATTGGTCCTCAGAAAAACTTTCAAATATAAGCCTGGAAACATGAAGGGGGTGGGTGTGTAAATGACCTCGTAAATTCAAAACGACTGGCCGAAAAGCTTTGATCTTTTGAAATTCAATTTGATATTGGTTAATAAAAGCAAAGTTATTAAATTTTACAAATTTCGAGGAATTATTTCCTTGTTATAGGTCACAACACCCAGTTTGTGTTTTCTCAGCCAATGAAAATTGACTTCGGTTATACAGGAGCTAGAAGGTGGCTTACATAGTGATACTTTGGTATCTGGGTTATTTGAATATTGGATTGAAACTAACATAGGGCTACTGTACATACTTTAAGCTTTCAATCAATGCCTGATGCCATACTATTTTCAAGTTTCGGCGTCAGATTTTAACTACAGCCTGACGTATAATCGTTAACATACTGACCTATATCAAGATGACATAAGTTGCGATTTAGCACACATTTCCGCTAACACAGACATCTTCCTCGCTGGCGAAAATTCTTCTGTCATTCTGCTTCAAAATATCTGGGTCAACCGTCGCATGTGACCAAAGCTTATCGTTGATTGGTTAAAAGTTCCCACTCTGTCCCGAGGGAGGGAAAAGGAACGGCAACGATAACGGGGTCGTTTACCATATCTTATCAGCCAGTCCATTAGTATGGCACTGCAGAAATTTGTATAATTTTCTATGATGAATGTTCTCAAGTTGTGTTTTTTGCCTTTGATAATATGCTGATATTTAGAGTTATTCACAGTTATCAACATTAATTATTGTTACATAAAAATGTATTAGCTTGGGAATGTGATGAGCTAATCTCAAGTTCTGTCCCCTCCAGAAAGGAATAGTTTTATTATTTCTGCTTTCAAGTATAGCTATATTTCTACGGGTTAGACCTGTCATGACAGTTACATTTTTGGGTTCCACCGCATAGCTTATGTTTCAAACTCATGCTATTAACTTATTCTGAAAGAATAAACTCTTTGAATAAATAGGTGATACAAAATGAGGGACGAGTGCCCTTTGTCAAGGTACATGTACAGTTTTTCTTGTTCATCATTGGAGTCCGATGCTAGTTTTGTTATACATCATACTATCTACTGGCTTTCATGATGGGAAACAGATTTTTGTTTCCTTAGTTTGTTTCCTCAGGCCACCAGAACTGATCCTCTGGGCTGGTTTCATGGTATACTGTAAGAATTCCGCTAATTCAAGGACGAGCAATGTGAAGATAACAAATTATTAGACTGCTTTCTGCCATGTTTGGTCTAAAACAACAACATTAGCGATTGCTCGATAGGATTATCGGTCGCTCCATACATCAATTCACATAACATTTGACTCAATCTTTTAATGACGAATAATTGAAATTATAAAACCGATATGTACACTTAGAAGTAATCTTTAGTTTAGCGTAAACAGTAATGCAGCACTGTTTACTTTAAAGTGACATGAGCTGCCAAAATTCACACTTTTTTCATAATTTCTGATCGTAGCGACAGTAAGAGGCTATGAAGGCCATCGAAAAACTAAATGATTGACGTTGGAATGAGGAAAATCCATACAGTATGTGGCCTGTATGAACCGAAAACCTGGTCGAAAAGTAAGCAAAATTTAAATAAGCGGGACGACCATTCATTCATTCTAAGCCAAAGTTCGTTCAAAACAATACTTTATCGTACATTCTCGAGACTAGAAGCACCAAAAAGCTTCTGAATTATACGTCTTGAGAAAAATAGCCAATAATTTCAACATTCTGTTTTAATGTCAAAATATCAACTTTTTGGCAGCTCATGCCACTTTAAGGTCTGCAAAAGCCACTGGTTACAATACCAAGAAGTTTCAACGTTTGTTCTCTTCATATTTACATCATATCAGTCATTTCCACAAATAGTTTTTATTTCTGTTTTGTATCATTTTTGAATACAACTGCCAGCTCAGCTGCCTGTATTTCCTGTACATGAATCGCAAACGTGATCGCAAAGTCTATAAAACTACTGCACATATCACAATTTTGTCAACAGCTGTAAAGTCTTTTCTAGTCGCATTATGTTTTTCTAGGTCTTAACCTGTAAAGGTCTGTTCTACATATCCCCCTTTTAACACAACTAGAAACTTGGCCCCAAGAAGATGTTCCCTTTTGCCTGTGTGTTTTAGTGTCTATAAATATTTCAGTACTTGTACCTGAGTGAAAAATCAATCAGAAATTGTACAAAAATCTTTGTCACTCGAACCCGCAACTCAAATTGAACTCATTGATGGACAACTTATTAAGTAAAATTCCATTCCATTTGGTTGAGGAAAGTCTGGATTCCTAGTTTATAAATTTAGAAAACTTCATATACGTTTATCCTGTCTTTACAGTTTGTATTGTTTGTTGGCTATGCCAGATCTTGGATTCTTTCATTCTTTTTTAAATAAATATTGTTCGAATTTTATTAATTGGTACATTTGAATTTTTACCTCCTCTCTTCAGCTACACTAAATTTGGCACTTGTCCATCCATGCATGCTGCACAACCTTCCCTCTCGCATGCCACATACAGTTTGAGACGATTCAGTTGACCATTTATCAATTGATTGATGTATTGTAATGATTGTCCTGTCTCAGTGTGAACTATTCTGGGGTTATGTACCTGTAATGCAGCGTAAAGCACGGCCATTGCTCATCCACCCTGATTTATCCTGAACTTTGAATTAAAATTCTTTTCTTAAACCCATTGTAAAGAAATGTATTTGCCTGGGTTGTGAAGATAAGGGTGAACGGTTGTGTTTCACAGGTTCATTGGTCATGTCCATTTCTTACAAATAGGGGTGCCAAGTCATCATTTCCATTGTTCTTCGCCATCCCTACTTTTCAATGGATTGAACCATTTCCTTTCGCCTTTCAGAGAGGTTGCCTTACAGATCTCTGCAGAACAACCCAACGCGAACAATTTTTCCCGGGAAAAGAGGACGATACATGAATTGGTCGCCTGAAGACATGAGAGACGCTGTTGAAGCCGTTATGGACGGATCCATGTCAAATACACAAGCCAGTACACGGTTTAACGTCCCAAGATCGTCACTATTGGATAGAATTAAACGTATACAAACTCAAAGGGAGAAACGATGATCAAGGGAAATTACTGATCACCAGTACACTGTAGATGCATTCATTTGGGGGTACAACCCCAATCAATCAATCCATGCATTTGGTGGATCAAATGACTGATTACTGATAACGTTGATGTAGAGGTGCACACTGTAGATGCATTCATTTGGTGGATCAAATGATCCATTACTGATAACATTGATGTAGAGGTGCACACGGTAGATGCATTCATTTGGTGGATTAAATTATCCATTACTGATAACATTGATGTAGAGATGCACACTGTAGATGCATTCATTTGGTGGATCAAATTATCCATTACTGATAACGTTGATGGAGATGTGCACTGTAGATGCATTCATTTGGTGGATCAAATTATCCATTACTGATAACGTTGATGGAGATGTGCACTGTAGATGCATTCATTTGGTGGATCAAATTATCCATTACTGATAACGTTGATGGAGATGTGCACTGTAGATGCATTCATTTGGTGGATCAAATTATCCATTACTGATAACGTTTATGGAGATGTGCACTGTAGATGCATTCATTTGGTGGATCAAATTATCCATTACTGATAACGTTGATGGAGATGTGCACTGTAGATGCATTCATTTGGTTGATCAAATTATCCATTACTGATATCATATACTTACTGTACACAGTCACTACGGTCATTTACTGATCCTAAAAAAACAATGGAACATGATGATGCTTTGGACTAAGAAAATCTTGAACCCAACTGAAAAATAATAATAGTTCTGACCTGTTATGTCTGCAAATAGGACATTCTATAAAGACTTACATGGAGACTACATTTTATGTACACGCTGATTTTAGCTTAAAACTATTGGACCCTAGTTCAAATGTGGAACCTTTTCGTTAAGCACCATGGATGTAATGATCTGTTTTCCATCGAGTTTCCATTTCAACAGTGGTTGAATCTCCCATTGCAATTTTCTTTTTCTAATGCCAGAGTATCCAGAGTATATATGTGTGGCCATGTTGGTATGTCATTTCACACTGTGTCCTTAAAATCTAGGAGTACACCTGACAAAGAGCATTTATTTGCTCCTGTAACTACTTAAAAGGGAAAGAAAACCCACCGAGTGATCGAAACTGACTTAAAATATCTTGTATTGTACTCTAGTTCCACACCAGTTACAAAGTGTCATTTATACTCATAAAGATTATGTCAAATGTGTACTTTGCTATGGCATCCTGCGTGTGTGTTTATTTGTATGCCCATAATGTCCAGGTATTATTTCACTGGTCTACATGTACTTAGCCCACTCAGTCCCGAAAAATTGGAAAATGTTCTGACTGGGTTTTTACTCCAAAGACCTATGTGGGATGGTTGCCAGTTACCAAGGAAAGGTTGTGGTTTCCTCCGGGCATAGAGCCCGGTTTCCTCCCACAATAAAACTGGCAACGTCGCCATATAAGTGAAATTATCTTGAGCGCGACATAAAACACCAAACAATCAATCAATCATGTACTTAGCCTATAAAACTTCTTCACCAGCATGGATGATCAAGTTTCGTTTTCATTTAATATGATAATGCTGAGCTTAAAATAAGTTACATTGTTGGAATTACTTATTAGGACAAGTTATTCTCTTTACTGTGTACAAACGTCTGGTTGGATTTAAGTACATGTACTTCTAGTTAAAGTGGCATGAGCTGCCAAAACGTTGATATTTTAAAAATAGAATGTTGAAAATATTGGATATTTTTCTCAAGACTTCTAGTCTCAAATATACGATAAAGTATTGTTTTGAACTAACTTCGGCTAAGAATGAATGAATGGTCGTCCCGGTTATTTAGATTTTGTTTACTTTTCAAACACGTATTGTTACCAGCGGAAGGTCGTGGGTTTCCTCCGGGCACAGAGCCCGGTTTCCTCCCACAATAAAACTGGCAACGCCGCCATATAAGTGAAATAATCTTGAGCGCGGCGTAAAACACCAAACAATCAATCAATCAAACACGTATTCGGTTCATACAGGCTACATACTGTATGGATTTTCCTCATTCCAACGTCAATCATTTAGGTTTTTTATGGCCTTCAAAGCTTCTTACTGTCGTGACGATCAGAAATCATGAAAAAGGTGTGAATTTTGGCAGCTCATGCCACTTTAAGCTTGTTTTACGTTGAAGTTTGTTTTCACCGTAATGAGGGGAAGTGTAGTCTTGTAAGTTGCATTTACAGTATGGACTGTATGGCTGTAGGTAGTTCATTCTTTATTTTTTTTATATCCATTGAAAGATATATGTGAAGAAAACTATTAGGTTTATGTTGATTCTGAAATACACTCCAGTTGATATCTGCACTGATCTATTGCATTATCCATAGCTTGAAATGTCTATAGCATGTCATTTTAGTTTAATTAATTAGTGTCTTTTAGTGTTGGCGATAGGTGCCATACTCTGGGTCCTTGGTTTGATTCCCGTTTCGGGCGTCCCCCAAAAATCAGTAGAAGAATTTCTACCATATTTTCAAGAAAGTCTAATCCCAAAATAACGAGAATACTGTCATTTTAGTATAAAATTTTTACATGAACTGTCATCACTATTACATCTAAAGTGTAGGAAGTGTTTGGTTTATCTACCTTTAACCATACAGGGTGAACATCGATTTTAAAGGCTTTTGATTCAGTTTCCCTTGATTTCATATACTAATAAAATATACCTCTTTTTAACGCAATTAGAAACTTGTCTCTATGGTTATATTAGACAAGAAAATTTTCCCTGTGCCTGTGTGTTTTAGTGCTCATAAATATACTAATAAAACATCCAAACTCCTGTCCATCTTCAACCTAATGAAATATCCTTTAGTTTATTATCCCCTCGCGACGAAAGTCGGGGAGGGATATAGCGTTGCGTTTGTACGTAAGTACGTGCGTACGTACGTATGTTCACCTTTTGTCATCACTCTAGCGACTTCATTTTTGAACGGATTCTGACCAAACTTCATATATGAGTCAAGCATAGGAATACCTCGAACAAGTTCGTTTTTCAGGGTGCCAAGGTCAAGGTCACCATTACTATTTATAGAAAATCTTTGTCATCACTCGTGCGACTTCATTTCTGAATGGATCCTGACCAAACTTCCTATATGGGTCCAGCATGGCAATACCTCTAACGCGTCACCGCTTTTGGGACTTCATTTTTAAATGGGTTCTGACCAAACTTCATCCCCACCCCCCATTTTGCGTCAGAGTTCTTGCGTTAGCACGCGAGGGGATTTGTATCGTTTGCGATGCCTTGTACGTATGTTCACCTTTTGTCATCACTCTAGCGACTTCATTTTTGAACGGATTCTGACCAAACTTCATATATGAGTCCAGCATAGGAATACCTCGAACAAGTTCGTTTTTCAGGGTGCCAAGGTCAAGGTCACCATTACTATTTATAGAAAATCTTTGTCATCACTCTTGCGACTTCATTTCTGAATGGATCCTGACCAAACTTCCTATATGGGTCCAGCATGGCAATACCTCTAACGCGTCACCGCTTTTGGGACTTCATTTTTAAATGGGTTCTGACCAAACTTCATCCCCACCCCCCATTTTGCGTCAGAGTTCTTGTGTTAGCACGCGAGGGGATTTGTATCGTTTGCGATGCCTTGTTACAATATCTGATTGGGTATAACGGTTTAAATGACATGTCCCCCTTTTTAACACAATAAGAAACTTGTCTCCTTGGTTATTTTAGTCAAGAAGTTTTTACCTGTGCTCGTGTCTATAAAAACAATACATTCGTATCAGATAGATTTTACAACACTGGGAAATGATGGAATTGACTTGAGTACAGAGTGAGGAAATTTTCTGTATAAGTTAGTTATATTTATGAACACTAAAACACACGAGCACAGGGAAAATCCTCTTGTCTAAAAAAAGGGTTATTTATATATGTACCTTGGAATTTACATGATACATGTATGTGATCAGTAAGTTAGGTTTACCCCATCATCTTAACCCATGATTAGAACTTTAATACGCCCAAGCTTACTTTAAAGGTGAGCTTGTTGAGAATTTATTTATGGGTATTCGAGGATGGGTTTACCGGTAGCCCTAATATACATATAGAATATAGGCAATGGATTAAGCTACATTTATTAACAATTACTCAGTCCAAAAAGTGGAAAAAACATCCTATCATGGTTTTTAATCTATCATCCTAAATCTTATCGAATCCCGGAACGTCTGGCTTCCCTCTGGGTACAGTTCTGCGCCCCTCCACCCTCTTGTCTGACAATGGCTTAAGCACACGTACGTGAAATATTGTGGCCTGAAACTTCAACCAGACAATCCCTCCCTTGATGGATTGCTAACAACAAAGAAACTTGCAATATGTTACACATATGAAAAGGGCATTTACTAACCAATCTCTTTACGAATCTGCATCCTAAGGTTAACAGAAATGTTCTTAAATCTAGATACATCCATTCCAGAGTATTTTTTTAGCTTTCTTAGCTTGATTTTCCCAAGTAGTTTATATTTGATAGCAGTTTGTACCTGTGCATATATTCCTTTGCTCATTGTCATACAAAAATGAATAACAGGACCCAGAATTTTGTTTAAAAAGGCTTTATTTAAGTAAGTTGGGTTACAGGGAACGTATATGGTCAAGGATGGTCTTACCAGCAGCTCTTTGTTTCTTCTCTTGATAGATGGAATGAAACCTGAGCTCCACAGATCCACAGTTCCTCTCTCTGGTCTCTATCCAGTCATATATCCCAACAGATTGAATACTGCAAACATCAAAGCAAGAATACCATTCCTCGAAAGCAAACCGCTACCCACTGTGAAACACATTACTAATGCTTTGTCAACCGTTGAAAGATGGATGTGGAAACGGCATGACGAAAATCGTAACCTAGAGGATATCGAACCAGAACTGTTAGACGAGTATTTGGCGGAATTTTTTACCATTCTTCGAAAACCAAACGGAGACGACTATGAACCGGAATCCCTACCCAAACTAAAGTCATACCTAACTCGTTATCTTAAAGAAAAATGCTATCCAGTTTGTCTCGGCCAAGTCAAATGCTTTCCTAAGACTTTCGAAAGTTTAGTAGTGAAGAGAAATTATCTCAAGATGAAAAAGGCTGGTCTGGAATGTCATTCGAATTCTTAGTACTGGTATCATATGCTGCTTGAGTATGGCGCCAAACTTTAAGCTCTCCTGATCTGTTTAAAGATGAGGTAACAATATATCAGGCTGTATTGAGAGAACTGTTGAACTCGGAAACATTCTAAAATAGAGTGCAAAAACCACACACATCATTCCTTGTTGACATTTTCACTGTGAAAGACTGGTCAGTCTCCAAAGGAGTATATATATTTTTACCTGTGGCCCTTCCTACTTAAACATATATGCCGGTCCCCATTTATATAGCATTCTAAAATGCATTCCACAATTCCCTTGATTCAAAGATAAACAGGGAGACTCATTCTAAATCCCAATGCCACAGGTGCCAGAAACCTGTATGCCATCAAAAGGACCATTGCCAACCTAATAAAATTTGAACTGTGAATAAATGAATAGTTTTGAAGCATGACCCAAACAACTAGGGACCGGTCGTTCGCGTAAAAGCCCACTTGCCACTGTGGCCTGTTGAACATTTGTTAAGAAAACCAATTTACATGAGCTTAAAACGACTAAAACCACTAAAATTAAATATAGGACACATAAAACATGCGCGAAGTCTGATTACAACAACAATGATCAGTGTCAGTTAACTTAGTTGTTAGATGACCCTCATTTCAGGCCTTTTTACATGTATCTGTGGTTTACACTCCAAAAATTATGGGCAGGCTTTTCGAGTCACTCTTACCAGATCGTCAGCCTGTATTTCATAGATAAAGTACGTAAAATTATACTATGCTGTTAAACACTAGCACGACTCAAACATTTGGGCGCATGTTCAGGCTAGGGGTTTGTTTATATTGCGGGTACTTTATAAATGTAATTTTCAATTTCAAATTAAAAATACTAAATGATGCCAAAACTTTCTATTTTTGGTAAAAATAGAAAGTTCCTAACTTCTTCTGTCTGGGAAAACCCCCACTGTTTTTTTTTTTTTTTTTTTTTTAAAAGTATTCTGGATTTCCGCGGCAAGTTAGTGTGCCTTTAAAAGCATACACAAGTGTGTTGTGGTACTTCGTTGACTATCAGATTTATAGTAGAAAAATAAGAAGTAATCAATTTCGGATGAAAGGCCGCAAGTCGACTTTCTGTCCCAAAAAATGACATTTAAACAGTTATTTAGGGAATTCCCTGCCTCTATTGTTTTCTGTCTGACAGCCGAGAATGCACCACACCCGCAGCTATAAAGAGTCTGAACCACGCAGCTAACCCATGGACAGTATATTCTCTTTAACCACTTCAGAAAAGACAAAGGGAGCCCAAAATATTACTCTATCCAGCGGTCAGTGGGAGCTAGGGAAAGTTACCAATGGCCATCTGGAAACCTTATCTTTATATAAGCATAAGCACCAGTAGAATAGCTCACATTTAAAGGGTCTTTTGATCTTTCTGGGCATACTCATTTCAAAAGGTACCACAGAAAATCCAGAATACGACTTACAATTCACAGTACCCCAAATTAATCTTTTATATGAAATGTTTTTTTAAACTGCAAGAAGGGGGTTGTTGGCTCGTCAATAGCTTGCCTGGACTTATCCTTGAATACATTATTTGGCTTTTACAATCTGTTTGTTCAACTGGAAAAAAATTACCGCTAGCTGAACTAACAACTTCTTAATTGTTGACTAGATTCTCTCCACAACAAATTGTGAACTATATTCACAAGACATTTTGTCGTTAAATGATGAATTTAATTGGCACGCCCAGTGAGTTTTTTTTTTCACGGGTGTATTTAAGTACCCTGACCCTTAATTTACATATATTTGTAGCATTTTGTATTATGATTGCTACGGTATCTGACAGAAGATTCAGATGGGGGATTTTTCCGTGTACATCCGGTTCCCAACCCAATCACCATTGGAAGAGCCAGGCTTCCACCAATGTTTACGGGTTTGGCTTAATTTTATGTTAGACCGTTGTCAGATGTACACATTGAATGCTGTGGTTTCTTTGGTGAACAGAAATCGATTTCTCCCCTCAATACATCCGGGAACTCTGCAATATAAGTGAAACAGCCTCTGATATAGCTTTGATTAATGTGGAATCCATCAAATAGTACTAAGTTTTATTTTACGACAACTTCAACCCACTTGAGGCTGCGGATGTCTATAACATATGAACAGAATAAATATAAAAGAAGTTATTATATTCTGACTTGCTTGCCCAGCGAAGTATTTTACTGGCACAATTTGTGTCCCCATTTTTATAATTTTGATTTTTACTAGTGCCGGTTTGTGCTATACAGTGTCATTCCTGTGTGTATTTTTCGATTAACAAAATTGGTATTTTAAGCCCTTCTCAGATGTCTCTACAATTACCTTTACAACTGTTATCGAAAGGGACTTTACTCCCTGTTTTGTTACCTGTACGTTTATTTTCTTATCTTCGTTCAATGTATGTATAGCTATTAAACATCGCTGGTAGATTTCACTCACAAGTTGTTACATTGTCAAGGCTTTATGTTTTACTCAAAGTGTCTGATCACTTCGGATTTATGTATACTTTTTAGAAAGAAATAAAATAAAAATACTCAGTAAATATAGTTTGTCTGACGAAGGCAGTCTTTCTCAAATTATGTCTGCTGGTTGTTTTGAATAAGGTAGTGGATATTATTTTCCTTGGGCTCGATTGTGATTTTATATTCAGATAGATTCTGATAGAACACGCTATGTCGTTGAAGATAAATATTTTATCTGATATTGCATATTGAAAAAGCAAACTACTTCATTTTATACCCGGAAACACAGCGGTTGAGGACTGAATGTTCTCTACTGGACCTGTGGCTGCAAAAGCTTTAAAAAAAATAAAATCACCTTAATTTTATGGCATGTGTCATTGTTTGGAATTCAGAAATACTTGTCGAGGACAAGAAACGGGCTATGTCTCCACATTGCCCCATAAAGCTCATTACGCTGTGGAATCAATGACCAGCCTGACAATAGACATCACTCCCTTCAAGCATTGTATGTACTATGTCCCATTTGCCAGTCCAACTGCTAATAGTAGGCCTATGTAACATTACAGTTTCCCTGTTTTAAAACATTAACAAAACCAGTATTCACATGTTACAGGGTGAATAATAAGCCTTTTAATCTTTGCCCATCGTGTTTACACTTTGTTTTCAATTTAGTTCAACAGCTGACACTGTCCCTTTTGATTATACATTCAGGTGTAAATAAAGCAAAGAGGTTTTCCCACACGGCTGTGAGATCTCCGGGAACCAGACCAACAACAACACTTAAAGTACCGTCCAAGTGCAAATACCCTCAAAGTATGGATACCGCAAACGTCAAAGCACGTGTCCACAACTGGCATCTCAAACCGTTGCAAACACTAACAGACATTAGCTCTTCGGTCCGCATATTTGAGAAATGGCTCTTTCAAAAAGCGGGACATCATATCAGAATCGAGGATATTTCTCCGACGGATTTGAATGTCTATCTAGCACAGTTCTTCCCCAGACTTAAAAAAGCTGATGGCCAATACTACGACAGTGCTTACTTAACAAAGCTCCGGTCTTACCTTGAGCGGTTCCTCAGAGAGAAAAACTACCCTTACTCATTGATCCGATCACCTGAGTTTTTTGGAAGTCAACAAGCATTTATAGATTGGAAAAAGGAACTTGGCAATTTAATTTATAATGCACCCAAGAAGTATTAGATATTGGAGGAGAATTGGTGGTCGTATAAAGTGCCCCTTTCTTTAATTCAGATTTCCACAACTCACCGCTGAAGTGGGGGTTCATTAGGACTCTAAGGTGTTTCCTTTAAGGATTGTCCATTGACAGAAATAAGGCTAATGTTTCTATTTAGTTTTCCCCAAGTTTTCAGGAGCGTGTTTATATTGAACATTTCAAAACCCCTTTCTACTCTAGGCGTATAATAGATATGGTACCTTTATTCTTGTACAGTGCTGCCCACTTGCTCCCATGCACATGATTTGGCCTGCGGCCAAGCAAGACCTGAAAAGTGCTTGCCCTGCTTAGCAACTTAGTTTTGGAGCAAGTCTAGCAGTTTTGCCATTCAGTTTGCCCTGATAGCAACCGCAGTAAAAACTTTAAGTTACTTACAGCACTGAATGTATGTACCGCATATTTTTAGACCACCATGATCTCATGGTGGTCTTATCAAATCGCTTTTTGTCCGTGGTCCGTCGTCCGTCGTCCGTCGTCCGTCGTCTGTCGTCCGTCGTCTGTCGTCCGGTGTCTGTAAACTTTTCTTGTGATCGCGATTCCAAGAGAACTACTGGTCGGATTTTCATCAAATTTTACAGACATATTCCCCTTATGGTCTAGTTGTGCAACATCTATTTTGTTTGCTCATTTGCATATTAAAATGGCCGTTGGCGGCCATTTTATGATTTTTACCTACATAGTTTGTGATCGCGGAATTTAGAAATCTACCAGGCCGATCTTGATGAAATGTTTTTATATTGGTTCCCCATATGGTCTAGTTGTGCAACATCTATTTTTCTAAGCTCATTTGCATATTAAAATGGCCGTTAGGCGACCATTTTGTTTTTCCTATTTTTTATCGCTTTTCTGTCTTGTGACCGCGATTCCAAGAGAAATCCTAGTCGGATCTTCTTTAAATTTCACACGCACATTCCTCCTATGGTCTAGTTGTGCAACATCTAGTTTGTTTGCTCATTTGCATATTAAAATGGCCGTTGGCGGCCATTTTGGGATTTTTACCTACATAGTTTGTGATCGCGGAATCTAGAAATTCATCAGGCCGATCTTGATGAAATGTTTTTGTATTGGTTCCCCATATAGTCTAGTTGTGCAACATCTATTTTTCTAAGCTCATTTGGATATTAAAATGGCCGCTAGGCGACCATTTTGTTTTTCTATTTTTTATCGCTTTTCTGTCTTGTGACCGCGATTCCAAGAAGAAGTCCTATTCGGATCTTCTTTAAATTTCACACGCACATTCCTCCTATGGTCTAGTTGTGCAACATTTATTTCTTTTGCTCATTTGCATATCAAAATGGCCGCTAGGCGACCATTTTGTTTTTCTACTTTTTATCACTTTTCTCCTAAAGTAATGAGAGGATCTTCGTAAAACTTTGTACGCAGGTTAACCCTATGGCCTCGTTGCGTACTATGTACTTTTTTGCTCATTTGCATATTAAAATGGCCGCCGGGCGACCATTTTGTTTTTCTTCTTTTTGTCACTTTTCTCCTAACGTAAAGAAAGGTTAGGATTTTCGTAAACTAATTTACGCATGTTAGCCCTATGGTCTCGTTGCGCACTATGCACTTTTTTGCTCATTTGCATATTCAAAATGGCGACCACTGGCCATTATTTTTTTATCACTGTTCTAAAGTAATGAAAGGATGTTCGTAAAATGTTATACGCAGGTTAACCCTATGGCCTTGTTATGCACTCGCTGCTCATTTGCATATTCAAAATGGCGGCCGGTAGCTTTTTCTGTGATTTCTATCTACATAGTTTGTGATCACGGACTCAACAAAACTACCAGGCGGATCTTGATGAATTGTTATTTGTGTTGCTTCCTCATATGGTCAAGTTATGCAACATGTATTTTTTTCGTCGTTGACGTTTTCATTTAACACATTCGGTACCGCTGTCGCCATTTGGCGTTAGAGTGCTAGCCTGCTTCATTACCGAAGACATCGTAGGCCTATGGCGACAGCAGAAAAGTCGGCTAAAACCCCACTGACGCCGTATGGTTATTTTTTCTTACAACTTCAACTGATTTTGAAAATGCACAAATAAAATCACATGTTGCATCTGTTGGTTGCTTTGTGTTTTGTTTTGTCAATCTTCGAATATGGTTAAAGAGGTTTAATTTACTTTAACGGACGCGCAATTCACTGATAACTTCCAACTTGTCTAGGTGAGAACGGACACTTCAAGCATACGTACATGTATATATCAAGAAAATGTTAAATTTGACAATAAAAGCCTGTGGAATTCCTTATATTTACAGCTTCAGATCTTAATAGATATTTTCCCTGTCTCCAATATACTGACAGTGAGTGAGATATTTAAATATCTATGATTAAAAAGTGCTAAAATCGGGTTGTGAAATTAGCTAGTGCGAGTTCCCGCTGTCAATCACAGGGCCCCTACCAGGCATTTTAAAAGCATGGCCCAGTTAAAGACAAATAAGCTATTTTTGGCACTGAGGACGTTATTTTGGAATTTCCTAGTCCAGAGTAGTGGAAAAAAGGCATTTATCGGAGCTTTATTAAACCTCAGAGTGAAATTGCAATCCTCGTGTCATTTTAAAACGTATCAAAATCGTCACGGCTTGTTCGAAGTCGGTAAAATGGCCTTCTCGAGTTTGGATTTTAAACGCCTAAATTCTTTCCAAAAATGTAACAATAATAAATATTTTTAAACGAGAGTGTTTCCTAAGACACTTAAGAAGATCCATATGGTATTTTTCGGAGTCTGAAAGGAAGGAATATTTCAAAATGAAATGAAATACACGGCAACGTACAATCACTATTTTGCCGATCGAATTTGCATTCAGGCAGCTATGTACAACAACTGACTTCGCAATTGTAAATGCTATTTACCAATAAAGTAACTGAAATGTTTTTATTCAATCATATATTTATATCAAATCGTGCATGAAGATTTTTTTATAAGTTCACTAATTTCTGAACGAATCGGGACATTTTTTGCCATTAATTTTTACTCATCAGACGAGTGATACGTCGCCCGTTCTTCACTTTTGACAGATATACATTATCTTTTGATTTGTAAACAAACACTCAATGCATCTTGGTAACATGTGTACAATCGTTTTGGATTTTGTAAATTTTAATTGTGTACAGGACTCAAACAAGCGATATCACTGACTGGCCTGTGTGCAAGTACATATAGCTCCGGTAAGTAGCGTTAATGTGCGGCCTCCTTGAAGAAAGTTGGTTTTGAGTTTTCAGATAACAGCCACTATCTACCGAAGAAACTTTGTTCTTGTCCAGCCACCCACTAACTGAAGAAATAAATTTCACATATCAAATTTGCGATCTGTTTATAAGCAGCCTCACTTTCTGATAGTGTTCTATGGTGGGCTAAGATCAGTTCACTGATCTCTTGTATTGTACACAATCGAATTGGAAATATGTGCTATAGTTAACAGATACGGACAGATGTAGTTTCAGTTTCTTGGCTTCTTTATGAGCTGATGTTCAGATTATTTCTTTTCGTTTCCGAGTTGATTCCCAGCCCCTTTTATTTATTCCTTTTTGTTGGGATCTGTTTTCTACAAATACAGTTTGTTTAAATAGTTTCTTCTTCTCTGCTTATTTTAGACGATTCCGCCATTTTGGACCTATTCCCTTTTAGATAACTCAGGCTCTGGACTTAATGGATTTATTTTAAACATGTCTGCTAACCCAACGAGGAGGAACATTAAGTTTGCAAAATATGTTGGTGTTCCTGACGTTTAATGGTCTATGGAGCTTAATGTAAAAAATTAGATGGGTGGGTAAGAGAGAGAGTTATACGTTGGTCGGTTGGTACTTTTGTCGACATATGCCCGTAAATGATCAGTGTGATGTTAAGACACAACCAATCAATAAATGAATCAATCGACCATTCAATCAGTCAATCAATCCCTGTCTCACACTTGCTATTTTGGTTTTGCATTCAGATCATACTAATCGATTTGACCGTGAACCCAAAGAGGGCGTGTTGGAGGCACATTCTCATTACCAGTATAACGTGCCTGAGAAAGTCCATTATCCACCGAGCCTTCAGTTGGACTGTATCAAAGCCAGGGTTCCGGACAACCAAATGAAATCAGCAAAATGTGTGTTGGATATCAGTTGTTCCGTCAGAGTCTTTGAGAAGTGGCTTTGTGTGAAAATGGGCCGTCATATTAAAGTAGAGGATATAAGTCCAGCAGATCTGGATTTCTACCTTAGTCGGTTCTTTCCAAGACTCACCAAACCCAATGGACAATTTTATGATATCCCATACTTGCGAAAAGTCCGCTCCTGTATTGAGAGATTTTTAAAGGAAAAGAACTACCCATTCTCCATAACCAAGTCGTTTGAATTTTCCCAAAGCCAACAAGCGTTTACTGACTGGAGAGACCAACTATCTAAGTGAACGCGGTAAAACATCTTATAAAAACTGATGAAAAAAAAAACACGTGGTGATGTCTTAATTATTTTTTTTTATCATTAGTATGGAACCCACGTTTAAAGAGAGTTTCAAACATTTCTTACATCTTATAAAAACTTAAATATAATTATGGATCCTTTCAAATAATTCTTGAACTTTTAAGGACATAAATCTGCATCAATTGAAATCTCGAAAAATTAACTATATGAATTTGATTCATTGCTTTGACAGTCGTCAAAAAAATATTATTCCATTTATGTTCAGTGAAGTGGGGCCATCATCGGCATGGCCCTGATCATAGTAGAAAAATACAAACTACTTCAAAGTAGTTAAGAGCTTTATTCCCACCACCAAAGAAATTGCTTTCTCTTGTAAAATGTGCTCATATTATTACAATAAACAAAGTAAAATGGCAAGACCTGTTACCCAGAGGCCAGTCATTGCTTATAAGAGGAATACGTGTTTGAAAGATATGCAAGTCCGGGCTGGACTCCATTGGCTGTCCTCTGCATAGGTATTTCTTGGGCCGCCAATTTTTTTACTTTCATTTCGCGCGATCCTATTGGATTCAATCTCAGTTTACAGACGTTCAGTCATAGTTGAAGATGCGTTAACATTGTCAATACATTACAAAGTGTTCTAGAAAATTCCGTCTGTCTGTCGTCGGCCTAAGGAACTATTATGGGCTTTAGACAACTTATAATTGGGTAAAAAGGTCTAAATGATATACCACTTTTTAGCACAATTAGAAACTTGTCTCTATGGCTATTTTAGAAGACTTTTCTCTCTGCCTGTGTGTTTTAGTGTTCATGACTATAATCGACTAGTGTGTTCACACTTTAAGAAACGTATCACACGTCACTGCTGTAGATATGTTTCTCCCTTATTGATAATGAGCTCACTTCAAATTTAATTTAAGGCAGTGTTTAAAATGGTGTCTAATATATACATGTAGGCTTATTTCATATTCTGAACCAATCTGTTCTCCCCTCAGAGAACTGGTCTTTTTGTCTGATCATTTCGTCTCTTGTGTCTTTGATATGCATTGGCATATCTAAACAACCAATCATAATCCAACTAAGCAAGAAATGTCTTGCGTCTTTCGACGGAATTTCGAGCATTTCGTTGGTCAAATGACCCAAACCTAGGCTCATTCGTGCCAAGAACAAAAATAAGCTACTACTCGTAGAACTTAAAATCTTGTAAGGTCTACATACTAAACCTATATTTGTACTTAGAAGATTGCAGTTTAACTCCTATATGCCTGGTGGATGTGGCTGTTTATTTCTAGTTTCTTTGGGGTGGTCCAGCAAAACATCAATCAATCAACCAATCAATCTAGTTTCCTTTTCTTTCAAAGATATGTATTCCTAAATTCCCCCTTTTTGTGTATCGAACAAGTCAACAAACATTAGACAGTCTAAGTTATACCTCTGACGGTGAATTTTCGTTTTCTATTCAGGTGTTATCAAGCCCAACCATTTTGGAAACGTTTCTGGTCGTCCTGTTTATCCACGTAGTCTGGAGATAGCACAAATCAAAACCCGTATTCCGGACTATCAGCGGAAGACCGTTCAATATATTCAACAAAACTGTTGGTCTGTGCGAACGTTTGAAAAATGGCTCTTCAATAAGTTAGAACGCCATCTCAGAATTGAGGAAATCGAACCGGTAGATTTGGATAAATATCTGGCTGATTTCTACCCCCAGCTTAGAAGACCGAATGGAAAGTTATGCGATTGGGGCTACTTGAGGAAAATACGTTCTTGCTTGGAGAGATTCCTAAAGGACACGAACTATTCCCATTCAATAATTTGGTCGTTGGAATTTACTCATAGCCAAGCAGCATTTTCTCTGTTAAAAGGACATTTTATGTGATGCTGGTCAAAATTTCTTGTATCGAAGATTCACTTTGAAAATTGAAAGGTTTTTTAAACAGTTTGTTCATATCATTGTAAGTGCATATCCACGTTCATTCGTTTCAAACATCTTATGATGAAATTAGATGCCGTTTGGACAAAACTCATGGACAGCATTTTCCGGCTATAAATCCAGTTTAAAGTCATTTGATGTGGGTTTTTGTAGCTCTAGCCGAAGAAATATGTGCTCTGCCGAATTTTTTTTGTTCTCCGTGTTCTCCGGCGACAACACACAGTAGCAGCCATATAATACCACTGGCCGTAAGACTGACAATCCGGGCTATTGTAGCTCATGACCAAGTTATATGCCAATTTTTTGAAAATCCTCAATCAGACCAAGTTTCTACAGGAAAATGTCATTTGAAGGTGATAGCTGATGTAATTCAGATGTAGTTCTGGTATTAAGTTAATTCATAGTTATTGTGTCTTAATCCTTTTGATGTCAAGGTCACTTGGATACTTCATCATCAGCTCATAACAATATCTTGCAATTCTGTTAATCCAGCGTTTGTTATTTTCCAGTCTGCAATCAGGATATTTGTGTCGTTAATTTTAATTGCAAATACAATTGAATTAAATAAGTATGCGTTATACAGGGACTGTTTTCTGTTATTTTGCTTATCGGTGTTGGGGCATCTTTGGAAGATATCATATAATGCTTATCGTCCCAAGTTCTTCTTCCGCAATCCGAAACCTTATCTTTATCTAATAATAACGAAAACCAGATTCTTATTTTTTGTTAGTTCCTGACATTGTTTTGTTTGTTTTAATTTTGTATACAGATAACTTAACTCAATGGCAGTGTCTCGCTCCCCAGCAATATAGTAACATGGACCCACAGACGCACACGTATCTGGACTATCCCGTGAGCCTACACATTGACCAAATCAAAGCCAGGATTGTAGACAGACATCTTAAGTCACCGAATTGTGTGGTAGATATTAGTTGCTCAGTGAGAAAGTTTGAGAAATGGTTATTTCTGATCGTTGGACGCCACGTTAAAATCGAGGACATAGAGCCGCAGCAACTGGATGATTACCTCGCCCAGTTCTTCCCACAGCTCAGAAAACCTACTGGAGATTATTATGATGTTCCTTACTTACGGAAGGTTCGCTGTTGTATAGAACGGTTCCTTAAAGAGAAGCACTATCCTCACTCTATTACCAAGTCTGTGGAGTTTCATCGAAGTAGAAAGGCTTTCACTGACTGGAAGAATCAGCTCGTGACACATGCCTCGAAAATGACATAGCTACATTCACTTTTCTCTTGTCAGTGCTGTGCCTCATGTGAGTACAACTTAAAGTGGCACGATCTGTCAAATATAGGAAAAATTAGTCGAAACAAAAAAAGTTATTTGATCATTGTTTTACCAGTCCTGGAGATGAACGTTGAATCATCACCGTTTATGGCATTATTCTCATCCCTCTATCAGGCTGCCAAATCTAACAAAAAAACGGTAGTTAGGTAGTTTAAACCTTATACTAGATAGTAAAGCCTTATGTATGTTAAGGTAGATTTTATTAGCAAGAAAACCTCCAAAATATACCCCTACATCCAAGCTATTTGAACTTTTCCCGCCATCTTCGGTCGTACATGTTAGGCCTACTGGCTTGATTTATATTTTGTATTATTTAAAGGTCGATCAGTTTACTTTTTCAAGGTACAACAAACTCACAAACTCCTGGGACAATCAGAAGTTGATTATATTTAAAAGGTCATGACCTGTTGTGGTCTAAAAAGACAACAGTCTCGCACACAACTCGCGAAAACTTGTGACAAAAATTAAAGAAGTTTACAGGGTTGTAAACAAATCAATACTAAGCAAATGACCTTAACAAGGGCATTTCAAAGTAATAAAATTAACACACGACTCGGACTTGGCGAGTAATTTTCGATAATGCATGTATAGTTTTTAAAACAGCATCAAATTACCCTTTTCCCGTTTAGAATCTTTATTTGGGCATGTCACTTTAGCGAATATCAGTAGATTTTACAACTGAAGTGAAGTGCTTTTCTGTCTTTACAGAATGCCTCCGTCAGTTGAGCTCAGAGAATAATGGTAAACCCTTATCGAGGATGGCTGTACAACGCAGAATGGGTTCAATGCCAGGATATGGCAAACGGCGAATCGAGGATATCGCTTCCTCTGTGGCAATATTTGAGCGATGGATTTGTAGTGAAAGCGGACAATCCTCCCCAATTCACACTCTTCCTCCCCAGGACCTGGACAGCTATCTTTTGCGCTTTCTGTTGAACTTCCGAAAGGCTAACGGAGATGATTACGAATTGAATTATATTACCAAATTCCGATGTTGTATTGATCGATATTTGAAACACATGAACTACCCATACGATCCCCGTGTGTGCACAGAATTTTTAGCCAGTAGAAGCACATACCGTACTGTTTTGAAAAGATTGAGGCATAAAGACTCTACAATGTAGCCGAACACTTTGGTGCAGAGGTACTGGGGCTCGTTTCACAAAGCATTCGCATCGCAAACGAAGCGTAGTTGCCAATGGATAATAATGAAGAGATACGGAGTCATGACAACTGCGATTGGTCGACGGCTTCGTGAAACGGTCCCCTGGAAAGTACATGGACTGTTTCTACTACACTTGCACTGGCAAATAATTAATCGACGTTGCCGAGCACACCTTGTATTAACGGGCTATACCAAACAGCTAAGTGCAGAACATTTGGGCTCTCCTATTACCCCCCCCCCCCCCCCCTCCTTGCTCCAAAGAGCGAACAATGTAGGCCTATAATGTTTTGAATCGTTTGAGTCGTTTGAGATTGAAATGTGCTTCCAATTCCACAGTGAAATAGAGTGTTGCATTGAGGTTGGATGAATGTGTAAGCAACGGCTGAGGTATACACACCCTCAATACCAATACAGGCGTTTGTTGTGGTGCTTTGAAGCGTTTGAGTTTCAAAAATGATGCAAAGTTATCCAACAGCTATGACTATGCGTACGACCCCAGTTACTTGTCAAGATGTTTAAATGGACTCATTGTTATTTACGTTTTTCATTGTATTTCTACTAATTTGTAAAATAAGAGGGACTTCGGATGAAGAATGTACAATTAAGGAGCAATTGGTGAGAATTGCGTGTCATTGTTTGGCGGACTGTTTCGGGTCAATGTAAACAGAGGTCCTAAATGGTTGAACCCAACTGTAGTGAGTTGTATAAGCGTAACTAATATATATCTATCTGATAAACTGTAAAAGTACCGACCTTCTTATGTTTATTTCTACATTATATAATGAGGACAAAAACCACAAAAAATCAGAAGACAACGAAATAACCGACCAGGCTAGAAGCGTTTAACGGCCCTCTCTGGGACCTCTGTTAGCGAAAAAGTCAAGCTAAAGCTAGAAGCACACAAACCAACTTCAACGGAATTTTAAAAACCGTATTTAACTCGCCATTAAAAGATTTACCAGTTATCATCCCAACACCTTCCTAATATGGGTATGACAGTAAAATGAGGGATTTCTTATCTGTAATTTACATCAGACGCCATTTTAAGGCATCATTCGGTTACCAGCGGAAGGTCGTGGGTTTCCTCCGGGCATAGAGCCCGGTTTCCTCCCACGATAAAACTGGCAGCGCGGCGTAAAACACCAATCAATCACAGTCTCGGATTTCTTCTTTTATTTAAATAGCTTTTCATTTATGTTGACAGAACAAATAAAAATGTCTGAGGGGATTTTCCACTCGGTCGCTGTATGTGAATGAGTTGCCAGGTACTCGCAAAAAAGGTCGATGGTTTCCTCCTATGAGCTGGATTAAACCTGGCAACGCCTCCATATAAGTTAAACAATCTTGAGTGCGGCGTAAAACATAAATCAATCATTCATTTTGCCCTTTTTGCTTAAGTTGTTCACGCCAACTCAACTCCTCGATCAGCGGCTCGCTGGTTCGAATCCTAAGCACTCTATCCCAAAAGAATTTGGAAAAACATGATCTCTGTTTTCGTTCGATCACGCCCCATGTAGAGTGTTTGCCGGGAACTACTCGATGGCTTATTTCAGACACAGACCCTGGTTTTTCCCCCAATTTCAACTGGCAACGCCGCCTTAGAAGTAAAATAAACATTTATAGATGTGTCGTGAATATTCAACCAGTTAACTGCTCTAATGTATAATGTATGTTTATTTGAAGATTTATCAAAATAGTATCTCGCCATAAAAGAAGAGATATATTATACATTTAGGACAAAATAACAGGATTAAGTTTGTACTGAATATCTCACAATGACGACAGCATAGATAGAACAGTTAGTAGCATGGCATTAGACTTTATGGATCAAAGGAATCCTTTTTGGCTATAGAAACTACGGAAGGTTAATATGGCCGTTTAATGTCTTCCTTTGTTGGGAATAAAGGTGTTTTGATTCGATTTTTCTGACTGTCTTTTAAATAGCTAATCTGTTATTTGTGGTTTTTTAGTTAGATTATTTCTTACCTGGGATGACAATATTACTTTGCATTTAGAATATGCTGAATAAAACGGATGTAAAAGAACTGTAAATTGGTTAATGGTTGCTGAGGTGGAGCTTGTATTGAATGCTCTTTGACTGGAGCAGATTACCGTCGTTTGCCTGTCACCATTTTTCTGATCCGGTGCTTGCTAACATAGGTGTGAACAACAGTTCATTCTCATGATATGAATTTCTGTTCTGTTCACTGATTACTACACGGTGTAATTGTAATGTTTAGGCTTTTTCAATACACTAAATCACCTGGGTCCTGTTTCACAAAGCGGCGTAGATGTATTTTTTGCGTAACTTTCATACTTACCTATCTCTACAGTATGGATTGCTCTGGCAGTTACGTGAAAACTTACCCTACGTCGCTTTGTGTAACAGGGTCCAGATATTATTTTTGAGGAATATTGGGGCGGAACAACCTCCGATCAATAGAGCAAGATCACGTTTTCGAATTGCATTGTCCAATCAAATTATTTGTAAAAGTGGTGTCAGATATTGGCGGAATGTTAAAGTTTGTTGTGGACAGGACCAGATATATACACCACGCCTTCTCTAATATTTTGTCCATGGCCCTTGGTTGGTACCTTTTACGCGCCGTTGGTGGTCTTTTGCTTTTTTTGCCTTGCATTATAACCCCATTAGTCATTTCCATGATGTAAAAAACATCATGATTTATCTATTTATTCTACACATTTGATGGAACTAGAAAATTGTATTAATTTATATATGACAGGTTATATATGGTTATATATAAAATGTATTTAAAAAAGAAAGGTATTATGCATTTATCATTTTAGTTTTTCAAGCACCATTTTTGTCTTTTGTGCGACTGAGCTGTTTTGTTTTGTTTTTTCTCCTTTAAGTTTGTGTTGATTTCGGCTCTTACCAAGACTATCCATTCCTTCGACAAAGTGCTAACGATATTATGCCAACAAGAGCTCTCGTTCAAGCTCGAATGGGAACAGTTGAAGATTTGTCCTTACGACGAGTACAACATATTGCCGGGGCCGTTGCCGTGGTGGAACGCTGGATTAACAAACGGGAGGGACTCACCATTCATATCGAAGATCTTTCCCCCTCCGCATTGAATCAACATTTGGCCGATTTCTACCCGGATTTTAAGAAAATTGACGGGGAGGACTACGATTTGGGCTACCTGACGAAGTTCCGTTGTTGTCTGGACAGATTCCTGCTGCACATGAAGTACCCTTATTCCACAAGAACTCCTGCGTACTTTGCTAAAAGTATGGAAGCATTCAATGACCTGAAGAATCGAATTCGAAGACGACAGAAAGAATTATGTAAAAAGTTCAACTGATTAGGTAGACACCAAGGGGGAAATCAGCACAACGACAAGAAGTGAGCCTAGTTACCTAGATCCAGATACCTTTACATGATTTACCAACGTAGTACAATTAAAAACGTGTTTCTAATCCAATTTGTCAAAGGGGCATCCACAGAGCAATAGTCCGACACATGCCTACATCGATGCGTCTCAGACAAAATGAAATTGAAAAATTTCTGAGTAGATTTTTCACCCTGTCCCCCTATGTGGAAGAGTTGCAAGGTACTCGCCGAATGGGACCCCCCCCCCCCCCAGGTCAAAGAGCCTGGTTTACTCACCCACTAAACCTGGCAGCGATGGTCTCTCAGTTCGGCATGATCCACTGACCGAATCCTCAGTTAAAAAGAAATAATTCTGATTGGGTTTTTATGGCTCCACGGCCCTTTCAGACCAAAGTGTCTGATCCTCCCCCGCCAAAATAATTCTGAAACATCACACAATCAATCTATCAACAAATTTGTCTAAATGTTAATCATTGTGTTAATGTTTTGTAGTATTTTCAAAACATACAAATATCTGTGAGAATTCTAGGAATTAAAGGGGCACTCGCACATGCTGTAAAATAACAAAGGGTACAATATTCAAAATATGTGTAATTGGACTTCTAGGGCCTTAATTGGCCGTCATTATAGTAGTTTGGGGACTTATCCGGCTACGAAATCGTTGTTCATTATTTGATGAGTCAGTTGAGACTTTCATTGTGTTCTTTGACTTCTAAAATACCAAATAGCTGTTGGTGGTATAGAGTTCTGTTAACTTCGATTTTGTGTAAGACATTGTTTGTGAGGGGATATGCTCTTTTGAACGTTTGATGTAAATGCTCCCCACCTTCGTTGCCCTATAACTTTGGGTGTTCATTGTACGGATAACTCCACCTTCGTTGCCCTATAACTTTGGGTGTTCATTGTACAGATAATAAGTTGACAACGATCATATGCTTGATTAATTTCGATGGTAGCAAGTTCTTTTTAACGTTTCTAAACATCTTTCTCGGGTAAAATCTCTTCTGAGTGATTACTTTTTATTCCACGGCATTTTTTGTCGTGTTCTTGGAAATAGATCTAAGAATTAATCGCCGTTTTTACAATAAAGGTATTCGAATATTTTAGCTGTTGAGGGGGGCGTTAAGCTCCTTAAAATCTTATTGAATTATTTCGAAGTCTTGCCCAGTTGATTGGCATGGGGTTTCAGATAGCTCTGGGTAATAATGTACTCTTATTTCTTTTGGTTTTAGGTTTAGAAATTATGGTGACGATGACAGATAACTCCTTGGGCATTGATAATTTTTTAGAATCGGACCGAAATCAGCCGAATATTGACGAAATTCCATCGGGGGCTTCCGTCCGTCGCCGAATCGTTGATATTGATTTAAAGCCGACCCAAACAGTGAAAGACATCTCTTCGAGTGTATCTTCGTTTGAACGCTGGCTGTTGGAAAGAAAACAGATACTCGTACATTGCGAGGATTTGGATCCAGATGACATGGACTTATACCTTGCCGAGTTCTTCGCGGAATTCACTCGACGAGATGGAAGTGTTTGTGGTATAAAACATCTTTCTAAACTACGTTCGTACATTGATCGATTTCTTAGGGAAAAGGGATTTCCCTATTCCCTTGTTCGTTCCAAAAACTTCAAACTCAGCCAAGCCGCTTTCGAACAAAAGAAGCAAGAGCAAGCCCTTCAAAGAAAGGTTTCTGGCCCATGTAGTTTGAAGTATGTCTCCTTATAAGATATTTTCATAGTTGACTCACACATACACGCACGCCTTCATCTCTTGGATACTGCCTGGAGAACGTGAACTGTCATACATGCATACACACGCCTTCATCTCTTGGATACTGCCTGGAGAACGTGAACTGTCATACATGCACACACACGCCTTCATCTCTTGGATACTGCCTGGAGAACGTGAACTGTCATACATGCATACACACGCCTTCATCTCTTGGATACTGCCTGGAGAACGTGAACTGTCATACATGCACACACACGCCTTCATCTCTTGGATACTGCCTGGAGAAAGTGAACTGTCAACGGTTTTGTGTATTCAATTCATTTTGTGATTGCTTGATAAACCATTTTGCCTTTTTACCCTTACTATCAAACTACTAACAATACTCTAGAAGATACTGACTACATATTACCACAATCAGTGCTGCACCATATATTTAGCAAGATTTGCCCCCAACTTGCAGATCATGGGACAAAAGTATGGCTTCAAATAGTTTCTAGGTTTAGTAGTACAGCATAATAAAAAGTTCCACTCGTTTTTAACGGAGTCCTTTTAATTTAAAGCCATTGGTACTGTAATACATTGTCATCATTAACTGCCAACCAGTGTTTCAGACAGTTCCATACATCACCTATTGTTACTAACCTTTTGCCTAGCACCCTTTTCTATCAAATGATATTCTCATACCTGGAGGCGATTTGAACTATTTGATCAATCCCTTTATAATCGTGATGCCTTAGAGAGAAAAAAAGCGTGACTATCCAACAGTCATGTTCGCTACCGCCAACAGAATGTCAAATGTGTTGATCTCCATGGAGAATCCAACATAAAAGTGGGGTGGTAAGTGGCTGTGACTCGTGAGACGATGGTTCATTTCTTCGTCATGTATAGCACTTGCGCATGTGGTTAAACTCAAACCAGCAAATCGTCGATAAAGGCAATCTTGAATTTTTATTGATTTATTTGTTTCTAATCGTGGACTGTTCATTTTGAAAAATATCCATGCAAATGTATTGTTTTTCTGAAGAATGGCCTACTTTATTTTGTTAAAAATGTCTTAATAAGTTTCAATATACCTTTGTCTGCAGTTGTCATTGCGTCTGTAATTCCTTGATAATATAGTTGTACTTTTTTGTAAACGATGTTAATCTTTAGTTGCTTTTATATCTTAGATTTGTGAATAACAGATTAAATCATGTTCTGAGATATAATTGCTTCGTTGTACCTGAGACGTTTGTTCAAAGCTTCCTTAGCTTAAAAGGGCTCATTGGCCAATATTGTTTACATTTAGTGCTTCTTTAGTGTATTCGAAAAGGAGTCAATTTAGTTCCAAGGAAAGATGGTCGATTTTCATCAAAGAATACTCAACTAACTGACAGTTAGTGTGAGTTGCGTTGTACTTTTGTATGAATGGTTTGGATACGTGGGTCAACGCCATTGTAGTAAGTTGTGGAAGGGTACCTACTATCTATCTGTCTAGTAAACTGTTTACAACCGATCCTCTTCAGTTTATCTCTCAGACCAAATAAAAATAATCATTTCCTGAGTGGATTTTTCACTCGGTCGCCGTGTGTGGGAGAGTTGTCAGGTACTCGCCGAAGGTCGTGGGTTTCCTCTGGACATTGAGCCTCCCCCACTAAACAGGGCAATGCCGCCATAGAAGGGAAATAATCTTGAGTGCATCAATCAGTTAAGACATCAATCAATCAGTTTATCTCTATATTATATAATTACGACAAAAACCACAAGAAATCCGAAGCGACGACACGATCGGTCTGACTGTTCGCTTCCAATAGCCTCTCTGGAACCACTGCACAAACTCTAATGTCGCTTAAATTTTAAGTAAAAAAAATCAGCTGCAGACCAATCCCAGAAGCAATTCGTATTAAACTCGTCATTGAACGGTCTGTCCGTTAGTATCTGGAGAAAGAATTTTACCAGTGATTCATTATGTGTAAAAGAGGAGAATTTTTTTAATCTAATTTTCCTCAGACGGTAGATGACTTTTTAGCTGAAAGGTAACGGGCGTTGAAAGCTTACAGTTCTTGACATAAATGGCTTATGGCGGCGTTACAAGTCAACATACAACGCTAAGGGTATATTTAACAAAACCGGACCGTGATTTTGGACTCTGGTTAACGTTGCCTTTATTCGTTCAAATATTGGTCAAATATTGGTTGTGCATTCCCGATGCACTACATCATCAACATTATTTTACCTTATTACATGTATATACCAGCGTTATTTATATTGTAATTAAGGGAAATGTAGGTTCTATGTGCCTCAGAAAACGCCCACCTTTTGCCGGTTTCGGCCAACCATCAAGCATGCGCCCTGTCTTGAAAAAATTGGCTCAATTTTTGCCCGCCGTAAATATGCATGTGGTTCAAAGGGGCTCTTAGTTCAGTTAGTTGTAAATTGATACCATTCTGCATATAGAGATAAGACGTCATGACTGACTTCGATTGATCGCAATGTGCCACGGCTTCAGGAAACGGTCCCCTGGTAGTGATAGGTCTATGTTGTAGGCAATACACGTATTTTTACCTCGGTCTGTCTTCCAAGGCCAAGAGTGTGCCGTCGTTACTGGGTCAACAGAGGATGATAGAAATGTAAAACTTGAATATGTCGTCAGAGATGAAAATTCAAATTTTAAATTATAATTTTACTCTGACTGCTCCGAAAATGTTAAAAAAGGAGTAAAATTTATGATCAAGTAAGGTCATTTCCATGTAATATCTTGTATGTAGACCCATAGAATTTTTCGACAGAATTTCAAATAAGAAGGTCGCCATTGTTAGAGACTCTTCTTGTAATATAAGCAACATGTTAACAATAGGAAGGTGCTGCAGATTATTTTTCTTTTCCAAAATAATCAGTAAACCAATATACTAACTTTCACATGCCAAAACCAAATAAAGGGTTACCTTACTGTATAAAAAGGGTGGGGGGGGGGGGGAGGGGGGATTTGGATCGAAACCGGTTCAGACTCTTATTTCGTCATGTAATTTTTTCTGTAAGCATATTTCTCGACAGTCGTAACTATAGTTTTTATTCGGTTCCTTTTCATTTTCAATTGTTCAGATATCATGGGACGAGTGAGCAATCCACACATTGTTGATCAGGATTCCGTATGCCAAAGTAGTCGAAGAATTCAAAGGAGTGATCTAAATGCCTATATTCGTTCACGGATAGTTTCCATTGAAGAAAAACCCGTACACACGGTTGTTCACATGGTAACGGCTGTTGCGTGCTTGGAAAAATGGATTTGGAACCATACCGGAAGCTACCAGAAGATCGAAGAACTTCCGTCGGAAGTACTTGACGCCCATCTTTGCAATTTCTTTCCGAATTTCCGTAAATCAGATGGAACGGACTACGATTGGATGCACTTTGTGAAATTCCGGTCTTATCTTGAGCGGTTCCTCAGAGAAAAGAAGTACCCATATTCCTTGTCCAAATCTCCACAGTTTTACAATAGCGCTACAGTTATGAACAAAAGACGATCGGAGTTACTGCTTAAGAAGCAATACAAACTATGATGAGTTTTCTTTTTTCAAAGAACACAGTTCAGCTGCGAGTTTGCAACGTGGATTCCGCATTAATATGTGATAGGCAAAGCCTAGAAGTGAGCGCAGAAAATAACTTAAAAGTAAACTTAAAGTTCATAATTTATCTCAGTCTAATTGCAAACATGGGGGGAAAGCCACCGAACACTGTGGATCACATGGTAACGGCCGTTGGAACTCTGGAAAGCCGGATCTGGCATCAAACCGGAATTTTCATCGGAAGTTCTTGACGCCCATATTTTTAACTTTTTTTCCCTACATCGACGGAACGTAATACGACTGTAAACACGTCTTAATAAGTTCCGGTCTTACTTAGATTCTTTCCTAAGGTAAAACAGTTACAATTATTGTCTGACAAAATCTCTGGGTTTCACAAAAAGCGCTGATGCCATGTCATTTTGGAAAAACATTATGCTCTATCTGAGGATGCTGTAATAATCAAAACGACGTTGTTTAGCCCCAGACTGTTCTTTATTTTGATTGTTGAATTTGCTAAATGATGATGTAACGGTTGATTAATTTGAATCTTTGAGTATTGCAATCGCTTTGATATTATAAGAATGTGAATGGAAAGGGCAGTCTTCTTCAGCAGTCATTCAACGGAACACATTTCTGATAATCCTTCTGTGTTGTTCTGTATGACAGTAACGGGAAGCTTCCGTTTTGAAAAGTGGTTTAAGTCTTTATAATATTGTCTAACGTTAAAAAATTAACCATTGCTGGCAAAAAAATGATGTTGTTTCAAGACGTTTAGTTTGTGATATATCTGTTATGGGGATGGATCTCCTTAAAACATCCACTGAAATACTTAATTTGTTGACGTCATATTGTTAATAGATGTTCCTTTTGTCAATATGATTTTTTTTATATAAATACACCTTATGTTTTTGACGGGACATCTGCCTTATTGCTAATTTACCTTTTTTAATGTTGTTTACTAAAATATAGTTTAGTCAAAAATATATTTCTTTAAAGTGGCATGAGCTGCCAAGTATAGCCAAAATTTCGTTGAAACAGAATCAGCTATTTGCACGTAATTTTTGACAGCAATAACCAAATAGGAGCTCATGCCACCCTAAGGTAACTTACATTTGCAACAACAATAGTCCCTTTAAATCGTAGTCTGATTAGGCAAGCTAACACAGTTAATTGTAATTTAGTACAACTGTTTACCAAAGATGTTTTGATCGATTCCGTTTGAGCTCGACAACACCTATAACTTACGTGTTCACAATAGCTACTTACCATGACATCATAAACTAATAAGCCGAATTGACATCGATCTAAAAGAAGTACATGCTGGAAGAATTCGTTTTTAAGCCCTTTGGAATGACATACATCACTGCAAACTTTTACTTTGTCTGTTCAGTTAAATTTCCAAGCGCCGTTTTATTACCCTTATGACGTCACTAAGCAATCCGCCATGGATTTTAATAACTAAATATATTAATTGGCGCCTCGACCTTTGTGAGAAATTCTATGCATGTTACACTGACGTATTCGATGGTTGATGTGTAATTTGCAAGTTATGCTTGGGCTTCCAAGAAAAGCATGGTAGTATTTTTCAAACCACAAAGAAAATCCAACGGAGAAACGAAGAGTGACGTTACCATAGCACAGATCATCACACCCATCATCAGTATAAGCATAGGCTTTCCGAAGCATGACAGTGAAGAGTGAAGTAGAACTTCCCCCCTCTCTCAGGTGCATTTTGTGAATTGGGCCTTATATAAGTTGCTAATCTTCCTATTAGTCGTAAAAATTGTAAAACAACTCGTCTGCTTTGTTGTGACAAAATACCAAGAAACCATGTAAAGTCGGATGACTTTTTTCGTTTGTCAAAATTCAATAATATATTATTCGAAAACACTTTAGGGCTGCTAATTGAATTCCTTATCTATGTACCATTTCTTTTCTTTCCACCCAACACTCACGTTCAGTTGAACAAGTTTTAAGGTTTATGTGGCCTCTGTGGTCCAGTGGGTTAGAGTGATCGTCCCACACAGACTTTACATCGATGCTGCGCGGCTTCGAATCATGCTCAGACCAAATAAAAATTGAAAATTACTGAGTGGATTTTTCACTCGGTCGCCGTATGCGGTTGAGTTGCCAGGTATACTCGCCGAAGGTCGAGGGTTTCCTCCGTGCAATGAGCCCGGTTTCCTCCCCCACTAATCGTGGCAACGCCGCCATATAAGTGAAATAATCTTGAGTGCATCGTAAAACACCAATCAATCTCAGGTTTATAGGTCAATGATGAAACTAATTTGTCTACATAGTTTTCTAGGAAGCAAAGATCATTCTTGTTAGTGCCACTGTGTCAATGTGATTATGAAACATATACAGCTGTATCCACTTTCAGAGACTATTCTTACATTCATTGGTTATTGAATGGTGACATTCTACTGTTTATCGTTTTATCACAGATGCTGGGGCGAGCTTATCGTGTAACAGAGCAGACTTTCTCAGATTCTATCCCAGACGTTATAGCAATGCAAACATTCGAGGCAGAGTTTTGGAGTGTGGATTGAATAAATCGAGACAAAGCGTCATGGATATTTCCAACGCTGTGGCGACGTTGGAGCGTTGGCTATGGCGTACGTTCTCAGATGAACGTCAAATTGAGTCCGTACCTCCCCGTGAGCTGGACAACTACCTTGCTAAATTCTTCGCTACAATCCGTAAACCGAATGGAACTGATTATGAACGCCATTCGTTTGGAAACATGCGATCTAATATTGACCGGTTTCTTCGAGAGAAGAGTTACCCGTGTTCAATAAGTCGGTCAGTTGAGTTCATCTCCAGCAGAGTGGCTTACAAGCGAAGAGCTGACAGCTTAAAGGGAAGAGTCTTGGAGAAGACCACACAGCCCTGTGATAGCAAATAGCACAGCCCCCTGAGGAAACTCATTTGGGAAACGACAACACAGCCCCCTGAGGAAACTCACTTGAAAACGACAACACAGCCCCCTGAGGAAACTCACTTGGAAACGACAACACAGCCCCCTGAGGAAACTCGCTTGGAAACGACAAGATAGCCCCCCTGAGGAAACTCACTTGGAAACGACAACACAGCCCCCTGAGGAAACTCGCTTGGAAACGACAAGATAGCCCCCCTGAGGAAACTCACTTGGAAACGACAACACAGCCCCCTGAGGAAACTCACTTGAAAACGACAGCACAGCCCTCTGAGGAAACTCACTTGAAAACGACAACACAGCCCCCTGAGGTAACTCACTTGGAAACGACAACACAGCCCCTTGACGAAACTCACTTGGGAACGACAAAACGCATTTAGAGCATTTCTGTTTGTGTAAACGTGGTATATCTCCGTATACCTTCTTCTAACTATTTTCGTTGCACCACATTTGTGTGAAGGGAGTGCAATGGAAAACTGAAGGAATCCACCAAATTACAGATCTATGTTAAATACTGTTAGCATACATAAATTGATTCCGTTCGTTTCCTTTATCTGAATTGTTGATGTATAGAACTATTGGTTTTGTAAAGTGAACGATTAATGATGAGTTGCTTGCTGGCGACGTTTCAGGAAGCCGTCGCCAAATGCGATCAATCGCAGTTGCCATGACGTCCTATCTCTTCACTATGGTACCCATTGACAACTAGGCGTCGTTTGCGATGCGACTGCTTTGTGAAACGAGCCCCCCTAGCCCCGCTCTGAGGTGAATATCATCGTGTTTTCGGGAGGGACTCATAAGTGTTCACTGGAAAATACTCTTAGGAAAATAACGTCGCCGTGGGCGTCTCAGTAGCCCACGTCAGTAGAACCATACTTGAATACATTCTATGTCTTTTAGAGAACACCGATACAACAATGGACTGTTTTTATCTGTTTGACTGACAAAAACATATTTCATGAAGCATGAGAGCAAACTTCGTTAACTTCTTTAGACACAGGTTGCTGAATTTTGTTCTCCATTCTCCAACTTGAAACAAAATCATCAATATTTATAAGTTTAATGTATTTGAATCAAAAACTATTTACTTTAAAAGATAATTTCAGTATACCGTTGTGCAATAAGCATTTTGGTATGGCGTGTTCTTTTCTTTATTTTAATGAAATATTTACTATTACAAATACATAGATTAGAAGTGACAATGAAATTACAGTATTTCTGCAACTATCTACAAATATCTTTGCCTACTTGTGTTTAAGTCTAAGTGTGATGATTGTACATCCAACCTATCAGCATGTAGCAATGCGTGGAGCGTCTGGTTCCATTTCAAAACCAACCTGCTACCTCAACGGCCTGGTCGTAGACACAAACTTTCAACTTTCTATCAAAGGGACTCAGTTCGAAGAAAAAATGAAAGAATCCTGAGATGGGTTTCACCCGATCGCTACCTTGAACCTGTCGAAGCTCAGGGGACCGTTTCACGAAGCCGCCGCACAGTGCGATCATTCGCAAAGAGCCTGTTTTCCACTCTCTCTAAATATAGATAGGATATCATTATTTTACGGACTATATCGACAGGTTATGGTTTATCTCTTTAGCATTAGACTATTCGCCCGCTGTTAAGAGGCTCGTGCAATACTTTAAGCTGTTATCATCCATAAAATCATCTCCCATCTTGAACAGCTTCAACTTCTATATGCCCTTAAAAACCGTATAAAAATTCGTCTTGTTGAGTTGACACAAACACACAAACACAAGCTAAATTTCCAGAGTTCAATAACATGACAATGATCATTGGAAGGCATTATATATAGGCCATAGCATAATTGTAAAAATAAAAAAAATGTTTTCCTCGCAGCCCACACAGTCTAAGCGGCCGAGGGTATCAGGACGATTCACATCATTCAAAGAAAAGGGCTTTGAATGTTCAATTAATACTAGTTATCGAGCGTTAGGCCTTATGACCCACAAATTGCATATACATTTTCAACTAGTCTTTGTGTTTGTTTGTTTTTTCTTATGTAACTTGTACATGTTTGGCAGTGTCGCTGAAAAAGCTGCAGGTAGACGCTTCTCTAGCGAAGTAGCCATTTTTTTCTTGATTCTGCGTTAACGTTCGGAACAATATCGCAAGCTCGTGTAATTTTGAAACAAATATGTTGTTATTACGATTTTTTATTATTTTAAACATTTCGCTTACGGACGCGTTCATGACAACTGAATTTGAAGAAAGAATCAATATTCAGACAACTGATTCCATTATAATGTCATAAAGTAAAAGTAAAACTGTCTGATTACATGGGATCCTGTTCTTTTCTTTTTCCAGAAGTCTTGTTTTATGGCATAGGTGACATGGCCAATATTACAGTACCAATACAAAGTCCGGCAATGTTCTACAGTAGTTCTAACTTGAGAACGAGTATTAACCAATCACATCCATCGAAGGCGGTCATCAGACCACGCCCAGGAAACGTACATTCTCGGATAGTTGACTACGAAAAGAAGTCTATTCACACGAGTCGCCATCTCAGGAAGATTGTCGAAATTCTCGAATCTTGGCTTCTTCGCTCCCATAATGAACGGCGCCAAGTAGAACACATACCCCCCATCGAGTTGGACTCATACTTGGCAGAGTTTTATGTCAATCTAAAAACAATCGACGGTTACGAATACACTTTATCAACTTTGGAAAGCTATCGATCTCACCTTGAGCGCTTCTTGAAAGAAAACAACTACCCCGAATCCACCACGAAATCATTGACATTCAAAAAATCAATCAAAGCATTTATGCAGAAACGAGAACTATTACGGGTTAAAAAGTTAAGTAGTTCTAAGTTCTCTTACCGACAGTAGATAAGTACAGTACATTATTAACAGAGGGACTTGGCTCTCTGTTTGAGCACTACCTTTCTCCGGATTGAATCTCATATTGAACTCCATAAATCAATTTTAATCGTAACATTTGTTGGCTATTGTATTGGTCACATCGATTAATTATCTTTGTGCCTCGGTAAAGCAATGTTTTGTATTAGAAGAAATATTTAGTTTGTAAACTGTATGTAATCTATTCATCTCGTGCAGGATCTTCAAGTCTAAGCTTGACGTTCAAGAGTAGGCAGGGGGCCTTCGTGGCTCAGTAGGTAGAGCGTTGGACGCTCAATCCGAACAGCCTTCCACCAATGGGTCGCGGGTTCGAATCCCACTCAGTCCAAAAAAATTGGAAAATTTTCTGACTTGGTCTTCACTCGAATGACCTATGTGGGATGGTTGCCAGCTACGAACGGAAGGTCGTGGGTTTTCTCCGGGCATAGAGCCCGGTTTCCTCCCACAATAAAACTGGCAACGCCGCCATATAAGTGAAATAATCTTGAGCGCGGCGTAAAACAACAAACAATCAATCAAGTGTAAGCTTGACGTTCAAGAGTATGCTTAACTAACCAAACAACCTTCCGTTACTGGTCACTTATGGAGGGGGATATCCGCCAAAAGTCTATGTGGGTAACTGTGTCAGTTTCAATGTACGCAGTGCTTACTTTTATTGTGTCGCTTGCGATACTCTTGCTTGAATGCGTGAAACGGTGTCCAATGCAGCGCCTACATTCCTTGCTTTGACTCTGGGCTACAGCCAATGTGTTAAGTGGCCAGTGTAAAGCGAGCATGGTTCGTACTCCGGCTATGTCAAGAACTGCGCACGAGAGCGGCAGCATTCCAGACAGCGAAGCTAGACGAATGGGAGCTCATACAGTCTTACCCACATATGTGGCTAAGTCCCATTATGACGACAGGGGGAGCTGCTGACAAATGTTTCGGAAATTATAGACGGCCCCTAAGTCGAGCTCGGAACTTGGTTATTGTTGAATTTGACTTATTTTATTGAAATTATATTCAATGACACTAGGCACAAATTCTTGAAACTTACGAGTCCCTCTCCCTACATATGTGCAAAATGATGAAGTAAAAATGCATATAGGAACATAGGAACATACAGTGAAACAGTTCAAACTTATAACAGTTTCTGGTTAAGCACAATTTTATTTTTCCTCTGATATTAACTATAATAATGACGATACTGAGAAAAGGGAGCAAAAAAAAAAATAAATGAAAAAAACTTTGACTCAGAAAAAAACAAACAAAAGAAATATATATGGACTAGAAATATGAACGAGAATAGCTATAGAGTTAGTTAAAGAAGTTTTTTTCATTCTGTGTACATATATGTATATACATTTATGTACACGTTTCAGACAAGACGATTTTCCCTGTGCCCGTGTGTTTTAGTGATCATAAATATATACATACATCAAATTGGAAATTCATAAATTGTTGTTGTTGCACATGTATATATATGCCCAGATAACGAGCTAAGTTATTGAATATTCACACTACCAATATAGGCTATAATGATTAGGCCAGGCCGAATTATTTTAAATGTTAAAGTGGCATGAGCTGCCAAAATTCACACTTTTTGCATGATTTCTGATCGTCACGACAGTAAGGGGCTTTGAAGGCCATCGAAAAACTAATAGATTGGCTTTGGAATGAGGAAAATCCATACAGTATGTGGCCTATACGAACCGAAAACATGTTCGAAAAGTAAACAAAATTTAAATAACCGGGACGACCATTCATTCATTCTCACCCAAAGTTAGTTCAAAACAATACTTTATCGTACATTTTCGAGACTAAAAGCACTAAAGAGCTTCTGAATTATACGTCTCTTGAGAAAAATAGCCAATAATTTCAACATTCTGTTTTAACGTCAAAATATCAACATTTTGGCAGCTTATGCCACTTTAATTATTATAATCTTTAAATCAAGGCCTTGGCCTATTTCAACTTAACTTAGCTAGGCCTATTATTAAATCGTATTATTTTATTAATATTATTCGTAGGCACCCCCTATTCACGCTGGAAATACTGTCATAGACGTAAAGGGGTCGTCTATAATTTCCAATATTTTATTTAAAAGCGCCCCCTGTCGTCATAATGGTACTTAGCCACATATGTGGATAAGCCTGCACGCGGTTGTATTTGTCTAGCTTCGCGGAGCAAGATCTCCAAAGAAAAGGGCCAAAACTGCGCAGCTATCAGACACGACCGAATTACAAGCCGTACTCGCCCCTCGGTGGTCGCATTGCAGATCTCGGTAGTGACATAGCCAGGCCTACAGTAAACGTAAGCATTGTGCACGTTGAAACTGACACAGTTACACTCACACAGTCCTGCTTGCTAGAGTCTCGGTGGTGACATTACAGAAAAAGCAGAGTGAACAAACACTACACGCATTGAAACCGAAACAGCTACACACATAGACTTTTGGCGGATATCCCCCTCCATAGTCACTTGTTCAACCCCATTCAATCCACTGTGTAGTGATTGTAAGGGTTTTCTAATGTTATACAGCACGGTTTCCTCTCCCAATAAAACTAACACCTTGTCAATGGATTAGATGAGATTGACGTTTAAATCAAACGGTCAATTAAAAGTTCAAGTAAAAATTCAGCTAATTTCAACTACTAAACTAAACATGTTACATAATTTATTCTAACCAAAGTATTTATAGCAATTCCATTTGTTGATTTGTCCATTATTAATATTAAAATGTTTCTTGATGTAATGTTGTACCATTTTTTATACACAAATATAATGCTCGATTTCTTTGCTTTTATCTTTCACATGTTATCCGCTTTCATTAGCTAAAGTTACAAAAGCTCGTTTGAAGATTGTATCGACATTTTGATTTAAATGCAGAATTCAGAACAGATTTTCACAAGACTTACCGTGGACGGTTAGAATTTTCCCATTAAACCGTTATTCGGAATAGACAATGTTTCTCCAAATAATTACAGACAAACCCAATTTGAGACTTTTTGGAATACTTTTTGCAAGAATCTTGGATAATAAACCAATCAAGGAATCTGAGATCCAAAAATCTACCTTTTTAAAACAATTGATATTATGTAAGTCATTTTCTGGGGTTTTACTTTGCATTTAAACTAGTCCAAATAAGTCCAGATTGTTGATATTAAAGTAGAAAGCTCACCACTGTCTATCCTTGAGATGATGTCGTGTGCAAAACTACTCGGCAACAAAGACTCTCAAGAGATCGATTGAGATTTCACGCCGCAATCCAGATTATTTTACTTACATGGTACGCTCCTAAAAGCAGAGGGGGCCTCCGTGGCGCAGTAGGTAGAGCGTTGGACGCTCAATCCGAACAGCCTTCCACCAATGGGTCGCGGGTTCGAATCCCACTCAGTCCAAAAATTGGAAAATTTTCTGACTGGGTTTTCACTCGAACGACCTATGTGGGATGGTTACCAGTTACCAGCGGAAGGTCGTGGGTTTCCTCCGGGCACAGAGCCCGGTTTCCTCCCACAATAAAACTGGCAACGCCGCCATATAAGTGAAATAATCTTGAGCGCGGCGTAAAACACCAATCAATCAATCAATCCTAAAAGCAGAGGGTATTTCTCCTTTATTCAACACACCCGGTGCTTCTCTTCTTACCACCTTCTGGCGCTGGCCAAATAAGACATTAGCCGATCAATGATAGTCCGCGCTTCTATCCAATAATTTCACATCATTGCCGAATTCAGGGGTAAGATTGGCTAATCTCGTAATGGACCAGCATCAGAAAGTGGTTAGAAAAGTAGCAGCGGGTTTGTTGAAGGAATCGGAAATGCCAGGCGCTTAAGCCTGGCGCACACGGGGGAATATAGCTGCACCCTCGGTCATTCGTGGCAGGCAGCGCAGCCCTTTCCACCGTGTGCGCCGAACTTTTGGTGTGATTTTGGCCACAAGTGGCGTTGTGGAAAATATCTATCGTGTTTGATATTCTGTGGCACGAGTGGTTGATGGCACACCGTCTGCGGACAGCCCGCGCCAAAGGCGCAGCTGGAACATTTAACTGACCAATAGAATTAGTTTACAGGGACATGTGATTGGAAATATAATAACATCATGGCGGTATTATCTGTCACGTGGGTACTAAAAGTCACATGGCACACATTCATGAGAGTGGAAAGGGATACCGTGTGCTCTAAAATGTTCTGCTGCGCTGCCTGCCACGAGTGGCCGAGGGCGCAGCTATATTCCCCCGTGTGCGCCAGGCTTAAGGGCACGTTCCCACTGTGCGATTTGTACCGACTTGTAGGTTGCGATTAAAATTGATGCATTTGATTGGTTGATAAATCATATTGACCAAATAAAAGCATCCATTTCAATCGCATCCTACAAGTCTGTACGATAAATCGCACAGTGAGAACGGACCTTTATAGCAGCGTACTCGCATGGTGGCTTTGTGTTATATTATATGAAAGGTATTCCCTTTAGCTAGTGTGGTTTACATTAGAACATGTATACGATGGGACACCATATCTGAAAGTAAATTTCAGATCCGATCTCTGACGATTTAAACGTGAAGCGTAATTTATATTTTGAATTATCTCTGTTTTACAATGCACTTCCTCTGTTCAGCTTGTCTGAATGTCTTAAGTACAAAAAGTGTTTCATTTACGATGTTTTTTTTATATTGTTTATTCACATACATTACAATCATTTCAACATAAAAATTATACAATGAAAATATTCGGATCCATCTATATATTGCTTTTGAGTTTACATTTTCACTGTACCTTGAAGAGGACTCTTACATTAATCAAGGAGTTGACGTATCCTACACTCTCTTTCAAACAATATGTGGACAATTTTCTGACTGGGTTTTCACTCCAACGACCTATGTGGGATGGTTGCCAGTTACCAGTGGACGGTCGTGGGTTTCCTCCGGGCACAGAGCCCGGTTTCCTCCCACAATAAAACTGGCAACACCGCCATATAAGTGAAATAATCTTGAGCGCGGCGTAAAACACCAAATTATCAATCAATAAATCAAACAATATGAGTAAATTTTTGGGTTTTCCATATTTTAACTTACCAATACACATTTTAGCCACAAGAATAATATGGTGGATTTCTAGCTTCTTAATACTAGGTAAATATAAGTAACAGTTCATATATCCAAACAATAATTCCGTAGCAGAAAATGTTATCTTTTTGCCAATCTTTCGGGATGAACACTGCCCGTAATTTGTTTTGGAATTGCTTTAAATTCGCTGACATATTCTAAAACCCTTTGAGGGGCTTTGCCAACTTTTTCAACAATTTCTTGAAAAGATAAAAAAAATGGTCATTTTTAAGCATATCCCTTACTCGGACTATACCTTTTGCTATCCATTCTTTTACAAATAATGTTTCACCTTGACATGTAATACATATATTATTCCAAATAATTTCATCATAATCGACTTCTGTGGAATCATCAGAAATATTATTATCCAGCCAAGCTGTCAGGACACATTGCCAAAAGTGGGATTTAATGAGAGACATGCCTTTAAATTGCTTTGAAGTTACAGAGCTTTCAAAAACACTTCTTTCCGGTCCGAAGATAGAAAAATATAAATTTGGAATTATGCACCAACTGTGTGCGTTTCCATGAGATAACTGCAATCATTTATGTCATTTAAATGTCATTTACGATGCTAAGATATTCTGTATCATTTAAACAAACAACGATTTTATAGTCTGACGATTTGCTTAGTCTACAGAGAGCTATCATTCTCTTTTACATTTACTGTCGTGCATTGTACTTGATAGAAGTATCCTTTAGCCGTGATAAAAAAACAGTACATAAATATGATTGAAAGAGTTCGGATAAAATTTGTCGAATTAGTTTGTTGTAAGCAACAGCAACAAGAAGAAAAAGGCATATAATCTGATTAATGTCAGTATTTTAATCTCCCACCCCTCCATCAGAGAAGGACAGCGTTTGGTATGATGATGCTGCTATATATATTTATCATCACTAAAACACACGGGCACAGGGAAAATCTTCTTGTCTAAATGGGCAAATTTTGTGTATAACTCTATGGAATAGCATTTAACGTTACAACATGCACTGAACAATATTTTAGATGTTATACAGGAGTCGTAATAACGCACACAAACACCTTGAGCACTTCGTGAAAGAAAACAACTACCCGGAATCCACCACGAAATCATTGACATTCAAAAAGCAATCCAAGCCTTTATGCAGAAACGAGAACTATTACGCGTTAAAACGTTTCAAAATCTCTCTGAGCGGCAGTAGAGGAGCATATGACATTATTGACAAAGGGGCGACAGTAGAGGAGCATATGACATTATTGACAAAGGGGCGACAGTAGAGGAGCATATGACATTATTGACAAAGGGGCAACAGTAGAGGAGCATATGACATTATTGACAAAGGGGCGACAGTAGAGGAGCATATGACATTATTGACAAAGGGGCGACAGTAGAGGAGCATATGACATTATTGACAAAGGGGCAACAGTAGAGGAGCATATGACATTATTGACAAAGGGGCAACAGTAGAGGAGCATATGACATTATTGACAAAGGGGCGACAGTAGAGGAGCATATGACATTATTGACAAAGGGGCGACAGTAGAGGAGCATATGACATTATTGACAAAGGGGCAACAGTAGAGGAGCATATGACATTATTGACAAAGGGGCGACAGTAGAGGAGCATATGACATTATTGACAAAGGGGCGACAGTAGAGGAGCATATGACATTATTGACAAAGGGGCGACAGTAGAGGAGCATATGACATTATTGACAAAGGGACTTAACTCTCTGTTTTAGCACTACCGTGCGCTCGATTATATCTCATATTGTATATCATAGATCAATTTTAATCGTAACATCTGTTGTCTATTGTATTGGTCACATGGATTAATTATCTTTGTGCCTCGGTAACGCAATGTTTTGTATTAGAAGAACATTTAGTTTATAATCCGTATATAATCAGATACACACAAACACCTTCAACGAATTACAAACAAAATGGTCTCCACTTTTAGCTCATCCCCTCAGTGGTACGGATTTATTCTTTATAAAGTGTGCATAATTTTGAGTTTAATATATTTGTGTATGTATTTCAATAGGTTCTGGCTACCCCGTGAGAGACGAAGTTTTCAGTCCTTCTGGTAGATCCACTGGCCATATACCGACATCATCCAATACTGAGGGATTTAACATTGACGGAGATACACGACATAATATAGTTCTTCAACTCTACCCAAACCAATACCCAGACTGGCTTCGCAAAGATAAAGTTTTCTGCCGCGTCAAGGGGAAAGAACTCAAAGCTCCAGGCATAGTAAGCCATATGGTAAACTCGGTTGTCACCCTTGCTAGGTGGCTCTGGAAGGTTTATAAAGAGACCCGGATGATCGAACAAATACCTCCCGTTGAGCTGGATAAGTACCTGGAGAGATATTTTCAAATACTCTGCGCTCCAGACGGTTCCGATTACAGCGATTCACGATTCGGTGCCCATCGATCTAATCTGGAACGCTTCCTCAAGGAGAGTGATTACCCAGTGTCTATCACGAAATCTCACATTTTTGGGAAATCCATACAGGCCTTTACTGAAAAGCGAAGGGTGCTGCTGAGAAAGAAATCAATCGATCGAACGATGTGATGGAAAGATTAATCATGGGTGGACCTGGGGTTTTATTACTCAAGGTTACTGGCAATTACAACAATAAGAATGAAAACTCCTGTGGATTTGCAATAATTGTTTATCGTTTTGGTGTTGTCCGTACTACCCTTATTGTGCAATGGCGACACGAAAGCTAACCACAAAAACCTTCTACATTTCTTTCAGAATATGTTGATCATTTAGCCTAAACATGTTGATCGAAATGACCCAGAAACCCAGCCGACCTCATCAGTTTCTGGAGCATTAAACACACGTGCTTGTTCCCTTCCCAGGGCTGCATCATCAGTTTCCCGGGCATTAAACACACGTGTTTATTCTCTTCCCAGGGCTGCCTCATCAGTTTCCGGGACATTAAACACACGTGCTTATTCTCTTCCCAAGGCTGCAGAACTTTAAACTTGTATAAGAAAAGCTAATCTGCTCTCTTAAGAACACTTTAGCTAAAACATTATTCCTCATTTAATAGCAAATCAATATTTACCCCTTCCACTAACATGTTTGAGATAATTTGTATGATTTTTCTATCACAGGCTTGAGATTTCTTCATGTTTTTGGACCGGCGAAATTATGACGTCGGGATGCTCGTCGATTACCTGCCGACTTATAATTCTCTTTAGTCTTGTAGAGATGGGGGAAGGGGAGAGACATGTTCACTCTCAAATCGCTTTCTTTTTAAAACTATTGAAGACACGCTCTGACATCACTGAAGAAAACGATATAAGTTGCAATCATCAACAGGGAAATTCCTAAATTAGTAAATTAGACACTGATTGACCCGGAAAAAATTACTGGCAAGGGTGAGAATCGAATTTACGACTTAGGGTACGATTTCTGGCCCGGAATTTTTTTCGGGTCAATAAGTGTCGGTTAATTTAATAATTCAGTAAATGGATTAAGCTAATGATAAACAAAATAACCAAAATTAACCCTGCATGGAGGATACAATACGTCCACTTTGCTGAACATGTCTTAAAGCTGGTGTAAAAGCAAACGTAACAATAAATTCTTGATATTGACCAATCGATCGGCTTATGTTGAGTTACACTGATTTCCAGTCGTTTCCTTGTTAGTTTACAGTGCGAAGTCCACTGTCATACCCTTTTGTGTCCCTCTAACTAAATCGATCGTTGGGATTTCTTAAATTAATTAACAGGTCTACCCCCAAGTTCTTTTAGACGCCATAACTGTGATTTAAATATTTTAGATCATTTCATGTATTTTTGCGCCGAGTGCGCTTTTGACATATTGTTTTTGCCAGGGTGGGATAAACAACCAAGGGGGAGAGGACATCTCGTATACCCTGAAGGTTATATATATGGCCTATACCCGGAACTAGATCTTCGTGTTTAACCTATTTTCTCCCTCAGGATTTAAAAGTTCACTCTACGGGTTAAAAGAAACAGACTTCTTAATGACCTGATTTGACAGTCATTTGTTATCTTGCGATAATAGGCCTATCGGGTAACATATTTCCTCCGGCTTTGGAAAACTAACCCCGCGCAGTGTGACTATTTCTTCAAAACGTTTTTTTTATTTGTGTTCATAATTTCCTCGAAAATTTCAAATTTCCCAAAGAGTGATATTTGATGTCAATATTCACAAAGCCGTCGTTATCTGTTGTCGAGACTTGTTTGATTTGCTTTGTAATTCTATATCCATCACTCACCCGGATACGAACTCGTTAAACTAATACAGCTTCGTCAAGCCGGATCTGAGACTCTATAAATTAGCCACACAGCTTAAGGATAAATAGAAAAAACTCACACTTGTTATTGTTAAGCTGCAGAACAATTCAGTTTTGCGAATGGAGGGGTTCAAAATTTTAGGATCGCTGCTCGTAGTGTTGGTTATGGTCGGTACTTTAAGCAATGTTGCTCAAGGTTTGAATATTGCCCATATTCGAGCCGAATTAGCTCGAGGCGGGCGCCATGTTTGTCCATACTGCTGGGCATGCGTACACAGTTGGAATTGCAACCGTCCATGTCGACCAAATTATCGTGATCTGTGCCCGCTATGTGCTTATCGATTCCATTGTTCATCAACGTGCGTGGGACTGTGTCTGACACCAGAAACACCCGCTCCGACCAATACACCACAGCCCACGTCACCACCCACCACCTTGCCTCCGACAACCACACCACGCCCAACAACCCAAGCGCCAACTACTCCGGCACCAGAGGAAAACCCATGCTCACCTAACCCTTGTTTCGCCGATGGAAATTGTCAAGCCAGCCCTGGATCCACCGGGGGCTATAGATGCTCTTGTCCTCCCGATCTGGAAGGTTGTTCAGGTGAGATATCACAGTCTTAATTATGACAAATATGGTTTATTCACACCAACTGCTTGCCTTCCATAACCCAGATATGGGCTGGAATTAATTTATTTTTACACATCCGAAGAGTTTTTATTGCTGATAGGGTTTTCAAAGAAGGAAAAAGACCAATTACAAAAAGCAACTACGTATAACGTATAGGTTCTTTTTATTATTTTTGTTTTAAGTGGGAAAAAAATTAGGCTCTTGTACGTCGCTTTTTAAAGCAATTTTCCCCTTGTTCCAAAACCGAATTACACGGCTACTTCTACTGAGTAATCTACTGAGGTCAAATTGGCCTTACATCTGGAAGAACTTATTTAGAATATGGCAAACATATTGCCAGCTAAAGTATGAGCACACGTTTAGCAGATCATGTCCCTTGATCATACTGGGTATTTTAACACCAGTCGATTATTGTAAAAAAAAATACCACAAATATACAGTACCGGGCACACGGGCACAGGAAAAATCTTCTTGTCTAAACTAACCATGGAGACTTGTTTCTAATTGTGTTTTAACAGGCATAACCCTACTTAAGAACGAATACGTTAGGGATCTGGAACTCTGAGGGAGTCAGATTCAAGTATACATTTATGTAGGGAAGTACACCATGTAACCGTAGGCAATGTCTGAACCATTACGTAAAGAATCATCAGAGATATTTGAATGGCGATGGTCTATATGAACGGTCTATATGGGTTTAAGCTACAGTGTCACAATGAGTAATAGCAAAGTGTCAAATAAAACTCATTGAATTCGAGCAGGAAAGAGAAACTGACGATGGATTTCTGTATTAACAATGAGCAGAATAGGGTATTTACGAGTGTTGACAGTAGTAAAACGTTTTAATGGTTTAATTTAGTCCAGATGGCGAAAGTCTGACGAACAGATAGACTTGTGCTACTAGTATTATCAAACTATTTCTTCAAAGGCACAGAAAATGGGATATTTGACACCAGTGCATATATTCTTTGACTATATACTCTTTGAATTCATCAGTCAAATTTTCAAACGATTTAGTTCATTCTTATTGAAAGAATTTAAATCGTCTATAAACCGTCATTAAATGTTCATACAGTGTACTTGTTTTTTTTTCTGAGATTCTGATGAACCTATAATGTAAGTACCCGGGTAATTAGTAAAAATTGAATTTCTGTTGTTACAGATGACGCCATGAATTTGCTGCAGGAATATGACTACGACAGACATGGCGATTCGGAAAAGTATGTGGCCGCTACAAATCCATTTACTGCACTGGAATTCAAAAGTATCTACGAAGAAACATTCGAGGAACTACGGGCATCTGGTCTTCCTGGTAAGAAATCAAAACAGTTAAATTCTCAATTTCGGCGTAACGCCACGATCGTGAAAACGAGGCTCATAATTTGCATATAGCTAAAAACAACTCCTTGACGAGAATTGAATCCCGATTACAACAACAACGATGAGTGTCGGTTAACTTAAGTGTTGAATTGCCCTAATTTCAGACCTTTTTGTCTGTGCTTTACACTCAAGCATTTATCGGCAGGCTCTTCGAGTCCCTCGAACTCGATCCTCAGTCTGCATTTCTCAGATCAAGTACGTACAATTACACTGTACCATTTGATCGCTCACACTCCTTAAACATCAGGGCGCTTGTGGGCATGCTTAGGTTCGGAGTATTGAGGGTACCTAATAAATCACATTTTCAATTTCAAATTGCCAAAACTTTATATGTTTGGTGAAAATAGAATGTTCCTATCTTCTTCTGTCTGGAAAAAATACAGAAACCACCCACCGCCTGTATTTTAACAGTATTCTTGTTTTTTGTGGCGAGTGTTCTTTTAAGCTTTCGGCCAATTCTCACCAGAATAAGCAAATGGAGTATCTTTTAATACGTTAATAGGTCCACTAATATTGACCGAAAACAGAAGAAAACAAAACGCGAAAAAAAACACGCATCAGATGAATATATTTTGCGTATTATATACTTTTCAGTGAGAACTAAATACATAGTATTGACAAAAGCATATCGTTGTTAAGATTTCTTGTTTTTCTCTCTCCCAATAGGTATTCACAACGGTATGCAGGACGCTGTTCGACACGCTCTTGTCAATTACCGCTGGACACAAGCTGAAAACGCCGCCGATGCCAAAATGTTTGCCGACGCCCATGAACGCTCAAGCCCAAATCCGTACAGAGAACTGGTAATGGATTTACACAATAACGACCAAGGGAGACAACTTGCACAAGACCCTGCCAATGCCGGAAGAGATCCACTGGAGGTTGTCCTAGAGGCTTATCATGATGGAACGCTACAGCGAGAACCCAATCCGAACCACCCAATCGGTCAAGACCAGTTTAGCGACGAATATAACTGATTTTGAATGGTTCAGGAAAATTATGTCCATGAAATTCCTTTGCTCGATATGTAAGTTCCAAAAGACTTTTACAAAGACAGTTTATAACGAGGCGGAAATTTGACATTTGTGTACGGCTGACACTGAAAGCCTTAACTACTTTTTCTATTTTGTGAAAAAAAAGTTTTATCTTTTTAACCCTAGGCCGTGCATGACCGAGGCTATTTGAGTCTCTACCTGTTAAACGTGCTTACCGGTAGGTAGGCCCTATAAGTGGAACTATAAAATGTTATAAACTGTGATAATTCCTATATTTTTATTTTAATAAAAGATCAATTTCAGTAAAACTGTTCTCCGAAATTTTTGCGTCTTCATGATTTGACGAAGTTGTGAGTCTAAGGTTGTGGCAGTTAATGTTAGTCGATAAGAAGTATTATTGTCTCCCTTGATGACCTCTTTGGGTCCAGGGCTCTCGGAACTCCCTTCGGCTATCTTCGCTCGCTACCGGTCGGCTTTAACACACACGTAAATCCCCGAAGTTTCAGAGTGGGTCCAGTTTCTTAAAGCTGCGTAGCGTAAGTTTTCACGTAACTGCAATAGCAACCCATACTGTAGAGATACGTTAGTAAGAAAGTTACGCAAAAAAATACATCTACGCCGCTTTGTGAAACAGGCTCCAGGACAATTTATTTCGGGACCGGTGTATTTAACAAGGGACTAAGAGCGTTTTCATGAAACTCTATACAGGGCTCAAACTTTTTGAACAACAATGAACAACAAGCCACATATTTTTGATTTGGTTCATAATTGTTTTGGCCTCTGGAAATTAATCTTTGACTATGTTCTTTGGAAACCAGTTATCATAATTATATTAAAGGGAAGTTAACCAAGGCTATACCAACATATCGATCTTTCAGTGGCCCAACCTTAAATGATAATTTGAAATGGGTCATACAAGCGACATATAGGTGAAAACTCTCTTTATTATCAGTTAAGTGAAACGCTCTGTTGGGTTAAAACAAATGATAGATTGTATAAGCAGATTTTTCTACTTGGTGTATAAATTCCATTACGGCACACAGATTTGCCTGCAGGCCTACATGTGGATTGACTCGATGGCGACAAAATCCCCAAACCCCATGTTTATGTGGATAACATTGGCATAGGAGACATCTTCTAATCTCTTCATTTAGTCGTTCTTAAGAATAAAAAAATAAAAAACGTGCCCCAATATTTTTATCTTGCCGAGTAACCCATTTTATACAAATATGTTCGCCATCTTTCATTTTATGCATCCCATAATAGTTCTTACGAGGAAGAGAAGAAAAAGTCCGGGTTTCTGACTAACAGAGAGAAAACGCTATGTCAGCTGACCTGAATATGGGGTAATGTAACGCGTATCACACTTCCATATTCATAGATTTCATAGATTTCATAAAATACATGGAGTTTATACCGTTAGTTCGTTTAGAGATTGACGATCTTGGTGTGATTCAAACTATTAAGGAAATTTGAATTGTGGGCCCTCTCAGACAGGTTCGTCGTTTTGGGGCATTACGTTACCCAACAAATCAAATTTTTAACAATTTGAAAGAAAAAAATACCCCAAAACTTTTGAATTTTGGAAAAATCGTCGTATCTGGCAAAAAAAATCAAGAAACCGTGTTCTTCCTCAGATCATTCCTTGAAATGATCATTCCTAGTGATCTGGAGAATGGTCCTGGAGGGTGGTTAGAGTGATCGTCCCTCAGTCCCACATAAACCTACCATCGATGCGGCGAGGGCTCAAAACACACGCAGAGTTTTCACCAGTGCATATCAGTGCAATTTAATTTGGATCTGAACAACAGCAAGGTATACTCTTGACTGCTGGTATCGATAACATTTAAGGTCTAAAATGAATGAACGTACGTCCCGATTATTCCGATTTTGTTTACTTTTCGGACACCGTTTCGATCCGTTCAGACCAGGGTTTCTCTAATCCCAACGCCATTTATTTAGTATTTCGATTGACAACCAAAATGTTTGGAAAAAAATGCTGATTTTGTAACTTCTTGATAGGTTAAAATACATCATACAGAAGAGTTCCTTTTCAAACTCTCAAGTTTCGTCTTTTATATACACGCGGGGCTATATTTTTCACCCGGTATAAACCGACAAGTTGATCAACTATATAATCTCAGTCTGACGATATTCTTGTCATAGCTTAAGAGACCAAAGCATTGTCAATGTAATACGAAGAGTTCCAGAAAATTCTACTGACTATTGCCAAGCTCCTGTCGGTCGTCAACCTAATAAAATATCATAGGTTTAGTTTATTACAACAATGATATACCTCTTTTTAACATAATTGTCTCGATGGTTATTTTAGACAAGAAGATTTTCCATGTGCCCGTGTGTTATGGTGTTCATAAATATATAATAGTATGGAGTGACTTTATACTGGTGTGTAATGTACAGGTTATTAAATTCTACCCATGCAATCGCCGTCAACACAATTGTCATGCCGAATTATATAGTTAATAGTCCCATAGTTACGACATATAAATAAGGTATCGAAATACCACCATGTTAAAGGCTATTTAATATTATGTGATAAACTCGGCAATTTGTGTATAATGTAAGGTTAAGTTACCACTTTTACAATTATCCTTCATCTCAATGTTTGGGCCATGGTTTTGGTAATTTGTATCGGTATACTTATATCGTTGATGATTTTCAGTCCAAGTAGTTTCTCAAAAACATTTAACGGGTAAAGTCATGGTTTCCCCATTAGTCATTTTGTGTTTATCCGGGGCTCTAAGTTTCTGTGATACAGAAACAGCAGCTGGGCCATTTGTCGATCATTTTCGTCCCGAAGATTCAAGAGATTTTAATATTAGTTCTAGCCAAGGATCTTCAGATGAAAACGTTACTGAGTCGAAACCAATTGACTGGGAAGAATTCGCTCAACAAATGGCTGTCATGGCAGGAGCTATTGCAAGAATAGAACATAAAGTGGACTGTTTGAGTAGTAAGTGAGATTGTTTGTAAATTTCTATATTTCTATATTTTCCATCGAGCACGAAGCACACTTCTCTTCCCCTAAACCTGGAAAACCCGCCAAATAAGTGCTATAATCTTGATTTTGGCACCAACCAATCTATTTATAAGTAGATTTTCCCTGTGCCCGTGTGTTTAAGTGTTCATAAACATATCTGTCTAACTATAAAGTAATCATGTTTTATGTGTTTACATACATACGTTTGTCTTAACAATAGTGTTAACAAACAAGAGTCATCAGAGAATGACGTATCCCCCCGGCCCCACATAAGATTGTGGAAGTGGAAATATACTAAGAACAGACAAAAGTTCATTTCCATACAGGATATCCACATCCTCACTTGAAAACAACCATCCTCACCAAGTTTGAACAATATTCAATGCAATATGTAGGAGGAAATGCATTTAGAATCTCATACCAGGTGGAATCAAGAAAAAACAACAGGCACAGCTTTCTGGAAGGTAACAATGCCCTGAAACACTGTACATGTATGTCATCAGAAACAAGCACCTATTGTTCATGTCTTTCTGTACAGTCGGAAAAGGGCAGTAACTCTGAAAATAGCAAAACAAGCGTAGATCGCATGATATCCAGAATGTCCACTGAGACAAAAATTCGATACAAAACGTGGGAGAAGATGTGATGACAAGCATCCATTGTCTATGTCGTATACTTTCGGGAAAGGGCAATAACTCTGAAAATAATGAAACCAGCGTGATCAGAATAAAAGGGGCAGATCCTCGCATGACATTCAACATGTCCACCAAGTTTTAAAAAAATGATGAAAACTGTGGGAGGAGATGCGATGACAAGCAATAATTGTCTATGTCTTCGTATACTGTCGTAAAAGGGCAGTAACTCTAAAAAAATAATGAAACCAGCGTAACCAGAATAAGAGGTCCACATCCTCGCATGATATCAAACACATCCACCAAGTTTCGAAACAAATTGATGAAAACCCTGGTAGGAGATGCGACGACAAGCACTAATTGTCTATGTCTTCGTATACTGTCGGAAAAGGGCAATAACTCTGAAAATAATGAAACCAGCGCTACTAGAATGGGAGGTGCACATCCTCGCATGATATCCAACATATCCACCAAGTTTTGAAAACAATTGATGAAAACCCTGGGAGGAGATGCGATGACAAGAAATGATTACGGACAGACAGACGGACAGACAAGCTGATCGCTATATCTCCACGCATTATATGCCGGGGGGATAAAAAGTGTGTGTGGAAGTTTAAAACCGATATTGGAAGGCAACAGCATTGACGTAAACTGTATAGCCAGTCACAAAGTTGGGGGGGGGGGGGGACGGATGGGGGGCTGGACTAATCGCATATAGCATATATAAGTGTAATTGAATAGTTAGAAATACTGGCTTACATAAAGGTCCCGGAGTATGGCATGGACAGTTTAAGAAAATAATCGACAAAAAAAGCTGTAATCTCTCTATATAACGATTTTTGGTCTTGTATTTCATCAGTTCTTTTTTTTTTTTTTTTTTGAATTAATAGAATTCTGTGGAAATGTGCCAAATGACACCGTCTTCTGTGGAAATGTGCCAAATGACACCGTCTCTCCCACTGAACCGAGTAAGTAATATAACACAATCTGAATGTTCACATCGTCAGTTTCAAACTGTGGCAAATACATATCCTGTATCCCACTAAACAGCTGACTGAAGCCTTACGTAATTGAATGTTGTCTTTAAAATATCAAATTAAACCTTTCTATAAGACCATTGTAAGTTATATTTTTATTCCAGCAGATCGTCCTTAAGTCATTTTATATTTTATTTTTAATTCTGTCGTTAAATTGATAGATCTGAAAGTCAAAGTCTGAAAATGGCTACCCATCAAAAACAACTCAACGTCTCCGTCAATCCTTAAGCCAAAATATACAGTATCTACATTTGGATCAATAGTTTGCGAGGAAATATTACTTTTTATTTACTTTTTATTTCTACAGGTCGTAACTCGTGTCCACCGGGTTGGATTACATTCAGCGAGTCCTGTTACTATATACAACCCTCAAAAGCCCGGTTGACATTTGATTTAGCGAGAGAGAAATGCAAAGAGTTTGGAGCCCGAAGTGATTTGGTTTCCTTAGAAACCAAAGAAGAGTTTCAATTCCTGCGGAATTACCTACAGGAACATTCTTGTAAGCATAATTATATGTTCGTATTGTCAAAATACTTTTCGGAATGGAATATATTTGAAATTGTCTTTTAGCGGCTTATCTCATTATATAGGTTAACTGTATCCTCACTTTGCCGATTTCGTAACTGGGTAGAAGCTCTCCATACCAGCGCCGTCTATGTTTGCCGGCAAAAAAATGTTTTAAGCAGAACGAGAAAATGATGTAATAGACCATTTGCCAGTTTTTCGCTCAACAATTACATGACGTCATGGCATCACTCTTAGTCCAGCTTCCAATTAGACTTCGGCTGTATTCAGTTGAGCTCCCGCACTTGCAAGATTTTTTTGCGTTCCCCACCGAGGCCCCCGACGGAAATTCAGGTATTAGGATTCGATGCCTCACCAAGCGAAGTTTGGATGATTCTACAACGCGGTATAGATTTTTCTATACGATTACCTTTCGTTCGAATTAGGCTGGTGAACCCATTAAATGCTGTTTTAGTGTACTTTGATGAAAAATAGCAAAGGGTTCTGTTCTTCGTTCGGACATCAGCGGAAAATTTCTACCATCTTTCAAGAAGTAGTCTACAAAATAATGAAAATATTGTAATATTCACTTTCTCCTAGCAGCTTCTAAATAATCAGCGAAAACACAAAATTTCCCTTTCGTTCAAACGAATCGAAGCGCCAATAAACTAAAACAACCAACGAACCAAATTTTCAGTTTTAGGCAGCTCAGTGCAGGCATATGAAACTAATGATCCTTTATTGTTTTGTTTTTCGTTTCAGCGTCTTTCACAGACGTAGATAGTGGATGGATGACGTCTGCACAAAGATTAAACTTTGGGTTTTACTGGAGTGCTACGAGTCGTCCCGTCGATATGTCTATTCTCGAGAGAGACGATGATGAACCCAGAGGTCAAGATTGTCTTTCCTTTTGGCCTCAATATGACTTTAAAATTGCTGACGTCTATTGCAATGGGTTTGACCGACAGTTTATTTGCGAACTAGATCAGAAGTAAGATATTGGGAGCAAAGAAACCCGACTTACAAAGATTATTGAAATCATAGACGATTTATTTCTTATGGCCTGTAATCGTATGCCAATTAAAGATCTGGTGTTACCTTACAAAAAAGTATCTTGTTCAATTTCTTTGGGTTTTTAATACGACCGTTCGTTCCAGTACTGGCGGGTAATACATAACTCTGAGACTCGTGTGCGATTTCTGCATGCTTCGATCATCACATGAGATAGGTAAAAGATGATAATACTAAAATGTATCAAGCATCGGATATTTTTCCCCTAGCCATTGTCATATCGGGCATGGTTCCATTCCGTTTTACCTTGGCGGACTACTTCACCCCAACCCGTAAATCGAACAGCGGCCTCTAGTAAGTGGGAATGTGAGAGTTGTCTTTCCAACCCTTACAGAGTCTTGGCCAATCAGGTGGATACAGCTGGTGGAAGAATGTAAGTGTCCAAGGTTTTTTATTAGCTAAGGGAAGTTTTACTCGCTTCCAATCAAAAGGCGCTGTTCGATTTACAGGGTTGAGTGGAGTAGTCCGCCAAGGTAAAACACGGAATGGTGTCATGGAGGTTTTAACTTGGCTGGAAAAGATGATTTATGCAGGGCAAGATCTGGCTTTATTCAATCGTAAATCATATTGATTATTATCAGAAATGATTGACGGAGAAAGGAAACTCCCCAACCAAACTGCACAAGGTGATTTCTGGGTTATTTCTATGTACATATAAGTTATAACAGTTACGATGAATTATCTGCAAAAATTAAGACATAGATTTTAGCAGAAGCTGAATTTATTATTTATGAAAGCAGCTATTTTGTAATTGGGTGTTTCGTTTGTTAAAGTGACATGATCTGTAGTGATCTGTCTAGTCATGATGTTTATAATCTGATCTAGTTGTATCTGGTGTTTCGTTGGTTAAAGTGGCATGATCTGTAGAGATCTGACTCGTCATGATGGTTATAATCTGATCGAGTTGTATCTGGTATATCGTCTGTTAAAGTGACATGATCTGTAGTGATCTGGCTCGTCATGATGGTTATAATCTGATCCAGTTGTATCTGGTATATCGTCTGTTAAAGTGACATGATCTGTAGTGATCTGGCTCGTCATGATGGTTATAATCTGATCGAGTTGTATCTGGTATATCGCCTGTTAAAGTGACATGATCAGTAGTGATCTGGCTCGTCATGATGGTTATAATCTGATCGAGTTGTATCTGGTATATCGCCTGTTAAAGTGACACGATCTGTAGTGATCTGGCTCGTCATGATGGTTATACTCTGATCGAGTTGTATCTGGTATATCGTCTGTTAAAGTGACATGATCTGTAGTGATTTAGCTAGTCATGATGGTTATAATCTGATCGAGTTGTATCTGGTATATCGTCTGTTAAAGTGACATGATCTGTAGTGATCTGGCTAGTCATGATGGTTATAAACTGATCGAGTTGTATCTGGTATATCGTCTGTTAAAGTCACATGATCTGTAGTGATCTGGCTAGTCATGATGGTTATAATCTGATCGAGTTTTTTCTGGTATTTCGTTTGTTAAAGTCACATGATCTGTAGTGATCTGGCTAGTCCTGGTGGTTATAATCTGATCGAGTTGTATCTGGTATATCGTCTGTTAAAGTGACATGATCTGTAGTAATTTGGCTGGTCATGATGGTTATAATCTGATCGAGTTGTATCTGGTATATCGTCTGTAAAAGTGACATGATCTGTAGTGATCTGACTTGTCAAGATGGTTATAATCTGATCGAGTTGTATCTGGTATATCGTCTGATAAAGTGACATGATCTGTAATGATCTGGCTCGCCATGATGGTTATAATCTGATCGAGTTGTATCTGGTATATCGTCTGTTAAAGTGACATGATCTGTAGTGATCTGGCTCGTCATGATGATTATAATTTGATCGAGTTGTATCTGGTATATCGTTTGTTAAAGTGGCATGATCTGTAGTGATCTGGCTAGTCATGATGGTTATAATCTGATCGAGTTGTATCTGGTATATCGTCTGTTAAAGTGACATGATCTGTAGTGATCTGGCTAGTCATAATGTTTATAATCTGATCGAGCTGTATTTGGGTGTTTCGTTGGTTAAAGTGACATGATCTGTAGTGACCTGGCTAGTCATAATGGTTATAATCTGATCGAGTTGTATCTGGTATATCGTCTGTTTAAGTGACATGATCTGTAGTGATCTGGCTAGTCGTGATGCTTATAACCTGATCAAGTTGTATCTGGTATATCGTCTGTAAAAGTGACATGATCTGTAGTGATCTGGCTAGTCTTGATGATTATAATCTGATCGAGTTGAATCTGGTATATCGTCTGTAAAAGTGACATGATCTGTAGTGATCTGGCTAGTCGTGATGCTTATAACCTGATCAAGTTGTATCTGGTATATCGTCTGTAAAAGTGACATGATCTGTAATGATCTGACTCGTCAAGATGGTTATAATCTGATCGAGTTGTATCTGGTATATCGTTTGATAAAGTGGCATGATCTGTAATGATCTGGCTCGCCATGATGGTTATAATCTGATCGAGTTGTATCTGGTATATCGTTTGTTAAAGTGACATGATCTGTAGTGATCTGGCTCGTCATGATGATTATAATTTGATCGAGTTGTATCTGGTATATCGTTTGTTAAAGTGGCATGATCTGTAGTGATCTGGCTAGTCATGATGGTTATAATCTGATCGAGTTGTATCTGGTATATCGTCTGTTAAAGTGACATGATCTGTAGTGATCTAGCTCGTCATGATGGTTATAATCTGATCGAGTTGTATCTTGGTGTTTTGTTGGTTAGGTTGACATGATCTGTAGTGACCTGGCTAGTCATGATGGTTATAATCTGATTGAGTTGTATCTGGTGTTTCGTTTGTTAAAGTGACATGATCTGTAGTAATCTGGCTAGTCATAATTGTTATATTCTGATCTAGTTGTATCTGGTATATAGTCTGTTAAAGTGACATGATCTGTAGTGACCTGGCTCGTCATGATTGTTATAATCTGATCGAGTTGTATCTGGTATATCGTCTGTTAAAGTGACATGATCTGTAGTGATCTAGCTCGTCATGATGGTTATAATCTGATCGAGTTGTATCTTGGTGTTTTGTTGGTTAGGTTGACATGATCTGTAGTGACCTGGCTAGTCATGATGGTTATAATCTGATTGAGTTGTATCTGGTGTTTCGTTTGTTAAAGTGACATGATCTGTAGTAATCTGGCTAGTCATAATTGTTATATTCTGATCTAGTTGTATCTGGTATATAGTCTGTTAAAGTGACATGATCTGTAGTGACCTGGCTCGTCATGATTGTTATAATCTGATCGAGTTGTATCTGGTATATCGTCTGTTAAAGTGACATGATCTGTAGTGATCTGGCTAGTCATGAAGGTTATAATCTGATCAAGTTGTATCTGGTATATCATCTGTTAAAGTGACATGATTTATAGTGATCTGGCTAGTCATGATGGTTATAATCTGATCGAGTTGTATCTGTTATATCGTCTGTTAAAGTGGCATGATCTGTAGTGATCTGGCTAGTCATGATGGTTATAATCTGATCGAGTTGTATCTGGTATATCGTCTGTTAAAGTGCCATGATCTGTAGTGATCTGGCTAGTCATGATGGTTATAATCTGATCGAGTTGTGTCTGGTATTTCGTTTGTTAAAGTGACATGATCTGTAGTGATCTGGCTAGTCATGGTGGTTCTAATCTGATCGAGTTGTATCTGGTATATCGTTTGTTAAAGTGACATGATCTGTAGTGATCTGGCTCGTCATGATGGTTATAATCTGATCGAGTTGAATCTGGTATATCGTCCGTTAAAGTGACATGATGTTTAGTGATCTGGCTCGTCATGATGGTTATAATCTGATCGAGTTGTATCTGGTATATCGTCCGTTAAAGTGACATGATCTGTAGTGATCTAGCTCGTCATGATGATAATAATTTGATCGAGTTGTATCTGGTATATCGTTTGTTAAAGTGGCATGATCTGTAGTGATCTGGCTAGTCATGATGGTTATAATCTGATCGAGTTGTATTTGGGTGTTCCGTTGGTTAAAGTGACATGATCTGTAGTGACCTGGCTAGTCATAATGGTTATAATCTGATCGAGTTGTATCTGGTATATCGTCTGTTTAAGTGACATGATCTGTAGTGATCTAGCTAGTCGTGATGCTTATAACCTGATCAAGTTGTATCTGGTATATCGTCTGTAAAAGTGACATGATCTGTAGTGATCTGGCTAGTCTTGATGATTATAATCTGATTGAGTTGTATCTGGTATATCGTTTGTTAAAGTGACATGATCTGTAGTGATCTGGCTCGTCATGATGGTTATAATCTGATCGAGTTGAATCTGGTATATCGTCCGTTAAAGTGACATGATGTGTAGTGATCTGGCTCGTCATGATGGTTATAATATGATCGAGTTGTATCTGGTATATCGTCCGTTAAAGTGACATGATCTGTAGCGATCTGGCTAGTCATGATGGTTATAATCTGATCGAGTTGTGTCTGGTATTTCGTTTGTTAAAGTGACATGATCTGTAGTGATCTGGCTAGTCATGATGGTTATAATCTGATCGAGTTGTGTCTGGTATATCGTCTGTTAAAGTGACACGATCTGTAGTGATCTGGCTCGTCATGATGGTTATAATCTGATCGAGTTGTATCTGGTATATCGCCTGTTAAAGTGACAGGATCTGTAGTGATCTGGCTAGTCATGATGGTTACAATCTGATCGAGTTGTATCTGGTATATCGTCCGTTAAAGTGACATGATCTGTAGTGATCTGGCTAGTCGTGATGGTTATAATCTGATCGAGTTGTATCTGGTATATCGTCTGTTAAAGTGACATGATCTGTAGTGATCTGGCTAGTCATGATGGTTATAATCTGATCGAGTTGCATCTGGTATATCGTCTGTTAAAGTGACATGATCTGTAGTGATCTGGCTAGTCATGATGGTTATAAACTGATCGAGTTGTGTCTGGTATTTCGTTTGTTAAAGTCACATGATCTGTAGTGATCTGGCTAGTCTTTTTTTTTTTTTTTTTTTTTTTGCTTCGCAGCAGACTAGGCTGCGAGAGATATTTAAACGATACTACAACGCATCTACATGAAAGGACAAGGCTTGCTTATCTAAGTGCAACTAAAACGATGCAACCGGAAGATGGATTACTGGTATCTCTACCGGATGGACGAAGAACACATTTATACTTATTCTTTTACACTCAGATATTAAAAATAAACCCAGTATGTCCTGCACACGTTCCACATTACAGTTTTAAAATCAAATTCCCAGCCCGAAGCTCGGCAAGGATGTGACCTTTACACCAAGCGGTTTCAAACACATTTATTTTCCCGATGCGTTTAAATGTTTAAAACGGCACATAATATGTAATGTTAAGTCTCTGCGCCAATGAAACTGCAGAGCTTTCCTATGGTCGAAGGGTTCGTCATGGGCCGCAACATAATTGCGATGCCGCCGGATAGTGCCCACAGCTAAAACAATGCACTCCCATATGACCTGCCTCCTTACTTTGGAGTCCTGTGGCAGTTCTCCCCACAAAAACCGAAACTGTGATAGAGCTACTTTTGTGTCCCCGACCAAGGAAAGAAGATTTCCAACATAACTCCACAGTTTTTTTGTCTCTGCACAGTGCAGAAACAGATGTTGGAAAGTCTCCCTATCCGATTTACAAATCGGGCAAGTGTCGTCATCAGTGACGCCGGCTCGGACCAGATTCGGCCCCAACCACAAAACCCTATGCCACAAAAGCCATACACTTTCTCTAGCATAATTGTCGACCCGTGACTCGGCTAATTTTGAAAAACTGCCTTCCCATGATTCTGGGTGCTGTCCCTGCTCTTCCCACTTAGCGAGTGCGGCTACAGTAGGTGTTTGCTTTTGTAATAGGCAAGCATACCACCACCTCGAAGACAATGCTCCAAGACTGTTGCCCTTCACCGTGTAACAAACCTTTAATTCAACGGGGGAGTCCGGAAGGTCCAACCATGCGGACGGAATTCCCTGTTGCAAGGCCAACAATTGCCGGTCTACACTACTAAGTCTCCTTTCAGATGTTTGACATATGTCTTCTATGCTTTTCCAAGAACGGTTGTTGTTGACGATGTGTCTAAAGTTCCTGACCCCCAACGGGCTTAGACTTCCGATTGGAAACACATCACCGGCTTTATTACGAATTAGCGGGTTGAGATATAACGGCTGTGACAGAGCTTCCTGCCAGCAGGACGGCTCAGTTATCCCACGTTCAATATTTAAAATCTCACTAGCGATGTCGCTATACCAACGGGGAAGTTGGGTGACTTTCTGACGATCTCCCAAATCTAAAAATAGATACTCCGCCGAAAGTGGGGAAAGACGCCTTCTCCACAATGCTCGGGCCAGGGATGCCCACTGTGCTTCGCTGGAGAGAAGTTGAGATAAAAATTTTAGTCTAAGTGATTTAACTTTATCCCTTATATTAACTAAACCTAACCCGCCTTTGCCTTTGGGTAGCTCGCAAACTTCCTTGCGGACAAGGGGTTTCTTGTCCTCCCATAGGAAAGACTTAACGTGGTCGTTGAGAGAAATTTCTACAGAATTGGGGATATTAAAGACGGACGCCAAATACCATAGTTTAGAGAGGCTCATTATATTTAGGACTAAGACCCTTCCGAAAATACTCAATGGACGTTTTCTCCAAGTTCGCAAGGTGGAGGTTAGCTTTTTAGCCTTTTCTTCCCAGTTTCGTAATGGAGGATTAGTACCTCCGTGAGAAATTCCTAGAAGCTCGATCGACTCGGAGGACCATTGGAATCCAAGTGGTGCATCGGTCCGTCTTTTCCAAGGTCCTAAAAATAGTCCTTTGGATTTCAACCGATTTACTTTTGCCCCTGATGCCCCTTGGTAAGTGTTCAGGATGTTATGCAGCCTGCCAAAATCCCCCTGTTCTCCTACAAACACGGCCATGTCGTCCGCATATTGGGATACTTTCAAGGGATTTTCAACCCCGGGGACTACGATGCCACTGATTGCAGAGGCTCTAATAGCCGCAGCCAGTGGTTCAGCGACTAACACGTACAGTAAAGGGGATAGAGGACATCCCTGGCGAACTCCCCTTCTGAGGGGTACTGGGTCGCTGATGTGATTGTTAATTAGTATCCTACTGGAAGGAGATCTGTACAAAACCTTTAACCATTGTATAAAGCTGGGACCAAACCCCATTCGTTCAAGGACCTTGATGAGAAACGACCACTCCAGCCTATCAAAAGCCTTCTCATTGTCTAGGCTAAGGATAGCCCCTTCGATGTCGCATTCTTCTGTGGTTTCGATTAGGTCCCTTACTAAGAAGCTGTTTGTGAGAATAGACCGTCCGGGCACGGAACAGGTCTGATCAGAGTTTACCACCGAGGCTATCACTGAGCCCAGACGCCGAGTTAAGAGTTTTGTGAGTATTTTGTAATCCGTACACAATAATGAGATTGGCCGCCAGTTTTTAAGGTCATCGCGTGGCCCTCGCTTGTGAGTCAATCTCACAGCAGCTTCTTGCATTGAGGGAGACAATCGTCCAGCTTCAAAAGCGAAATTGAACACCTCAAGCATATGTGGCCCAATAATCTCCCAGAAACACTGATAAAACTCGTACGGTATTCCATCCATACCAGGGGATTTGTTGTAAGCCATAGATGTGAGTGAACCTTTTATTTCCTCAAGTGTGATAGCTGAGTCACAAACTTGATTTTCAACCGGACTAATTAAACCAGATAAGTGCTGTATGATGTCTCTCTGTTTAACTTCATCGCACTCGTCAGAGGAAAACAAATCATCATAAAATGATGCGGCTGCCTTTAGCATATCTTGTGGAGAAGATTTTAAACTACCATCAGCCGCTTTAATCTCGCTTATAAGTTTTTCTCTGCCTCTAGACTTTTCAAGCGAGCAAAAATACCGTGTGGGTTTTTCTCCATCAAGAGACCATTTTACCCTTGCTCTGATCTTAGCTGCATCGAAAGTTTGTTGGTCCAGAGCTTTCAGCTTTCGCCGGAAAGTGTCTCGTAATTCGACAAGCTCTTGTCTGCCGTTTTCTACCTTTGCTGACACAGAAGCGAATGATTTTTCTAATTTGCGCCGATATTTCTTTAGCCGACGTGCTTTACCTTTAGAAAATGATATGGCAACTTTTTGTATTCCTTTCTTGCCCTCGTCCCACCACTCTAAAATATCTAGAAAGGAAGATTTTTGGGATACCCAATACGACCAGAAATCATTTATTAACTGCACGAAGCGGTCATCGTGAGTATGTTCTACGTTCAACTTCCAAAACCCCCTTCCTCGGATCACAAAATCACCACTATCAAGAGTCGCAGTTAACATTTTATGGTCGGAAAAGGCTACTGGTTCACTAGCGACTGTAGAGACAAAAGCTTTAAATGAATTACTGACATAGACCCGATCTATCCTAGAAGCAACTGCTCCGTTGGACGAGAACCAAGTATAGCTTTCCTCGTCAGGGTAAGCATGTCTGTAAGCATCGATAAGATTGTAAGTAGTGGTGATATTTTTTAAAGCAGCCTCAGAGGAGTCTTTACGAGGCAAGGAAGAAGTAGAACGTCGGTCTAAGCTATCTAGGACACAATTAAAGTCGCCCACTAGTAAGATATTGTCTCCGGCATTTTGAAGTAAATCTACTATGTGATAGAAAAAAGTTTTCCGTTCGGGCATGTACGTTGGTGCATGAATGCACACAACCGTAAAAGAAAGGTTTGAATAAACTAGGCAAGCTTTGACCCACCTCCCTCTGTCGTCAGTTTCATACGACTCAACCGTTCTAGAGAGAAAGAAGGAGGGCAGCAAGGCAATCGCTGTACCTGCAGACCGGTTTGTTCCGTTTGATGAAATTACTTTACCACCTATTAGTTTCTCAAAGGCTTTCACGTCCCTGTCATTGTTGAAATGAGTTTCCTGAAGGCAGCCAATTGACGTTTTCAGGGTTTTAAGTTTTTCCTTGAGCGCCCATTGTTTGTATTCAGACAAAAGTCCCTGTGTGTTCAAAGATGTAATGTTCATCGCCATTGCAGTTAACAAAAAAATGTATGTGAAGACCTCCATTGGAAAGAACTTAATGTTGTGTTCTACTTTTGTTCTTCCTACCTTTCTTAAAAAGCTGGCTAGTCATGGTGGTTCTAATCTGATCGAGTTGTATCTGGTATATCGTTTGTTAAAGTGACATGATCTGTAGTGATCTGGCTCGTCATGATGGTTATAATCTGATCGAGTTGAATCTGGTATATCGTCCGTTAAAGTGACATGATGTGTAGTGATCTGGCTCGTCATGATGGTTATAATCTGATCGAGTTGTATCTGGTATATCGTCCGTTAAAGTGACATGATCTGTAGCGATCTGGCTAGTCATGATGGTTATAATCTGATCGAGTTGTGTCTGGTATTTCGTTTGTTAAAGTGACATGATCTGTAGTGATCTGGCTAGTCATGATGGTTATAATCTGATCGAGTTGTATCTGGTATATCGCCTGTTAAAGTGACAGGATCTGTAGTGATCTGGCTAGTCATGATGGTTATAATCTGATCGAGTTGTATCTTGTATATCGTCTGTTAAAGTGACATGATCTGTAGTGATCTGGCTAGTCGTGGTGGTTATAATCTGATCGCGTTGTATCTGGTATATCGTCTGTTAAAGTGACATGATCTGTAGTGATTTAGCTAGTCATGATGGTTATAATCTGATCGAGTTGTATCTGGTATATCGTCTGTTAAAGTGACATGATCTGTAGTGATCTGGCTAGTCACGATGGTTATAATCTGATCGAGTTGCATCTGGTATATCATCTGTTAAAGTGACATGATCTGTAGTGATCTGGCTAGTCATGATGGTTATAAACTGATCGAGTTGTATCTGGTATATCGTCTGTTAAAGTCACATGATCTGTAGTGATCTGGCTAGTCATGATGGTTATAATCTGATCGAGCTGTGTCTGGTATTTCGTTTGTTAAAGTCACATGATCTGTAGTGATCTGGCTAGTCCTGGTGGTTATAATCTGATCGAGTTGTATCTGGTATATCGTCTGTTAAAGTGACATGATCTGTAGTAATTTGGTTGGTCATGATGGTTATAATCTGATCGAGTTGTATCTGGTATATCGTCTGTAAAAGTGACATGATCTGTAGTGATCTGACTTGTCAAGATGGTTATAATCTGATCGAGTTGTATCTGGTATATCGTCTGATAAAGTGACATGATCTGTAATGATCTGGCTCGCCATGATGGTTATAATCTGATCGAGTTGTATCTGGTATATCGTCTATTAAAGTGACATGATCTGTAGTGATCTGGCTCGTCATGATGATTATAATTTGATCGAGTTGTATCTGGTATATCGTTTGTTAAAGTGGCATGATCTGTAGTGATCTGGCTAGTCATGATGGTTATAATCTGATCGAGTTGTATCTGGTATATCGTCTGTTAAAGTGACATGATCTGTAGTGATCTGGCTAGTCATAATGTTTATAATCTGATCGAGTTGTATTTGGGTGTTCCGTTGGTTAAAGTGACATGATCTGTAGTGACCTGGCTAGTCATAATGGTTATAATCTGATCGAGTTGTATCTGGTATATCGTCTGTTTAAGTGACATGATCTGTAGTGATCTGGCTAGTCGTGATGCTTATAACCTGATCAAGTTGTATCTGGTATATCGTCTGTAAAAGTGACATGATCTGTAGTGATCTGGCTAGTCTTGATGATTATAATCTGATCGAGTTGAATCTGGTATATCGTCTGTAAAAGTGACATGATCTGTAGTAATCTGGCTAGTCGTGATGCTTATAACCTGATCAAGTTGTATCTGGTATATCGTCTGTAAAAGTGACATGATCTGTAATGATCTGACTCGTCAAGATGGTTATAATCTGATCGAGTTGTATCTGGTATATCGTTTGATAAAGTGACATGATCTGTAATGATCTGGCTCGCCATGATGGTTATAATCTGATCGAGTTGTATCTGGTATATCGTTTGTTAAAGTGACATGATCTGTAGTGATCTGGCTCGTCATGATGATTATAATTTGATCGAGTTGTATCTGGTATATCGTTTGTTAAAGTGGCATGATCTGTAGTGATCTGGCTAGTCATGATGGTTATAATCTGATCGAGTTGTATCTGGTATATCGTCTGTTAAAGTGACATGATCTGTAGTGATCTGGCTCGTCATGATGATTATAATTTGATCGAGTTGTATTTGGTATATCGTTTGTTAAAGTGGCATGATCTGTAGTGATCTGGCTAGTCATGATGGTTATAATCTGATCGAGTTGTATCTGGTATATCGTCTGTTAAAGTGACATGATCTGTAGTGATCTGGCTCGTCATGATGGTTATAATCTGATCGAGTTGTATCTTGGTGTTTTGTTGGTTAGGTTGACATGATCTGTAGTGACCTGGCTAGTCATGATGGTTATAATCTGATTGAGTTGTATCTGGTGTTTCGTTTGTTAAAGTGACATGATCTGTAGTAATCTGGCTAGTCATAATTTTTATATTCTGATCTAGTTGTATCTGGTATATAGTCTGTTAAAGTGACATGATCTGTAGTGACCTGGCTCGTCATGATTGTTATAATCTGATCGAGTTGTATCTGGTATATCGTCTGTAAGTGACATGATCTGTAGTGATCTGGCTAGTCATGAAGGTTATAATCTGATCAAGTTGTATCTGGTATATCATCTGTTAAAGTGACATGATTTATAGTGATCTGGCTAGTCATGATGGTTATAATCTGATCGAGTTGTATCTGTTATATCGTCTGTTAAAGTGGCATGATCTGTAGTGATCTGGCTAGTCATGATGGTTATAATCTGATCGAGTTGTATCTGGTATATCGTCTGTTAAAGTGCCATGATCTGTAGTGATCTGGCTAGTCATGGTGGTTATAATCTGATCGAGTTGTATCTGGTATATCGTCTGTTAAAGTGACATGATCTGTAGTAATCTGGCTAGTCATGATGGTTATAGCCTGATCGAGTTGTATCTGGTATATCGTCTGTTAAAGTGACATGATCTGTAGTGATCTGGCTAGCCATGATAGTTATAATCTGATCGAGTTGTATCTGGTGTTTCGTTTGTTAAAGTGACATGATCTGTAGTGACCTGACTAGTCATGATGGTTATAATCTGATCGAGTTGTATCTGGTATATCGTCTGTTAAAGTGACATGATCTGTAGTGATCTGGCTAGTCATGATGGTTATAATCTGATCGAGTTGTATCTGGTATATCGTCTGTTAAAGTGACATGATCTGTAGTGATTTAGCTAGTCATGATGGTTATAATCTGATCGAGTTGTATCTGGTATATCGTCTGTTAAAGTGACACGATCTGTAGTGATCTGGCTCGTCATGATGGTTATACTCTGATCGAGTTGTATCTGGTATATCGTCTGTTAAAGTGACATGATCTGTAGTGATTTAGCTAGTCATGATGGTTATAATCTGATCGAGTTGTATCTGGTATATCGTCTGTTAAAGTGACATGATCTGTAGTGATCTGGCTAGTCATGATGGTTATAAACTGATCGATTTGTATCTGGTATATCGTCTGTTAAAGTCACATGATCTGTAGTGATCTGGCTAGTCATGATGGTTATAATCTGATCGAGTTGTGTCTGGTATTTCGTTTGTTAAAGTCACATGATCTGTAGTGATCTGGCTAGTCCTGGTGGTTATAATCTGATCGAGTTGTATCTGGTATATCGTCTGTTAAAGTGACATGATCTGTAGTAATTTGGTTGGTCATGATGGTTATAATCTGATCGAGTTGTATCTGGTGTATCGTCTGTAAAAGTGACATGATCTGTAGTGATCTGACTTGTCAAGATGGTTATAATCTGATCGAGTTGTATCTGGTATATCGTCTGATAAAGTGACATGATCTGTAATGATCTGGCTCGCCATGATGGTTATAATCTGATCGAGTTGTATCTGGTATATCGTCTGTTAAAGTGACATGATCTGTAGTGATCTGGCTCGTCATGATGATTATAATTTGATCGAGTTGTATCTGGTATATCGTTTGTTAAAGTGGCATGATCTGTAGTGATCTGGCTAGTCATGATGGTTATAATCTGATCGAGTTGTATCTGGTATATCGTCTGTTAAAGTGACATGATCTGTAGTGATCTGGCTAGTCATAATGTTTATAATCTGATCGAGTTGTATTTGGGTGTTCCGTTGGTTAAAGTGACACGATCTGTAGTGACCTGGCTAGTCATAATGGTTATAATCTGATCGAGTTGTATCTGGTATATCGTCTGTTTAAGTGACGTGATCTGTAGTGATCTGGCTAGTCGTGATGCTTATAACCTGATCAAGTTGTATCTGGTATATCGTCTGTAAAAGTGACATGATCTGTAGTGATCTGGCTAGTCTTGATGATTATAATCTGATCGAGTTGAATCTGGTATATCGTCTGTAAAAGTGACATGATCTGTAGTGATCTGGCTAGTCGTGATGCTTATAACCTGATCAAGTTGTATCTGGTATATCGTCTGTAAAAGTGACATGATCTGTAATGATCTGACTCGTCAAGATGGTTATAATCTGATCGAGTTGTATCTGGTATATCGTTTGATAAAGTGACATGATCTGTAATGATCTGGCTCGCCATGATGGTTATAATCTGATCGAGTTGTATCTGGTATATCGTTTGTTAAAGTGACATGATCTGTAGTGATCTGGCTCGTCATGATGATTATAATTTGATCGAGTTGTATCTGGTATATCGTTTGTTAAAGTGGCATGATCTGTAGTGATCTGGCTAGTCATGATGGTTATAATCTGATCGAGTTGTATCTGGTATATCGTCTGTTAAAGTGACATGATCTGTAGTGATCTAGCTCGTCATGATGGTTATAATCTGATCGAGTTGTATCTTGGTGTTTTGTTGGTTAGGTTGACATGATCTGTAGTGACCTGGCTAGTCATGATGGTTATAATCTGATTGAGTTGTATCTGGTGTTTCGTTTGTTAAAGTGACATGATCTGTAGTAATCTGGCTAGTCATAATTGTTATATTCTGATCTAGTTGTATCTGGTATATATTCTGTTAAAGTGACATGATCTGTAGTGACCTGGCTCGTCATGATTGTTATAATCTGATCGAGTTGTATCTGGTATATCGTCTGTTAAAGTGACATGATCTGTAGTGATCTGGCTAGTCATGAAGGTTATAATCTGATCAAGTTGTATCTGGTATATCATCTGTTAAAGTGACATGATTTATAGTGATCTGGCTAGTCATGATGGTTATAATCTGATCGAGTTGTATCTGTTATATCGTCTGTTAAAGTGGCATGATCTGTAGTGATCTGGCTAGTCATGATGGTTATAATCTGATCGAGTTGTATCTGGTATATCGTCTGTTAAAGTGCCATGATCTGTAGTGATCTGGCTAGTCATGGTGGTTATAATCTGATCGAGTTGTATCTGGTATATCGTCTGTTAAAGTGACATGATCTGTAGTAATCTGGCTAATCATGATGGTTATAGCCTGATCGAGTTGTATCTGGTATATCGTCTGTTAAAGTGACATGATCTGTAGTGATCTGGCTAGCCATGATAGTTATAATCTGATCGAGTTGTATCTGGTGTTTCGTTTGTTAAAGTGACATGATCTGTAGTGACCTGGCTAGTCATGATGGTTATAATCTGATCGAGTTGTATCTGGTATATCGTCTGTTAAAGTGACATGATGTGTAGTGATCTGGCTAGTCATGATGGTTATAATCTGATCGAGTTGTATCTGGTATATCGTCTGTTAAAGTAACACGATCTGTAGTGATCTGGCTCGTCATGATGGTTATACTCTGATCGAGTTGTATCTGGTATATCGTCTGTTAAAGTGACATGATCTGTAGTGATTTAGCTAGTCATGATGGTTATAATCTGATCGAGTTGTATCTGGTATATCGTCTGTTAAAGTGACATGATCTGTAGTGTTCTCTTTCGTCATTATGGTTATAATCTGATCGAGTTGTATCTGGTATATCGTCTGTTAAAGTGACACGATCTGTAGTGATCTGGCTAGTCCTGATGGTTATAATCTGATCGAGTTGTATCTGGTATATCGTCTGTTAAAGTGACATGATCTGTAGTGATCTGGCTAGTCATGATGGTTATAATCTGATCGAGTTGTATCTGGTATATCGTCTGTTAAAGTGACACGATCTGTAGTGATCTGGCTCGTCATGATGGTTATAATCTGATCGAGTTGTATCTGGTATATCGTCTGTCAAAGTGACATGATCTGTAGTGATCTGGCTAGTCATGATGGTTATAATCTGATCGAGTTGTATCTGGTATATCGTCTATTAAAGTGACATGATCTGTAGTGATCTGGCTCGTCATGATGGTTATAATCTGATCTAGTTGTATCTGGTATATCGTCTGTTAAAGTGACATGATCTGTAGTGATCTGTCCAGTCATGATGGTTATAATCTGATCGAGTTGTATCTGGTATATCGTCTGTTAAAGTGACATGATCTGTAGAGATCTGGCTCATCATGATGGTTATAATCTGATCGAGTTGTATCTGGTGTCTTGTTGGTTTAGTTGACATGATCTGTAGTGACCTGGCTAGTCATGATGGTTATAATCTGATTAAGTTGTATCTGGTGTTTCGTTTGTTAAAGTGACATGATCTGTAGTGATCTGGCTAGTCATAATTGTTATTATCTGATCTAGTTGTATCTGGTATATCGTCTGTTAAAGTGACATGATCTGTAGTGACCTGGCTCATCATGATTGTTATAATCTGATCGAGTTGTATCTGGTATATCGTCTGTTAAAGTGACATGATATGTAGTGATCTAGCTAGTCATGATGGTTATAATCTTATCAAGTTGTATCTGGTATATCGTCTGTTAAAGTGACATGATTTATAGTGATCTGGCTAGTCATGATGGTTATAATCTGATCGAGTTGTATCTGGTATATCGCCTGTTAAAGTGACATGATCTGTAGTGATCTGGCTCGTCATGATGGTTATAATCTGATCGAGTTGTATCTGGTATATCGTCTGTTAAAGTGACATGATCTGTAGTGATCTGGCCCCTCATGATGGTTATAATCTGATCGAGTTGTATCTGGTATATAGTCTTTTAAAGTGACATGATCTGTCGTGATCTGGCTAGTCATGATGGTTGTAATCTGATCGAGTTGTATCTGGTATATCGCCTGTTAAAGTGGCATGATCTGTAGTGATCTGGCTAGTCGTGATGGTTATAATCTGATCGAGTGATATCTGGTATATCGTCTGTTAAAGTGACATGATCTACCGCATACAGGGCCATCAAGCTGAAACAGAATTTGCTAGTTGTTCGTCAAGAAGTACAAAAAAGAGCTTTGAACTGATACCAATCTCGAGGATGTACGTTAGGGTAGTTTTTTTAAGCGATAAAATCCCAAAATCCATATACAGAATTTAACACACAGGTTACTGGATACCAATTAATATTTGTTATTTCAACGTTTAGTTTTTCAAGGTACTTGAATTAAACACTCGTAACAAGCATGTGAATTTTTATGAAGGAAGTCCAAACTTTGACAGATCATGTCACTTTAATGAAAAAAAAAATATTCGTTTTAATAACGACTATCTTTAACAGCGCAATTTAATTTAGATCTTAGCAACCACAAAGTATGCTCTTAACATTATCAAACATTTCATCCGCTAATACAGCATCTGGTTTTCTCAACACATGATAAGTAAAAGTGCTGCTGGGATAGATAACATACGTTTAACAAGTAGAAGCTTAGGTGTAAAATGAATTGACGTACGTCCCGATTATTCCGATTTTGTTTACTTTTCGGACACCGTTTCGATCCGTTAAGACCAGGGTTTCTCTAATCCCAACGCCATTTATTTCGTGTTTCGATTGATAACCAAAATGTTTGGAAAAATTGCGGATTTTGTAACTTCCTGATAGGTTAACATACATCATACAGAAGGGTTCTTTTTCAAACTCTCAAGTTTCGCCTTATAGCTGAAATGAAGTTTTATATACACGCGGGGCTATACGTTTCACACGGTATAAACCGACAAGTTGATAAACTATATAATAGCATGGTGTGACTTTATACTGGTGTGTAATGTACAGGTTATTAAATTCTACCCATGCAATCGACGTCAACACAATTCCCATGCCGAATTATATAGTTAATAGTCCGATAGTTACGACATATAAATAAGGTATCGAAATACCACCATGTTAAAGACTATTTAACATTATGTGATAAACTCGGCAATTTGTGTATAATGTAAGGTTAAGTTACCACTTTTACAATTATCCTTCATCTTAATGCTTGAGCCATGGTTTTGGTAATTAGTATCGGTATACTTATATCGTTGATGATTTTCAGTCCAAGTAGTTTCTCAAAAACATTTAACGAGTAAAGTCATGGTTTCCCCATTAGTCATTTTGTGTTTATCAGGGGCTCTAAGTTTCTGTGATACAGAAACAGCAGCTGGGCCAGTTGTCGATCATTTTGGTCCCGAAGATTCAAGAGATTTTAATATTAGTTCTAGCCAAGGATCTTCAGATGAAAACGTTACTGAGTCGAAACCAATTGACTGGGAAGAATTCGCTCAAAAAATAAGTGACATGGCAGGAGCTATTGCAAGAATAGAACATAAAGTGGACTGTTTGAGTAGTAAGTGAAATTGTTTGTAAATTTCTATATTTCCATATTTTCCCATCAAGCACAAAGCACGCCTCTCTTCCCCTAAACCTGGAAAGCCCGCCAAATAAGTGCTATAATCTTGATTTTGGCACCAACCAATCTATTTTTAAGAAGATTTTCCCTGTGCCCGTGTGTTTAAGTGTTCATAAACATATCTGTCTAACTATAAAGTAATCATGTTTTATGTGTTAACATACATGTACATACGTTTGTCTTAACAATGGTCTTAACAAAATAATGTGGAATTTTAAAACCGATATTGGAAGGCAACACCATGGGAACGGATGGGGGCTGGAATAATAGCATATATAAGTGTAATTGAATAGTTAGAAATACTGGCTTACATAAAGGTCCCCGAGTATGGCATGGACAATTTAAGAAAATAATCGACAAAAAAAACTGTAATCTCTCTATGTAACGATTTTTGGTCTTGATTTTTTTTTGTTGAATTAATAGGATTCTGTGGAAATGTACCAAATGACACCGCCTTCTGTGGAAATGTGTCAAATGACGCCGTCTCTCCTACTGAACCGAGTAAGTAATATAACACAATCTGAATGTTCACATCGTCAGTTTCAAACTGTGGCAAATACATATCCTGTATCCAACTAAGCCGCTGACTGAAGCCTTACGTAATTGAATGTTGTCTTTAAAATATCAAATTAAACCTTTCTATAAGACCATTGTAAGTTATATTTTTATTCCATCAGATCGTTATAATCATTTTATATTTTATTTTTAATTTTGTCGTTAAACTAATAGATCTGAAAGTCAAAGTCTGAAAATGGCTACCCATCTAAAACAACTTAACGTCTCCGTCAATCCTTAAGCCAAAATATACAGTATCTACATTTGGATCAATAGTTTGTGAGGAAATATTGCTTTTTATTTACGATTCATTTGTACAGGTCGTAACTCGTGTCCACCGGGTTGGATTACATTCAGCGAGTCCTGTTACTATATTCAACCCTCAAAAGCACGGTTGACATTTGATTTAGCGAGAGAGAAATGCAAAGAGTTTGGAGCCCGAAGTGATTTGGTTTCCTTAGAAACCAAAGAAGAGTTTCAATTCCTGCGGAATTACCTACAGGAACAGTCTTGTAAGTATAATTATATGTTCGTATTCTCAAAATACTTTTCGGAATGGAATATAATTGAAATTGTCTTTTAACGGCTTTATCTCATTATATAGGTTAACTGTATCCTCACTTTGCCGTGTTCGTAACTAGGTAAGAGATGTTTTCCGCAGGCCCAAATATTACCGGACGAACGAATAACAATATTTTCTTTCTCTTGATGATACGTACAAGGAGCTCTCCATACTAGCGCCGTCTATGTTTGCCGGCAAAAAAAATGTTTCAAGCAGAGCGAGAAAATGATGTAATAGACCAATTGCCAGTTTTTCGCACAACAATTACATGACGTCGTGGCATTAATCTTAGAGCAGCTTCCAATTAGACTTCAGCTGTATTAAGTTGAGCTCCTGCCCTTGCAAGATTTTTTTGCGTTACTTGATTATTTCAGACATAAATTGTCACGATATGGAGTTTCTTCTAAATAATCAGCGAGAACACAAAATTTCCCTTTCGTTCAAACGAATGGAAGCGCCAATAAACTAAAACAACCAACAAACCAAATTTTCCGTTTTAGGCAGTTCAGTGCAGGCATATGAAACTAATGATCCTTTATTGCTTTGTTTTTCGTTTCAGCGTCTTTCACAGACGTAGGTAGTGGATGGATGACGTCTGCACAAAGGTTAAACAATGGGTTTCACTGGAAGGCTACGGGTCGTCCCGTCGATATGTCTATTCTCGAGAGAGACGCTACTGAACCCAGAGGTCAACATTGTCTTTCCTTTTGGCCTCAATATGACTTTAAAATTGCTGACGTCTATTGCAGGGGGTATGACCGACAGTTTATTTGCGAACTAGATCAGGAGTAAGATATTGGGAGCAAAGAAACCCGACTTACAAAGATTATTGAAATCATAGACGATTTATTTCTTATGGCCTGTAATCGTGTGCCAATTAAACAAGATCTGGTGTTATCTTACAAAAAGTATCTTGTTCAATTTTCTTGGGTTTTTAATACGACCGTTCGGCCCAGTACTGGCGAACGATACTTAGCTCTGAGAAACTTGTGCGATTTCTGCAAGCTCCGATCATCACCTGAGATAGGTAAAAGAGTATAATACTAAAATGTATAATATTGATCCAGTAGTTCCACTGATTAGTTTAACGTAGTACACAAGTAGTGTTATTCCGAAAAACGAAAACTTCATATTGACTCAATATTTCGACTTTTATTCAGTCATCATCAGGAGTGAGGTACATTAGCAACAACATTGGTATATTGTATATAGATCCTGCTGTTCCCCTAATCTGTTTTCTTTATCTGTTTTGTCAACGTGCATATGTAATAATGATGATAAGTTTGTAAATCTGTAAGGCTGTTCCTAATATTGTTATATCACTGCTTAATCTGTTTGTTATTTACCTGTATATATACCAATGTTGTTGCTAATGTACCTCACTCCTGATGATGACTGAATAAAAGTCGAAATATTGAGTCAATATGAAGTTTTCGTTTTTCGGAATAACACTACTTGTGTACTATAATATTGAATATTATTAGAAATGATTGACGGGAGTTAGGAAACTCCCCAACCAAAAATTGCACACGTTGATTCTGGGTTTCAAGACAAAGGCTTGCATTATTTCTATGTACATAAAACAGCTACCAAGAATTATCTGCAAAAATTGATACATTGATTTTAGCAGAAGCTTATAGCTCGATGACTATTATTTATGAAAGCAGCTATTTTGAATTTGAGGTTGGCGTATAAATGTTAAGTTGACGATATAGCATCTAGAAAAGCATTTAGAGGAAGAACCAGGTTTCCCAATCTTGTTCTTCTTTAGTTCCCTCTTTCAATGCTTCCTCGGAGAAATATATGAGACACTGGAAAGTTTTTCGGTTAAAACTGATCAATAAGCAATCGTTTTGCTCTGCTGATAAGCAGTACCGGATACACTGAGACGGCAGTCGGGACTGGATAACTTTATTTGGCGCCGCTAGAAGTATTTTGCCAGTCATCGTTGCCTCTCTTTGGAACCCTGAAAAAAAAACGAAAAGCATTTGCCTAAAGGTGGATTGAGTTACCAACGTTGATGAGGTTTGTTCTCGAGTAATTAGGAAACTGTTTGCTATCTTTATCACAGTTTCATATAAGTGGCTTTCCATCTATATTGTGCACTCACGTGCTTGAGTTCTGGTAAGAAATTAACATTGGTCAAGTAAGAGAACATCACAGAAATGTGTGCATACCTTTCAGCAAGGATCAAGATTAGATAATGTTATAACAAACTTAGATGAGGTTTTCAGTAGTGTACTTCCAGTAGTGTAATGATTTCTGTGCCATCAATTCATTTGACCTCTGGTTATTATCAATCTTAATTCCTCTCGTGACAATCACAAGAAATAATCAAATTCTGTTTTGGGAAGTTGGACCCTACATTGTATAAAATAGATATTTCCTAAAGGTACTCTTGCCGGCTTAGCTTTTCTGACGTTCGACCTTACTACAATTAAAACCCCCAAAAATAGACGTAGGGCAAATTATACATCTCCAGTTAGGTTTTAAATGGGAAGCCGGATTACAACATCAACGATCTGTTGGATTACCCTCGTTTCTGGCCCGTTTGTCTGTAGCTTTCACTCTAGCATTTTATCCACAGGCGTTTTGTGTGCCTCAAACTAGATTTATATTTCTTAGATAAAGTTTGTAAGATGATACTTTACCGATGGATCGCTCACACGGTTCAAATCGTTAGGGAACTTGTGCGCAGGCTCGGTGTTTGTTTTTATTGGTGATACGTGACAAATCAATTTCTCAATTTCAAATTACAATACAAAATGATGCCAAAACTTTCCATTTTGGGTAAGATAGAAGGTTCCTAACCTCTTCTGTTTGAAAAAAACAGACAGAAAATCGACCGCCGTTGGATTTTAGCTGCAAGTCTACCTTTATTCTCCATATATTCGAAACAAGGTTTTTTTACCAATAATAAATAAGCACTGTGTTAATTGTTGGATTGGGATGTAAGCATGACATGAGCTTTCAATATTGTGGTAAACTTTAATGTTCATCAAATACGAATTTTCGGCTTTTCAAGAAAGACAAATTACAAGCTTTTCAGATAGATCGTCGTTATGCCATGTGTTAAAAGGGCATAAACTGTCAAAATTCCAACTGTTTGCATAAATTCTGATTGCAATGACAATAAAACAAAACTATTGACACTGGATTGGATTATGGTTTGTGGTCTATATAACCGAAATAGAAATCGAAAAGTAAAAAAAGTTAAACAACTGGGACAAAAAGTTTGTTTACTGGAAAACGTGAAGATTTTAACAGATCAAGAGACATTTGTTTGGAAGTAACTTTGGAATCATGGGATTGAATGTTCATCTGAGTTTACTGTTTAGAAACAGTTCCGGTTCTTACTACAAACGACTCATTGGTCAGACATTCTATTACAACGTCAAGCATTTTCTTTTTCTGTGAACCTCAAATCACCGCAATCTCTAACGAATCCACGAAATTAGTGCGAATCTTTACGCGAACGTCCCTTTAGCGCATAAAACCCATGTCTTATGATTTTGTTCCATGCAAAGTGGAGTCAAAAATAATTTCAAGAAAACAAGTTTATGAGACAATGCTTAAATACTGTTAAAGGATTTATGTATAGGGTTAAAAGTCATGGTTTGTGCTTGTTTAAGGACTACATGTATATCTTTAAAACATAAGTTGAAACGAAACAACCTTACCTGGTAGTCAAAAAAGGACTGCAGAGGATTATTCATATTTATGCGTATTTTTCGTAACTACTCGGAAAAACTCGACCAAAGTGACGTCATATACGACTTTCGATCTGTACAACTTGCCACAAAGACGCACTAGCACAGCAGAGATGGTGTATTACGTCACCACTTTGAGGGTACGTACACAGCGGAGATCGTGTTTAACGTCATATGTACCATTGATTTTCTTATGTTCTGAGCCAGAAATATAATTTTTATTTTAGGTCAGTACATGCTCAACAATACATTTAATGCTAATTAGAAAATATTGCCACAAGTTGTTCATAAAACCTTAAATGGGACCTTACCCTTAGCACTTTGGCGTATAAGATCTCTACTCGAGACTGGCGGCTTCTTTGTCACAGAACCTGTAAAAAAACAAAAACTAATAATGCCAAAAGAAAAGACTGTGTGGCACGTGTGCAATTTCTGCATGCTCCGTTCATCACCTGGAGCCTGTTTCACAAAGCGGCGTAGCGTAAGTTTTTACGTAACTGCCATAGCAACCCGTAGTGTAGAGATACGTTAGTAGGAAAGTTACGCAAAAAATACATCTACGCAGCTTTGTGAAACAGGACCCTGAGGTAAAAGAGGATAATACTAAATGTATCAAACATGGGATAGTTACCCCTAGCCATTGTCATATCTGGCACATTTATGCGGGGAAGATCTTTTGTTTAATAGACGAATCAAGCAATTTGCGTATGACGGGATAGTAGCCTATGTATTTGACAGAGGGGAAAAGATAGCGGTGTCCTTCGGTGTCATCGGATGCACAAATCAAATTAAAAATCAAAAGTTGTTTCGTTTTTCTCATTTGAACATTCAGAAGTACCCATGGGGCATTCCAACATAAATCATACCGTACCGATGTCACGCTACACACGATTCAACATGGGTACAGCAATTTTGACCCTTCAAAGCCTACACAATGTCAGCCAAATTGTGATATTTTCAAAAATTTTGATTTTTAAAGAAAAAAACCCACTAAAATCTCCATTCAGGCTTTGCCTGAAAGTTTAAAGTGTGTTCTTTCGATCTGTATTTGTTTTAATTCCATATTCAAATAACCCAGATATAAAACTATGACTAAGTGAACCAGGACCAATTTCCATTGGCCAAAAAGCGGAAACTGGAAATTTTGACCAATAGACGTTAGCTTTTTGCCCTCAATTTTCTCAGCAAAATAATAGAAACTTTTTTGACAATCAAATTCAATTGTATTTGGCAGAGAAAGTTCGTGTTTTAATTAACTCATTGCTATAAATTATTTCTCATCAAAATTTAACCTACGTTCAAACAGTCTTTCAAATAGTTCATAATATCGGCCAATGAAAGCCCATTTATACATTATTTCATATTGTACTCAGGCGATCCAGCGCGTTTCCATAAAACTGGTCCACCCACACATAAGTCCGCTTATATACAAAGACAGTAGTTCAAAGCAGCCCTGCCGTACTTTTGCGGTGACCGCGGACTTTTGAATTGTAGAGCAGTAAAGCTAAAACAAGTGCAAATTGCTATAGCTGCCAGGGCTAGTAATATTTGAAGATAGTAAGTGGTTCCTGTTACCAAGAAGGTACTTGTCGTGAGTCAGATTTCATAACGTGCTTTACGGTCATATGATGCCGTATGCAAAATTTGAAAAGCGTTTCTGAATGGTTACCGACAGACCGACCGACCGACAGACTAACCGACAGACAGAGTGACTTACAGAGCTGCTAGTCGCAGCTAAAACATTTGTAATGCTTTTTGTTTGCCAACATGTGTATTGTTTCGTTTATCTCACCTTTTATTACAATATATATAGTGACAACGGATGCTAACCGGACTAGCTTTGTATCCGGGTAAAACACCAATCAGACAAAAGTTTCGCCTGATAAAACCCCGTGATCGATGGCCCTATGCTGCATATTCTTCAGATGGTATAAACTGTATAGGCTACGGACATCTGGTAGATACTCTGCGAAAATTGCATTGATGGAAGGCGACAGCTAATGCATAAGCCAGACCCCTTAAATATCGACGTCAAAAAGCTTAAGCGTCAGGCTTCTTTGGCTCTCAAATATTCACACTTTAACATTACATATGCATGAACTTTGTTGGACTTTGCGATTAATATATATTTATTATCAAATCCACATACTTGTTTGACAAATGTATTTCAATTCGTAGTCACAGGACATTTCCACCCATTCTTCTTTTTCCCAGTCGAACAGTACACGACAGTACCCAAGACAGTCCTCCTTAAAACTTAAAATTTTTTCAAAGGAATTGTCGTAACTTATGCTATACTTAAACAGACTTCCTGTAAATTTGAAAGAAACGTAAGAATAATCAATTTGTTCAACAAAAACCCAGCTGAAGACTTCAAGGCTAAAATGTGTATTTATCATGAAACCATCCCACCCACTTTCTGATAGGCCTAAACCGCCATCACCAGATTCACATCGAATAAGGTTCCATTTCAGGATTAAAATCGATCTTGGCAGAATTCAAACAAGACTGGTACAGAAACTGACAAGTTCATTGAAAATTGTGTCAGTCACGTTAAAAATAAAATTTTGGTGAAGCCTAGTCCATACAACTAGTTTATTTCATTACTCAAAATACAATGTGTCGTGCTTATTTCAATATGGTTGTCTTATCCATGTGGAAATAATCTTATCATTAGCATTTCGGTGGCCATATCAAATCTAAATCCGAATTTATGATCATATCGAACGTCCCATTTTAGAGAAAAGGGATCCAACTTCTACATGTTCCTCTCCGAAAACCATGTTGAATATTCAATTCATTACCTAACCGGCATCTCAGATAATTTTGTTTAAAGCAGGCAAGCAAATTATAACGTTTTCTCCTAAGAAGATGGCCATTTTGATTTTTAGTAATAGAAAACGAATGGAAGAGTTTTTTTACCATCCAGCCATTTAAACGTTCCTTCTTCTTCCATATCGTTTGCTCCTACCCAAACACAAACTGTTTCCCTTGGTTTGGACATCGTCATGATTCTCTTAACTTGGTACAATTCAACCTTAGCCAAAATGCCGTAGTTTTCGTCGCATGTTTTCCTTGCGTGTCGCCAGTTCACCCTATGGACAGACTCAAAAAAGCAAGTGCCTAAGATCTCAAAGAGAAAACGGAATTGGTCGGCTGGCCAAGATGGACATTCGGAATGAACAACTGTAAACAAAATGTTGCATGCTCAAAAAATGCTGAATATTTTTAGCTTTATATTGTTATACAGTTACGGACTGCAATAAACGCAAGGATTTATTCTTCCACGTAAGCTCGTATTATCAAATTATGTAAAACTTGTTCATGATGGCAGATTTCATACGAAGAGTTCTTCGTATGTTATTTAACTAGTGTAAATTTCCGAATTCTGTCAACCATATTTTAGAGTCTCAATATTCGTTCAGCCCCACCCCTCCTTAATAATACAGGTAATATCAATCACGTGACTTAAAATTGGATTTTCTGACTATTGGTTTCGTTTGCTTAACTATTTTTAAAGATACTAAAATACACAGACACAGGGAAAATCTTCTTGATTCAATTAACATGGAGACAAGTTTCTCGTTGTGTTTAAAGAGGGTATGTCATTTAGACCTTTATACCCAGTCATAGGTTGTTGTAATAAACCTAAACCCATGATGTTTCATTTGGTTGCCTATCTATATTACGGTCATTTTCTAAGAACAATCCCGCATTAAATATCAAAGGACAGAGAATCTTCATTACGGCCCATCGTTTATATTATCACGTGCTAAAATGCCGGAAGCAATACGTCGGAGAAACTCGGAATTCTCTACGACAAAGAGCAGTCAACCATTTATCTAGCATTAGACTTTAAACATAATGTGCTCATGGCAAAACATTTCAACACTCTAGGTTATTCGGTCAAGAGCCATTTTGAAATCATGCATATTGAAAAGAATCAATTTTTCTCACTTCCGCTACAGGCACCAAGCACAAACGTTTAGAAAGGGAAAGTTTTTTAGATCCAAAGTTGCAAACTGTTTATCCTTTGGGTTTGAACTTGGGCACGGGAAGAAGTCGTGAAAAAACTATAATACCATTTGTGTCTCAGTATAACAAGGCCAGCATCGCTATGGTCAAGATTATAGTAGAAGAATATACAAACTATACTACAAAAGCAAAAATGCTCGACCTCTGACCCAAGGGCCAGTCATTGCTTATAAAAAACAAGTGTTTGAAAGACATACTGGTTAGGGCTAAACTCCCTTCTATGTCCTCTGCCTAGGGTTTGGTTTTGACATTGAAAAGAAGCCTTTCCACCCTAGATCACGGTACCTCAAACGCTTAACTTCTCATGACGATCGAAAATTATGAACAAAATTCTAATTTTTAGAGCTAATACCACTGTAAAAACATACCTTGTGTTTTGAAAATCGCCAGCAGACATAGGCTCCATGTTGGAGTCATTATGTGCCTTCGTAACGTAGTCTATTATGACAGTCTTGTTCCGGACTCGGCAGATGATAAATAATGCAAACTTAGACAACTCATTTACGATTAAATAACAACGGCCCTATCTTCCTTGACGACATTTCGTCTGGTAAGTTGGGAGACAATTTGTGAAACCAAAAGCGCCTTCATACACATGTCGTTCTTACGTATGGACTTAATAATGAATGAATAATGAATAATTTTTGCAATGTTAATCGCAGAGGAGTAAACCGGACTGTTTGTCCGATAGAAACTCTTAGCCGTTCAGATAAGATTCTGTCGCACGTGACAATCATTTCACATTTCAAGCGTTCAAAAGAACACAAGTCGGCGGTTTTTACCCCTCGGGCAAATTTTGCCCGAAGGGTATTGTCGTTGCCTTCGTCGTCCGTCTGTCCGTCTGTCCATTGGTCCTTGTAAACACATTATCTAAAAAAGTCTTTAACTTACAACTTTGAAACTTCACACATTTGTTTAATACAGCAAGTAAAAGAAGCCTATTGAAAATCAACGCGCTCGGGTGGGTTTTTTTTTTCAAGAGTTATGCCCTTACATTACTGCTGCTGTAAAAAGCCTTGTAAACACATTATCTAAAAAACTTTTTAACTTATAATTTTGCAAATGCAGCAAGTACAAGAAGCCTATTGAAAATCAACGCGCTCGGGTGGTTTTTTTTTCAAGAGTTATGCCCCTTACATTACCGCTGCTGTAAAAAGCCTTGTAAACACATTATCTAAAAAAGTCTTTGACTTACAACTTTGAAACTTCACACATTTGTTTAATACTGCAAGCAAAAGAAGCCTATTTAAAATCAACACTCTCGGATGTTTTTCCAAGAGTTATGCCCCTTACATTACCGCTGCTGTAAAAAGCCTTGTAAACACATTACCTAAAAAGTTTTTAACTTACAATTTTGAAACTTCACACATTTGTTTAATACAGCATGTACAAGAAGCCTATTGAAAATCAACGCGCTCGGGTGGTTTTTTTTTCAAGAGTTATGCCCCTTACATTACCTCTTCTATAAAAAAAAAAAGCCTTGTAAACACATTATGTAAAAAAAGTCTTTCACTCACATTTTTAAAACTTCTTACATTTGTTCAATACAGCAAGTACAAGAAGCCTATTTAAAATGTTTTTCAAGAGTTATGCCCCGTACATGACAGTCAGCCAAAAACCTCCTTGTAAATGTGATACATATATGTGAAGTAGTTTTTCACTCGCAAGAAATTATCTGGAAAATAAATATATCTTTGGTCCAGACCCGATGGGTCCTGATGGCGACAGCAACTTATTTATTTTTGACTGAATGAGAATCGAACTAGTAGTATATTAAACCAAGAAACGCCCGAGTATCAACCGTCAATCAATGTATCCCCTGACTGAGATGACAGTCTCTCAGGCTTACACGTGAGTCACACCGACGATTCATGGGTTCAAACTGGCTCGGTCCAAGAAAATTGGAAACATTCTGAGTGGGTTTTACTCGGTCGCCATGTATGTTAGAGAGTTTCCAGGGCCTCCACCACCGAGTCGGCTAAAGGGATAGACATTCACGCGGACACTTGGGTCGGCTTCGACTGTCATTCAGTTAAAAAAATAGAACAATTCAGAGTTGGTTTTAGGTCAGGGAGGTATTGTTTAAAACAATTTATCTATCATAAACCGGCCATTCTAATTAGAACATGCGTTTCGAGTTTTTATTGAAAAAAAAAACAGAAAGCTTAAAGGAACCCATTGCTTAGTAGCGTTTATATGTTTCCCTTATACTTCTGCTAAATAAATTTGAATTTACTTAGGGTAATTTCTGCAGAAGAATTTTACAATTCAAGAGTAATAAGTGAGCAATAAGTCGGTAAAGGTAGAGGTCCTACACGGGGAACCCGCTGCCACCGTGGGCTTCGAAAGCTTTATTAAAAAGTATCTCTTGGATGAACAAGAAATAGCCAGCCCTTTGTTTAGTTTATTTATTAAATATTAAGGACAAAAACTTCTTATAAGTAAGAAATTGGGGAAACAAGCAGTCAGGGTTTGCTCATCTCTGGGATCAAAACCAGCTGCAAATCAATTCAAAAATCGTTTTACACGTTTTATTGAACGGTCTATCAGGGGGGAAAAGTTACCAGTGATCGTCTCAGCATCTTCCCATTATAAGTGCGGCAGTAAAATGTGAGAAATGATTTTAATCGGTTAATCTTCTTTTCTCCTTAAGCTGTTCTTTTAACACCGAAACACACGAAGAAACTGTCCCCTGCAAGAAATGGCGTCGCCTTCTGAATGATAGTTTTTGCTGGTCAACATCACTGTAACTCCCACGTTTTCCAGTGTTCCTCATTTTCTGTTGGGCCGCTTTTAACTTCTCTAGAAATATATCCCCTACATTCAAATGTCACGCTATTGAAATTAAATACAACGCATAGTGACAAGTCGAAAACACTGAGATGGAAAAGTGTTTGGTGTAACGACGTCCGGCTTTGATAAAAACTTCACTCCAGACAAAGATGGCATGAGCTTCGCCACTGAAAAAGAGCAACAGAAAAGCACTTAATTTAAAGCCACTCTCTTCTGTAAAATACAAAAAGTTGTTTATATTAAAAAAAGAAACGAGTTTTGTGCATTTTTCTCAGGAATAAAGAGCAAAAAACTTTCCATTAATTCAAATTAAAGACAAAAAATCGCAGCGAAAATCTGGAAAACTGTTTATAAATATCAAAAAAAGAAAAACGTGTTTTGTATTTTCCCAGAAGATGCATGTTAACACCTCATTCTAACGCCAATCATTTAGTTTTTCGATGGCCTTCAAAGTCTCTTACTGTCGTGACGATCAGAAATTATAAAAAAAAGTGTGAATTTTGGCAACTCATGCCACTTTAATGCCAATGAGTGCCATAATACAGCCCTGAATATCACCCATGTCCGGACAACATTTTCGATACAAACTGCACTTTTATTCGGCCCTCAATGTCGTCTCGAGGATTGGATATATTGGCCGTTCCTTAAAGGGACTATTTGTGTCGAAATGTTTACATTTTTGCTAAAACTTCTGCTAAACGATAAACAAGATTTAATTGACTTCGGATGAAAAGTGGTAGGTTGATTTTCAGCGACAAATGTACAATTAACGAGCAATTAATGCGAATTCTTTGGTACATTGTTTACTGTCTGACAGGCGGGTAAGCAGAGGTCCTACATGGGTAAACCTTACTGCAATGAGTTATAAACGTGTTACTAATATCCATTTATCTCATTAACTTTAAAGAGCGGACATTCTTCAGTTTATTTCCACATTATGCAATCAGGACAATAAAACACATAAAAGTCAGAAGACAATGAAACGATCGGAAAGGATGTAAGCTGTAAAACGGCTCTCGCTGTAGCATCGTCCATGCGCTTAGCAAATAAAAAAAATTCGAAATAGCGATCAGTCAAATGAAATACTTCTGCGCCAACAAATTCAAATAAATTTAAAACTTAGAAAACTATACCCCCCCCCCTCCCCGACCTTCCCCTAAGGTAACATTCTTAATGGAATTACCCGGAATCAGTTACCTGGGTTATGTAGTCTCCTGGTTGGCCTCGCAGTGGAATCCTTTTCGATGGTCACATCTGTAAATTGATTGATTGATTGTTTGATTTATTGATTGATTGATTGATTGATTGTGTGGTCTTTTACACCGCGCTCAAGATTAATTCAATTATATGGCGGCGTTGCCAGTTTTATTGTGGGAGGAAACCGGACTCTATGCTGATAAAACATTTCTTGAAATTCTAAGGTATTTTCACAAGAAACGCACATTAAAGGCGGACAGTGTCAGTCTTTTATATATATATATATATATATATATATATATATATGTAGATATATTACTAATTTATTTATTGATATATTGCTTTAAAGTAGTATTAAGAAACAACATCAGCATAGAATGAATGAATGTTAGTCCCAATGGTATTTTTAATTTTACTTATTGAAAATAACGTCAATCGATCAATCAAAGGCAAGCTGTCTGTATACAGATATTATAGTGGCCAATCAAAGGCAAGCTGTCTGTATATAGATATTATAGTGGCCAATCAACGGTAAGCTGTCTGTATATAGATATTATAGTGGCCAATCAACGGCAAGCTGTCTGTATACAGATATTATAGTGGCCAATCAACGGCAAGCTGTCAGTATACAGATATTATAGGGACATAAGCTGCAAAGAAGTGGATATTTTTCCGTTAAAACAGAAGGTGGAAATTATCAGCTATTTTTTCTCAAGAGCAAAATAACGTCAATCGATCAATCAACGGCAAGCTGTCTGTATGCAGATATTAAAGTGGCCAATCAAAGGCAAGCTGTCTGTATATAGATATTATAGTGGCCAATCAACGGCAAGCTGTCTGTATACAGATATTATAGTGGCCAATCAACGGTAAGCTGTCTGTATATAGATATTATAGTGGCCAATCAACGGCAAGCTGTCTGTATATAGATATTATAGTGGCCAATCAACGGTAAGCTGTCAGTATACAGATATTATAGGGACATAAGCTGCCAAGAAGTGGATATTTTCCCGTTGTAACAGAAGGTGGAAATTATCAGCTATTTTTTCTCAAGAGGTGCAATTTAGGCTTTTTATTGGTACTAGTCTAGAAAATTTACGTTAAAGTAGTGTTTCGAACCAACTTATGCTAACTCGTCCCAGTTATTTAGATTTTGCTAACTTTTCATTCACTGTATTACAGTTTGTACAGCACACAAACTGTATCGATTTTCCTCATTTAAAAAAGGATTGGCCTCTCTATCCTACATGTAGGCCCAATGACGTGTAAACAGGTTTCATGACCCCCCCCCCCCCCACACACACACACACGCGCACACACACGCGCACACACACGCGCACACACGTGCGCGCGCACTCGCACACACTTCCCCCAGTACCTACCATTCTTATTTTCGGTTTTGTCTTTTCTCGTCGATGAGTCCTGAGGTATTGTAACGTCTGAGACAGAATTTAAAATATTTATAACTTTTATGGTGTTGTTACTTAAAACCACATCCATTTGCTAAACACTGATTACATTTTTTTTACCGGTCTTATCATTTAAAAGTAGTAGTGCGGGTTTTTTACTTGAAAATGTCAGTTTTTACCCCTCGGCCAAAAGTTGGCCGAAGGGTATTGTCGTCGTCATGTACGTCCGTCCGTACGCCCGATACCGAATTATCTCCAAAACTAATTGAGCTACCGGAATGAAACGTGCTTAGGTGTTATAACTCAGTAGGAAGCCTATTTAAAATGAATGCCGCTGGATATGTTTTCATAGAGTCTGAGTAGAAAAGGCTGAGTAGACTACCCGCTTCTGAACGGACAGTTTGTGGATAGATAGACAGGGAAATAACAATAAAATCTACTCAAATAGTGTCTGAACGACGTTCAAGAATAATATAGCTTTCTGCTAAGTGAATTAAACGTTTAAAAACTGAAACTCAGCAAAACAGTATTACGTCATCAATATCTGGGAAGTTTGAGACGTTGATAAACAAAAGTAAATTCAGGGGACGAATAATATTTACTGAACGACCCTACTCGTCCATATGAAACACTGGTAGGTAGAGCTCTATATTATTCCCGAACGCGATTAGGGCGGTTTTGACCCTATTTGAGAATCGCTGTTTAAATCGGACCACATAATCAGAAGCGGACAGTCTACTCCGGCTTTTTTATTGCATTCAGCCTTGACTCCAAAATACCGCCGTCGGTATAAAAAATAGCCATTTTTGAGTCAGAAACCGGGTCTGCTCATGCAGGTGAAGACTAATTTGTTCTAGATAACCCATTGTTTTCTCTGCTCGCTCAGTGATGAATGGATGGTATACCAGGTGAGCTTGTAACCAACCAAAGATATAATCGAAAATTAAGTTTAAAAAACTGGGAAACATGTTTGTTTATTTCAGATCTGCTCTACTTGGCAATGCTATATTTTCTAATACACACACATCCAAAACCTTATATTGTTATTTTCTCATCTTGCAACAGAATTTTCAATTTATATATTAGCGAAAAAAATCTAACCATTTGGCAGTTCATATCACTGTAAGCTTGGGTGTAAATCCCTAACGCTAAGTGTAACACGGGTCTCCTGAAAAGGAAGGTTTTAACTCCAACCACCTACCTGTAAACATATCAGCTGCAAATGAATTAAAAACCATAGTAAACTCGTCACTAACGGTATATCAGGGGAAATAAGATTCCCAGTGATCCTCCCAACATCTTCGTAATATGTGTAAGACAGTAAAATGTCGGAAGTTTTTGGATCTTTATTTTGTCCCAAAAACAAGGTGCCCTTTTAAAGTCCTTCCTCTAATTCTGTCCATTATACTTCTTGTTGAACTCCACGATAACTGACGCAATTTGAGAGACATCATTGCGCTTTAAGTGATACATCTCTGTTAGTATTGGGCATGCACTTCAAAGCCCAATGCCAAATAGCAACGTGGTGGTTTGGTGTTACTAGAAAATAATCTTAAAGGCCCACTTGCCGCCGTAGCCTGTTTATATTTGCTAAGAAAACCAATTTACATGAGCTTACTACGACTAATACCACTAATCTTAAACATAGGACACATACAACATGTCTAGTTAGCTTTAGAATGTATAAATGGGGTGAAAAACAAACGAAGAATCGAAGCCTGGTTACAACAACAACGATCAGTGTCGGTCAACTTTCGTGTTGGATTACCCTTATTTCAGGCCTTTTTATTTGTGGTTTACACTCAAACAAATATCAGCAGGCTATTCCAGTCGCTGTTAACGGATCGTCAGTCTGTATTTCTCAGATAAATAGGCCTACGTAATTTACACTGTGCCGTTAGTTCACTCACTCGACTGAAACATAAAATCGCCAATAGGGGGCAGTCTGGTTTGTTTACGTTCCGGGCACCTAACTATTCAAATTTTCAAATTCAAATTAAAAATACAAAGTGACGTCCAAACTTTTAAATTTTGGTAAAAATAGAAAGTTCCTAACTTATATTGTCTGGGAAAAATACAGAAAACGGACTTTCTTTTTTAATATAAACAATATTCCTGATTTTCGCGGCAAGTGTGCCTTTAAGTTTCTCTTTAGAAAAGTGTCCATCATAAGGCCTAGCAAAGTGGAGTAACTGACCCAGCAGGTACATCTCGATTTCAGTCCATCTTTTAGCTATTGGGTTAATTTCCCACAAATTTCCCACAAGACACAAGCTGTTTGTGGGTTTTGATATTATGATAGCATTATACTTTTAACATAACATCACATAAAATTTCTGTTTGGTTTAACCAAACTGATAATTGTAAAATAAAACAGGTATCATACTCAACGTTTTGAGTAACTGGTGCAGGTTGTTCAGGCCTCGTTCACCCACTTAGCAAATAACAAGAGTTCAAAATAGGCATCACTCAAATGAAATTCGTCTGCGCCATTTCCTTGTTATAAAATGATCAATTAAACAAATTCAAATAAATTTAAAACTTAAAAAATAGAATTCCCCCCCCCCCCCCTTAAGGTAACATTCTTGATGGAATTACCCGTAATCAGTTACCTGGGATATATGTACTCCTGGTTGGCCTCGCAGTTGAATCCTTTTCGATGGTCACATCTGTATAAGTGTTCAGCCATAAACAATGTGTTTTACAAGATTTCATTTATAAACCTGTGTGTATACATTCCTTGCCAAATAATTTGAAGAAATTAAGATATCTTGTGTTGATTATAGACATCCTCGTTTTGATCGTGTAGGGGTGTACGTGTTTGGCCCACTGATTATACAGGGGAAATTGTTAGCTGTCAAGAAGCTGCCAAATAAACATGTAAAACTGATTTCCCAATTAAATCACTGATTTTATAAAACCATGCAAAAGAGTTGAAAAGACTTGATTCTTTTCAGTGTTCTGGTTTTGGGAGATGTACTAGGGATTTGGAAGACAACCCCTTTAAATGTGCTTCAAATCATGTGCAACGAATGGCCTCTAGAGTTAAGACGATTGAGGCGTACTTTTAAATTTTCAAAACTAAAATCATCTGTTAATAACTTTGTAACATCTGTATTTGATTCCGTGGAATCTGATTGCCCTGTAAATAACAATAACCAAGGAACAAAACCTTTCAGTATGAGGGCTTATATTTTGAACCAGGTGGGTTATTCTGAAAAGTCAATTTTAACTTCTCATGTTACGGCATTTCCTCCGTGGCGAATACTTTCACCAGTGGTATATATAGATTTACACTGGCAAATTTTGAGATCAGACCCTCTCTATATTTCAAAGCACTGGGCTGTGGAATTTCTAGATAAAACTTTAGTGACTATTTACAAATTTTCACTGACGGCTAAAGTGCCCTGAAAGTGGAAGAGTCGGAGGAACGTTTTCGTCCCAAAAGTAACGAAGAGTAAGAGTTTCCGACTGACTGATGACGTGTTTGTTTTGTGTTCAGAACTTGTAGCAATTTTCAATTGATTCCCCTAAAATCTAACCTATTCAGATTCCATCTGTCTGACACAGACTAGTGTGATATCTGTACAATTCAGGAAACATTAGATCATTTTTCGTTTAACTACATCAAGTATGCTTATCAAAGAAATTATTTTTTCATTGACTTGGGTATTAATCAACCCAACATGGACAAAGTACTAGTCCCATCTAAAAATATCAACAAGGTACATATAGATGTATTGTAAATACACACAGATTTTAATATAATTGTATATCTATATAAATTTGTGTAAATGAGTGTATAAACATATATATTGTATTTATGACTGTATACTGCTTAAGTGACACCTGACTAACAAATATTAACCAATCTGTCTATCTCCCCCGTTCTCACCCGTGTATATTTGCATGTATGTAAATCGTATATGAGTGTAAGCTCAAGTGTAATGTTTTAATATCTTAAGCGCAGCGTTACCAATCAAACAATCAATTTATATCTTAAGAGATTAAGTAGTACTAACATTTATACTCTTGTACAGAGAAATTCAATATAATGTGCTAAAACATCACAGTTTACTTAATCGCTGAAGGTAATACTTACTCACTAGTATGGCGTACATCATTCATACGGATGGACGTGCCAATAATCTAAAACAACCACCCAACCAACCAGGTTTCCTCTACTTGGCAATGCTATATTTTATGGTACGCTCTCATCCAAAAGCTTCTATAGTTATTTTCTCATTTTGCGACAGAATTTTCAATTTATGTATTAGCGAAAAAATCTAACCATTTGGCAGTTGCGATATCACTTTGTTTGGGTCTAAACCACTAAGGCTAAGTTCAACAAGGGTCTCCTGAAAAGGAAGGCAGCAGTTTTAACTCTAACTACTTACCCGTTTGACAAATGAAATTGTGGTTATTACTGCAGTCCCTCGCCTCCCAGTTTGCAGTTTCGTTCGGGGATGTCTGACAAACAGCAAAACAGTCTTCTTCGTGTTTGAGGGCGAGGTGGACGTAAGAATAGTCAAAATCCCCATCAGAAATTACACTACCTGCAATCAAAAGCAAACTTTTTAGCCCGCCATCATTCTGATGGACGGCTATTCAAATCGCTTTTCCGTGGTCCGTCGTCTGTCCGTTAACTTTTCGCTTGTTACCTTTATTCCAAGAAAACTACGAGTCCAATCTTAATCAAACTTAACATACATCATTACCCTATGGTCTAGTTGTGCATCGTACATTTTCATCTCATTTGCATATTCAATATGGCCGCCAGGGGTGATATATATTTTTTGTTACCTTTATTTTAAGAAAACTATAATTCATTAAATGCAATGTTGTCCCCATTTCCTATATCCAGTTATTGTTGTAACAATATGTAATATGGATAGATGACCGCGGGCGTTAAGATCTCTTTAAGGGATCTCTTGTTTTCTAATTTAATTGAAATGCGGGATTTTTTCATTTTATTTTTGTTAAAATAAGAATTTGTTTCAGATGTCAATGGCTTGATCGAAAAGGACACAACGTCCTGTCCAAATGTATACTTTGCTAGATTGACAGTTATCTGGTTACTAGATCGTGGATTATTATAATTTTAATAGAATCAGTACGCTTAAGGAATTAAAAAAGGATTATCGACTTGATTGGCTGCAATTCATTTAAAAACTATGGAGCTTGAATGATAGCTGACAATTCACTGGCAAAAAATAGATATGTTATTTGGACTGATCGATGTTTTACGCCAAACTCTAGATTTCACTTATATGGCGGTGTTGGCAGGTTTTGTGGTGAGTACCTGACAACTCTTCCACATACGGCGACCGAGTGAAAAATCCACTCAGAAATTTTTTTTTATTTTTTTTTATTTGGTCTGAGTGTGATTCGAATCCGCGGGGTATTCTTTTTTTATAAACAGCTCCCTGTGCATGAAACGGTTGAGAATAAAACTCTGCGATATAATAATAATAATCTTCCGTTCCGTGACTACCGAAATCGATTACATTTTCATCCAATTAGGCCATACATCTTACACATGGTGGATTAACATAAATTACATATATACAATCCATGCAATTTTGTTCGTAATAATAAAGTAATTAAACCAATAGACATGTATCTACATATATATCGTCCACATACATGCAGAAAACATACATACGAAAAAATAAATAAAAGATAGATAAATAAAAATTACAGCCATACATGTTTGATTTAGGAATTAAGTAAAACGGTCTACACGCTTGACAAGAGATGCTTATAGTACTGTATTTTAAAGTCGGTTAAAGTGGCATGAGCTGCCAAAATGTTGATATTTTGACGTTAAAACAGAATGTTGAAATTATTGGCTATTTTTCTCAAGACGTATAATTCAGAAACTTTTTAGTGCTTCTAGTCTCGAAAATGTACGATAAAGTGTTGATTTGAACTAACTTTAGCTTAGACTGAATGAATGGTCGTCCCGGTTATTTAAATTTCGTTACTTTTCGAACACGTTTTCGGTTTGTACAGGTCACATACTGTATAGATTTCCCTCATTCCAACGCCAATCATTTAGCTCATGCCACTTTAACGATAGTGACGTTTTTAGGTCTACAGGTAGTTCATTCCATAAGACTGCACCAGAATATGTCATTTTTTTTTCTAAAAATGTCCAGTTTAACCTTTGGAAGAACGAGTAATTATTGCTGTGCAAATCTAAGATTTCTGCCTCCAGATCTCTTGGTGAATAGTTTTATCAAGTAAGAAGGGCACAATTCAATATAAATGTTGTACATCCTATGCCTTTGTATCTTAGCCTTTGTCTCAGAGGTAACCATTTCAGAGATCGAAATAACCCAAGTAATCAGATTGAGAAACTATTCTAATAGCTTTCTTCTGTAAAACTGATGTTTTTTCAAGGTTAATTTGCGTAGCATTTTCCCATACTACTGAGCAGTAATCTATTGAGGGTACAATGTAATTATTATACGGCAACACATGCCGAATCCGTCTAAAGAGATCAAGTTTCATTGACATTTTTTGTTTTGTTGCAAATATCTGATACGTGTGGAGTCCAAGAAAGATTATGATTTATTATTACCCCAAGAATATTTTTATTTTCACTTTTATAAATGTCTTCATTGTTCAATGACAAATCTAAATTTGGTTTTGAAAAATGGGCTCTCTTTCGACTCGTATTTTGACGTTAAAACAGAATGCTGAAATTATTGGCTATTTTTCTCAAGACGTATAATTCAGAAGCTTTTTAGTGTTTCTAGTCTCACAAATGAACGATAAAGTACTTCGGCTTAGGATGAATGAATGGTCGTCCAGGTTATTTAAATTTTGTTTACTTTTCGCACGGTTCGTACAGGCTACATACTGTACGGACTTTCCTCGTTCCAACGTCAATCATTTAGTGTTTCGATGGCCTTCAAAGCCTCTTCCTGTCGTGAATTTTGGCAGCTCATGCCACTTTAAGAAACTGACCTTTTTGTTAATATTTTCATTCGTGTTAATTGTCTTACGCATTAAACGACAGTTCTAATCGCACTAGGGCGTATGCTCGTAACAGTTATGGTCTCGATTGGCAACATTTATGCAGAACGAACAAAGAGAACAAAAAGCCTATACAGTCGAAAGGGAATACGTAATGAGAATACTCGGCAGTAGTCAATATTTTAAATTATCTTCATTTCTTTTCAAACACTGTGAAAAGGTCACCGTTGTCTGTTTCATTTTGTTAGTCGCCAATTTGTAAGTCTATTATATAATTAATTGATGCAGTGTATTGCCAAACGAACGAAAGCTATAAACTAGCATAAATTGACAAAATATTAAAGCGACATGAGCTGCCAAAATTCACACTTTTTCATAATTTTTGATCGTCACAACAGTAAGAGGCTTTGAAGGCCATCGCAAAACTAAATGATTGGCGTTGGAATGAGGAAAATCCATACAGTATGTGGCCTATACGAACCGGAATAGTGTTTGAAAAGTAAACAAAACTTCAACATTCTGTTTCAACGTCAAAATATCAACATTTTGGCAGCTCATGCCACTTTAAGAAAGATCAACAAAATTCCAAAACACGCACAAAAGAGAGAGAGAGAGAGACAAAAAATACAAACATACTAAATAGAACAATATTAAAGTCCTCATCTCGTAATATTTCTAGTAAGAATTTTTCAAAAAGCACGATTTAGTAATTGTCATCTTTGTGTAAAGAGATTTATCACATAACTGTGTTCTTATTCGCGTACATAACCCCATGTCGTAAATATGGCATGTAAACATGTCGTAAATATGGTACATAACACTTTCAATGAAAATGATTGGCTTAGAGCGTGGGGAAATTGTTCGTACGCGCGCCACTTTTTGTTGTTGTTGTTTCATGTCTTAGTCTGTCTCTCGATTGGCCTGTCAAAATAATATGTACTATGACACATAGAGATTTCCCAGTCAATTCGCACACGTCTTAAATCGACAAAGATTATCAGTTATTTAAATTGTAAGTCCCATCACTTTTTAAGTCCCTATTTAAAAAAAACGAATTGCCAAAGCCAAACGAGCGACGACGAGTCAGCTAGGCATATATAGGTAAACCCTTTGCTATAAATGGAACGCTGGCTATATCTGTAACCTTAATAACTTCAGAACGAGTTTTAACGAAATATTTGTTTGATAAAATTGAATAATGTTCTAGATGTCTCCTAATTTGTATTTTTTTAAATATTCTGCGTTTTTATCCTAGAAATTCAAGTGGAATTGAAATGGATCTAATTTATTGTTTCGGCGGAGAACTTCACCAAACTCAGCAGTGCTTCGGCTGTTGTCTATTTATAACTTCTAATGACGTTACGATTGGTACAATTTTCACTTAGATTTTTTGGTTTTTTAAGTTTAGTTATGCGATAAACAGTACCTCACACTCGTGGTCATTGGATATGAAAATTTATGAAACTCGTTGATTAAGTTTTAAATGTGTTGCTCGCTGAAGCTTGCTGAAGCTCGCAACTTATTCAAAACTTACTCAACTCGTTTCATAAATTTCATATCAAATGACCACTCGTGTGAGATTCTCTATGTCTTTAAGCCTCTCTGTTGAAGCACATGTCTGAAAGCCCATGTCCTTGAGTTTGTAATTTAAGATATGTCTTTTGGATACACTTAGAAGACATGCCATTATTGTGAAGTTTATACGTGGCATTGCATACATCGATGAACAATGTATGAATAAAATAAAGAAAAAGAATAAAATTTAAAAAAATACGAACCCGTAGTTCTTTGGTGGAAGGCTTATGGTATACTAATAAAACGCCCACCGTTAACAGGCGTTAGCCACGGAGCATCCATCTCATAACCATCTTTAAAGATAGTATTAATATAAGGCGATACCAAGATCTTCTTATATTGTAGGCCTACTTTAAATCATTATTTATGCAAAAGGTCACTGGCCTATTTACCCCGTTTTTCTTTGAGAACAATTTACTTTTGTTTACTTTGCAATGAAAAGCTTCCTCGGAAATAATTCTACCTTACTGATACGTGTGCTGACTTTTGCTTCTAGGGTTAGTATCGTGTTCTCAGTCATTAACAATGTAGATGATCGGGAGAAGCGGAAGAATGCCCCCGCCTAAAGAGTTTTTTGTTTTGCTCATTTTGTTTACGATGGTTTCCCCAAGGCTACAGACAGGTATTGTTTAATGTCTATCTTTAATTTTCTTAATTTGTCACGGTCAAGTAAAGCTGTGAATCCCGGTCCTGTGTCAGGGAAAAAAGCTTTCAACTTTCCCTTAAAGTGGCATGAGCTGCTAAAATTCACATTTTTTTTTCATGATTTCTGATCGTCACGACAGTAAGAGGCTTTGAAGCCATCGAAAAACTAAATGATTGGCGTTGGAATGAGGAAAATCCATACAGTATGTGGCCTATACGAACTGAAAACGTGTAAACAAAATTTTAATAACGAGGGCGATTATTCATTCATTCTAAGCAAAAGTAGGTTCAAAGCAATACTTTATCGTTAATTTTCGAGACTAAAAGCACTAAAAAGCCTCTGAATTATACGTCTTGAGAAAAATAGCCAATAATTTCAACATTCTGTTTTAACGTCAAAATATCAACATTTTGGCAGCTCATGCCACTTTAATCTGTTGATATTTAGATTAAATTTCAAAGCGTATAGTCGCATAAGCTGCCAAAATTCGGACTGTTTTCATAAATTCAGATTCCGATTTAAATTTGAGAACTTGAAAATTTTAAGGACTTATGTTGAAATTAAAAACGGAAAAAATTCAAATAGCTGTCAGTAGATAGTAATTTGAGACTTCAGAGCCAGAGGCATCATGAGGCACCATTCCGGTGGTCACTTTAGGACAGTTTCGGCTGTCACTTTAGGTCACTTTCGGTCGTCACTTAAGGACAGTTTCGACCGTCACTTTAGGGCAGTATGGATAGGTTTTTAAAAATAACAATCTGTATAAATCTACAGATAAGAAATAATATATCTGTTGAGAAGTATAGAAACGGCCAAAGGGAGATAAATAAAGGCTAGAATACGTTGTGGTATTGGAAGAGTTACCTCCCTTGAATACTGAATAACGCTACGATTCGTCTTAAAATGGGGTTTCCCAGGTAAAAGCCAGACATGCAGGTCTTATTGCACCACCGCTATGAAATGGGAATTTCCCATGACGTCAGAAGAACAGTTTCGATTGTCACTTTAGGACAGTTAGTAATAATTATACGGCTTAATAGGCAATCGTTTTCTATTACTAAATCTATAAACGTATACTCTACATGCGCCAATAGAGAGATTGTGTTAAGCTATAATCTATTATACATCAGTTAGCTATTTACACTAATAAAATACAAAGAATGATATTTATACAGTAATTGTAACCAGCATGTTTATCGTTCTGATTGCCTGGCACCCCAACAAGTCTGGGAGGGTGATTACACTTATTACAGCCGGCATAATTGTTTAGAATACAGAAAATTAAACATCGTGATTAAGCTATATCCACTATTAACAAAGAACCGACTTTTAGAAATGCTCTCATCGACCAATAGGGACAATTGTGTAGGTTAAAATACACATTAGCCAAACCGAAAAACATATAGAAACATGGTAGAAGTCACACAGGGGAATACTTATTCCAGATTTAGAAAGTAAGGAAATGAAACATCTGAGATGACAACTGTCAGTGTCCATTCGCTGCTAGGATAGAAAATGACCTGTGAAATGTTCTTAAAGTATGTATCTTACTACCACTAACAGACGCCTGGCGGGCGTTAAGTGGGCGCCGGGTGTTAAGCGGCCGTGCCCGGGCGTTCATTCAAGACGAAATGCAGTATGTAAATGACCAAAGACATGAATAACTTGACATTCTATTTATAGTTCAACATCTTTATTGAGTTAGGTTATGTAAAGTCAAAACTATATTAACAAAAAACATATATATAAAAATTGTATGCTAAGGTTAGATTTAGTGACTTTCCTCATTTTCTTGAGTGTCAGAATATGTGGTTGGTAAAAGATCGTTAAATAAGGGTTTTCTCATTTTTATAGCATTATACAGGGCCTCTCTCGGGGATAAGTCAAAATTGTCTTGAAGTGAATGTTTCGTAGCTATAATGTTTGTATGGATTGGATCTTTTTTCATAGACTCTAAGAGAAAACTCTCTTCGTTGTATAAAGACATCAGATTTTAATTCTTATTATTGGCCTCAAAGTTTCGTAGTCACCATTTTCTTCATCGATAGAGTCAGTTGTTTCAGGGACGTGCTGTTCTTTCGCCTTTGTTGCAAGATTATCCCACATCCTTGAGGATGCCTTTCCGTTTTCCTTTGACTCTTCCTCAGCCGAGGAAAAGCTTTCACCTTCCTGTGATTCTTCCTCCGTTGACGACAGAGTGTTTTCATCCAGGGTCTCTTGACTTGCACAACTATCCGCAGAATCATTGTTTTCTGACTCTGGGATTTTCGCTACATTGTCGTTGAAGTGATGGTTCCCATATTCTGAGAAAGTGTTTGGATCTTCATTGTAACTTTGAAGTGATGTTGTATGATGGTTATGCCTATCCTGATGACGTCGCATATCATGATCCCGAGAAAAAGTTTGGCCACACTCAGTGCATGTAAACAGTCTCATGTCTATAATGTACGGCACTCGACTGACTAATAATATGGGTATAGTGAGATGTACCTCTATATAGCATGTATAATTCACCCTCCCAGACTTGCCAGGCAATCAGAACGATAAACATGCTGGTTACTATTACTGTATAAATATCATTCTTTGTATTTTATTAGTGTAAATAGCTAACTGATGTATAATAGATTAAAGCTTAACACAATCTCTCTATTGGCGCATGTAGAGTATACGTTTATACATTTGATAATAGAAAACGATTGCCTATCAAGCCGTATAATTATTACTAACTGTCCTAAAGTGACAATCGAAACTGTTCTTCTGACGTCATGGGAAATCGCCATTTCATAGGGGTGGTGCAATAAGACCTGCCTATCTGGGTTTTACGCGGGGAATCCCCGTTTAAAGACGAATCGCCGCGTTATTCAGTACCCAAGGGAGGTAACTCTTCCAATACCTCAAAGTATTCTAGCCTTTGTTTATCTCCCTTTGACCGTTTCTATACTTCTCAACAGATATATTATTTCTTATCTGTAGATTTATACAGATTGTTATTTTTAAAAAATCTGGCTCTGAAGTTTCAAATTACTATCTACTGCTGTCACATGTGAGTTCATTTGAAGGGTTTTGCCTCATTAACTACCAGGACGTACACCTTCAATACTAATATCACCGGAAAGCTCTTTTTTGTGCTTTTTGATAAACGTTTAGCTTATTCACTTTTCCCTATAGCTGACAGCTTATCCCTCGTTATTTTGGTTTTATAGAAAATATCATCGGAAATTCTTTGTCATGTACGTTAAAATGGTAGTATAGTTATGGAAATATCTCAACGCTGAGAGTCGTATTCAGTCACTTATTATACAGCGGCATGGACTGACAAATAAATTTGGGTGAAACAGAATCAATTAATTGTTCACCAATTTTATCAAAAAGTAAAAAATAAGCTTTCTGCTGATACTATTCTTGGAGATGGATTTTAAGGCAGAATTTGTAGGCTTATGTAAAAAAGATTGATTGATTGATTGATTGGTTGGTTTTACGCTGCACTCAAGAAAATTTCACTTATATGTAAAAAAGAACACCAAAAGATACGCATACACACCGACCTTTTGAGTTATGGCGAATATTATAATTCATCTTCTGTTCGTTACTGGCTTTATCGACAGGGGTTATCTCACCGACAATGATTTACTTTTTCAAGGTACATCAAAAAGTTTGTAGTTGCATGAGCTGCCAAAATTCAGACATGTTCATCGATACCAATTTGCAATATAGTTGTAAAACGACATGAGCTGCCAAAATTCAGACATATTCATGGATACCAATTTGCAATATAGTTGTAAAACGACATGAGCTGCCAAAATTCAGACATATTCATGGATACCAATTTGCAATATAGTTGTAAAACGACATGAGCTGCCAAAATTCAGACATGTTCATGGATACCAATTTGCAATATAGTTGTTAAACGACATGAGCTGCCAAAATTCAGACATGTTCATGGATACCAATTTGCAATATAGTTGTAAAACGACATGGGCTGCCAAAATTCATACATGTTCATGGATACCAATTTGCAATATAGTTGTAAAACGACATGAGCTGCCAAAATTCAGACATGTCCATGGATACCAATTTGCAATAAATTTATAAAACGACATGAGCTGCCAAAATTCATACATGTTCATGGATACCAATTTGCAATATAGTTGTAAAACGGCATGAGCTGCCAAAATTCAGACATGTTCATTGATACCAATTTGCAATATAGTTGTAAAACGGCATGAGCTGCCAAAATTCAGACATGTCCATGGATACCAATTTGCAATATAGTTGTAAAACGGCATGAGCTGCCAAAATTCATACATGTTCATGGATACCAATTTGCAATATAGTTGTAAAACGGCATGAGCTGCCAAAATTCAGACATGTACATTGATACCAATTTGCAATATAGTTGTAAAACGACATGAGCTGCCAAAATTCAGACATGTTCATGGATACCAATTTGCAATATAGTTGTAAAACGGCATGAGCTGCCAAAATTCAGACATGTCCATGGATACCAATTTGCAATATAGTTGTAAAACGACATGAGCTGCCAAAATTCAGACATGTTCATGGATACCAATTTGCAATATAGTTGTAAAACGGCATGAGCTGCCAAAATTCAGACATGTCCATGGATACCAATTTGCAACATAGTTCTAAAACGACATGAGCTGCCAAAATTCAGACATGTCCATGGATACGAATTTGCAACACAGTTGTAAAACGACATGAGCTGCCAAAATTCAGACATGTCCATGGATACCAATTTGCGACACAGTTGTAAAACGGCATGAGCTGCCAAAATTCAGGCATGTCCATGGATACCAATTTGCAATATAATTGTAAAATGACATGAGCTGCCAAAATTCAGACATGTTCATGGATACCAATTTGCAACACAGTTGTAAAACGGCATGAGCTGCCAAAATTCAGACATGTCCATGGATACCAATTTTACCAATTTGCAACACAGTTGTAAAACGACATGAGCTGCCAAAATTCAGACATGTCCATGGATACCAATTTGCAATATAGTTGTAAAACGACATGAGCTGCCAAAATTCATACATGTTCATGGATACCAATTTGCAATATAGTTGTAAAACGGCATGAGCTGCCAAAATTCAGACATGTCCATGGATACCAATTTTACCAATTTGCAACACAGTTGTAAAACGACATGAGCTGCCAAAATTCAGACATGTTCATGGATACCAATTTGCAATATAGTTGTAAAACGACATGAGCTGCCAAAATTCAGACATGTTCATGGATACCAATTTGCAACACAGTTGTAAAACGACATGAGCTGCCAAAATTCAGACATGTCCATGGATACCAATTTGCAATATAGTTGTAAAACGGCATGAGCTGCCAAAATTCAGACCTGTCCATGGATACCAATTTGCAATATAGTTGTAAAACGGCATGAGCTGCCAAAATTCAGACATGTTCATGGATACCAATTTGCAATATAGTTGTAAAACGACATGAGCTGCCAAAATTCAGACATGTCCATGGATACCAATTTGCAATATAGTTGTAAAACGATACGAGCTGCCAAAATTCAGACATGTTCATGGATACCAATTTGCAACATAGTTGTAAAACGACATAAGCTGCCAAAATTCAGACATGTCCATGGATACCAATTTGCAATATAGTTGTAAAACGGCATGAGCTGCCAAAATTCAGACATGTCCATGGATACCAATTTGCAATATAGTTGTAAAACGACATGAGCTGCCAAAATTCAGACATGTTCATTGATACCAATTTGCAATATAGTTGTAAAACGGCATGAGCTGCCAAAATTCAGACATGTCCATGGATACCAATTTGCAATATAGTTGTAAAACGACATGAGCTGCCAAAATTCAGACATGTTCATGGATACCAATTTGCAATATAGTTGTAAAATGACATAAGCTGTCAAAATTCAGACATGTCCATGGATACCAATTTGCAATATAGTTGTAAAACGACATGAGCTGCCAAAATTCAGACATGTTCATGGATACCAATTTGCAATATAGTTGTAAAACGGCATGAGCTGCCAAAATTCAGACATGTTCATGGATACCGATTTGCAATATAGTTGTAAAACGACATGAGCTGCCAAAATTCAGACATGTTCATGGATACCAATTTGCGACACAGTTGTAAAACGGCATGAGCTGCCAAAATTCAGACATGTCCATGTATACCAATTTGCAATATAATTGTAAAACGGCATGAGCTGCCAAAATTCAGACATGTTCATGGATACCAATTTGCAACACAGTTGTAAAGCGGCATGAGCTTCCAAAATTCAGACATGTCCATGGATACCAATTTGCAATATAGTTGTAAAACGACATGAGCTGCCAAAATTCAGACATGTTCATGGATACCAATTTGCAATATAGTTGTAAAATGACATGAGCTGCCAAAATTCAGACATGTCCATGGATACCAATTTGCAATATAGTTGTAAAACGACATGAGCTGCCAAAATTCAGACGAATTTCATGATTACCGCCTGTCGCGATATGTCTGTATTTAAGCGGCATGAGCTTTCTAAATTCAGCGTTTGTTTTTGTCCTTTTTTTCATAAATACCTATTTTCAAGATGTATTGGTTATAAAGGGGTATGACCTGCCAAATTAAATACTTTTTACATGAATACTTATAGTAATATATATATGTGTGCTTAGGTGGCATGAGCGAACAAAATTCGGACTTTTCCATGTATGCCATTGTCAAAGAAATTTAAATGTTGGAATATGCCTTCAAAAGGTAAATTATTGGCGCTGAAGTAAAACATATCGGAAAGTTGATATTAACTGGCTATATGTATGATTAAGTGTCACGAGCTGCCGAAAATGGGATGCTTTAACAATAAAACAAAATTTCAAACTTATCGTCTATTTTTCTAAGAAATTACAAACCAGAAGTATGCAAGCCTTAAGAATGTACTTTTAGTCATTGTTTAAATTCTACCGAAACTTTATAAATGCTTTCCGTTCGCATGGGTCCTTAATTCCAACCTCTACACTGTTAACGAAAAACTAAGTTCCTACTTTTTGACAAAGGTAACGAGTAAGAGGCTTATTCTGCGCGGCTTTGTTTATTTTATTGAATGTTTTACTTCAATATGTTCGCCCTGTGAAGCCAGATGGACTCTGAAGTTCCATATCTACAAGCATTTTTTGTTGTTAAAATACACTTTTGATTTGGGTAACAATACCCTGAATAAATTGTATAGCTTATTGCCATTAATGCTGATTTCTTATCGCCAGAATGTTGCCCTTTATGATCGCAATCGTTTCTGCAACATCAGTTTGCCAACAATCTCCCTACACCAATGATTTTATCGGTGCAGACTTTCCAGAAGGGGTGCTTTACTTTTTTCTTTGTATAGGTCGTAAAACATCGATCAGCCAAACTCTACATATTGAGAGCTGTTATCGTCATTTCGTATTTATTTCAGATTCCAGCAAGTTATGCCCTGTATGGCCCATGGAGGAATTCACAGTACAGTTCAGAGTGGGAGAAACCTGCTATTACAGCTCCTCACTCAAAACCAATTGGTTTGAAGGAAATACAACATGTTCGAAGAGAAATGGAAAACTGGCGAAGATCGAAAGTCAAATTCTTGATGACCTGTTAGCCGAGAAACTCCCCGGTTTTAACGGACAATGTTACTGGATTGGCGCCATTGAACTCGATGGCGATTTAAAGTGGACAGACGGTAAGACTCGTTGGACCCAGTACAAATATTCAATTTAAAACAATTGAGTTTGTGCGGTTCTGAGGATATTTTAAGAATACATATCTTGTTTGGAAAGAAAGGATTAAAAAAAGGGTTGAGTTGTTTATCTGGTTTAAAGTGGCATGAGCTGACAAATGTGGTACTTTTTTCATAAATACTGATCGTCACGATCGAAATGGACAAGTATCTACATTTTGGCAGCTCATGTCACTTTAACCTGCGCCCGTCTTATATAGTCTGATGGTTATCAATTGAAGAACCGTTTGGTCGCCACATTTGATGAACTGTTTGGTCGCCACATTGCTGAACTGTTTGGTCGCCACATTGATGAACTGTTTGGTCGCCACATTGCTGAACTGTTTGGTCGCCACATTGCTGAACTGTTTGGTTGCCACATTGGTGAACTGTTTGGTCGCCACATTGCTGAACTGTTTGGTTGCCACATTGGTGAACTGTTTAGTCGCCACTTTGGTGAACTGTTTGGTCGCCACTTTGGTGAACTGTTTGGTCGCCAATTTGGTGAACTGTTTGGTCACCACATCGGTGAACTGTTTGGTCGCCACATCGGTGAACTGTTTGGTCGCCACTTTGGTGAACTGTTTGGTCGCCACTTTGGTGAACTGTTTGGTCGCCACATCGGTGAACTGTTTGGTCGCCACTTGGGTGAACTGTTTGGTCGCCACTTTGGTGAACTGTTTGGTCGCCAATTTGGTGAACTGTTTGGTCACCACATCGGTGAACTGTTTGGTCCCCACAGTGGTGAACTGTTTGGTAGCCACTTTGGGGAACTATTTGGTCGCCATATTGCTAAACCATTGGGTCGCCACATTGGTGAATTGTTTCGTCGACACATCGGTGAACTGTTTGGTAGCCACTTTGGTGAACTATTTAATCGCCATAATGCTGAACTATTTGGTCGCCACATTGGTGAATTGTTTCGTCGACACATTGGCGAAATGTTTCCTCGCTACATTGATGAACTGTTTCGTCGGCACATCGGTGAACTGTTTGGTCGCCACATTGGTGAATTGTGTCGTCACCACATCGGTGAACTGTTTCGTCGCCACATCGGTGAACTGTTTGGTCGCCACTTTGGTGAAGTGATTGGTCGCCACATTGCTAAACTGTTTGGTCGCCACATTGATGAACTGTTTGGTCGCCACTTTGATGAACCGTTTGGTCGCAACATTGATGAACTGTTTGGTCGCCACATTGCTGAACTGTTTGGTCGCCACTTTGGTGAAGTGATTGGTCGCCACATTGCTGAACTGTTTGGTCGCCACATTGGTAAACTGTTTGGTTGCCACATTGGTGAACTCTCTGGTAGCCACATCGGTGAACTGTTATTTCGCCAAATTTGTAAACTGTTTGGTTGCCACATTGGTGAATTGTTTGGTCGCCACATTGATGAACTGTTTGGTCGCCACTTTGGTGAACTGTTTGGTCGCCACATTGATGAACTGTTTGGTCGCCACTTTGGTGAACTGTTTGGTCGCCACATCGGTGAACTGTTTGGTCGTCACATTGCTGAACTGTTTGGTCGCCACATTGGTGAACTGTTTGGTCGCCACTTTGGTGAACTATTTGGTCGCCACTTTGGTGAACTGTTTGGTCGCCAATTTGGTGAACTGTTTGGTCGCCACTTTGGTGAACTGTTTGGTCGCCAATTTGGTGAACTGTTTGGTAGCCACTTTGGGGAACTATTTGGTCGCCATATTGCTAAACCATTGGGTCGCCACATTGGTGAATTGTTTCGTCGACACATCGGTGAACTGTTTGGTAGCCACTTTGGTGAAATATTTAATCGCCATATTGCTGAACTATTTGGTCGCCACATTGGTGAATTGTTTCGTCGACACATTGGCGAAATGTTTCCTCGCTACATTGATGAACTGTTTCGTCGGCACATCGGTGAACTGTTTGGTCGCCACATTGGTGAATTGTTTCGTCACCACAACGGTGAACTGGTTGCCACATCGTGAACTCTTTGGTCGCCACTTTGGTGAACTGTTTGGTCGCCACTATGGTGAACTATTTGGTCGCCTCATCGATCAACTGTTTGGTCGCCACATTGCTGAACTGTTTGGTCGCCACATCGGTGAACTGTTTGGTCGCCAAATTTGTAAACTGTTTGGTTGCCACATTGGTGAACTCTTCGGTCGCCACATCGGTGAACTGTTTGGTCGCCACATTGGTGAACTGTCTCGTCGACACATTGGTGAACTGTTTCGTCGCCACTTTGGTGAACTGTTTGGTCGCCACTTTGGTGAACTGTTTGGTCGCCACTTTGGTGAACTGTTTGGTCGCCAATTTGGTAAACTGTTTGGTCGCCAATTTGGTGAACTGTTTGGTAGCCACTTTGGGGAACTATTTGGTCGCCATATTGCTAAACCATTGGGTCGCCACATTGGTGAATTGTTTCGTCGAAACATCGGTGAACTGTTTGGTAGCCACTTCGGTGAACTATTTAATCGCCATATTGCTGAACTATTTGGTCGCCACATTGGTGAATTGTTTCGTCGACACATTGGCGAAATGTTTCCTCGCTACATTGATGAACTGTTTCGTCGGCACATCGGTGAACTGTTTGGTCGCCACATTGGTGAATTGTTTCGTCACCACATCGGTGAACTGGTTGCCACATCGTGAACTCTTTGGTCGCCATATTGCTGAACTGTTTGGTCGCCACTTTGGTGAACTCTTTGGTTGCCACTTTGGTGAACTATTTGGTCGCCACTTTGGTGAACTGTTTGGTCGCCACTTTGGTGAACTATTTGGTCGCCACATCGATCAACTGTTTGGTCGCCACTTTGATGAACTGTTTGGTCGCCACTTTGATGAACTATTTGGTCGCCATATCGATGAAATGTTTGGTCGCCACTTTGGTGAAACGTTTGGTCGCCATACTGCTATGCTGTTTGGTCGCCACTTTGGTGAACTGCTTGGTCGCCACTTTGGTGAACTATTTGGTCGCCACATCGATGAACGGTTTGGTCGCCACTTTGGTGAACTACTTGGTTGCCACATTGGTGAACTGTTTGGTCGTCACATCGGTGAACTGTTTGGTTGCCACATGGTGCACTCTTTGGTCACCACTTTGGTGAACTATTTGGTCGCCATATTGCTGAACTATTGGGTCGCCACTTTGGTGAACTGTTTGGTTTCCACATTAGTGCACTGTTTGGTCGCCATATTGGTGAACTGTTTCGTCGACACATCGGTGAACTGTTTCGTCGCCACATCGGTGAACTGTTTCGTCGCCACATCGGTGAACTGTTTCGTCGACACATCGGTGAACTGTTTCGTCGCCACTTTGGTGAACTACTTGGTTGCCACATTGGTGAACTGTTTGGTCGTCACATCGGTGAACTGTTTGGTTGCCACATTGGTGAACCCTTTGGTCACCACATCGGCGAACTGTTATGTCGCCACAATGGTGAACTGTTTCGTCACCACATCGGTAAACTGTTTGGTTGCCACATGGTGCACTCTTTGGTCACCACTTTGGTGAACTATTTGGTCGCCATATTGCTGAACTATTGGGTCGCCACTTTGGTGAACTGTTTGGTTTCCACATTAGTGCACTGTTTGGTCGCCATATTGGTGAACTGTTTCGTCGACACATCGGTGAACTGTTTCGTCGCCACATCGGTGAACTGTTTCGTCGCCACATCGGTGAACTGTTTCGTCGACACATCGGTGAACTGTTTCGTCGCCACATCGGTGAACTGTTTCGTCGCCACATAGGTGAACTGTTTCGTCGCCACATCGGTGAACTGTTTGGTCGCCACATCGGTGAACTGTTTCGTCGCCAGATTGGTGAATTGTTTCGTCGCCAGATTGGTGAATTGTTTCGTCGCCAGATTGGTGAATTGTTTGGTCGCCACTTTGGTGAACTATTTGGTCGCCACTTTGGTGAACTATTTGGTCGCCACTTTGGTGAACTGTTTGGTCGCCACTTTGGTGAACTGTTTGGTCGCCACTTTGGTGAACTGTTTGGTCGCCACTTTGGTGAACTGTTTGGTCGCCATATTGCTGAGCTGTTTGGTCGCCACTTTGGTGAACTGTTTGGTCGCCACTTTGGTGAACTGTTTGGTCGCCACTTTGGTGAACTGTTTGGTCGCCACATCGATGAACTGTTTGGTCGCCACTTTGGTGAAACGTTTGGTCGCCATATTGCTGAGCTGTTTGGTCGCCACTTTGGTGAACTGTAATGTCGCCACATTGGTGAACTGTTTGGTCGCCACATCGGTGAATTGTTTCGTCGCTACATTGATGAACTGTTTCGTCGATACATTGATGAACTGTTTCGTCCCCACATCGGTGAACTGTTTCGTCGCTACATTGATGAACTGTTTGGTAGCCACTTTGGTGAACTATTTGGTCGCCATATATAATGAACTATTTGGTCGCCACATTGGTGAATTGTTTCGTCGACACATCGGTGAACTGTTTGGTTGCCACATTGGTGAACCCTTTGGTCACCACATCGGTGAACTGTTATGTCGCCACATTGGTGAATTATTTCGTCACCACGTCGGTGAACTGGTTGCCACATGGTGAACTGTTTGGTCGCCACTTTGGTGAACTATTTGGTCGCCATATTGCTGATTTATTGGGTCGCCACTTTGGTGAACTGTTTGGTCGCCACTTTTGTGAACTGTTCGGTCGCCACTTTTGTGAACTGTTTGGTCGCCACTTTGGTGAACTATTTGGTCGCCACTTTGATGAACTGTTTGGTCGCCACTTTGATGAACTGTTTGGTCGGCACTTTGATGAACTATTTGGTCGCCATATCGATGAACTGTTTGGTCGCCACTTTGGTGAACCCTTTGGTCACCACATCGGTGAACTGTTATGTCGCCACATTGGTGAACTGTTTCGTCACCACTTTGGTGAACTATTTGGTCGCCATATTGCTGAACTATTGGGTCGCCACTTTGGTGAACTGTTTGGTTTCCACATTAGTGCACTGTTTGGTCGCCATATTGGTGAACTGTTTCGTCGACACATCGTTGAATTGTTTCGTCGCCACATCGGTGAACTGTTTCGTCGCCACATAGGTGAACTGTTAGGTCGCCACATCGGTGAACTGTTTCGTCGCCAGATTGGTGAATTGTTTGGTCGCCACATCGGTGAACTGTTTGGTCGCCACATCGGTGAACTGTTTCGTCGCCAGATTGGTGAATTGTTTGGTCGCCACTTTGGTGAACTATTTGGTCGCCACTTTGGTGAACTGTTTGGTTGCCACCATTGTGAACTGTTTGGTTGCCACTATTGTGAACTGTTTGGTCGCCACTTTGCTGAACTGTTTGGTCGCCACATTGGTGAACTGTTTGGTCGCCACATCGGTGAACTGTTTGGTCGCCAGTTTGCTGAACTGTTTGGTCGCCACATCGGTGAACTGTTTGGTTGCCACTATTGTGAACTGTTTGGTCGCCACTTTGCTGATCTGTTTGGTCGCCACATTGGTGAACTGTTTGGTCACTTTAACTGACTAAGCCCTCCACGCCCCTATATTACAAAGACATTGACAAGCGTACAAGTGTGTGGAGTCAATTAATTGCTGGTCCATCTGTGCCTTTATTCAACACTGTTTGGACGTTCGATAGTATGCCAGAAACTGCAGGCCCATGCAAGAACATGGCACAAAAGGGTCGAAATAATTTAAAGAGGAAAGTCAAAAAAGCTGAAAATTCGAGTCTTGGCATCCGATTGTTCGACCAGCGAAACTTATGAAAATTCAACCATTTATGCTTTAAAACAGTTCAAGGACCTGTGCAAATTTTTCCCGATATGTTTCGAAATTACAAAGTTAAAAACTTAAATTAGCGTTTGTTTTTTGTTTTCTTTTTTCGAGCCACCCAACTTTGGTCGAAATACGTTGAGCTTTCCGGCTGACTTGACCTTGCCATTCGGGAGATAACTTGAGTCGGCTTGAGTTGCGTCGCGTCGTGGGATGGTACACATTGCACGCAATCCAAGCCAACGGGAGACATAATGTGCGGAAATCACTAGCTTGTTTAAAAAGGTTGTTTTGATGTTGTTGCTTTTTGTAACCTGACTTTAGTGAAGTTTCTGGTTGGCCTACAGACCGTAAAATTGTGCGACGAGCGTCGCAAGAGTGGATACACTGCCTGACCAGACCTGACTCGGCTCAATTTTTTAACAAAATATGTGGCACGTCCAGATCAAATCCGACCCAAGGCTACTGAAGCCAACTGGCACCAATTTGCGCTGTTTGTTTACTTTTCACGTTTTTGAAAAGAGGACAGTGTCTTATTAAAACTTGACTTTGTGACCTAAGTCAACTCACATGTAATCCCTGATTGTCTCGCTTTTTGTCTTATTGCTCCTATATAAATGTAGCACATAATTGTAAGCTTTATTTTTCGCTGTGACTACGCAGTTACCAGCAGACGAGGGCCAACAAATAAGTTGAAGCCCAATATGCAGTGATTGTGACCACGTGACGTTGATAATGGAAGTGACACAAAGTAAAATGTGACACTGATCGACCGGGAAAAAATACATGACTGATTTTAATTTTCCATCCTGTACATTCAAGCCAACTAGGAAGAGAAAAATATATACAATAATGGATACTGCCAAAGAGAGTAGATTGACAAGAGTGGTCATTTCGTCCAATCAACATTGCCGGCATGTTATTCTGGCCCCCTAGCGGAAGGGTGTTCAGACTGTACACGATTCGACTGTAGCGCGCCCCCTACAGAAAGGAGGTTCCTAATAATCGAATCGTGTCAGTTCAAATTCAAAATGGCGCGGACTAAGTGACCACTCTTGATACTACCCTGTAAAATGAACTTTTCAATGACATACACGTTCCTCAGGAATTCTCTCCGGCTTCGAATTAATTCAACAGGGAATACCTTTTTGTGTTCATTAATTCATTTAAGCCCTAACTATTCATTAAAATATTCTTATAAAAATCTGCCCATGCCAACAGTTTACTTTATTCAATTGGCTCAGACATGAATCCTGCATACATCTTCGTGGTATAAATCTATGAGATAGTGATTGTTGACATTTAAACGACTGAATGCTTGCGATCCGATTCTATACACAAAAACAAAAGTAAAGCACCCCCCTGGAAAGTCTGCACAGACCGATAAAATCATTGGTGTAGGGAGATTGTTGGCAAACTGATGTTGCAGAAACTATTGTGGCCATAAAGGGCAACATTCTGGCGATAAGAAATCACCATCAATGTCAATAAGCTAGACAATTTATTCAGGATATCGTAAGCCAAATCAAAAGTGTATTTTAACAAAATAAAAGATGCCTGTAGGCCTAAGTATGAAACTTACAGTCCATCTGGCTTCACAGGGCGAACATATTGAAGTAAAAATGTCCCTTTGAGTGTGTAGAACACGTTCTGCAACATCAATTTGCCAACAATTACCCTACACCAATGATTTTATCGATCAATGCAGACTTTCCAGGGAGGTGCTTAACTTTTTTCTGTGTGTATATATTGGATGATAACATACCAGGTCATTCATTGAAGGGCAGGACCTGTAATTAACTGGTTTTGTTTGAATCTGATCTGAGTCGTACCGGATGAGTTAACGTTCGTCGAATATTGGTTCAGAAAAACTGAGACGCATGAGCTGCCAAAATTCACACTTTTTTCATAATTTCTGATCAGCCTGACTGTAAGAGGCTTTGGAGGCCATCGCAAAACTAAATGATTGGCGTTGGAATGAGGAAAAGCTATACAGTATGTGGCCTGTACGAACCGGGACGACCATTCATTCATTCTAAGCCAAAGTTAGTTCAAAACAATGCTTTATCGTACATTTTCGAGACTAGAAGCTCTAAAAAGCTTCTGAATTATACGTCTTTATAAAAATAGCCAATAATTTCAACATTCTGTTTTAACGTCAAAATATCACCATTTTGGCAACTCATGTCACTTTAAGGTTGTATATTCTGTATTTGTGATTTATACAGGTAGCCCGGTTTTTTACACGGACTTTGATTTCTTTCGTTACAAACTAAACACATGGCCGAACGAAGACTGTGTTGCACTTTGTCAAACCTACTTAACGGAAAATGAAGCACTTTGGGAGAAGAGATACTGTACAAAACACTTTAGTTTCCTGTGCCAATTGGGTAAGACACACTGCATTCGTTTATCTGTTACTGATACTCATATTCTATTTCATTTCCTATTTTGTTTGATTCTCCGACGGTACCATCCTCACTCATCCATGCGCAACAACATCTTTAATAAAGGATTCGTACACGATCTTCGATGTTGTAAACAGCCTCTGACACAGCAGATATCGTGCATTACGTCACCACTCTGATGGTACGTACAAAATGGAGGTCGTGTTTGGCACTATACATGTATGTCATTGAATTCATTAGCTTTCGTAACTATCTTAGGGCAGTAAATGTAGCATTGAGTTTTGTATGTTCGGTGCCCGAAATTTTGTTTCTATTTGGTCTGACTTGTAAAGAACACTCTCTTCAAACACTAAACGCAAATTGGAAAATATTGTCCAACGCTGTTCATAAACCTTTAAGTTTACACTGGCCATATGGCGCAAAAGACTTTGTGATTGGTTCATTAATTCCTTTGTTCTTGTTCTTTGTCAATCGATCAATTGATTGGTTGGCTAATTTATTAAATGATTGATTGATTGATTGGTCGAATTGCTGATTGATTGGTGCTTAATCTTATACTCAATAATTAAAGATAATATGGCAACGAAAGCATCAGCAGATCAAACAAATTCGCTCACGTGATTCAAACCATTAGTAGGCTTGTGCGCATGTCCATGCTCAGAGTCTGTTTACATTGTGGGCACCTTACAAATCAAATGTTCAATTTCATATTAAAAGCGATGCCAAAACTCCTTCTGTCAGGGAAAATACAGAATACCGCCTGTTGTTTTTATGTGAATAGTATTCTGGATTTTAGTGGCCAGTGTGCCTTAAAACAACCGAAAAGCAACAACAAGCTAGAATGGGGATTGATAACCAAAGATTACCCAACTGTGGCAACTTTTCAGATGCTGTGAAAACAGACAATGTTAAACTTAGTAAAGAAAAGGATCTGTCAGTGAGATTCCAAAAAAGACAAAAAACTCAAGGTAAAGTCCCGGTTTATTTGTCACTTACTTTATTATCTTATAATTATCTCCCAATGATGGTTTGGTTATGTATTATCTTTAAAGCGTGATTTGTTTTTTATAATTGATAAATTTTTACTTAATAAACAATCTCCAGCCTAAAACATGATAGTATAAATAATAAACAGAATATTGTACAGCTCTCTTGAAAGGCGGAGGGATAACCCACTCGACGCTTCGCGTCTCATGGGTTATTCTCCGTCTTTCACTCGAAAAAATACAAGTGCTATTTAAAGACAATATCCTCTATTTCTTTTCCATTTACAGTGGCTACGGAGGTATCATCTTTGTCCGGAATAAGACTGTTATCAAAGCCGGATAGCATTTCACGATCACAAATTCCGTCTCTATGCATTCGAACTTGTACCAATAAAGCAAACCGATGCGTTGTGTTTAACTTCAACAAGAAAACATTTGAGTGCAATGGATATGTTTCGAAAGATGTTATATTCGGACCAACAAAGGATCACGAACATTGGGAAACCTGGAAGATCGGTTGACGTCTCGAATAATGGCCTCGCGATCATATCATGAACATCCATGCATCTGATCTGAAAATCACACAGAAAATGATCTTTTAATTTAGTCATTGGGATTTGAACCCATTACCGATTGAATAGGTGGACAAATTAACCACTTAATGAGACAGTCCATCCAATTTTCCTTTCAACTTGATAATGTTTGATTTTTTAAAATTATTGTTATCGCTTTGTGTGTTTCATATCCTAATAAACCGCAATCAGTTGGACAGACCAACAGTTGTGTAATAGTATAGCTGTGTCTCACTTATATGGCCGCCTTGTCTTATTTAGTAGAAGAAATCTGGATCATAACGGATGTTTGCCAGTTACCAACGGAAGGTCGTGGGTTTCTTCCGGACATAAAGCCCGGTTTCCTCTCACAATAAAACTCGCAACGCCGCCATATAAGTGAAATAATCTTGAGCGCGGCGTAAAACATTAATCAATCAATCAATCTGGAGCATAGACAGGAGGAAGTCCACGAATTTCCGGTACTTCAAACCAATCGTCAAAACCGGGATAACGTGGAACGCCACACTGAATTCGTAATCCACAATGGGTTTAGGCTTCTCTGTTTGCATTCGGCTGACTCTACAAAGTTTGAGTTCTGATAGATGCAAACAAATTCACTCAAGCATTAGGCCTTCTTGGAAGGAAAGGAACTTAATTTTACCAGCAAATATGTACTCAAAATCCCGGCTATTTGAATTTTACCGTTTTTAGCACAAATCTCTGGTTTGTATGAGCTGCTGATAATTTTTTTTTTCAACGTCAATTCTGTAACTTGACAATCGGAATTGAAAAAGTCAGAATTTAAGCGGCTCATGCCACTTTAATATAAGCAAATTCAAATGAAATTAAAAGGCCAGATAATATCAAAATCTTAGAAAACAAGCTCTACGCCTTTTGTTCAAGTGAAATGCAAAAATGTTGTTATTTCCCCCCATGAAGTACAAGATAGATATACTAGTGCGAGAATGTTTGTAAAAGAAATGTTTTGAACTAAGTTCTAAAATGATTGAAACTTGTTTATTTCAACTGTGTTGACTTTGAATCATTTCGTGTGGAACACCCACAGTAAATTCTCACACCTTACAGGGGTCCGAATATTAGTCTTAGTATTCTCACCCGTGAGAGTTTACTGTTGGGCCACCTACTGTAGGATTTCAGTCCACTTATTATAGTTGTTGGTGAACTTAAAGCTTCTTTTATTGTTTTAACAATCAGTTTATGACAAGACTGCGAATGTTCACCACTCATGCAACTGTAATGAGTATTCTACGGCTCATCCATTTACTCAACACAAGATCATTTTCCAGAAATTTTGGTGGAAACTATGTAAAACCCAACTAAAAAATTCGAACGTAAATTTCAACCAAATCCCTGCGCTTAAATCGCCCAACGGTGAGGCTTTGTACGATAGTCAAAAGAAAGCACAGGCCCTTAATGATTATTTCGCTTCAATTTGCTCTATCGATGATTTGCAAACTAATGAAACATTTTCAGATAATACTGGCCCATACCTACAAGAAATTATTATTTCAGAGGCTGAAACTCTGAATGAGTTAAATGCTATTGATATCAGCAAAGCCATAGGGGCCGATGGAATGAGCCCCAAGCTATTGTTTGAAGCTCGCTCCATACTATCCCCGCACCTTACTAAATTATTTAATCTGTCTTTGTCTACGTGCACTTATCCCAGTGAATGGAAAATAGCAAATGTTAATCCAGTTTTCAAATCTGGTGATCCTGCCTGTGTAGCCAATTACAGACCAATCTGTATTTTAAGCTGTTTAAGCAAAGTGTTCGAGAGGTTGATTTTTAAACATATTTACAATTTCATGAAGAGTAAAATCTCAAACTGCCAATATTGATTTTTGCCTGGTAAATCCACTGTTTTCCAGCTATTGGATATATACTTTGACTTGATAAAGGCCTTGGATGACGATAAGGAAGTTGTTTTTCTTTTCTTCGATATATCCAAGGCCTTTGATCGAGTTTGGCGCCAAGGCCTTCTTATAAAACTACAAAGAATGGGCATAAGTGACGACCTATTGAGATGGTTTGCAGATTACCTCAAAGACCGTCAACAAAGAGTTGTCTTAAATAGTAGCTGTTCAGATTTTAAATTTTTATCGGCTGGTGTTCCCCAAGGATCTGTGCTTGGGCCACTACTTTTTTTGATTTACATTAACGATTTGCCTTGTCCTATTTGAACAATGTAAGGCTATTTGCTGATGACACTTGTCTTTATATTTTATCGGATGATTTGCTTGAACCTGAAATAAAAAGGTCAATCAATGACGATTTACTCACAATTCAAAATTGGGCCAAACAAAGGAAGGTCACTTTCAATGCCAAAAAAAACGAAAATGTTGTTATGTTCCAGGCGCCGCGAATCTAGTGATATTGACATAGATTTTATGAGTAGGAAACTTATAGCTTGTGAAACTCACAAGCACTTGGGTCTGACATTCAACAATCGAGCTAACTGGAACAACCACATAGAAAATTTTATTTCTGCAGCCCATTCAAAAATATCCCTCCTCAGAGGCATGAAATATCGGTTAAATAGGAAATCTTTAGAAATCATGTACACATCTTTCATACTTCCCACCTTAGAATATGCTGACATTGTGTGGGACAATATTGCAGAATTTTAAATAGCTTCACTAGAAAATTTACAAAAAGAATGTCTAAGAATTATTACCGGTCTGACAAAAAGCGTGTCCAGTGCACTTCTTTACGAGGAAAGTGGTTTCCAAACTCTTGCAACTCGTCGAAAGATTCATCGCTTGAGGGCGTTTCACCAACTGACCACTGACAGAAGCAACCTAGACCTTTACAAAAACCTACCAGCACAAGTGTCCGACAGAAATCCATATCCTCAGCGCTCGAACCATAATTATACCACCTTCTTTTGTAAAACTGCAGCATTCAGCAAATCTTTTTTCCCTCAGACTATTCGCGATTTCAACAACCTTCCAGACAATATTAAATCCATAGGTAATCATTTAGAATTTATTTGTAAATTGGCTCTTATTTTTCCTCTGACGAAACCTCCATCACGATACTATATCGGCGACCGCATCTCGAACATCCATCTCTGTCGCATGAGAAACGGCTGCAGTTCACTTAATGACGACCTATTTAACAACTTTTTAACTGATTCCACAAAATGTCTCTGCGGATCTCCTTCTGAGACGGCAGATCACTTCCTTCTCCACTGTCCACTATTTAACACTCCACGAGATATACTATGTCGAGATATCCGGACCAATACATCCATTGATACCATAAGTACCACATCTCTCTTATACGGATCAGTGGACCTTAGTTCCACTGAAAATAGTATAATAACGCAATCCGTTTGTACATACATTGCTAGTACAAAGCGATTCTCGTAGTCCTTAATTCATATGTTTGCTGAGTCTGACCATTAGTTACCCTTGTCCAATTTGCCACACTCCAACTATCCACCTACTTTATCAGTAAATATATTTACTTATGTGCCTATCTAATGTAATTTGTATATATATGTTAAACAAATTATTATGAAATTAATTTACTTACTATCTATGCGTGTGTATATACATTATATATTTATATATGATGGAAAAGTTAAGTCGTGAAGCGATCGGAAATATTCCTTTTCACAAAAACAATGTATAATATGAAAAGTACACGGTATAAGCCTTGGCTTAAAGTGTACATTTATGCAAATAAACAGAAAAAAAAGATCATTTTCCAGATGGTCAGCCAAGCATGATCAAAGAGAGTAGATTGACAAGAGTGGTCACTTCGTCCAATCAGCATTGCCGGCATGTTTTCTGGCCCCCTAGCGGAAGGGTGTTCCGGCTGTACACGATTCGACTGTAAAGCGCCCCTTAGAGAAAGGAGGTTCCTAATAATCGAATCGTGTCCGTGCCAGAGGGTACTTTAGTTACCATTGTAAATATTTCCAAGTTATGATTGTTACACTTTTTGTTGTTTGTACTCTGCTTTGTTCAAGTGCCAAGTACAATAAAATTGAATTAAATTGAAATTGTTCAAATTCAACATGGCGCGGACGAAGTGACCACTCTTGTCAATCTACTCTCTTTGGCATGATCAAGTAGACTCGTACATTGTCTCAATACGATGCAGGTGTATTCTAAAAAAAGAAGAAAACTATACATGTACATACAGTATTCTTTATTGCGATTTTAAACTAAAAAGACTTGCTCGACATGTTTGACATAAGAACTGCACCATGTTCCAGTTTTTTAAAAGAAAATTCTCGATGTTAACATTCTTCTTACGTTGAAGTATTTTATAGCATTTTTATTCAATTTACAACATATATACTCCCACATATTGTACTAAAATGCCGTTAACAATGCCAATATCCAGGTCGCAAGAACCTCTTTGCCCCTGATTCAACGGCTATCGTGGAGACGCATTATACCCGTGTCTTGGTCAAGTCCCGATCACGCAGTGGACATGAACGTTTGTTATGGTCTGCCTAGCCCATCTACCAACTAATATTAATAAAACAATCTGACACAAAAAATGCGTGTCTTTTTCACTTGGATGATTGATTACTTCAAGTCTAATCAAAAAAGTACTTTTAATAACCAGTCAATGTATGTGAGAGAATGTAAATTTTTTATATCTTTTACCCCAAGGTTGACCGGCTATGTACATGAACTGCAGATTTATTTAAAGAGAAATATTCTGCAGACTTTCGCATCTGCCAAACATTATTGTTTTCTATCAGAGTCCAAGACATGCGAGTTCAAATAAAATAAAATAAAACTACTTGACTTTGTACTAGGTAGGTTCCGGCTACAAGGAAGAACTTTTCTGTCTACCAAGTCAACAAGCTATACACCTTACAATCTGTTAAAAAGTCATGAGCGACCCAAAAATGTCTCAAGAATTACATGATAGAACTAGTTAGAGCTAGTTTCGATAATGTATGTTATAGAAATGTTTTGAACTAACTTTGAACTAACAAAAATCAACAACTAAAACAAATGACAGTATTTCCAGGTTTAGTGGGGAGGAAAATGGAGTCTTTGGCCCGAAAACATCTCGGCCTTCAGCAAGTACATGGCAACTCTTCCACATAGGACGACCGAGTAAAATACACTCACAGAAAAATTTTAATGTTTGCTTTTACACTGAGTGGGTTCCGAACCCGCGACCCATAGACAGAATGCCTGTGCCGGACTCAGAGATTATGACTACACTGAGTGGGTTCCGAACCCGCGACCCATAGACAGAATGCCTGTGCCGGACTGAGATATTATGACTACACTGAGTGGGTTCCAAACCCGCGACCCATAGACAGAATGCCTGTGCCGGACTCAGAGATTATGACTACACTGAGTGGGTTCCGAACCCGCGACCCATAGACAGAATGCCTGTGCCGGCCTTAGAGATTATGACTACACTGAGTGGGTTCCGAACCCGCGACTCATAGACAGAATGCCTGTGCCGGACTCAGAGATTATGACTAAATTGAGTGGGTTCCGAACCCGCGACCCATAGACAGAATGCCTGTGCCGGACTCAGAGATTATGACTACACTGAGTGGGTTCCGAACCCGCGACCCATAGACAGAATGCCTGTGCCGGACTCAGAGATTATGACTACACTGAGTGGGTTCCAAACCCGCGACCCATAGACAGAATGCCTGTGCCGGACTCAGAGATTATGACTACACTGAGTGGGTTCCAAACCCGCGACCCATAGACAGAATGCCTGTGCCGGACTCAGAGATTATGACTACACTGAGTGGGTTCCAAACCCGCGACCCATAGACAGAATGCCTGTGCCGGACTCAGAGATTATGACTACACTGAGTGGGTTCCAAACCGGCGACCCATAGACAGAATGCCTGTGCCGGACTCAGGGATTATGACTACACTGAGTGGGTTCCGAACCCGCGACCCATAGACAGAATGCCTGTGCCGGACTCAGAGATTATGACTACACTGAGTGGGTTCCAAACCCGCGACCCATAGACAGAATGCCTGTGCCGGACTCAGAGATTATGACTACACTGAGTGGGTTCCAAACCCGCGACCCATAGACAGAATGCCTGTGCCGGACTCAGAGATTATGACTACACTGAGTGGGTTCCAAACCCGCGACCCATAGACAGAATGCCTGTGCCGGACTCAGAGATTATGACTACACTGAGTGGGTTCCAAACCGGCGACCCATAGACAGAATGCCTGTGCCGGACTCAGGGATTATGACTACACTGAGTGGGTTCCAAACCCGCGACCCATAGACAGAATGCCTGTGCCGGACTCAGAGATTATGACTACACTGAGTGGGTTCCAAACCGGCGACCCATAGACAGAATGCCTGTGCCGGACTCAGGGATTATGACTACACTGAGTGGGTTCCAAACCCGCGACCCATAGACAGAATACCAGTGCCGGACTCAGAGATTATGACTACACTGAGTGGGTTCCAAACCCGCGACCAATAGACAGAATGCCTGTGCCGGACCCAGAGATTATGACTACACTGAGTGGGTTCCAAACCCGCGACCCATAGACAGACTGTCTGTGCCAGAGATTATAACTTATCCACCGAGGTCCTTGAAAAGGTTAGAAACATTCTGGCATTCCATGGAGGGTATCTGGGACTATTTATATGTACCAAAGAAACGTCTTGAATCCCCACCAAACCGCCAACGTCTTCATATCGATGAAATGATTTCGTTCAACAAAATATCACTTAATCGATATTTGCGGGTGAACCAAAGTACTGGAAATCAATGCGGGTGTTTCTCTTGTTAACTGGCTAACAGTTCAAACCATTTTAGCTTAGAGTGCATAGTTACGCTCAATAAACACAAGAAGGCTCCTTTAAAAAAATGAAGAAAAAAAAAGTTGAGAAAAACTTTATCGTTAACCTATTCGGAACGAGCGTGATAAGCACGTGCTTTTTAGTATTTGACTGAAGCTTATATATAAAAGTAACGTTATTTCAAGGTTGATGCGGTGTACGATATCTCCATACATATGTATAAGTAATGATGTGCTTGCCCATATAACAACTCAGACTGTCCACCGTTCCGCCAAAGGATCGAGTTTTATTCAAGGGGATTCACAGTTCACCCAGGGTGAAGGTAAGTGGGACAGACAGCAAGGCCCTGTCTGACAAAGCTGGCTCAAGTTGCGTCGGACGTAAATCAATATTAAAATTATAGGAACTTGGTCGCAAAGGGTCAATACCGAATGTAGGCCTATGCACGCATCTTTACACCAGCTCTGTGAGACAGAACCACGGAGTCCTGGCCGGTACTTAAAAGTTACGCATATGCTTACAGCATGGAGTTGCGCCACCAGACTTGCGACCATGTGCAAGTTCCAATAATTTAACAAACGTTTGCGACTGACGTAACTTATGCCAGGTTAACAGAACCAACCCCTTAAATCAGCGAATTGTCGAGCATTCTTACTACCCACACGGGCACAGGGAAAATCTTCTTGTCTAAAATAACCACGGAGACAAGTTTCTAATTGTGTTAAAAAGAGGTATATCATTTAGACCTTTATACCCCATCATAAATTGTTGTAATAAAGTAAACCTATGATATTTCATTAGGTTGACGACTGACATGAGCTTGGCCTTAGTCAGTAGAATTTTCTGGAACACTTTGTATTACATTGACAATGCTTACGCAGGGGGAGAAAACAAAAATATGTGTTTAGTAGGCCTACCATTGGAAAGGAAAAATAAGCGCGCTTCTTCTGAACCATAAAGTATTTTTTTGTTTCCTTCTCCTTTAAGCTATGGTAAGAATATCGTCAGACTATATATTATAGAGATATGGGTAAAGACAGTGAAAATTTTGGCGCTGTTAGCAATCTTGGGTGACGTCACTAGAGTTGTTTACATTCAAGGAGTCTATCGGTTTCATGTTGTTTACCATGGACGATGGTGGAGTTTCTCTTAAATTGTTTAGCTCCGTAGAGACCGAAAATTGCTCCTCATCAACTGACAACGACGATTTTCCACGCCCGTATATGTATGAGCCCATTGCCAATATGACAATAACGCATCACGCGAAGCAGACGGTGGAGTATTGAGTTGGGATAAAATTCGCCCGCTTTATCTTCACTAACCATTTTTTTCTGAGCTCTTCATCTTTCGGGAAATGATGGAAGCTGAGTCCTATCTGGTAAGTATTCATGCAGTTTGGGACAGTGCAGAAGGGCATCTCCGAACGAAAGTGTAAAGAGTCGCTACTATTAAAACTCGTTAATACTCATAGTCATATACATAACGAAGTGGAAGCGCTCCGGAAACAAATGTCTAGTGACGTCATAGATCTAAGGAAGATAACTCATGTATTCATTTCGATTCTCGGATTTAAAAAATGGCCTAATGCGAGCCAAAAGCTTGTGCCTGGCTAACAGCCACAAAGGTAATGTATGAGCAATTAGTTCCAGATTTCAATGAAATATTTACATTTAACCTTTAAGGACAAACACTTATTAAGCTTTTTTCGTACTTTTTCCGGAAGCTTAGCCGAGAATTTCACAATTTCATTGTCAAATTATTACATTTGTCCAACTCATATCACTTCTAAGTAGCTGTATATCATATAGTCCTGAACATTTACCCGAGCCTCCATTAGTCGGCTCACGAATCCGCCCAGTGGGGAAACAAGGCTGAAATCCACACTAGTTGGGATTGTTTGTTTGTTTGGTGTTTTACGCCGCGCTCAAGATTATTTCACTTATATGACGGCGTTGCCAGTTTTATTGTGGGAGGAAACCTGGCTCTATGCCCGGAGGAAACCCACGACCTTCCGTTGGTAACTGGCAATCACCCCATAGATCGTTCGAGTGAAAACCCAGTCAGAAAATTATCTAATTTTTTTTTTTGGACTGAGTGGGATTCGAACCAGCGACCCATTGGTGGAAACACAGTAGTTGGGAGTTTTCACAAAAAGGGAATATATATTGTGTTACTTTCTATTGGACTTTTTTATTGTAGAGAAGACCAGACTGAAAATGTCGAAATATATGGATACATTTGACGACGATGCTCATTATTACAAGATTTTTGGATCCAAAAGTAAGAAATTGTCTTGAGTCGCGCTTTTGTTGTACAACCAGATAAACAATGGCGTTTGTTTAATCAGTCAAACTGTGGAACATGCTGCATAGTCTAATTTTATAAACGCAAAATGTTGGTCAATCTAAACAGAGAAGCTAATCTGAAGCGAAGAGGAGATAAGCATGTGGGCACGATTGAACGTTGGCTTCAACTTTCTCAAACTGGATTCTCGCAACGTCAAGATTTGACAACAGCACGAGCTAAATCAAAGAGAGTAGATTGACACGAGTGGTCACTTCGTCGAATCAACATTGCCGGCATGATCTTCTGGCCCCCTAGCGGAAGGGTGTTCCGACTGTACACGAATTCGACTCTAGGGCGCCCCCTACAGAAAGGAGGTTCCTAATAATCGAATCGTGTCAGTTCAAATTCAACATGGTGCGGACGAAGTGACCACTCTTGTCAATCTACTCATTTTGGCTAAATGCATATACAGTTTAGCTCATAGCATTGTGGACTGTTTTCTATGACGTAGTGAAATATATGTTAGAATGTGCCATAAAATACTAGAAGTTGCATTGAGATTCTCAGTAGAACATGGCGGTTCTGTAAGGATCACATGGAGGGCATATATTCTCAATACAGAATTATGATATATGTAATTGTGTACGCTATTTCAGAATGACAGCGGCTTCTGAAATACTTTTTTTTCTGCGGTTTGGCTCCGGTTAATTCTTTTCTCTTTCCATTCTTATCGTTCTGCTGTTGATTGATTGATTGATGTTTTACGTCGCACTCAAAATTATTTCACTTATATGGCGGTGTTGCCAGGTTTAGTGGAAACCGGGCTCATTGTCCGGATGAAACCCCTGACCTTCGGCGAGCCACTCAGGAATTTTTCAATTTTTATTTGGTCTGAGTGAGATTCGAACCCGCGCCGTATCGATGGAAGGTCTGTGTGGGACTGAGGGACGATCAATCTAACCCGCTGGACCACCGACGCCTCTCACTACAGTTTGTAACAAACGTTTTATCACTCAAATAAAATCATATGCAAGCACAAGTTTTGCCTTGTTGTGCAACAATCGTGTAGGTTGAGCTTCGATTAAAACCAAACCAACAGCTTTCATATTTGATCAATAAATCCAATAATAAAGAAGTCATATGCAAAATCATTTTGTCGTATTGATACGAATCTAATAAAAATGTTATAGCTTTTCCCTCCGCGTGATCATTTTCTTTACAAGGACAACGGAATGAAAATCAATCAAACCATTTAAACAATTTCACAATTTGTCATTTTTATTGAGATATCCCATGGTATGTGATCAAATTAGTGATGGATGATACCGCACCCAAACACCCGACATCGCGTTAAAATAAGCAATGATCCCACGTTACGGTTGTTTTGATTCACTCAAAAATTAAAGTGACATGAGCTGGTAAAAATTTGGATTTTTAATGGATTCAGATAGCCATGAACGCTTGAGCGTCTAAGATACCTTGATAAGCTATAGGCTGACGTAGAAATAAAATTATGGGTAAAGTCAGTGACGTACGAATTGAAGAGGTGTGCTTATCGCGATCAAAATTTAAATAACCGGGAGGTATAAGTACATTATAATGGTTTTGTTGCATATATAACCTACCCTAACCTACATTGCCAAGATTGGATTAACAGATAGCTCTTATTTTGTACTTCTTGGTAAAATTTCGATCAATAAGCTTTTTTAGTTTGAACGAAACTTTCTCTAAATTCGGCAACTCATGTCACTTTTAAATAATACTACACAAATAAAAAAAATTTACACGACCAAAAAGACGGTCAAGTACCTCTCTAAAAACTGTGAAGTTCTTGAAATGTGTGTTTTTATTTCATTCAACAGAAATCCGGTTACCCAAACGTTTTGTGATAACTGGGTTGGCGTTTCTGGGGATAGTATGGTTCTTCGGTGTCCGAGTGAACCTCGGTGTGGCCATCGTAGCGATGGTTGGTCGACGGAATCATTCCTACATCAGAGGGTGTCCCAACCGGCCAATTCTTAACACAACAAACTCCCAGGTAATACAAGTAAATCGTCAAACATAGTAAGCCATTATGGCATTATAGACAATTTCTACTTATTAAAGTAGCATGAGCTGCCAAATTTCACACTTTTTTCATAATTTCTGATCGTCACGACAGTAACAGGCTTTGAAGGCCATCGAAAAACTAAATGATTGGCGTTGAAATGAGGAAAATCCATACAGTATGTGGCCTGTACGAAGCGAAAACGTGTTCGAAAAGTATACAAAATTTAAATAACCGGGACGACCATTCATTCATTCTAAGCCAAAGTTAGTTCAAAACATTACTTTATTGTACATTTTCGAGACTAGAAGCACTAAAAAGCGTCTGAATTATGCGTCTTGAGAAAAATAGCCAATAATTTCTACATTCTGTTTTAACGTCAACATATCAACATTTTGGCAGCTCATGCCACTTTAACGTCAAAGAATCACCATTTTTGGCAGCTCATGCCACTTTAACTAACACTAATCATTTCCCCTATGTTTCTCCAAGGCAATGAGAGTTATTAACAATTAAAGCGAATCTAAAACAAACCGTCACATAAACTACAGAAGTATCAGGATGTGTAGAGTTTACCAAAAGTAATGTTTTAAGGATGGACATCTGCCCGATTTATCACGCTTAAAGTGTTAAAATTGAATAATGGATTTAGAAGAGAAAATATAGCTTATTAATATTTAATTGGTCTCCATGGTTATTTTAGACACGAAGATTTTCCCTGTGCCCGGGTGTTTTGGTGTTCATAAATATTTAATTGATTGATGTTCATCGTCGCAAAAGATGCACAGAGTGTATCTAGTTGGGAAACCGGGCATTATTGTGTTTAGATATTTACTACTTGGTCTTACCTTGATCATTTCTCGTGGCCATGGGTATCTTTCCTAGCTGCCTGCAAGTCGGTAGTATAACTATAAGCCAAGTGTTGAAATAGTCTTGTCCTCAGCCGGGATTATAATTGAGCATCAGCAGGCGCCATTCCGTTTCTGAACGATTTGTATTCTGAGAAAAAGTTTCGTCTGAGTATGTATACTAAAATAGTTTGTACTTGAAACGAACGAACTTTCAGCTTGGTATAAGTGTAATATTATAATAAAAACAGGATCTATACTGGACTCATTTCATGTAGCTTAAATCATAGTGTTAAGGTTAGGGTTCACTCCACTGACTCGAAATCACAAGATGTCCTCCCACTGTTGTCTTATCTGCAATTCCAGAAGTTAGAAAGGCAGAATGTAAATAAATGATAATACGTCTATTCATTGACTTTCGGTTAGAGTTGTGTGAACTGGAAACTATTGTATATTCACACATATACATATCAGGTATGAACAAGTGTACATTTATTACCTGGAAATCGTATGTATACTGCCAAATGATAACTTTGTTATCAAACGATACTTTGCTGAGCGTTCAGACTGTGAAATAATATCTTGCACATATATTTTGTTTCAGATAGGGGAATTCGATTGGAGTTTAGAATTGCAAGGTATATTACTGGGCTCGTTTTATTATGGCTACATCTTCACACAAATATTGGGTGGACTTTTAGCAGAACGTTTTGGCGGGAAGTTGGTATTTGGTGCGGGAATGTTGGTGACTTCCGGTCTGTCTCTCCTCACTCCTCTTGCAGCTCGTGCCAGTGTTTTCGCTCTGATTACCTTAAGAGTACTGGAAGGGGTAACAGGGGTAAGGTATATTTTATTTATTGAAAACAATAAAAGTTTAAATCTACAGATTGTCATATAACATATAATATTTTAGTTAGGGTATAATGAGCAAAAAAGTAAAAAAAAAAGATTTTGTTAAAATATTTTGAGCACTGATATTATTTGCTTTCAGCTTGAAGACTATTTGTTTTCAACTTATTGTGCATCTGCGTTTTTCCTAATATGTAAAGGCTGACGTGGGGGGAGGAAACTTTTCGGTTTAAGATATGTTTTAAAAAACATAAAAAAAAGTCAAAACTCTGCATGAGCTATTTATAAACTAATATGGTAAACAAATTCGTTCAAACCGAAGTACAAAATAAGAGCTTCTAGCTTAGGTAAACCCAAGCTTGAGGATGTATATTTACATAAACAATAAGCCCCACAAAAATGTACCCATACGTTCTGGATATTTGAATTTTGTCCGTTATTAACACTCGCCTTCGTATGGGTAACTGGCTCTACCGATATCTTTGTTTTCCAACGCCAATCATTTAGTTTTTTCGAGGTACTTCAAACACTGAACTTCTCTTTGCAACTAATCTATGGAGAATAAAACTCCGAATTTTTGCAGCCCCTGCCACTTTAAGGAAAAATGATCATTTCTAAAACTATAGAAGTAGGCCTACTTGTATTGGTCAAGGTCATGGGTTCTAACTCCAAAATGACTATCCTTTTTTTTATACTGGCGATCGTTTTTGGAAAATAGTCATTTTGGAAACCCGGACTAGAATTGGTCTTGGTGACGAGATAAAGGTGTAAACGTTAAGTCTCTTAAAATGAAATGGAAACACGTAATCAGTCAAAGTAGCATCCTCATAAGATGGATTGACATAGTTAAATGACGCCTCTATCACCTGCAGGGCCTTATTCTAGTTGCCGCCCCAGTTATCATGCGAAAATGGACGCCCGTACATGAACGTACTCGCCATCAATCACTTCTAATATCAGGTAGGTGATATATCTTCTTTTTTCACCTTTTGACAAGCTTTTTGTTTCAGTTTGCTTCTATTTAAGTACGATACACACGTGTCACTTTTCTATGTGTGTCAACAAAGAGAGTAGATTGACAAGAGTGGTCACTTCGTCCGCGCCATGTTGAATTTGAACTGACACGATTCGATTGTTAGGAACCTCCTTTCTGTAGGGGGCCCCCTGACAGTCGAACCGTGTACAGTTGGAACACCCTTCCGCTAGGGGGCCAGAAGAACATGCCGGCAATGCTGATTGGACGAAGTGACGACTCTTGTCAATCTACTCTCTTTGGTGTCAATCCGTATATAATGTTCTCCAACAAGCAAATCTTCTCGAGCAAAGTTAAAATGTTCGTGATGCCCATTATACGGAATAGGGCTCCATGCAGATTTTAGCTTGCCTCGAGAAGATCCAACAAGCCCAGATCATCGGTCCAAAGCCTACTGGTATTAAATGGCTGATGATATGGAGAAGTCGAAAAATAAAAAATCCATGAGAGACGAGATTTTTAGACTATCCCCCAACAACTTTATGAAATATGAATTGATCGTTGAACTCTAGTGTCAAAAGCCGTAGAGAATGTTGTTTCTAAAAACATCTGAGCGTTTATAGTGACCAAAATTTATTAATATAAACGGTCGGTTACAGAGCCTCATTTTCAATTCTTTATTATTTTATCACTCAAACATTTTTCAAATAACACATTTGATTTTGATTTCCAAAAGCACTAGGATTCGTATGCAGGCAGTTCATATTAGTATAAAAATATCTTTATTTTATGACAAGATAATAACACAGCTTTACCCATCCTCGGACAGCTAGGTTTAAATCGAAACAAGCTTATATTAATTCTAATCGGGGTGCGACGATCAATTACCTGAACTTCTTGGCTGTGTCAAACTAAATTCTTGTGCTGCTGCGTGTCCGAAATGTGTCATTTGTGTTCATCAAAATTCATCATAGTTCTCAACCGATTCCACATGGAGACAACTGGGAATGTAATAAAAATCAGAATATACTCATTAAATATCTTCAAACTAAGGAATGTCCGTGCATTTAGACACTATATATTTCGTCGTCCGTCCGTCTGTCCGTCTACTGACCAAAACGCTGTGGAAACACATCCAAACAATTTTGGACAAAGTTGTATTTACTGCGTATTGGTGGTATTTTACCATGTGATTTACCTTTTTATGTACGTATGTCAGTTCGTCCGTTTTCTCTGACTTGGCTATTTTAGATTGTTGTTGCTGTATTAGCAAGATTTCTCCAAAACCATTCCATGCAATTTCGTACAATTTTGATAGCAGCTTTATATAGGGGTATTTTGCCGTTGGTCAACATTATAGTTTATATTGGCTGTTCCTTGTCTTTACATGCATGTAGTATACCTCCTACAAATAAGCAATATATTTGATTAATAGCCTATATAGGTTGACAAAAAAAGATTAACAGAACGAGCATTCAATTTATTGTTATTTGTAATTCATATCCAGGCTCATAATAATCATATTGTTCCCTTTTAACAATAAGGTGAAGAATTACTTATGGATAACAACTTCTTGGTTTATTGGGTGATGACGTTTCGACGTAAATTTTGTTGTTTGCCATTGAGTTTGATAACGATGTAAGAACAACATCGAAACGTAGTCACCCAATAAACCAAAAAGTTGTTATCCATAAGTAATTCTCCGCCTTATTGTAACCTTTCAACTTGTAAATGCCATTGAAAGATTTGTTTCTTTTTAGGCTCAATGATGGGGCCATTGGTGTGTCAACCTATCACCGGTATTTTGTCCGACTCGGACTTTTTGGGAGGATGGCCGGCTTCATTTTATGTTATAGGTTTGTAGATGAAGTTACTTTAGTGGCATTAATCTGACAAAACGTTCTATCCAAAGGCGACAATATTTTAATTATCCAACTGAATAAAGGAATCATTCAAGAGATATCAATAAATTACGACACGGTTCGTGAAATGTTGAAACTTTTTTTACATTGTTGTACAACGGTTTGATTATAACATTTACATTTTGACTTTGGCCAATAGAAGAAACACGTTTTATTTCAAACGAATATTTAGTAAAATGTTTTCAACTACGTATTTTAAAACACGTAGGCCTATGTCTTCTTTTCGTTGTTAAATGTCTAAACGAAATGGCGATAATTTATTTGTAGGACTCGGGGGTATGTTAACCGGAAGCCTGTGGCTGATCATCGTGAAAGAAAGTCCTGAACAACAGTCAGCCTTGAAGGCCAAAATTAAAGACTATATCAAACATGTTGTCTCTAAAAAGGTTAGAAAGCCTATAAATGGCATATCGGATGTTTAAAAAAAACATGAACCACGAAAAAACTATTTTTGTTTCATTAGGAAGAAGTTAACAAAAGTTTCCCTTTTCAAGACTTTTGGAGAAAGTACAGGACGGATTAACATCTAAACAGCATATATTTCAAGTGAAAACCGAGAACATTTTTATACTTAAAAATTTCGCCAATAACAATTTTAGAGTATATATAATTTGATTCTGCCCCCCCCCCCCCCCCCCCCCCACACACACACACACACGCGCGCACAAAAAAAGGGTGGACTATTCGGCCTTTGGGATGAGCTGCCAAATACTGATGTTTTTATCTCAACGTCAATCCTTAATTTTTTCAAGGTATTCCAAACGCTTACCTTCTCAAGACGATCATAGATTTATGAAAAATGTGGCAGTTCATATCACCTTTACACATCTGGTAGTCCAGTTTGGGTGTGGGGGTTGTGGGATGGGGCAATGCGTATGAGAAATATGATGTCATATAATAGACGTTTACGTCAACTTACTATTTAACTATACGATTTTTATATATTAACAAGGGTTAGCTTTAACATTTTAACCTAAATTCTTCCTCTGAGACGAAATTAATTGACAGATTATGCCGCAATAAATGGTAATTTTGAGATCATTCTATTGCAGAGACCCAGTCCTCCATGGAGAAAAATTATTTGCTCGCCGCCATTTTGGGCGTTTTGTTTTGCTCATACTTCAATCACGTGGGTTATGTATTCCATGATGGCTTTCCTACCTACTTACGTCACTCAAGTTCTCCATCTCAATATTGCACAAGTAAGACTCAATTTTCTTATCCTTGATTTAGTTATTTTAACCAGGAAACAGATTCAGCCAAACGGAAAGTAGTTCATTGCCCATACGATTATTGTGCCTTGAAGAGACAAAAGTCGGCTTATGCGGCTTATGTTAACGGATTGATTGATTGATTGATAGACTGATATGTTTTATTCCTCACTCGCATTGGCGGGTTTAGAGGTTTATGTCTGTCAACGTCTCTATTTCACATTATATATTCACTTAAGAGCTTCTAATTCACCTGTAATAAAAAAAATTCAAATACAAAATTTTGTTTCATCCAATAGTATACAAGCATTTCAGTATAGCACGTCCCACTTTGTGTTTTACTTCAGAACAGCACCGTGTCATCATTGCCGTATGCGGCTGGGTGGATCGTCATCAATTTGGGGGCACTTTTCTCGGACTTTGTGATAAAACACAGGTGGTTTTCGGTTATCACGGTCAGGAAGGCGATAACAGGCTTTGGTAATGGATTTACAATGTATAATATCAACATTTAAGTCAAATGAGATGATTGATATTGAAAAAAATTCAAATGCCATGCAAATGTAGTGACCTACAAAATGTAAATAGAATTTGAATAAATTAAAGAAGATCCACATTTAGTCATTTATCTGAGACCTCAGTTACTTCTAATACACCTTTATGTAGGCTATCGAATCTTGACTCTCTAAACAGGACTTGTTTGGGGAAAATCTAAGAATATCTCCGGATTTTGTTTTAACAACAAAATGACTTGCACTGATACGTTTTTGAATTTCATAAATCCCGATTGCCTCCAAGTAGAGGGCGTTCGAAAAATTGATTGATTGATTGATTGTTTGGTGTTTTACGCCGCGCTCAAGATTATTTCACTTATATGGCGGCGTTGCCAGTTTTATTGTGGGAGGAAACCGGGCTCTGTGCCCGGAGGAAACCCACGACCTTCCGCTGGTAACTGCATGGCAACCAACCCACATAGCCTAGGTCGTTCGAGTGAAAACCCAGTCAGAAAATTTTCCAATTTTTGGACTGAGTGGGATTCGAACCCTCGACCCATTGGTGGAAGGCTGTTCGGATTGAGCGTCCAACGCTCTACCTACTGAGCCACGGTGGCCCCTGGCGTTTGAAAAAAGCAAGAGACTTCCTTCTAGAAGAAACATATTCCCTGACTTGCATTTAATTCTGTTTGTACTCATTTCAGGTCACTTTACTATGGGTGGGTTTCTAGTAGCAGCCAGTTATACTGGTTGTAACACCCTGGTGAATATCATCTGCCTGGTTTTCTCTGTTGGACTCGGAGGTTTGGTCTTCACCGGCACTTTTGTCAATCCACTAGACATCGCGCCGATATATGCAGGTTTGTGATATCGCGCCGATATACATGTATGCAGGTTTGTGATATCGCGCCGATATACGCAGGTTTGTGATATCGCCAACGATTAGTATTTTTTAATGTAATGAAACACAAATCACAGAAAACAAGTTGGCTGATCATATATTGATCATGGGGCGGGGACCATGACGTCACAGCTGTGACGCCAGTAAAAAACAGAAACGCCAGTTGTATTGCGTATGTCTAGCGAATAAGATGAATATTTGAAACCAGTATCTACCTTCTTAGTTAAGAATGGGTCGCGGGTTCGAATCTCACTCAGTCCAAAAAAATTGGAAAATTTTCTGACTGGGTTTTCACTCGAACGACCTATGTGGGATTGTTGCCAGTTACCAACGGGTCGTGGGTTTCCTCCGGGCATAGAGCCCGGTTTCCTCCCACAATAAAACTGGCAACGCCGCCATATAAGTGAAACACCAAACAATCAATCAATCTTAGTTAAGAAACAAATGACTCGTCCTCAAATAGTGGTATATTCTGCCACTGACCCTTTATTCAGCAACACACAGCTCACCAGGACGTCATTTATTTCTATTGTAATGCATATCATATGTAAATTAATTCAATTTCAGTGGACAGAAGTAAGGGTTTTAATTATAAAACCAGCCTTTCCAACCTGCATGAGAATTATTAGAGCCTCCCATGAGTAACCAGAGCCAATCAAAATGTCTTGGGGCAACCCATATAAAGAAAATATACCGGGTTAAATCAGAGCTGTCAGCTCAAATGCGATGACGTCATTATTTCGGAATGTTGTAATGTGATCGATTGATTGATTGGTGTTTTACTCCGCGCTCAAGATTATTTCACTTATATGGCGGCGTTGCCAGTTTTATTGTGGGAGGAAACCGGGGTAATGTGATCGAACTCTGCCCTCTATCGCAAGTGTCTTCTCGCGCAGCCAAGTAATCAAACTAGAAATTGTGTTTGTTTTGACAAACACTAAAGCAGCCCCCTCTGCTCCATCACTTTTCGAAGCATAAAACTACACTCTTCGCCATTAATTTTATTTAAAAAATTCCAGAAAATTTAAAAGGCATTTTTCTAAGATATGGTTTTAGCTCATGTGTGACCTCTCGGTGATCTGAACCCTTCGAGGGATCTTCGTCAAATATTGATCACATCAAAACCGTAAAGGCCCACTTGCCGTCGTAGCCTGTTTAATTTTGCTAAGAAACCCAATTTACATGAGCTTACTACGACTAATACCACTAAACTTAAACATAGGACACATAAAACATGTCTAGTTAGCTTTAGAATGTAGAAATGGGGTGAAAAACAAACCAAGAATCGAAGCCTGATTACAACAACAACGATCAGTGTCGGTCAACTTTTGTGTTGGATTACCCTCATTTCAGGCCTTTTTATCTGTGGTTTATACTCAAACAATTATCAGCAGGCTTTTCCAGTCGCTGTTAACCGATCGCCAGTCTGTATTTCTCAGATAAATAGGCCTACGTAAAATTACACTGTGCCGTTAGTTCACTCACTCGACTGAAACATAAAATCGCCAATAGTTTGTTTACGTTACGGGCACCTAACAATTCAAATTCAAATTAAAAATACAAAGTGACGTCCACACTTTTAAAATTTGGTAAAAATACAAAGTTCCTAACTTATATTGTCTGGGGAAAATACAGAAAACGGTCTTTCTTTTTTAATGTAAACAATATTCCTGATTTTCACGGCAAGTGTGCTTTTAATGTTTTGACGATATATCAAAAATTTCATTAAATTTGAAATACCATTTTTTATAAACCTGGTAAAAAGCTTTTCCGTCCAAAATTTTAGCTCCGGTGTGACCTTGACCTTTATACCGATGTTCGTCCAAAGTCATTCAGCTAGTAACCTTAGTATAGCGATGATATGTCCCAAGTTTCGTTAAATTTAAACAACGGTTTCTGGTGACCGATGTTCTGAAAAACGTACTAACAATCTTTTGAACCCATATGTGACCTCTCAGTGACCTTGCACATCTGACCTCAAAGTGACATGCATGTACCATACCCAGCCTAATTCCACGCCGTGGGTTAAACGTGTATACACATCTACATTTTTGGTTATAAACAGCGCTTAACGCCACATTCACGTAAAATTCGACTTAGTGGTAAAGTAATACCCTCTCTGTCCGAGACAAAGGCATTTCATCGATGTTTCGCTGGTTTGAACGCCTTTCAGTCCAAAGCCAAGAATTGAAAAAAAATCTGAGTGAGTTTTTACAGGATCGTCGTATGTAGTTGTCAGGTACTCACGAAAGGGGATTACCTCTGTGCAAAGAACACCGTCCAGTTTATTCCCCACTAAACCTGGTGACGCCGCCATGAAATTATATCAAGTGTGACGTTAAACGTCAACCAATCAAGTAGGCCTATATGTAATTATTAGACGGCATTGTTATGAAAATTTAATTTAAAATCACCTTTTTAACTGTATATTTAGAATCATTATACAATGAAATCCATTGGAATCTTTGGCACTTTCAGGAACTTTGTTTGGCTTGGCAAATACTCTTGGGACCGTTCCTGGGTTTTTGGGACCAATGGTTACAGGTTTTATCCTGGGTGATCAAGTAAGTTCCATTTGATGTAATCTTTATAGCAATTTTTAAAACTATACGCACACAATTACTATTCCTGTAAGACGTGATCTATTTAATATGTACCAGTATATCGAACTACCCAATATATATTTATTTATGAACACTAAACCACACGGGCACAGGGAAAATCTTCTTCTCTAAAATAACCACGGAGACAAGTTTCTAATTGTGTTAAAAAGAGGTATATCATTTAGACCTTTATACCCCATCATAAATTGTTGTAATAAAGTAAACCTATGATATTTCCGTCTCTTTTATAAAAGATATTTTTTCTTTTCCGTTAAGCCTTCTTTGGAAAGATGGCAGACTGTCTTTTTCATTATGGCTGGCATTTCGTTTTTCGGAGGAGCCGCCTTTATTTTATTTGGATCGGCGGAAAAACAAACCTGGGCTGAAGGATCAAAAAAAATTACAAAGAAACATGGGATAGAAAATGTAGGATTTTCCAAGACTATTGTCTCAGATGGAGAAAAAGTGCCTGAGGTATTCACTACCCGGCTGTAGTAGTTTATATGGAACATTCTCCTTTATCACATACTTGCGGCCAACTGGCCAATGATACAGCCGGATTCCCGGGTTATATGCCACAGTTATAGCATGGGAATGTCTCTTGCTTGTTGATAATGAGTCCACGTCGAATGGAATTGACAAAAGTACTTAAAGTGGCATGAGCTGCCAAAATTGAGATATTTGGGCATTACAACACAATGTTAAAATTATCGGCTATTTTCTTCAAGACAATTACAATTCAATTCAAAGCTTTTTAGTACTTATAGTCTCGAGAATGTACGATAAAGTATTGTTTTCAGCTAACTTTGGCTTACAATGACTGAATGGTCGTCCCGGTTATTTAAATTTTGTTTACTTTTCGAACACTCTTTCGGTTCGTATAGGCCACACACTTTATGGATTTTCCTCATTCCAACGCCAATCATTAAGTTTTTCGATGGCCTTCAAAGCCTCTTACTGTAGTGACGATCAGAATCTATGAAAATAGTCCGGATTTTGACAGCTCATGCCACTTTAAATGGTGTCTTAAAGGCTTTTTCCATATTCTGAACCGATCTGATCTGCCATCTTTACAGAGCTCGAACACCTGACCAACATGTTCAGTTCGGTTTACCTCTACATGGTTTACGAATGGACGCGCCAATAAACTAAAACAACCAACCAGCTACCTCACCATGTACTTTTGCGTCATTTGTGCCAAATGCGTATCATGAATAAGACCAATTATAATCCAGAATAACTTTCTGCCTCTTAATCAAGCAAATTTTCATAATTTGTTGAATTTCATTGGGCAATTGATCTGAAATATGTGATAAAATCTGTAAACCGTATATATAAAAAAAAAACGGATCTTTCTTGCTGGATTGTGATTGGTTGAATCACATCTGTCAAACGAAGGCAATTAATCTGTTTCGGATTGAGAAACTATCGCTCGGCAGCAAGAAAAATATAACAATCCTGACAAAACACTTGTGAATATTTAATTGAATTGAACAGAAACGCTTCACAAGCAATGAAAACTGAGATTCAATACCCCAAAGAATCTCCAAAATCAAGCAAAAAGGATAATTGATTGATTGATTTATTGGGGCTTAACGTCGCACTCAACAGCTAAGGTTATATGGCGACAAAAGTACCAACCGACCAGAAGATTTTACCCACCCTCGATTCACGTGGAACTGGTTACTACTACAAGATACACGATGCGTCTGCAATAGTTGTATCGTGTATGAGATATTGGATTATTTTCCTGTTTTGACAATTTATGTTAAAAGTGGCATGAGCTGCCAAAATGTTGATATTTTGACGTAAAAACAGAATGTTGAAATTATCGGCTATTTTTGTTAAGACGTATGATTCAGAAGCTTTTTAGTGCTTCTAGTCTCGAGAATATACGATAAAGTATTGTTTTGAACTAACTTTGGCTTAGAATGAATGAATGGTCGTCCCGGTTATTTAAATTTTGTTTACTTTTCGATTACTATTCCGGTTCGTGTAGGCCACATACTGTATGGATTTCCCTCCTTCCAACGCTAATTATTTAGTTTTGCGGTGGCCTTCAAAGCATCTTACGTGACGATCAGAATTAATGAAAAGGTGTGAATTTTGACAGCTCATGCCCATTTAACTAAAAAATATAGCACGAGAGTAGATAGACATGAGCAAGGAAGGAATCTATGATTCAATTATTACTCATGTGCAATTTCTTCTTTTGGAGGGATCAGTTTTGAGACTACCATTTAATCACTACCAATAATAAAATTTTCGAAAAAAAATGTAAAAAAATTCATATTATTCAAAGCGGCATAAGTTTGACAAACTCCTTCTTCGGGGTCTAAACTATCGGAATGCAGTGGTAAATATTTTATCCTTTGCTTGTTTGTTGTGAAATTTGTGCCGCCGTTTGTTTTGACGGGACAAGTTAAAAAATATCGTTTTTCCATTATGGAAGTAATCTGGGCTATGACGAATACGGAAAACCAAATTCGGCAGAGCCCAGATTTCTCGGCTAGGCACCATACGACCCAAACGCCATAGACTTCTGCCAGTAAGTATTGATAAACCGTAGTTAATAGTCTGTCGAAACAAAATGATCCATTGTAGGAAAAGATTATTAGAAAACTTGAAGGTGGAAATAAATGTTTGATTACAACCATGTAGCTTTCGCTATTTCACGGGATGTTTTTACAAAAAGATGGAAGAGTAAATTACAAAATAATGGCCAGGACAAAGCATGTCTACTATAGGGTCGAAATCAATACCTCCTTTCGTAAAACCGGTTCAAGGCAAGAAGATAAAATACGATGAGTTAAATTATATAGATCATTGAAGTGAACACTTTAGCTATACATTATACTTCATCTTAAACACAATATCTACCTGGTCCCAAAACAGGGTTTATTTATTTTTTATGACTTTCCTACAAGAAGCTATGGTTAATTATTCTCAGATGTCAAGGTGACTGGATGTCACTGAAACATGTGCACACCTTGCAACTGGCAATATGATTGGTTTATTTGACCTAAATACACCAATAGCAGTCCAGCATACCAGGTGTGCACATGTTTCAGTGACATCCAGTCACCTTGACATCTGAGAATAATTAACCATAGCTTCTTGTAGGAAAGTCATAAAAAATAAATAAACCCTGCTTTGGGACCAGGTAGATACTGTCTTTAAGATGAAGTATAATGTATTTTAGCCAAAGTGTTCACTTTAAGTAGTCCTACACGAAAGAAGTTAAACGGTTTGATCAAGAGGTTTGGCGTTAGAAGCTGTTAATTTACATTTTCTTAGATGTCTGGTGTATGATGGCCGCCATCGATAACTTTTGCCACAAACGCAGTGAAAATTGAAATCAGTCGTTGTTGAATGCTTAGTTCTGAAATGCTCCATGAAGTTAGATTTCCTTGTAAATGTCACTCCGCACACTGTACACACCACGGATTTCGAAGTCTTAGGAATACCCTCTGATATTGACACCTTTTCAACACATATCTCCAATAAATTCTTATCGTCTGAACCGTCCTCGCCTACAATGAAAAAAACATGTCCTAAACATCACACTTACATTCAAATAGTTATTTTGATTTCAGTGGTGAGATTTATTTGAGTTTTTGCACGTCTTTAATTCAAATCAGGAAAACTCAACCCAATCAACTTGTTAACAAATGTTTACAATTATTAGAAGCGTTGCAGTTAAAAGATTGTTTGGTTGGTGTTTTACGTGGCACTCAAAACTATTTCACTTATATGGCGGCGTTGCCAGGTTTAGTGGGGAAGGAAACCGGGCTCATTGCCTGAAGGAAGCACCGACCTTCGGCGAGTACCTGGCAACTCTTCCACGTAGTTAAAAGAAATGTCACCATCAGTGGTTATGATGATGCCACTGTCTTGGTCATTAAATGAATCCGTGAAAAAGATTGGACCCGACAGAGTAGATGAGTGGCCCAAGACATGAGCCCACTCACAGATTAGGTTTGTCCAAAGGAAACTGCACGCTTTTGATTTATTGATTGATCAATTGGTGTTTCATGCCAAACCCAATATTAATTTACTTTTAAGGTGACGTTGCCTGGTTTAGGGGCTTTTGCCCGGAAGAAACTCAGTCCTTGCACAAATATCTGGCAACTTTTCCACATACGACAATCGAATAAAAAACTCACTCAGAAATTTTACAATTTTCTTTGGTCTGAGTGGGATTCGAACCCGCAACGCATGGATGGAAGGCATACGTCGACTAGCACTCTGCCAACTGTGCTACCGAGGCCCCTGCGCACTCTTCGCAAAATGCGGGTAGCCATGTTTTTATGGCAATATGTTAAGAGTAAAACCGCTATGCATTCGAGACCTCTTGTGATGCCAATTGTGTTTCTGAAAACTGTTGAAAAATGAAGAGACTCTGTGAACGACAAGTTTACTTTGGCCAATAAGTTGGATATTTCCAACTAAACGTGGGTAAAATAAGCCATAGCTACTAATTATTGGCTATGCTCTGTTTCAAGTAAACATGTATAGTTTTAATAAGAACGAAATCCTATTTCACAGAATGCGATTGAGCAAAAATCCACTGATTTATATCATTTTTTTTTTGTGCGAGGGATTTGAACATGCAAGTCATCGATTAGAGGCTTGTGTCTGGGGTGCGTCTATCCACTCTGGATTGATAGATGTTTTCAGCTGCATTCAATATTATTATACTTAAATGGCGGCATTACCAGGCTTAGTCGAGGAGAAAACGGGGCTCATTGTCCGGAGGAAACTTCCAACCTTCGGCGAGTACCTGGAAACTCTTCCACATACGGCGACCAAGTGAAAAATCCATTCAGAAATTGTTCAATTTGTATTTGGTCTGAGTGGGATTCGAACCCGCACCGCATCAATTGAAAACCTGCGTAGGAATGAGGGACACTCCCTGTAACCCACTGGACCACCGAGGTCTGCATAGGACTGAGGGACAACCCACTGGACCACCGAGGTCTGTGTAGGACTGAGGGACAATCACTCTAACCCACTGGACCACCGCGGTCTGTGTAGGACTGAGGGACAACCCACTGGACCACCGAGGTCTGTGTAGGACTGAGGGACAATCACTCTAACCCACTGGACCACCGAGGTCTGTGTGGGACTGAGGGACAATCACTCTAACCCACTGGACCACCGCGGTCTGTGTAGGACTGAGGGACAATCCCTCTAACCCACTGGACCACCGCGGCCTGTGTAGGACTGAGGGACAATCCCTCTAACCCACTGGACCACCGCGGTCTGTGTAGGACTGAGGGACAATCACTCTAACCCACTGGACCACCGCGGCCTGTGTAGGACTGAGGGACAATCACTCTAACCCACTGGACCACCGCGGCCTGTGTAGGACTGAGGGACAATCCCTCTAACCCACTGGACCACCGCGGTCTGTGTAGGACTGAGGGACAATCACTCTAACCCACTGGACCACCGCGGTCTGTGTAGGACTGAGGGACAATCCCTCTAACCCACTGGACCACCGAGGTCTGTGTAGGACTGAGGGACAATCCCTCTAACCCACTGGACCACCGAGGTCTGTGTAGGACTGAGGGACAATCCCTCTAACCCACTGGACTACCGAGGTCTGTGTGGGACTGAGTGACAATCCCTCTAACCCACTGGACCACCGCGGCCCCTCCGTTCGGAAGGAATTCAGTCGTACAGTCTGTGATGGCTGCTTCTGAACTTAGTAAAGTTTGAGTTGCCAATTCTTTGTCGCAAAATTGTAATCAAACTGCTCGTATGATTCAATGTCTTGCGCTGTACAGTGCAATCGAGATTTGTGTTCACTTAAATCGGGGCTCCCAAATATATACTTGGTACATTCGACAAAATAAATGAGTTGAGGTCAAATCGGATAATAAATGCTAAGGGGGAGAGGGGGGGGGGGGGTCGTACAGGTGTTAAAATAGCATTGATATTACAAATGTTCTGTCTTCTTTAAAACATTTCTTAAAGTAGCATGAGCTGACAAAATTCACACTTTTTTCAAAATTTCTGATCGCCACGACAGTAAAAGGCTTTGGAGGTCATCAAAAAGCTAAACGATTGGCGTTGGAATGAGGAAAATCCATACAGTATGTGACGTGTACGAACCGAAAACGTGTTCAAAGTAAACAAAATTTAAATAACCGAGACGACCATTCATTCATTCCAAGCCAAAGTTAGTTAAAAACAATACTTTATCGTACATTTTTCAGACTAGAAAAACTAAAAAGCTTCTGAATTATACCTCTTGAGAAAAATAGCCAATAATTTCAACATTCTATTTTAACGTCAAATTTTGTCAGCTCATGCCACTTTAAGTAGGCGTTGTTTTTTTTTTTTAACTTTTGCCGCGTTTAAGTGATATTTCTAAAAGTACCGTCAAATTAAAATGGATGGAGGTGCTTCCACATTATTTCATAAAAGTTTCACACATAACTCCCTTTAACATACAGCTGTGAAAGTCAGACATAAAGAAGAGCAGCTAGTCAAAAAAATGCAGTAGGTGTAAGGGTGTATTAATTCAAAAGAAAACATTCATAAAAAAAACATCATTCCCGTTCTACACACATGGTTATGAAGCGATTCGCCAGATGTAATCATTGTGATCAGAACGTTATGTAGCAACAGTCATTGGAATAAGTCGACTGACAAATAAATACTGAAACTTCATTGTGGAGTTGTACGTATATAACCATATGCCGCTGGTAAAAGTCAACCGTAAATACATGTACATGTATAATACAGCTGTATAAGATTACCTTTTTACCACAGGCACTACTTCAACTTAAACAACTAAAAGTGTTGTCAAATAATACTAATATCCAGTAGGCAATAGTTCTCGCTGATTTTATTATCTTTTTTAAACTGTATTCTGCACTATAGATTATTTCATTTACACAAGGGATGGTTAAAAATTGAGAGTTGAGCCCGATTGAAGGGAACCACTGATATTGACTTGGGTGGTCATATTTCTAACTTTTTTCAAAATTCATAACTTGAGTGGATTTGGGCATGCAACATATTTTATAGTTTGCAGGAGGCTTGTTCAATCGAACAACCATCCTATGTAGAGGAGGCCGGTTGGCTGAATGGATAAGGCCGCCGGCATTTAGTGCTGGCAATAGGTGCCATACTTGGGACGCGGGTTTCCGGCGTCACCCAAAAATCGGTAGAAGAATTTATACCATATTTTCAAGAAAGTGTAATCCCAAAATAACGAGAATACCATCCTATGTAGGTCTCATCAGGCAACAATCTATAATAACGCCACCCCACCCACCCCATTATATAATTGAAAATTGGAAAATAAAAAGATTCCATAGAAAAAATATATTCACATCTGTACAGCCTTGGAAATAGTTTCCAAAAAAACAGGACAAGATATATAATGTAGAAGTCTACATGTAAAGAGCTCAGCATTTTATAAATATGATTTCATCATTTGAAATTATTTCATAATGTGCACTAAAAAAACACAATCAATAACATTTACTGTAAATGAAGCATACTTTCTGCATTGGCAGCGATATAGATGGCTGGTGTCTCATTGGATGCTGACACACCAGGCTATATTGTTAGGGAATAAAATAAAAATGTACCATCCTTTAAAGTGGCATGAGCTGCCAAAATTCACACTTTTCCATAATTTCTGATCGTCACGACAGTAAGAGGCTTCGAAGGCCATCAAAAAACTAAATGATTGCCGTTGGAATGAGGAAAATCCATACAGTATATGTGGCCTATACGAACCGGAATAGTATTCGAAAAGTAAACAAAATTGAAATAACAGGGACGACCATTCATTCATTCTAAGTCAAAGTTAGTTCAAAACAATACCTTATCGTACATTCTCGAGACTAGAAGCAACAAAAAGGCTTCTGAATTATACGTCTCGAGAAAAATAGCCGATAATTTCAACGTCAAAATATCAACAAGCTCATGCCACTTTTACATGGTAAAACTTTACAACATCTGTACACAATGAAAGGTATAAGATATATCATAGATCTTTCTATTCATAGGTTCCAAATTGTTACACTGAACATTGTCCTTCTTTGCATGCAGATATAAACTCCTTTTGACTGTTTACACAACCTACATCATTTCTGTGTTGGCAGCGATAGATGCTAGATGTTTAATTTGCTGGAGACGCCGACGTTTTATTAAAAATGCTAATTGACTGGATTGGAAGAGAGGAGATTTTGTTATAGAGGCGGAGTAACCTTTCTGTTTTAGATACAACTCCAAACAAGACCGCAGATTCTTTAAAGACGAAGGCGTGTATTCCTCCCCCGACGATTTCTGTATGTTACTATAGAAGACCGCCAGGTGGGAGTCTAACTCCGCCGGGGGCACGTCTTCTATCCGACGAACATCGCCAATATCCCCGCTCATCCATCTCTCAAACAATCGTACAGCTGCTTTGGTGTGTCGCACAGTTGAGGTAGATATCCCGGGCTGGTTTAAAAGTTCTTCATAACGACCTCCGTCCTCAGAGCTGACCGCAACAGTCGTGACGCCATTACCTTCTGTAGAGGGAGAATCCCACCAGGTGGCGCCTTGTCCACAGACCGGCGATTGGGAACTTCGAGAGAGATCCAGAGCGTTGAGTCCTGCACAGCGAGAAACAAAGTATTACAGACGGACTATGGCAGGCTTATATTGAAATATTAACGAAATAACCATGCTGTTCATAGAAAGATCTTATCCAAAGCAAGTCATACGGATGTGAACGATATTTGTATCTTAAAATTAATTCAAAATTGATTCATAATATACAGCACTGCTTGAAGTTGAGATATAGCCTGGCCAAAATTTTAATACTGACGGCCTACGTACAGCCAAGAGAGTCAGAGGACAGTTTTAATTTTGACGAACACCATATTTTCTATTGATTGTTAGGTGTTTTACGCCGCGCTCAAGATTATTTCACTTATATGGCGGCGCTGCCAGTTTTATTGTGGGAGGGAACCGGGCTCTGTGCCCGGAGGAAACCCACGACCTTCCGCTGGTAACTGGCAACCATCCCACATAGGTCGTTCGAGTGAAAACCCAGTCAGAAAATTTTCCAATTTTTCGACTGAGTGGGATTCGAACCCGCGACCCATTGGTGGAAGGCTGTTTGGATTGAGCGTCCAACGCTCTACCTACTGAGCCACGGAGGCCCCTTTTTCTAAGTGCGTCAGATTAAAAATTCTGCAATTCTACAATAATACGTTTTCTGAAAAATTTCGAAGGAAAGATAAGATAAGAAGGTTTAACCTAAATAAACTATGGGAATGCCAATGAAAAGTCTCTAAACAAAACGAATGCAGGTTTGAATAGAAGTTTCAGGGTCCATGGTCTTAAAATTCCACTTGGTACATGGAAGATTGATTGATAGATTGTTTGGTGCTTTACGCCGCGCTCTCAAGATTATTTCACTTATATGGCGGCGTTGCCAGTTTTATTGTGGGAGTACCGGGGTACATGGTAGAATATGAACCAGTAATTTGCAAAATAACTCTTAAGTTGAAATGTAGTTTTGGGACTCCTTATTTTTCTCGTCACGTGAAGGTCAAGGTCAACGAAAACCCATCACAAACTTAGGCGGTAAGTCCCTTTAACGTGTTCTAAATTTAATGAAACCCTTTTGTATATATTCAAAACACACGGGCACAGGGTAAATCTTCTTGTCTAAAATAACCATGGTGACAAGTTTTTAATTGTGTTAAAAAGAGGTACGGTATATCATTTAGACCTTATACCCCACCATAAATTGTAATAAACTAAACCTATGATATTTCATTAGGTTGACGACTGACAGGAGCTTGGTCTTTATCTGGAACACTTTGTAATACATTGACAATGCGTACGCATCTTAAACTATGGTAAGAATATCGACAGACTGAGATTAAGCCCCATAGGATGATGGAAAAAAACTTCCCGGGTCCAAGTTCAAACCCGTTTGTATATATTCAAAACACACGGGCACAGGGTAAATCTTCTGGTCTAAAATAACCATGGTGACAAGTTTCTAATTGTGTTAAAAAGAGGTACGGTATATCATTTAGACCTTATACCCCATAAATTGATTGTTGTAACAAACAAAACCTATGATATTTCATTAGGTTGACGACTGACAGGAACTTAGCCTTGGTCAGTAGAATTTTCTGTAAGAACCCTTTTGTATATTGTGGTTTTGTGTAGATACAAGTGCCTATGAAATGCTACGGCAACGTTTTATTAATCGTATTTCTACCGCATATATTGGACTGGTACGTAGTGTTCTGTACATACATAAACCAATACAAAGCTATTAGAGTCACGTTCAATCAAAAATAGGAGATGCATTCGGTCAGCAAAGAACCCAAGAATGTGTAAATCAAAATGTTCATAATTTGGTGAATTCGAATTACATTAATCTACATTCTTTGGTAAAAAGACCTTTAAAAAGTGTTTACTAAAGGTCAAAACGGCGAGTGATCTTTGCTTTGGGAATCTTTCGCTCTAGTCGTCCATTGGTTAATTTTTTTTGGTGAGGAGCTAGTTACATATGGAAAGGTGTTAACATAGGCAACTGCCTGTTCACGGTCCAATCCATTTCTTTAAGAAGAAATAAATATTGTTTAAAACATGTACCATATTTCTCTTCTATTGACTATCCAGACAGAAATAGTTTTGTTATGAGCAATGGATAGTATGCGGTTTTTTAGTTAGTGTCTTTTAAAAAGTCGGTATATCGGGCGTCACCCAAACATCGGTAGAGGAATTTCTACCATATTTTCAAGAAAGTGTAATCCCAAAATAAGGAGAGTACTGCGGGTTTTTTTTTTTTTTTAAATAAAGTTTGCATATACTAAACAGGATAATAGTTTTGCTAGGAAGGAACAATTAAAGAGATTTGTTTACAGATAGTGTTGTTCGGTTTTAATAAATTTATTAAACGTCTTCGATTTTATTTTTACTATATAAAATAAAATCCAAAACATATTTGGCCACTTTGTTGTAGTTAGATGCGCAGTACGGACCAATTGTGGCTGCGCGTGTAGTGTATTTTAGGCTATTTTTGTTTACTGCGAGAAATCAATGTCGACATGGAATTACCGCCAAGCCTGATAATGTCACATAGATTTAAACAAAGCTTTCTGGGTAAACAATATACCTCAGCTCGCCATTTTGTTTACCAGTACTAGGCAAGATGTCACTTTTTTGGAAAACATTGGTGACATAACGTGTTTTTATGCCTTCTTCTCAATACGGTATTATTCCTTCCGCAATTTTGTGAAATTACGTAAACATCCCTCAATCCCCCGAAATGCTTTGCGCGTAAATTCCAAATCATATCATCAAGCAATCGGTCCAGCATGAGCTGCCAACATTCACATTTTTTTCATAATTTATGATCGTCACAACAGCAAGAGGCCTTGAAGGCCATCGAAAAACTAAATGATTGGCGTTGGAATGAGGAAAGCCCATACAGCATGTGGTCTGTCAAAGTAAACAAATTTTAAATAACCGGGACGAGCATTCATTCATGTATTCTAAGCCAAAGTTAATTCAAAACAATACTTTATCGTACATTTTCGAGACTAGAAGCACTGAAAAGCTTCTGAATTATACGTCTTGAAAAATGTCAACATACTGTTTTAACGTCAAAATATCAACTCTTTGGGAGCTCATGCCACTTTAAATAACTCTTTACATGTACACTGCTGGCGATAAAACGACTTAGCGCAATTAGATATTTTCTTAAATTTAGATTGTCAAGAGAGAGATGGAATTTGCAGGTCATTGAAAAACTAAACCAGTTACACAGAATGAAAACGTATTCAATGAGTCTACACTTCTAATGTATTTCTGTTTGTTTTGCCAATGTGCCAAGCGAGGCAATGCGGCTAATATTTTCCTAGTCTGACTCCAAAATGACTATTTTTTTATACTGACGGTCGTATTTCGGCAGTCAGTATAAAAAATAGTAATTATGGAGTCAGAACCCCGGACTTTATGTTTCCCAAGCTGTCTCGCCTGCCGGTCCCTTCCCCATTTGGGAAAAATAACCAATAATTTTGAAATTCTGTTTTACCTGAAAAATATAAACATTTTCGCAGCTCCTGCCACTATAAGATGGCATACATTATTCCTCTGATTTTCAAACAGGATTATATTTTGCGTGTGTGTAATTTGTGCATGATTTGTGTTTCAGTTGTGATTACTGGTAAATATGACAAAGAAGCTTGATGCGAAAGCTCACCATTTTAACACGGTAAAAATGAAATTAACTCTTGTAGAAACATTATAAAAGTTACTTAAAACCTGTAAATAGGTCAATATTCTTTTTAAAATGAAATCAAATGTGTTTAAAGTGGCATGAACTGCCAAAATGTTGACATTTTGAGGTTAAAACAGAATTTTGAAATTTTTGGCTATTTTTCTCAAGACATATAATTCAGAAGCTTTTTAGTGCTTCTAGTCTCGAAAATGTACGATAAAGTATAGTTTTGAACTAACTTTGGCTTAGAATGAATGAATGGTCGTCCCGGTTATTTACATTTTTTTTACTTTCCGAACACGTTTTCGGTTCTGTAGGGATTTTCTTCATTCCAACGCCAATCATTTAGTTTTTCGATGGCCTTCAAAGTTTCATACTGTCATGAGGATCAGAAATTATGAAAAAAGTGTGAATTTTGGCAGCTCATGCCACTTTAAAGTGTTAAATTGCTTGATTGGTGTTTTACGCCATACTCAAGATTATTTCACTCACATGGAGATGCCCAGAAAGGAACAACTGAAGACTGTTCAACTGTGTGCTAATGGATTGGTGTTATCATAAAGATGAGGTTTACAGATGGCTATTGCTAACTTTCCAAACTCCCGTGAGATTATTTTGCCTTGATTGTTGTAGTTATGACAATGAACCAATGTGTAGCGCATTCTCAGCTGTTTGCTCACAGACTGTCGTGCCTTGATTGTTGTAGTTATGACAATCAACCACTGTGTAGCGCATTCTCAGCTGTTTGTTCACAGACTGTTGTGCATTGATTGTTGTAGTTATGACAATCAACCAATGTGTAGCGCATTCTCAGCTGTTTGTTCACAGACTGTCGTGCCTTGATTGTTGTAGTTATGACAATCAACCACTGTGTAGCGCATTCTCAGCTGTTTGTTCACAGACTGTTGTGCATTGATTGTTGTAGTTATGACAATCAACCAATGTGTAGCGCATTCTCAGCTGTTTGTTCACAGACTGTTGTGCATTGATTGTTGTAGTTATGACAATCAACCAATGTGTAGCGCATTCTCATCTGTTTGTTCACAGACTGCCGTGCCTTGATTGTTGTAGTTATGACAATCAACCAATGTGTAGCGCATTCTCAGCTGTTTGTTCACAGACTGTCGTGCCTTGATTATTGTAGTTATGACAATCAACCAATGTGTAGCACATTCTCAGCTGTTTGTTCACAGACTGTCGTGCCTTGATTATTGTAGTTATGACAATCAACCAATGTGTAGCACATTCTCAGCTGTTTGTTCACAGACTGCCGTGCCTTGATTGTTGTAGTTATGACAATGAACCAATGTGTAGCGCATTCTCAGCTGTTTGTTCACAGACTGCCGTGCCTTGATTGTTGTAGTTATGACAATCAACAAATGTGTAGCGCATTCTCATCTGTTTGTTCACAGACTGTCGTGCCTTGATTATTGTAGTTATGACAATCAACCAATGTGTAGCGCATTCTCAGCTGTTTGTTCACAGACTGTCGTGCATTGATTGTTGTAGTTATGACAATGAACCAATGTGTAGCGCATTCTCAGCTGTTTGTTCACAGACTGTTGTGCATTGATTGTTGTAGTTATGACAATCAACCAATGTGTAGCGCATTCTCAGCTGTTTGTTCACAGACTGTTGTGCATTGATTGTTTTAGTTATGACAATGAACCAATGTGTAGCGCATTCTCAGCTGTTTGTTCACAGACTGTTGTGCATTGATTGCTTTAGTTATGACAATGAACCAATGTGTAGCGCATTCTCAGCTGTTTGTTCACAGACTGTTGTGCATTGATTGCTGTAGTTATGACAATGAACCAATGTGTACCTCATTCTCATCTGTTTGTTCACAGACTGTCGTGCATTGATTGTTGTAGTTATGACAATCAACCAATGTGTAGCACATTCTCAGCTGTTTGTTCACAGACTGCCGTGCCTTGATTGTAGTAGTTATGACAATCAACCAATGTGTAGCGCATTCTCAGCTGTTTGTTCACAGACTGTTGTGCATTGATTGTTTTAGTTATGACAATAAACCAATGTGTAGCGCATTCTCAGCTGTTTGTTCAGACTGTCATGCCTTGATCGTTGTAGTTATGACAATCAACAAATGTGTAGCGCATTCTCAGCTGTTTGTTCACAGACTGTTGTGCATTGATTGTTGTAGTTATGACAATGAACCAATGTGTAGCGCATTCTCAGCTGTTTGTTCACAGACTGTCGTGCCTTGATTGTTGTAGTTATGACAATGAACCAATGTGTAGCGCATTCTCAGCTGTTTGTTCACAGATTGCCATGCCTTGATTGCTGTAGTTATGACAATCAACAAATGTGTAGCGCATTCTCAGCTGTTTGTTCACAGACTGTCGTGCCTTGATTGTTGTAGTTATGACAATCAACAAATGGGTAGCGCATTCTCAGCTGTTTGTTCACAGACTGTCGTGCCTTGATTCTTGTAGTTATGACGATCAACAAATGTGTAGCACATTCTCAACTGTTTGTTCACAGACTGTCGTGCCTTGATTGTTGTAGTTATGACAATGAACCAATGTGTAGCGCATTCTCAACTGTTTGTTCACAGACTGTTGTGCCTTGATTGTTGTAGTTATGACAATCAACAAATGGGTAGCGCATTCTCAGCTGTTTGTTCACAGACTGTCGTGCCTTGATTGTTGTAGTTATGACGATCAACAAATGTGTAGCACATTCTCAGCTGTTTGTTCACAGACTGTCGTGCCTTGATTGTTGTAGTTATGACAATGAACCAATGTGTAGCGCATTCTCATCTGTTTGTTCACAGACTGTTGTGCATGGATTCTTGTAGTTATGACAATGAACCAATGTGTAGCACATTCTCAACTGTTTGTTCACAGACTGTCGTGCCTTGATTGTTGTAGTTATGACAATGAACCAATGTGTAGCGCATTCTCAACTGTTTGTTCACAGACTGTTGTGTCTTGATTGTTGTAGTTATGACAATCAACAAATGTGTAGCGCATTCTCAGCTGTTTGTTCACAGATTATCGTGCCTTGATTGTTGTAGTTATGACAATCAACCAATGTGTAGCGCATTCTCAGCTGTTTGTTCACAGACTGCCGTGCCTTGATTGTTGTAGTTATGACAATCAACAAATGTGTAGCGCATTCTCAGCTGTTTGTTCACAGACTGTCGTGCCTTGATTGCTGTAGTTATGACAATCAACCAATGTGTAGCGCATTCTCAGCTGTTTGTTCACAGACTGTCGTGCCTTGATTGTTGTAGTTATGACAATAAACCAATGTGTAGCGCATTCTCAGCTGTTTGTTCACAGACTGTCGTGCCTTGATTGTTGTAGTTATGACAATCAACAAATGTGTAGCGCATTCTCAGCTGTTTGTTCACAGACTGTCGTGCCTTGATTGTTGTAGTTATGACAATAAACCAATGTGTAGCGCATTCTCAGCTGTTTGTTCAGACTGTCGTGCCTTGATTGTTGTAGTTATGACAATCAACCAATGTGAAGCGCATTCTCAGCTGTTTGTTCAGACTGTCGTGCCTTGATTGTTGTAGCTATGACAATCCACCAATGTGTAGCGCATTCTCAGCAGTTTGTTCACAGACTGTTGTGCCTTGATTGTTGTAGTTATGACAATCCACCAATGTGTAGCGCATTCTCAGCAGTTTGTTCACAGACTGTTGTGCATTGATTGTTGTAGTTATGACAATCAACCAATGTGTAGCGCATTCTCAGCTGTTTGTTCACAGACTGTTGTGCATTGATTGTTGTAGTTATGACAATCAACCAATGTGTACCTCATTCTCAGCTGTTTGTTCACAGACTGTCGTGCCTTGATTGCTGTAGTTATGACAATCAACCAATGTGTAGCGCATTCTCAGCTGTTTGTTCACAGACTGTTGTGCATGGATTGTTGTAGTTATGACAATCAACCAATGTGTAGCGCATTCTCAGCTGTTTGTTCACAGACTGTTGTGCATTGATTGGTGTAGTTATGACAATCAACCAATGTGTAGCGCATTCTCAGCTGTTTGTTCACAGACTGTTGTGCATTGATTGTTGTAGTTATAACAATCAACCAATGTGTAGCGCATTCTCAGCTGTTTGTTCACAGACTGCCGTGCCTTGATTGTTGTAGTTATGACAATGAACCAATGTGTAGCGCATTCTCAGCTGTTTGTTCACAGACTGTCGTGCCTTGATTGCTGTAGTTATGACAATCAACAAATGTGTAGCGCATTCTCAGCTGTTTGTTCACAGACTGTCGTGCCTTGATTGCTGTAGTTATGACAATCAACAAATGTGTAGCGCATTCTCAGCTGTTTGTTCACAGACTGTAGTGCCTTGATTGTTGTAGTTATGACAATGAACCAATGTGTAGCGCATTCTCATCTGTTTGTTCACAGACTGTCGTGCATTGATTGTTGTAGTTATGACAATGGACCAATGTGTAGCGCATTCTCAGCTGTTTGTTCACAGACTGTTGTGCATTGATTGTTGTAGTTATGACAATCAACCAATGTGTAGCGCATTCTCAGCTGTTTGTTCACAGACTGTTGTGCATTGATTGTTGTAGTTATGACAATCAACCAATGTGTAGCTCATTCTCAGCTGTTTGTTCACAGACTGTCGTGCCTCGATTGCTGTAGTTATGACAATCAACCAATGTGTAGCGCATTCTCAGCTGTTTGTTCACAGACTGTTGTGCATGGATTGTTGTAGTTATGACAATCAACCAATGTGTAGCGCATTCTCAGCTGTTTGTTCAGACTGTTGTGCATTGATTGGTGTAGTTATGACAATCAACCAATGTGTAGCGCATTCTCAGCTGTTTGTTCACAGACTGTTGTGCATTGATTGTTGTAGTTATGACAATCAACCAATGTGTAGCGCATTCTCAGCTGTTTGTTCACAGACTGTTGTGCATTGATTGTTGTAGTTATGACAATCAACAAATGTGTAGCGCATTCTCAGCTGTTTGTTCACAGACTGCCGTGCCTTGATTGTTGTAGTTATGACAATCAACAAATGTGTAGCGCATTCTCAACTGTTTGTTCACAGACTGTTGTGCATTGATTGGTGTAGTTATGACAATCAACCAATGTGTAGCGCATTCTCAGCTGTTTGTTCACAGACTGCCGTGCCTTGATTGTTGTAGTTATGACAATCAACCAATGTGTAGCGCATTCTCAGCTGTTTGTTCACAGACTGTCGTGCCTTGATTGCTGTAGTTATGACAATAAACCAATGTGTAGCGCATTCTCAGCTGTTTGTTCACAGACTGTAGTGCCTTGATTGTTGTAGTTATGACAATGAACCAATGTGTAGCGCATTCTCATCTGTTTGTTCACAGACTGTCGTGCCTTGATTGCTGTAGTTATGACAATCAACAAATGTGTAGCGCATTCTCAGCTGTTTGTTCACAGACTGTAGTGCCTTGATTGTTGTAGTTATGACAATGAACCAATGTGTAGCGCATTCTCAGCTGTTTGTTTCGCCGACTGTCAGACAGGAAATAATAACAATAAGGAATTCCTAAATTACACTGCAATTGTACTTTTTAGGTGGAAGGTAGATTTGCAGCCTTTCATTTGAGATTGATTATGCTACTTATCTTAGTCAATAAACTTAGTCTGTGTGCTTTTAACCAAAAGTGATATGACCTGCCAAAATATGACTTTTTACATGAGTTCAGTGTTATGGGAGAACAGGAGTCCGATTCAGTCAACAAGCCATCTATTGTGATTGATTGATTGATTGTTTGGTGTTTTACGCTGCACTCCGCGACAAGATTATTTCACTTATATGGCGGCGTTGCCAGTTTTATTGTGGGAGGAAACCGGGCTCTATGGCCGGAGGAAACCCATGACCTTCCGTTGGTAACTAGCAACCATCATCCAGTGTGAGTGTATAACTATATATAATGTTTATGAATAACAATAATATCAAAGCCGCTTGCTTTGAAAAAATAGTAAACCATTTTGTCTTTAATATTTGAATTAAAACATATTATTTAAAATAGTTATCTAACCGTTCCTATGGCAGTTCTTTCACAGCAATCTAAAGGTCTTAATATGCAAGATTTACACAAAACTCCATAACATATCCTAAGATATTTTACATTAAGGATTTAAAAAAACGCAGTTCAAGTGAATATGTCTGGAATGAATAAGTCCTGAATTGAGCCATGTTTGACCCAATCTAAAAAGCCTTTGATTCCGTTACTAGTTCAGTTCATTTATCAATTCTTAATACATGTAGATAAGGCATGAAGATTTATATGGAAAACTTTTACCAAATATTCCTGTTGGGATAAGCCTTGCCACAAACTTAGTATAACCAGTATTATGAAATAAAATGATATTTTGCAATAATGTATCAGTCTCTGTTTGCAGGCCACAGAAGAGCAATCAAATTCGTTTGTTTGTTACAAATTTTCTTTGCTTTTCTGTGCAGCTTCCTCTAGCTGTAACTTTCTGTTTTGAAAAGCCATTTGACTTCGAGCAAAAAGATTGGACTGAAGAGAGTAGCCGTAGTTGTGTTCTTTCAGGTATTTTTCTAAGCTTGTTCTGTAGACTTGGAAAGATAAGGGATTGTAGTCCAAACCATCAGGTTTTTTCATTGTCTGGAAAAATTCTGCCAAGTAACCGTCCAATTCTGTTGGAGGAATTTCCAGAATCTTCCGTCTGTCTGATGTTGATTTCTGCCATAACCAACGCTCAAAGTTCCGAACCACAGCAGCCATGTTTCTCTGTGTGGAGTTAGGTCGTTGACTATGCTGGATAGCCTCGTCCCGGCCAGGTGTGCTCTGCCTCCTATAGTGCCCAAGTGGACCCTGACCCGACGCTCCGTTAACTAACAAACAAAACAACAACAGCTGTTGAACTTTTCATGAACTTTCTTCTGTTTTCTAGATTCTATAAACCTAGAGTGAGTGAGTGATTGATTTGGGTTGATATATTTCTGTTAAACAAAATTTAGAAACTATCAGAGCTTTTAAACAAGAGATCAGTGAACTGATCTTAGCCCACCATAGAACACTATCAGAAAGTGAGGCTGCTTATAAACGGATCGCAAATTTGATATGTGAAATTTATTTCTTCAGTTAGTGGGTGGCTGGACAAGAACAAAGTTTCTTCGGTAGATAGTGGCTGTTATCTGAAAACTCAAAACCAACTTTCTTCAAGGAGGCCGCACATTAACGCTACTTACCGGAGCTATATGTACTTGCACACAGGCCAGTCAGTGATATCGCTTGTTAGAGTCCTGTACACAATTAAAATTTACAAAATCCAAAACGATTGTACACATGTTACCAAGATGCATTGAGTGTTTGTTTACAAATCAAAAGATAATGTATATCTGTCAAAAATAGCCCGTGAAAAGTGAAGAACGGGCGACGTATCACTCGTCTGATGAGTAAAAATTTAAACATGACGAAAGTCAGTTTAAAAATTAATGGCCAAAAATGTCCCGATTCGTTCAGAAATCGTTCAGAATCGTTTCATTTCATTTTGAAATATTCCTTCCTTTCAGACTCCGAAAAATACCATATGGATCTTCTTAAGTGTCTTAGGAAACACTCTCCTTTAAAAATATTTATTATTGTTACATTTTTGGAAAGAATTTAGGCGTTTAAAATCCAAACTCGAGAAGGCCATTTTACCGACTTCGAACAAGCCGTGATGGCCGGCAACATGCATAGATAATATAAAGTTCTGTTTCTTATAGTCGCCCTTGGAAATCTGAAAGGGGTCGATTTTGATACGTTTTAAAATGAGACAAGGATTGCAATTTCACTCTGAGGTTTAATAAAGCTCCGATAAATGCCTTTTTTCCACTACTCTGGACTAGGAAATTCCAAAATAACGTCCTCAGTGCCAAAAATAGCTTATTTGTCTTTAACTGGGCCATGCTTTTAAAATGCCTGGTAGGGGCCCTGTGATTGACAGCGGGAACTCGCACTAGCTAATTTCACATCCCGATTTTAGCACTTTTTAATCATAGATATTTAAATATCTCACTCACTGTCAGTATATTGGAGACAAGGAAATATATATTAAGATCTGAAGCTGTAAATATAAGGAATTCCACAAGCTTTTATTGTCAAATTTAACATTTTCTTGTTATATACGTATGCTTGAAGTGTCCGTTCTCACCTAGACAAGTTGGAAGTTATCAGTGAATTGCGCGTCCGTTTAAGTAAATTAAACCTCTTTAACCGTTTGATTGATTGGCAAAACAAAACACAAAGCAACCAACAGATGCAACATGTGATTTTATTTGTGCATTTTCAAAATCAGTTGAAGTTGTAAGAAAAAATAACCATACAGCGTCAGTGGGGTTTTAGCCGACTTTTCTGCTGTCGCCATACGATGTCTTCGGTAATGAAGCAGGCTAGCACTCTAACGCCAAATGGCGACAGCGGTACCGAATGTGTTAAATGAAAACGTCAACGACGAAAAAAATACATGTTTCATAACTTGACCATATGAGGAAGCAACACAAAAAAAATTCATCAAGATCCGCCTGGTAGTTTAGTTGAGTCCGCGATCACAAACTATGTAGATAGAAATCACAGAAAAAGCTACCGGCCGCCATTTTGGATATGCAAATGAGCAGCGAGTGCATAACAAGGCCAAAGGGTTAACCTGCGAATAACATTTTACGAACATCCTTTCATTACTTTAGAACAGTGATAAAAAAATAATGGCCAGTGGCCGCCATTTTGAATATGCAAATGACCAAAAAAGTGCATAGTGTGCAACGAGACCATAGGGCTAACATGCGTAAATTAGTTTACGAAAATCCTAGCCTTTCTTTACTTTAGGAGAAAAGTGACAAAAAGAAGAAAAACAAAATGGTCGCCCAGCGGCCATTTTAATATGCAAATGAGCAAAAAAATACATAGTACGCAACGAGGCCATAGGGTTAACCTGCGTACAAAGTTTTACGAAGATCCTCTGATTACTTTAGGAGAAAAGTGATAAAAAGTAGAACAAGAGATCAGTAAAACTGATCCAGGCGACCACCATAGAACACTATCAGAAAGTGAGGCTGCTTGTAAACGGATCGCAAAGTTGATATGTGAAATTTATTTCTTCGGTTGGTGGTTGGCTGGACAAGAACAAAGTTTCTTCGGTAGATAGTGGCTGTTATATGAAAACTCAAAACCATCTTTCTTCAAGGAGGCACGATACTTACCGGAGCTACATAATACATGTGTACATTGTATGCACACAGGCCAGTCAGTGATATCGCTTGTTTGAATCCTGTACACAATTAAAGGCACACTTGCCGCGAAAATCAGGAATATTGTTTACATTAAAAAAGAAAGACCGTATTCTGTATTTTTCCCAGACAATATAAGTTAGGAACTTTCTATTTTTATCAAAATTTAAAAGTTTGGACGTCACTTTGTATTTTTAATTTGAATTTGAAAATTTGAATTGTTACGTACCCGGAACGTAAACAAACCGATCTGCCCCCTATTGGCGATTTTATGTTTCAGTCGAGTGAGTGAACTAACGGCACAGTGTAATTTTACGTAGGCCTATTTATCTGAGAAATACAGACTGACGATCGGTTAACAGCGACTGGAAAACCTGCTGGTACATGTAATTGTTTGAGTGTAAACCACAGATACAAAGGCCTGAAAGGAGGGTAATCCAACACGAAAGTTGACCGACACTGATCGTTGTTGTTGTAATCAGGCTTCGATTCTTCGTTTGTTTTTCACCCCATTTTTACAGTCTAAAGCTAACTAGACATGTTTTATGTGTCCTATGTTTAAGTTTAGTGGTATTAGTCGTAGTAAGCTCATGTAAATTGGTTTTCTTAGCAAATTTAAACAGGCTACGGCGGCAAGTGTGCCTTTAAAATTTACAAAATCCACTACGATTGTACACATGTTACTAAGATGCATTTAGAGTTTGTTTACAAATCAAAAGATAATGTATATATCTGTCAAAACAGCCCGTGAAAAGTGAAGAATGGGCTACGTATCATTCGTCTGATGCGTAAATATTTACACATGACGAAAGGCAGTTTAAAAATTAATGGCCAAAAATGTCCCGATTCGTTCAGAAATTAGTAAACTCTTATAAAAAAAATCTTTATGCACGATTTGATGTAAATATATGATTGAATAAACACATTTCAGTTACTTTATTGGTAAATAGCATTTACAATTGCGAAGTCAGTTGCTGTACATAGCTGCCTGAATGCAAATTCTATCGGCAAAATAGTGATTGTACGTTGCCGTGTATTTCATTTCATTTTGAAATATTCCTTCCTTTCACACTCCGAAAAATACAATATGGATCTTTTTAAGTGTCTTAGGGAACACTCTCCTTTAAAAATATTTATTATTGTTACATTTTTGGAAAGAATTTAGGCGTTTAAAACCCAAATTCGAATAGGCCATTTTACCAGCTTCGAACAAGCCGTGGCGGCCGGGAACAGGCATATTGATAAACCATTTCTTGTACTTATAGTTATAGTCGCCCTTAGAAATCTGAAAGGAGTTGATTTTTATACGTTTTAAAATGACCCGAGGATTGCAATTTCACTCTGGGGTTTATAAAAGCTCCGATAAATGTCTTGTTTTTCACTACTCTGGACTCGGAAATTCCAAAATATCGTCATCAGTGCCAAAAATAGCTTATCTGTCTTTAACTGGGTCGTGTTTTTAAAATGCCTGGTAGGGGCCCTGTGATTGACAGCGGGAAATCGCACTAGCAAACTGATTTCACCACCCGATTTTAGCACTTTTTAATCGTATATATTTAAATATCTCACCCATAGTCAGTATATTGGAGACAAGGAAATATATATTAAGATCTGAAGCTGTAAATATGAGGAATTCCTTTTCTTGTTATATACGTATGATTGAGGTGTCCGTTCTAACCTAGACAAAGTTGGAAGTTATCAGAGAATTACGCGTCCGTTAAAGTAAATTTAACCTCTTAACCGTATTCGAAGATTGAAAAAACAAAACACAAAGCAACCAACAGATGCAACATGTGATTTTATTTGCTCATTTTCAAAATTAGTTGAAGTTGTAAGAAAAAATAACCATACGGCGTCAGTGGGGTTTTAGCCGACTTTTCTGCTGTCGCCATACGATGTCTTCGGTAATGAAGCAGGCTAACATTCCAACGCCAAATGGCGACAGCGGTACCGAATGTGTTAAATGAAAACGTCAACGACGAAAAAAATACATGTTGCATAACTTGACCATATGAGGAAGCAACACAAAAAAAATTTATCAAGATCCGCCTGGTAGTTTTGTTGAGTGCGCGATCACAAACTATGTAGATAGAAATCACAGAAAAAGCTACCGGCCGCCATTTTGAATATGCAAATGAGCAGCGAGTGCATAACAAGACCATAGGGTTAACCTGCGTATAACATTTTACGAACATCCTTTCATTACTTTAGAACAGTGATAAAAAAATAATGGCCAGTGGCCGCCATTTTGAATATGCAAATGAGCAAAAAAGTGCATAGTGCACAACGAGACCATAGGGCTAACATGCGTAAATTAATTTACGAAAATCCTAGCCTTTCTTTACTTTAGGAGAAAAGTGACAAAAAGAAGAAAAACAAAATGGTCGCCCAGCGGCAATTTTAATATGCAAATGAGCAAAAAAGAACATAGTACGCAACGAGGCCATAGGGTTAACCTGCATACAAAGTTTTACGAAGATCCTCTCATTACTTTAGGAGAAAAGTGATAAAAAGTAGAAAAACAAAATGGTCGCCTAGCGGCCATTTTGATATGCAAATGAGCAAAAAAAAAAATACATGTTGCACAACTAGACCATAGGAGGAACGTGCGTGTGAAATTTAAAGAAGATCCAAATAGGACTTCTCTTGGAATCGCGGTCACAAGAGAGTAAAGCGATAAAAAATAGAAAAACAAAATGGTCGCCTAGCGGCCATTTTAATATGCAAATGAGCTCAGAAAAATAGATGTAGCACAACTAGACCATATGGGGAACCAATACAAAAACATTTCATTAAGATCGGCCTGGTGGATTTCTAGATTCCGCGATCACAAACTATGTAGGTAAAAATCACAAAATGGCTGCCAGCGGCCATTTTAATATGCAAATGAGCAAACAAACTAAATGTTGCACAACTGGACCATAGGTGGAACGTGCGTGTGAAATTTAAAGAAGATCCGACTAGGACTTCTCTTGGAATCGCGGTCACAAGAGAGAAAAGCGATAAAAAATAGAAAAAACAAAATGGTCGCCTAGCGGCCATTTTGATATGCAAATGAGCTTAGAAAAATAGATGTTGCACAACTAGACCATATGGGGAACCAATATAAAAACATTTCATCAAGATCGGCCTGGTGGATTTCTAGATTCCGCGATCACAAACTATGTAGGTAAAAATCACAAAATGGCCGCCAGCGGCCATATAATTATGCAAATGAGCAAACAAAATAAATGTTGCACAACTAGACCATAAGGGGAACATGTCTGTAAAATTTGATGAAAATCCGACCAGTAGTTCTCTTGGAATCGCGATCACAAGAAAAGTTTACAGACACCGGACGACAGACGACGGACGACGGACGACGGACGACGGACCACGGACAAAAAGCGATTTGATAAGACCACCATGAGATCATGGTGGTCTAAAAACAAAATGGTCGCCTAGCGGCCATTTTGATATGCAAATGAGCAAAAGAAATAAATGTTGCACAACTAGACCATAGGAGGAACGTGCGTGTTAAATTTAAAGAAGATCCGACTAGGACTTCTCTTGGAATCGCGGTCACAAGAGAGAAAAGTGATAAAAAATAGAAAAACAAAATGGTCGCCTAGCGGCCATTTTAATATGCAAATGAGCTCAGAAAAATAGATGTTGCACAACTAGACCATATGGGGAACCAAAACAAAAACATTTCATCAAGATCGGCCTGAAGGTTTTCTAGATTCCGCGATCACAAACTATGTAGGTAAAAATCATTTTAATATGCAAATGAGAAAACAAAATAGATGTTGCACAACTAGACCATAAGGAGAACATGTCTGTAAAATTTGATGAAAATCCGACCAGTAGTTCTCTTGGAATCGCGATCACAAGAAAAGTTTACAGACACCGGACGACGGAAGACGGACGACAGACGACGGACCACGGACCACGGACCACGGACCACGGACAAAAAGCGATTTGATAAGACCACCATGAGATCATGGTGGTCTAAAAACATTTGGATAAGACACAAGCCTCTTGTCAACAAGATGTAGTTTTAAATAATCAAGTAATGTATTATTTTCATAATGTGAATGTGTTGACCGTACACATAAAAGGGTTCGGGAGATTGTGTTGTTCTTAATTTAAATTGGTATAAATGGAGAAACTTTGGTAAAAAACAAGCAAGATGTGACAAGCTGTTTTTGATGATTAATTGAGCGATTTATATTTTACGCCAAACTCAAGATTATTTCACGTACATGGTAGTGTTAGCAGGTTTATCGGGGAGGAAACTGTGCTCTTAGCCCAGAGAAATTTAACCCCTGGTGAATAACTAGCAGAGTTCTTCCACATCAGGTAATCAAGTAAAAGATCAACTCTGAAATCTTTACTTTTTTCTTTGGACTCATAAGTGCCTTTGATTGATTGATTGTTTGGTGTTTTACGCCGTGCTCAAGATTATTTCAGTTATATGGCGACACAGTGAGATAAATCGCAGTTGCAATGACATCATACATGTATCTCTTCACATACATACTCTAGGCTTCCATTGTCACTTGATAGCTTCGAGAAACTAGCCCCTGATGCCACAAAGATGTTTTGAAGAAAAAAATGTACAAGACCACTGGGAAAATAGGTTGTAAATTTCTTATCACACAAAATCAACCAATTTGCCACCAAATGAAATGATCAGATTTTAATGTTACATGTAATATAATATGTAAACCATATCAAGAAAGAAAAGATATTTCTTCCCTACAAATGATAATAAATTACATGATGATCTTGAAGTTTTATAGTTCTTCTGATTAACAACTAAAAAGGAAATGTTCAGGGCGCAAACTTTAACATTTTAATGCAACTCAGACTCCAGGCCTGAAGCTATTCCAATTTTTTAAACAAGTAGATTTGGATCAAAGATAGTTAAGCTCAGTATTTGAAATATGGCTAACTCCATGTCCTTATCATATGAAGAATAACAAATGTAAGTTCCAATCATCATCAAGTAAAATAATGAATTAGTAAATTAACCGACACTGATTGACCCGGAAAAATTCTGGGCCAGGGTGAGAATCGTACTCATGACTTAAGGTTACCGTCCCACCGCTCTACCAACTGATTTGGTTGATAACACATGTCAAATCTAAAACAAACACATCCAAAGTCCTTGAGATCACAGATTATTACAGACTGTCTGTTCTAGGTGAGATTGGCCTTGGCTTTACCCGACTCCAGCCGGAGTCTACGGGTTTTAAAAGCTAGTTGACTTTTGGTAAACTCCGATGAGAACAGAATTGAATAGGGATAGTTTTGTTCTTTGAGATATTTTTCTAGACTGGATCTGTATACACTAAGAGAGTCTGGGGTATAGTCCCCGCCTGTTAACTTCTTCACTGTGGTGAAAAACTCGGCTAAATAAGCGTCAAGAGCACTGGCCTCAATATCCTCAATACGGCGGTCATCTCGAACAGGCAGACGCTCTAACCAACGTTGGAAATTACGTACCACGGCATTGATGTTTCTCCGCGTGGATGTAATCCGCTTGTTGGTTTCGGAGTAAGGGACAGCCGGTGCACTGCGTGCAACTGACAAAGAAACAAGGATAGAAAATTGGTTCAGGTTGAATTATGGAACCAATACAAAAGATGATGGTTTATTTGGCATATTATCCACTACATGTGCAAGATATTTTTACTAACACCAATATAAAAGACTATTAATATGGAAGAAACTGTCTTTTTCTTAATCTTGGCCAGATTTGATTCGCTGACAGCCATATCTCAGGAACCCTACAGTGTACTTCTCACATACATGTAGACTATAATAACTGACAATAATATCTCAAAGAAATAATGAAGGTGAACTCGCCGCATTAGCTTTACTGGCATGTGTGAAGACAGTTGGTTTCTAGATACACTGTACATGTATAATCAGTAGAATACCTTAATACAAACCCAGGCATATTATATCAAAAATACACTGTGTCCATTCTATGCCAGTGCCATCTATTTTTGATTACTTTTCATTACTTCAAGTCTTTTTGTTTTAATTTTAAAATCCTAAATTTATCTGAAGACTTTGAAGTTGCCACCCACAAATCGAAGCCTGCTTTACAGATTTTGTCCCCAAAATATGTCTACATCTAGCTACTAAAAACAACAAAAATGATTAAACTCATTTAGTGCACTAGAGATCAGGCTCATGGTTTGTGAAAATTTTTAAAATTTTGACAAATAGAAACTTGCAAACTGCTTCTGCCTGGCATAAATACAGGAAACTGTCTGTTATTTTAATGTAAACGGAATAATGGAACTTTGGGGTGAGAGTGCTTTTCACAAGTTACGACAACATATTTAAATACTCTACACTTAAAGTAAAAACTTCTGGACTTAAATCACTATAAATGTACATGTAAGACTGCTTCAACCCAAATCTACAGGGACGGCAATATAGACTAAAAGAGAATATTACAAAATGCAATATGCCATATTATGCATCTGAAGATGTCATAAATGGTTGATGACACACCTTCTGCGCATAAGGTATATGTTGTGAAAGAATTGTAAAGATCTGATCAAAAGTTATGGAGCGTATGGGAACCTACATGTAGCATGGAGAGCACAGGTGATACCATAAATATAATACAAACAACTTTTTTAAAGTAGGGCGACTAAAAAGACCTGGGCACATGTAAAGCCAGCTTAATTTTACTGTCGTCAAATTTAATCAAACAAAAAAAAATCATAATTTACAAAAAATATGTAACATGTGAATGTAGCAATAAAATGAGGGTCAAACGTTCACAGTTTTCTTGACAAAAAAGTAATTCCAGTATTATTATTTACAAATAATCTGTGACTGTTTTCTGCTGTGGACTAAACAATGGGATATAAAGGAAAACATTCCTGATTTGGTGCACACTGATGGTCATTGGCTTATAGGCTGTTAACAGGTTTGTAAGAAGAGGAAGCTGTGAAGCCCAAATAAACCCTATCATTTTTTGAGTACCTGCCAGCATTTCTTAAACCCTAATCACAAGAAAATAGGTAAAACAATTAAAATTAGTTTGCTATTTTTTTTTAATGAGGCTCAATTTCAGATGACTAGCGATGCAGACTCAACGCTTATTTTAATTGACTATTTAGAAACATGGATATATTACAAAAAAGCGACATATCAAAGATGGCTTGTGTTGGTGTAAGCACCTAGCACTCTATAAAGCATTCATCCTAGGGTGTCCAATTCTTTTTTTCGACCCTTTAAACGTCAAAATTAGACAGCACAGTAATTCAACATGGCTAGAATACAAAAATAAGTCACTTTAAAGTGGCATGAGCTGGCAAAATTCACACCTTTTCCATAATTTGTGATCATCATGACAGTAACAGGCTTTGAAAGTCACTGAAAAACTAAATGATTGGCTTTGGAATGAGGAGAATCCATACAGTATGTGGCCTGTACGAACGGAAAACGTGTTCGAAAAGTAAACAAAATTTAAATAACCGGGACGACCATTCATTTATTCTAAGCCAAAGTTAGTTCAAAACAATACTTCATCGTACATTTTCGAGACTAAAAGCACTAAAAAGCTTCTGAATTATAAGTCTTGAGAAAAATAACCAAAAAATTTCAACATTCTGTTTTAACGTCAAAATATCAACATTTTGGCAGCTCATGCCACTTTAGCATTGTACATGTAGCTACAATTGACACCTTATTTATGGATCTGGGATGAAATTTATACATGTTACTCTAGCCACGTACATGTAACACTGGATTGGAATAATCAGGCAAATTAGAAACAGCCCCAATAAATTCTTTCACTAAAACTACAATATGCTAGAGCTGCAACGATACACTGATCCAACAATATGATACACTATCTCAATGCAGGATTGGCAATAAGATACATATCGAAATAGATCTCGATATTTTCCTGATGGCCTTGCCCGACAAGGGATATTTATAATCATCCTTCATAAAAATATCTTAAGGCCCATTTGCAGGGATAGAAGTTATCTCCCCTTAGTTTACAAGGCGGAGGATTGATTGATTGATTGTTTGGTGTTTTACGCCGCGCTCAAGATTATTTCACTTATATGGCGGCGTTGCCAGTTTTATTGTGGGAGGAAACCGGGCTCGATGCCCGGAGGAAACCCACGACCTTCCGTTGGTAACTGGCAACCATCCCACATAAGTCGGTCGAGTGAAAACCCAGTCAGAAAATTTTCCAATTTTTTGGACTGAGTGGGATTCGAACCCGCGACCCATTGGTGGTACAAGGCGGAGGAAAAGGCACTAATCAGGAGGTACAGATCAATAGCTTTTTTTTAAATTATGCCCATGCTTTCAGATCAAAGTGTACTAAACGGACTGTAAAAAATAACTCCCTGCGTACTGCCTATGATTACATACTATCCACCTCATGTTAGTCTTACACTCAACACGTTTATATTCACCATTGATAAATGGTTCTGGATATACTGTACAGCAGCTTTGACATTGGTTTCTATACATCCTTCTACAAAGCAAAACAAGCTCTCCACACACTGAGTTAAATATCTTGGAGAGTGGAATAGACTTCCCATTCAAAAATCATATTACAGTGTAACTTTAAATATTGAATGTTTGCTGAAACGGCATCTTATGTGTACAATTATGTATAATATTTCACAAAGGTGAGATTATTTTTGTTTCAAAAAATATATATTACGTAGATATACCAGTACTGTAACTTTCGTAAAAATTTTTTTTACAATTTGTAACAACCTAATTTCTAATAGTTGTAATTGGGATAGAACAAGTTGTACATCTCAAAAACATGAACGTATACTTAAAATATTATAAACAACTATTTTTTAATAATAAAAATTACCAAGACTTCAAAGATGTTCTGGATAGTCGAGCAAGTAAAACCCTGTTCAACAGTAAAAACCAAGCACAGTTCAATATGTCATGCTCATTTAAAAACTGGCATAAAAAGGGTAAAAAAAAAATATGGAACATGTGTGAGCAGTCTTCTGAATTTATCTATTATCAGTGTTACTAAACCGTGTTCCGATAATGTGAAAAACTTTACATGTACATGTACATGTATGTAGGTATTATTTGAAGCATATTTCACGTATTAAAATATTAAACTTCTCCGTATTTCGCCCACTTTTCTTCATGTAAACTTGATCAAACAGTAAATACCAGTATCATCTTACATGTAGCTAACTATAACCAGAAGTCATATTCAGGGCATTAATGCTTTGTGACCCAAAGAACACCTTAAATTATTTCACTTATATGGCGGCATTGCCAGTTTTATTGTGGGAGGAAACCGGGCTCTATGCCCGGGGGAAACCCCCGACCTTCCGTTGGTAACTGGCAACCATCCCACATGGGTCGTTCGAGTGAAAACCCAGTCAGAAAATTTTCCAATTTTTTGGGACTGAGTGGGATTCAAACCCACGACCCATTGGTGGAAGGCTGTTCGAATTGAGCGTCCAACGCTCTATCTACTGAGCCCCGGAGGCCCCCTAAAGTTTCTGAAGAACACATATAGTTGAAAATGAGACAAGAAGCCTTGTTTGGAACGATTTGAGTCGAAATGGAGATATCAGTCGCGTGCTCGATAAAGCTTTATAGGAACTAATGCATTCTCCGAACTGCAATTACGGGGATTGCCGATAGATATGATAGTCTGGTATATTAAGCGGAGAATTAATTTATTTTCGGATTTGAAATTACGCCACCGTTGACAATCTCAAAAATCTACTGAAGCAGGCTGAGGATGGCCAGTGCCCTGAATATGGGCCCAGGGGTAATGCGACCTTTCACACTTCCCCATTCATAGACTTCTGCCAGACCCCTCGCTAGGCGTTTTTAGAGGGGCGCAGCGCCCTGCCCCTTATTTCTCCCGCCCCTGTGCCCTTTCATTGCGCCCTTTGTGCCCCAAAGACCAAGTATGACTACCCACTGTCTCCACATCAGTCCTTCCCTGACCAAAATTTATTTAACTGCTGTCAAAAACGTGTACAACACCAACACATTACACACTTCCATTCAGGTCAATTATTCCGGAAATTCAGCTTCCCACAATGCATCAGTCATTGATGCTCTCCTTGCAGACATACGTGTTATGAGAGAAAAACAGACATATGCTACGGAGAGTCAACCTCATTCCCATGGGCCACTTGTTGTGGCGGGTATTGCATCACTTCAACATGTCTGAAAATAGTGACCTCGTTCACCGTAATAATTTACCAGGGGAAAGTGCCTAACATCAAGCACTGCACAGTCTTCAAATGGTGGATAGAATTCACTCAAATAAAAGAAGTTAATAATAGAATTTAGCCCCCTGCCTGGACACAGAAAGGTGCCATTGCCAAAGGTATTCAGTTGAATCGATTGTACAACAACAACAACAACAACACGATCCTCTTTATCAAATGAAATCGTGTTACAGTTGGAGTTTAAGGCAAACGAAAAAGAGACACACAAACACATTAGAAATTGTACAAAATACTAGAAATAGAGGATAGTTTGGGACATTTTGAAAGAAATTTGACAGTTTCATAGCAATTAGTTTTGGATTTTTTTTATTGGATTGTTACACCGCCAAGTTCAGCAAACACTGTCTACAGCCAGTCAATGTCACATTCGCAGTGTCAAACTTCATTTAAAACTTTAATTTGTACTAATAATTTGTTAAGAGTGTTTTCTGATAAAAACACCCCAAGGCAACTTAGCATTAATGATACATTGCAAAAAATACCCTACTAGAATTATGCCTATAAAAATTAAATAGATTTAAAAAATGGACTTTCCCTGCATTTTTAATTTCATAAAGTGGATTACACAATTTTCCTATTGCCATTCCCTACTCTTGTTATTATCCCAGCAGAAATGGCTTAAGAAGTTTAAGGTATCATAGTTAGACCAAAACATTGAACCTAATGAAAAAACTACCAACGTATTTTTTTTTTCTTTCCTAAAAGTAAAATTGAATAAGAATCAATCTGCATGTAAGTGGCTATCAGTTTTGCAATTTCACTACCATATAAATTAAGACGTTCAGTGAGACGCTCAGGCCAAATGAAGTAATCGACGATCAGGTGCCCCTTTTTCTCTTAAAGTGCCCTTTTTTTTTGGACAGCACCCTGCCCCTCCCAAATCCTAGCTAGGGGTGCTATAACTCATGCGACCCTAGTTCGGTATACGTCGATTTTGTGGCTGTCTTGATTATCTGACTTGCGTTATATACAACATGATGCTAGGTTATCGTAATTCTTTCAGAGTACGTTAGTACATATTTGACTGTAAGTTTGATGACTGTTGTTTACAATGTAATTAGGCTTTTTTCCATCCAGTATTTACATATAGAATATACATGTATTCACTAGATGAAACAACAGCAACAAGTACATGTACAGTGCTCTATTCACTGTGCGCAGTTTGGTTAATGAACCGATTACAAAACATTGCTATCAGTTTTGGCACTACTAATCACAGTTCCGCCATTGAATGAGAGTACATGTACATCATTCAAGTAGTATTAAATCACTTTTACTATGAACTTAATGAATAACTACAAATCCAGGGCTGTATTGTATCTATTCCCAAGATTTTATGATATCACGGCACCTGAGATGTTTGTTGGTAAAGCTTTGTTCAATTTGTAGTTTGACCTCCTGGCATGTCAACAGAGCGTACATTTGAACCAAGTCAGTTCACAAACGCAGATATCATGATCACCATTGGAGTGTTCCCCTACTAAATGCCTATAAATGACATCTCTGCCAAGTCAACATGCCATGCACAAACGTTCTAAGATGCTCAGACGCATTACATGTAAATGAAATGCCTTCATGGATTTATAAATTTGTTAACGCCATAAAGGGACCACTCAAGGTTTAACTGACCTTTTCAAATCCATAGGATAGTGGTAACATTTAACATTTAATCCACTGTACCTACTGAAACACACACTTAGCATTTTGTCCCAGTAGTGAAGGCAGTGTAATAATCTCTAGGCCAGCACTGATGACAATAGAAACAAAACATCCTGTTTCCAAAGTCAACTACTGACCATGTATACTAAGCGGTGCATTTTGAAAATTTTGATGTAATCTGCATGGCTGAAGGGGCTTTACCATTCTATTTCAGAAATTCGACAAAAGAATTATTGACGTAGGTATACCAATACTTGTGCAAATTTTGTGGCAGAGTTCATATTATAATTCAGGCATCTTGCAGTCAAAAAGGAGATGTTGTAAAAGTGGTATGAGCTGCTAAAATTCCTTTTTTCATTAGTTCTGAATTTCCCGCAAATGCTACATTTAACATAAATTGATATTGAAATAAAGAAAATTGCTTGAGTCTGATGACCTTTGTTTTTTGTTAATTCAAGCCTGACTTACCTCAAAACACTACTAGTTTTTTTGTATAATTTGAACACCTCTGACAAAAAAATAGCTATATTATTACAGCTCGTGGTTTGTTAAAATAATACAGCCGAAATACAAATTTAGGTCACTCGAGATATTTCTAAATTCGATTTATAAACAACCCAGAATTTCAACTGCAAGAATGGTAGAGCTCCTTCATGTTTAAAGGGGAGATAATTACAGTAAGTCGACTTACCAGTAGAGTTATCTTCCTTTTCTGCTGTCACCTGACCTAACCAGGAATTCTGACGTTCTGATAACTCAGCTGATGGAGTAAGTCCTAAAGAACCCAAAATATTTTCTGAAGTGGCAAGATCTGTTTCTGTAGAAGCTCTTATGTGACTTTGACTGGAAGTGGAAGGACTGGAACTGGTGGGAGCCAAACGGCTTATTTTTGATAAATGACCTGAATTTGAACCATCATTTGAAAGTCTTTTTCTGGAAGATGACTGGATATAATCGGCTGTTTCTTGTTCTGTATTGTCTATATGATGTTGTGAAAGATACAAACTAGAGTCCTCATGTTCCTCTTTTACCACAATATATTCATCATCCTCTTCCGGACACTCAACCATTTCCGGATCATAAGAGTTTGGTTTTTGGTTAGATGGGAAAACTGGTTGTCGTGAACTTTGTAGGAAGGGACTTCTGGACTTTGGTGTGCTGTGAGAAGACTGGGTCTTTTCAAACAGTGAGGTGGGTAGGGATGCAGGAGATGGGGGCAGGACACCTTTCATCCAAGGAGGTTCGGGTTTCTCACCAGAACAATCTAAAAATATAGAAACATAGATAATAAGATTGATTGTTTTACAGACTTACATGTATACGGGGGTTGCCCGGTTTAGCGATGGAAAAACCAGGGAGCTGTTTCTCTACACATTTACGCCAGTCGTAAACTTTGCGCCTGGTCGTAATGTTGAGGGTATATGTTGCCATGGTAGTTACGCCTTGCATTGGACTTACGCCGGTCTTAACTTTGTTGAGAAACAACCCCCAGGTGAGTTATTTAATAAAAGGCATTTACCGACTAGCGTTAAAATATCCGACACAATGGTAATGTTAAAGCATGTTCATTTACATGTAATTCAATGATGTGCACTGTAGTTATCCTACTTTATGAAATAAAACCCTTAGTGTCCGTTTCAAAGAGAAGTCTTATTTCTACATGTAAATGGGTATCATACTATAGAGATTCAGCATGATGGCAAACCTGAACGGATTATTAACAATTCATGTACTTCACAATAATTTTTGGTTCTATGCCTGGAGGAAACAGTCAACAACCTACTGGTTATCCATATAGCATATAATAAGAAAATCGTCCACAATGTATAAAATATGTAACATTACTTCGGGTGCATGATGGTGAAGGGGATACCTGCAGGCATTTCATTTCATGGACCAGCTTTAAGAAAGTCAAATAGCTCATGAAGCCCTTGGTTGATTGAATGATTGATTGATTGGAAGTTACACTCATGAATACTTTACATAGTGAAGCCTAAATGCTAAATAGCTGGAAAGATTGATGGTCAAAACCTTTAAAACTTGTATTCACGCATTGTCAGACATCTTGGGGAGGCAACCAGCTGACTTGCTGTACCACATAGAGAAATCCTTACTACCAAACATTCCCAATGGAACAAACAAGCAGAAACCCATGCAATTTCCCGCTGTTTCTTTGGACTAAATAAGATTTCAATTTGTGGCCAATCATACAAACACTAATTCTGAATGAGAAAAATGGTTGTTTATTAACAGGGCCGTTTCTAGAAAAAAAATCCAGCTTCCGATCCCAAACTCAAGTAAAGGAAAATTTTACAAATATTGGTCAACTTACAACAAAAAGGAATTCCAAAATCTAACCTTTTCAAAGAAACAAACATTTAAATAACATCAGACCTTCAGTCTTCAGTTTAGTAGACGATGAGTCTTCGCGCGAAAGCAGATCACATGCTACAAACACTTACTATACAGAGCAGTCAGAAGACGGTACGCTTATTTTTGTTAATTAATTTTATTTCTTTTGCTTGTTTATTTACTTTATTATATGTTTGAGATTGCTGCTATCCACATAGTCTGTGCAACTGATAAAATCATTGTCTATATTTTTTTTCGAAAGCACAATCTGTCCCGCGTTTCCGGAGCCTCTGGTACTAAAACTTTGCAGCACTCTGCAGATAATCAGTGAATTAGGCCCCAACGGGAAACTAGCAAATCAATTGGTCCCAATACTTAATTGGCCCAGCCCACCAACAGTCAATCAACCCAACAGCTATGATTGACATCTTTATAAACGTTGTATAGCGTTTGAACATTTTAGAGTGGACGAATACATAGCATGTCATTCATTGTCATGTGATATAACTTGATTGAGATGGCTGGTCCGGAGATTTCATTTTGACAAGACGTTCTTTCCTGCCATTTTCATTAAAAACTGTGACACAGACACTGTTGGTAGTCTTGATTTTTTAGGCCACTTGAGTGATAAATGCGTCTGCCTATTCATATTTTAAAAAATATACACGATACACTGATCGAAACGCAGAATGAGAATGTTCAAGAATCTGGTGGAGTCGCGGTCAAATAAGACTGTCTATACACGCCGACGACGTATATATGTAGACCAATCGGAAACTTCACTCAAGTCAAGTGACCACTTGGCAAACTAACAACGTCCGAACAATTTCTTTTTGTTTGTCCCGCTGACTACAGTTCAATGCGTGCCGGCCGTAGGGCTCTGTGTGTGTACCGTTCAACGGCGCGATGCAACTAACTCAAACGGCCTGAATACAGAGTCTCTAGTCGACTTGTGTTACAAGGCCATGTGCAAAACGTTCTTAACTTTAATAAGGGCCTATTTTTTATTCCTTTTTCATAAAATAAAGCCTCCATTTATTTTTTCTTCATTTGGTTTGGGCGCCCGACCGTTTGGGCGCCCTATCGTTTTCCGGAAGCAAAACGGTCCTAGATACGGCCCTGATTAACTCACCAAGAGATATGGACCCTTTAGCCTTGTATTCTGCCAGCTTCATATCCAACCAGACAGCAAATTGAGAGAGCAGTAGAGGTTCACTGCATAGTTCACCAATAATAGAAGCAAATTTAAACTGAACCCTCTCAAGAGATCCCATTTCTCTTCTAACAATATAAGTGTATCAATTGATGACAATCTGCAAATACAAGGAAAAAACCAAACGCTCTTAATGACGACAATCATCAATTGTAAAGAAGAAATGTTTTGATGGGGGGGGGGGGGGGGGGGGGGGGATCAATGCTTGATCAGTTGCTAACCTGGGCCCTGTCTTACAAAGCTGGCGTAAATTTGCGCATAGGCCTACAACATGGGCCTGTTGCGTCCAAAGCGTAAGTTCCTATAGTTTTAACACTGATTAACGTCTGACGTAACTTACGCCAGCTTCGTAAGACAGGGCCCAGGGAACACTAGGATGTCTGGTCTGGCGTACAATACGCCTCAGTAACTATGAGTCGTAGGCTTGGAGTTTTACCCTGCTCTGCCTTCCACGATCAGGAGTCAAAGCAGTCTAGATGTCTACAGGAAAAATAAAAACACGTGGTCAATTTGTTTGTTTTAAAATAAAAATGTGAATATAACAGTATTCTCATTATTTTGGGATTACATGTACACTTTCCTGAAAAATGGCAAATTTTTTGTGCTTGACACCAGCTTACATCGAAAAAGTGAGCCTAGGCTTTTGATGGCCGTGATCTGTAACCTCAGTAAAAAAAAGTAATTTGAGGTCAGGAAAGCTGAATTAGTGAAACCAATGCTGACTGGCCCAGCTTGGTTGTAACCAAGAACACAAGCAGCTTGGATAAGTAACACACAAACATGATGGGGTATAAAGGTCTAATAGTAAATTATATAACCCCTTTTCAAAACAATTAGAAACTTGTCTCAATGGTTAGTTTAGACAAGAAGATTTTCCCTGTGCCCGTGTGTTTTAGTGTTCATAAATATAGAGGGAGATTAAGGTGTGTTTAGCTGCTTTCACCAACTGGGGAGTCTGTTCTGGGCTTCAGACATATGTGTACTTCTATTTTTTGAGGGGATAATAATAAGGTCTGACCGAAGAAAGAGTATTTAGACTTTTATTTGGATTTTTACGATTAGAAATGCAAGCGGGACACCCAAACTGTCAATAAAGTATTTGATTTAATCCTGGAAAGGCCTGATAATGGCTACAAGACAAAAAGATTTAACCGTCCAACAGAAAGTCTAATTCTCTCCAAACAGGTTGGGGAAAGTCGCCGATTGGCAGGTAGTTTACTCATCGATCTGTGGGTAACGCTTGAAAAATAACGACAATTTCCTGTCTACCGTCATTTGCGTGTTCGCCGAACTAATAAGTTCAACGAAAACAGTGCATGTTCCAAGCTTGTTGCGAATGGCTAGCTCTAACTTCAAAGGCAACTCGCCAAGTGTGCTGAAGCGGTTGAAATTTGTTTCTTAAAAGTGTCAAACAAATTGCGCCATTTTAAGCGGGTGTTTTGAAATAAACCAAAACGTTTACTCACATGTTTTAACTATCTGTGTGTAGCGCACGCTCAGTAGTTTTCAAAAATGATTACAAGGTAAATCCATGTCCAAATGAGGCTAAAATTGCTGGAAAAAACTGTAAGTGACCTCTACCAAACATGGAAGAGCAAAGGTCAATTTTAGGGAGTGACAGGAAGTTCAGTGTTAGAGTTGGTCGCTCACAGTTCTTCGCCAATCTTAGCCTCACTTGTGGATGAATTTTAAGAAGTAAACGTTATCAGCTTCAGCGCAAGCGGAGTTGACTTTGAAGGTAGAACTAGTCATTCGCAACAAGCTTGGAACATGCACTGTTGTCAAATTGTCCGTTTAGTGCAAACCTTACCCACAGATCGACGAGGTCTATTCGCAGATCGGTGACTTTCCCCAACCGGTCCGTCTAAACACCCAAATGATCCCAAATAATCCCCAACCTGCCCATTTATAAATTACAGTAACGATATTCATAATCTTCACCAATCAATCGCCTGATGTGAAGGGTCATTTTCCAGGTTATGTTGTAGGACAAATGAAAGTTTAAAGTCGGCGATTTGGACTGACCCAGCCACCTCCAACTTCCAACTAAGGATAAAATGAAACAGTTCCAGGAAAAATGGCCGACCACTTAACACGCGTTGTTGTTGTTCACTTGGACTCCCATCAATAATACAATACAATATACCGTTTCAACGGCATGCAGTATTAAACTAAAAACAAAATAACATGCAGAGTATTGTGAAAACGGGATATAAACATACCCACATCAATTAAACGATTAAATTCGCTATTTGCCTGCAGGTTTAAGCCGGATTATTAACAAAATAATTTTATGCAAACTGCCAGTTTCGTACCTCCGAATAAAAAGAGCGCTGTAGCTGACCCAAGGGAGAAGTCGTTGTATGGGGCCCAACATGCCACAAATGCCTTGCTGAGTCTCGGGGGTCTCGGTGGCTCAGTCGGCAGAGCGATATAGTTTAGTCTTTCGTCCCGACACTGCTTTCCATCCATGGGCCATAGGTTCGACTCAATCCCAAGAAAAATGTACAAATGTCTCAGTTGGAATTTCCCTCGATCGCCCTATTAATAATAGCCTAGTATTATGGAACTTGGAAGGAGCTATAGACCTACTTGCCGAAGGTCACTGGTTTCCTTCCGAAGTTCCGCAACCGAGCCCGGTTTCGTTGAGTATTTGAAGCGCCTAATTGAGAAACTAAAGAATTTACGTTGTTGATCGAGTCTGATGCAGACCTTGCTCGCAATCCCATGGATACAATATAAACAGCTAAATAAAGTTTTTAATGATGATGGTGGCATTTGTACAGGAGAAAATGTTGTCAAAACATCAGTAGAATCCGTCTAAAATAGAGTGTCACGTAAATACAGACGCTTGGTTCATATATCCATCCTGCTTTGTTTAAACTCTTTCTACAACAAGTGGGGCAATACTCCCTTGGTTGTATATAGTCATGATTTTAGCTTTTCGGAGAGTGCGTGCGTAGGCCTACATACATGGAAAGTGAGAGACTATACTTAGCCACAGAGGAGCTCGAGGCCCTGTATTGCAACTTCAAATCATCGGTGACTTTCGTAATTCAAGAAGTTAAATCACCCCTTGAATTGCATTCGAATATTTGCTGGTGGATGCTACGAATATAATATTAGAAAGCAAGAGAGTGAATTCATTCAGTGTGTTAGTCTATAATTAAATTTTGAATGGCAATTCCAAATTTACCAGACTAAATTCATGACGCGGATACAAATAAAATTCAAAGCGGCATCAGATGCCAAAATTCTCATTTTTTGTTTTTTTGAAATCCATAAATTGTGTAGTCTGGAAGAGCCGAAATAATGCTCGAAAAACGAGCAAAATTTAAATAATATAGGAGGGAGATTAATTCATTAAATTTAAAGGTCCGAATTAAAACCCCTTCGCAAGTGTCTGCGTTTAAAAACACGAAATGGTCACCATGAAGTTGCCATGTTCTATTATTATTATAATATACAAATCAGGTACAAATAATAATCTAGTCGGAACGAGATATAACCCGCAATATGTCGAGCCTTTGCTTAATTATAAAGATATTTGCTAAAAAGTCGGACAAAGAGAAATGCGAATCAGCACAATTAAATAATTAGGAAAGTAAATAAGCCTTTATTTTAAGTCTATGCTAAAATGCAAAGTACTATAATTATCTGTAAATGAGTAAATAACGAGTCAGTCAGTATCTTGTCAGTATTAATACTTAGTATAAGCTTTAGTTAGAATTCCGCTTTGTGTGAGTGATTGAGTGATTTGGGTGTTACGTCCTGCTTAACAGTATTTCATTCCGAATTGGACCCTTGGTTTACGACACTGGTTAACCTGGGACTAATATCAGTAGGCCTACCTTGTACATTTCGCATGGTATGACTACTGTATTGTGGAAAGAGCTTGAATAAAAAAGAATGAATCTATGAACCAGGCATCAGTGACTGTCAAGAAAACCGTCCATTGGCTGTAGCAGGAACGTTCATGCGCAATACCAAGACTTTGTGGCAAGTGGGAAACTTGCAGCTGAAGGTTTGAATGAAAATCCCTGTGGTGAGCCCCTGTCAGATGGCTACTCATGGTTATAAGAGATCCAACTTGCAATGAAATTAGAAACATCCCCATCTACAATAGCAGATACGGTACAGTTGGTATGATGTTTATTGTTGCATAAGCTGGACCTGGGACCAGTTTCTCAACACACTTACGCCCGACGTAAGTCCAATGCAAGGCGTAACTACGGCATGGCAACATATACCCTCAACATTACGTTACGACCAGGCGCAAAGTTACGACGGGCGTAAGTGTGTTGAGAAACAGCCCCCAGGAGGCCTCCAAACTCTAATTCTGCCATGAACATTATGTAGAGGGAATATCCGGTCGTCGGACCAGAGGACCATTTTCCAAGATCTCAATTAAGATCCATCCCTGTATTAGTCTACACCAATCGAGACGTAGCCCTCTGTGATTGACATGATTGTGGGGCTGAACGTTTCATTGGTTTTCGAGCCCTCATCCCCTTAGCCTTGAGGTTGGCAGTTGAGTGGACGATGGCGGATTCGGAGAGATTTTAAGGTGAAAACGGAAGCGAATGGATCTCGCCCCAGTTGGCAATTTGTCTACCGGGCCTTTCATGCTGCAATGGATAAGGCTGCCAGAGAACGGTTTTATAGGCGATATTGATCATAAGAAGATACTGGATTTTGCAAAATTCATGTCACATGGTTTGAAGTCCCAGATTGCTACGTTTGTGCGATCGTGATCATCGTGAAATTAGAACAGATTCAAACCCAGATCAATATTGAATAACTAGGCCTACATCGAAGAGCAGTTTCGAATGATCTCGATTTTGTAATGTACCAATGATCTGCATTTGGGAGAGCAACACATTTTTTTTGGTTATGTATATATCCCGCTTCCGGCTCGTCCAAAATTGTATAAAGGATCATTGAACAGTAGTTTTCCAGAATTGAAATCAATACTCCATCATCAACACAAAAACGCCACAAGAAGCCACGTTACAGCGAATTAGATAGGAATTTGTAAAACGTACATAAATGGACCATCGGGAAAGCATGGATGCAACATCCAAACTTATGCCAAGATCTGTTTATTTTTTTATTTCGAGTTATCTCGAAGATTTGATCGTATGGTGATCGTCAACTAACAAAAAATATTACAACAACAAAAAACAAAAAACACTACAGTTATTTGCATTCAGAATTTAATTATTAATAATATAAATGTTATGTACAAAACAATTATAGGACGAAATGATCATTCAAAATGGCATAATGTCATGCTTCGCTTTACTAATAATTTACCGTTATTTAATAATTGCGGACCTACATTGGAGGGGCTACAGGATACCGACCATTTATAACTATAGGAACGTAAAAAAGGAGGCGCCGGGCGACCTCTAAAAGTGTTGAATGATAGGTGTGACACAGAAAATCTTCAACAGTCTTTATAAGGATCACGCCTGGAGAACATTTTCAACCGTCCGATAACAAACCAGAGGTTTTAAGTACATCAGTTTTGGTGAACAGAATACATACATTATAAGGGTTTTCTCATAAAAAGAAAAAAGACTGGAAATTCATAATGTGGGGGTTATTTTCTTTACTAAATTGAATTTCTCATCATAATAATTGGTTGGTTGATTGATGTTTTATGCCGCACTCAAGTTTATTTCACTTGCGTTGCCAGGTTTAGTGGGGGAGGAAACCGGGCTCATTGCCCGGAGGAAATCTCCGACCTTTGGCGAGTACCTGGCAACTCTTCCACATACGGCGACCGAGTGAAAAATCCACTCAGAAATTTTTCAAGTTTTATTTGGTCTCAGCGGGATTCTAGTTCAATTTACCGAACTAATGGTGATATTACATATACCAACACCATAAGTTCGGTAAATTGAACTAAGTGTGATTCCAACCCGCGCCGCATCGATGGAAGGCCTGTGTGGGACTGAGAGACGATCATTCTAATAACCCACTGGACCACCGAGGCCCCCTCATAATAATTGGAAAGATGAACATGATAATTCAGACCGACCAATCCATGAGATATGTTTGGTTTGAGCTGAAGGTCGGCATTTCCCCCAGACAACCCGGCTCCCCTCAGTATTATTATGCTGGTAAGAAATGTGAATTTGTATGGGGTCATTGTGCTTCATGATGAAGACACTGATGAACAATTAGCTAATTCTGTATCAACCAAATGATCCCTATATATTTGGTAGCTCATGCCATTTATGTAAAATTATGACGTCCCATAAATAGGACAACAAAACAAGATGCACTTATTTCACTGCAGCATCCTTTCCTGATGTAGTGCATATTTGATCTGCACGTCTTTAATTGGTGGTCCAGCTTTTTATAGCATTGGCTTTAAGACAGAATGATTAGTTGAATGCAGACCTGTAGCATTCAAGGAAACGATTCATATATATATTTGCGTTCTTTTCTTGGCAGTCCATTTGTAGGGATACCTTCGGGACAAAAAAAGTCCATAATCCCGAAGTACTGACCATGGATTTGAAAATCGTACTCCCAGATTGACATAAAAATACAGTTCACAGGTCATCTTGACACATCCTGGTCAATCCTGTAGTATGCTTTCATATAGTATTGATAGCAACTGTCCATTAGTCAATTAGTGTTATTCGGCAAAGCAATGGAAGGAAATAAGTCTTACAATAAGGTTAACAGTGCCTTTGAGGACTACATCGAAACGTCGTCAACCAATTAACCAATACGTTGGGATGGTGAAGGTGGTGGTGGGCAGATAGCCTTCGAAGAACCATTTATTCTTAAGGAATGGCAAAGGCAAAGACACGCTATTATGCTGGTTATCCCGTATTACGTAATGGTTATCCCGTATTACGTAATGGTTATCCCGTATTACGTAATGGTTATCCCGTATTAAGTAATGGTTATCCCGTATTACGTAATGGTTATCCCGTATTAAGTAATGGTTATCCCGTATTACGTAATGGTTATCCCGTATTACGTAATGGTTATCCCGTATTACGTAATGCTTGTTGGGCAGCACTTGGGCTCAACAAAGAGTCAATACAAGTTACATGTATCTTAGAGTTTACTTATGTTACACTAGGATTTGACGATGGGTCTTCTCCTTGATTCGCATCTGACGTTTGTAATATAAGCATGGGTCCTCCTGAAATAGGCACATTGCTTGTTTGAAGTAAGATATTGTCTGTTTCTGTGTTGATGACATCTTGGAAACTTTGATTGCTACAAAGATTAGTAAATCCTGGTGATTGTTGTCTCCTCAACCGCTGTCTCTCTCGACACCTTCTCTGTCGTATTTTAGCTAACTCTCGCATACGGAGCTTTTTCTGTTCTGGTGTTTCTGATATTTGTTTGCCTTGTCTGGACGTCCTCCTGGTAGCCTCGTCCGATAACCGCCAGTAGTCTGAAAAACAATACTCAATTTTACAAAATTACCTATCAATTATGTAAAATGAAATGGCCGTAGAGAATAAAAATGAAGGTACAAGCCATTATCAGACAATATTATTTCTAAATAAAATGATATGACGTCCAGAGACTGGCCTTCTTATATCACTTCCAAAGCGACAAAGCGTTCCGTAGTATTTCTTTGAGTTTTACGCGGATATCTCCATCCGTGTATACAAGAACTTAGGATGATGTGCCTAAAGTTTGGGCAAGAACATATTTCTAGTTCCAAGCGAGATTTTTTTCACTAAAATGGCGGCGTTGTCAGTTTTATTGTGGGAGGAAACCGGGCTCTATGTCCGGAGGAAACCCACGACCTTCCGGTGGTTACTGGCAACAATCCCACGTAGGTCGTTCGAGTGGAAACCCAGTCAGAAAATTTTTCAATTTTTGGGGTTGATTGTTTGGTGTTAAACGCCGAGCTCAAGATTATTTCACTTATATGGCGGCGTTGCAAGTTTGGTCGAGAACAACCCGGTACATGGATGCAAGTTTGGTCGCGAACAACCCGGTACATGGATTCAAGTTTGGTCGAGAACAACCCGGTACATGGATGCAAGTTTGGTCGAGAACAACCCGGTACGAGGATGCAAGTTTGGTCGAGAACAACCCGGTACATGGATGCAAGTTTAGTCGAGAACTACCCAGTACATGGATGCAAGTTTATTCGAGAACAACCCGGTACATGGATGCAAGTTTGGTCGAGAACAACCGGTACAGGTAGTTTCGTGAACAACTTTTTTTTGCCTCTAAAAAGAGCTTTCTGAGAAAAGCCATCGATTTCAATCAAGCTAGAAGGTGAGCCAAACGTATCCCCTTTGTAATGGAAAATCACGATAAAATTGATCGATTGGTTATATCGTGATACAGTTATCGATGGTCCTTAGTATAGACCATACTGTTTCACAAAACCGCAAAAAAACGTACGCTATGCCGCTTTGTGAAACAGGACCAGGGGCCTGTTTCACAAAGCGGCGTAGTGTAAGTTTTCACGTAACTGTCATAGCAGTTGTAGAGGTACGTTAGTATGAAAGTTACGCAAAAAATACATCTACGCCGCTTTGTGAAACGGGCTCCTGGGGATACTGTGTCGCTGAGATACATCCAACCTACTAGAGCATGTTATCTTATCTGGTATATCAGTGTTAAGATTGAAATAATGTTGTAAGCGACATCAAATCTGCTTTCGGGCACTCATCCATTATCTATAGCAACCATTCTACAAATTACGATTGAATATAAATCCAGTTTGAATTGTTTCTGTTTGTTATTCTTTTTTTCTTTTGGACTGAGTGGGGTTTGAACGCCCGATTGACAACCCATAGATTGAAAACGTTTAAACAAGCAAGACGAAAACGGACGGCGTTGACACTGGATTAGTCCCATTCCATCTGAAGACGATGCTCATTAAACTCCGGAAAGACTTCAAAATTAAATTACAAAACATCAAAGAAGTATATTAATCATTAAGACATTCCAAACTGTCAAGGTTTCATTTATTTTCATCTTCAAAATTAAAACGTTTTACAAATATTTGACAACCACGTTGAAAAACACGCTCACTGTTTAACACAATACTGTATTAAGCCAATTGGATACTATCTGATTGATCAGGTGGGGGCTGGGTAGCTAAAAGTCAGCACTATCTGTCAATATTCACGCTACAGATTGATTGTTTGGTGTTTTACGCCGTGCTCAAGATTATTTCACTTATATGGCGGCGTTGTCAGTTTTAATGTGGGAGAAAACCGGGCTCTATGCCCGGAGGAAACCCACGACCTTCCGTTGGTAACTGGCAACCATCCCACATAGGTCGTTCGAGTTCGCGCTACAGAGGGTTGGGTAGATGGAGTTGAAAATCTAATAGAGTTAAAATATCGTCTTTGTTTGATCCTAATCATATTAACCACCCTCCCCCACCCACCTCTCTTCTCTCACACAACTTGTAATATTACAAACTCACGAAACCACAATCACGCCAGTTTCGGTTTCCTGCAGTTGATAGGAATTTTAATTGTTTTGGCTTTTGTGAACTACCAGCCTCTTGAACAAGATAAAATATAATAATTTACATAAAATTAAAGTAAAAGATGTCAACTTTAAATTAGATATTGCTTGGAAGTATAGGGAAGATAACCTGTACGTAGTTACATTAATATTAACAATAAACCTAAAGTGGCATGAGCTGCCAAAATTCACACTTTTTTCATAATTTCAGATCGGCACGACAGTAAGAGGCTTTGAAGGCCATCGAAAAACTATATGATTGGCGTTGGAATGAGGAAAATCTATACAGTATGTGGCTATACGAACCGAAATATTGTTCGAAAAGTAAACAAAATTTAAATAACCGGGACGACCATTCATTCATTGTAAGCCAAAGTTAGTTCAAAACAATACCTTATTATTCTCTAGACTAGAAGCACAAAAAACCTTCTGAAGTATATGCCTTGAGAAAAATAGAGCTAATAATTTCAACATTCTGTTTTAATGTAAAAATATCAACATTTTGGCAGCTCATGCCACTTTTATTTGCTTACTGTCCACAAGGTTACTGTAATTAAGGTTATGTCCCTTACATTAATAAGGCGATTAGTCAGCTTCATTGAAGATCGACTGATGACCAAGAAAAAATAAACAGTGGAGACCAAATTGTTCTTTGTTTACACCTCAGTAACTAAATATACAGTAAGAAGAAAAATATCTAGTCTACAAAAGCTCTATTACTATAATACTGATAGAGAAGGAATTGGTTTCATTTTGTGATTTACACTTATAGCATTTCAGTTCATATGAGGGGGTGGGGGCAGGTTTACAAGGTTTTGCTGGGAGAAACTGGGCTTTATGTCCGGAGGAAGCCCCGGCCGCTCATCTGGTATACAGTCAGGACCTATGTCAATGGCCAGTATCATTGATTCAAAGAGAAATATTACAGATTTTTACAAATAAAATATTAATATTCCTCTTTTGGGATTCAGTTTTAGCATCAGGAATTATCACGACAAACTACATAGACCACTAAATGACCTCTACAGCAAACATCAGTGTTATTTTCTGTACTACCCACCTGAGAATGTGTGTTTTCATAAAAGTGAGCATGAGCTTTCAAATACAGGTAAATTTTCGTTGAACAGGTATATGTCGGTTATTTTATCAAGAAGTGCAAAATTCTTGCTATCCATTGATACTAGTCACCAGTATGCACCTTAAGGTAACCAACAAAAATCATAAAATGTGAATGAATATCATGTTTATTCCTGGAACTTCAAACAGTTGCATTCTCATGACAGACAAAATTCTTGGTTTATTGGGTGACAACGTTTTGTTGTAGTTCTTACATCGTTATAAAATCATTGACTTTGATAACGATGTTAGAACAACATATCGAAACGTTGTCACCCAATAAACCAAGAAGTTGTTATCCATAAGTATTTCTTCACCTTATTGTAACCGTTCAACTTCTAAATGCCATTGAACGATTAGACAAAATTCATATAAAAAGGTATGAATTTTGACAGCTCATGCCACTTTAAATCAAGGGTGATACGAACAAACAATACGGACAACAACCAACATGTAGTAAATGTACACCAGAGATACCTGAAGACCACAAATGTAAATTTCTTAATGTTGCTGACAGTTCAGATTCTAAATTGACTTGTGTGTAGTTCAGACTGCCATAACATGAAGCATACATTACATGTACAAGCCAGCCAGGCCATCGCTTTGTAGAGTGACACCTTTAAGTGGGGGATGAAAAAGGGGGAGGGGTGGAAATTGCACTGTTTGTATGATAGCCTAGGTGAGATGTCCTCAGTTACATCAGAGGTTATACACCCCCCCCCCCCCCCCCCCACCCAACTTCATTCAAACATATTTGTTTTTGTGGAGGGGGTAGGCTGGACTATGCAACCCTCAGTGGTATGTGGTTGTTTGTGTGCCAATCATAATGTTCTAAATGAAACAAAATCTTTTGTTCCCCTCAGATACATGTAAACGGTCATCTAAGTCCTAGTCTGACCACATATGATACACTTATACCTATATATATATATACAATACTAATATATTACAAGACATGATAACTTAAAATATGACTCCATTCTTATTGGAAACCTTCATCAATAATTATAATATATCTACACTTGTAAGTTGTGTTATTTGTCCCAAAATGTGACCTTAATACTTATAATTATAAAAAAATGTGACTTCAAATCTACAAAAATAGATGTTTAAAAATATACCGTAAGAGCTTCATGTAATAATACAAAAGAAACAATAAATCAGGTTTGGAGGACTACAAAATATTTCATCACATCAGAAATCAAATTATATTAAAAAAACTTATATTATCTAAATTTAAAACAAATTCTTTGAGTTTATTTAAAGAAAAAAATGCATGAAACAAGGTGGTCATCGTGGGAACTGTGCAGTTGATACACTGTGTGGCATGATGGAATTACAGTCTTTCGTGGGGTTGGCCATCATGGGAAACCCACAACTAAAACTTTAAAACTCAATCGAGCCGCTGACTTGAACCAGGGGTCAGCGGAATGGGGTTTAACCTGCGACCCATTAACCCACCCAATCCAGCTGACAGTTTACAAATATGACCAAATTGCACTAGCCATTTTCCACATTTTTAGCATTGCGGGGAAACAAATTTAAACACCCAAACTCATAAAATGGCTTCAAAAAAATCCATTTGGACACGTTAACTGGCCAACCCCTAACTGTCTTTGAGACCCCCTATGTTGGTCAAAATAAGACACACTTCGGCTCAAAATGACAGCCTTCACTTAAAATAACAGACACTTTGCTAAAATGACAGTATTTGGTCAACTAAAATTGCCAATTTCAGATACTGGACTTTTAACTTCTGCCAAAATGTCTGGTTAGCATATATACTGAAAACAATGTCTTTATCAGTTAATGAGGTGAAACGCTGTACCGGGAAAAAAATGACTAGTAAAAAATAATTAATTACAGGTTTCATTAAACAAATTGCTTGGATGATTGCAAGTTAACAGTCAATGACATCAATCGGGTTATGGCTCAGACCTCAGTTATATACTTTGTTCTACTTTATACAAGTTTTTTTTACACTTTTTGACATGTTTGTTCAAACTGGCTCTCCACACAAACAACATACCACATTTGGGACATTGTCTTTTTGGCGTGTCTGCGTGTAGACGCATATGTTCTCTTAAATAACGCTTCTGCTGAAAGATCTTTCCGCACACTTGGCAAATAATTGGGTCATCGGAGGGCTTGGTTTCTTGGATTATATGGGACAATTCGTGGTGGGAAAACGCTTCTAGTGGAGGCATATGCAAGTCACAGGTGGCACAGAAGAGTAGGCCCGTGCTGCTCGAAGCGTTGGTCTCTTTGTGAACATACGAGTGTATAAGAAGTGCTTGGTTATTGTTGAAAATCTCGCCACACACAGAACAGACTCGCTCAGCAGGCAGGTTATCTCCCATGTCCATCCCTTCCCCTATGTCAGCTGGAATTGAATAAGAAGGAAGAGGGTAGAATCCAACAGACTAGTTCCAGCAGTTATAAACACATGAGACAACACGGACACATGCACAAAATACCACACTGGTATTATAATTATCTAATTCATCTTTCTCCACAAAAAATCTAATGATTTCATTGAAAGAAAAGAGTAATCGGTACAGTGGTTTGACGAAGTGTAGTTATACCAAATCTTATATCACAAACAGTCTGGCTGTCCCCAAAGAGTCAGACTGTGCTCAAAGAGTCAGGCTGTCACCAAAGAGTCTGGCTGTCCCCAAAGAGTCTGGCTGTCCCCAAAGAGTCTGGCTGTCCCCAAAGAGTCAAGCTGTCCCCAAAGTGTCTGGCTGTCCCCAAAGTGTCTGGCTGTCCCCAAAGTGTCTGGCTGTCCCCAAAGTGTCTGGCTGTCCCCAAAGAGTCAAGCTGTCCCCAAAGAGTCAAGCTGTCCCCAAAGAGTCAAGCTGTCCCCAAAGTGTCTGGCTGTCCCCAAAGAGTCTGGCTGTCCCCAAAGTGTCTGGCTGTCCCCAAAGTGTCTGGCTGTCCCCAAAGAGTCAAGCTGTCCCCAAAGAGTCAAGCTGTCCCCAAAGAGTCAAGCTGTCCCCAAAGTGTCTGGCTGTCCCCAAAGAGTCAAGCTGTCCCCAAAGAGTCAAGCTGTCATCAAAGAGTCAAGTTGTCCTCAAAGAGTAAAGCTGTCCCCAAAGAGTCAGGCTGTCCCCAAAGACTCTGGCTGTCCCCAAAGAGTCTGGCTGTCCCCAAAAAGTCAGGCTGTCCCCAAAGAGTCAGGCTGTCCCCAAAGAGTCAGGCTGTCCCCAAAGACTCTGGCTGTCCCCAAAGAGTAAGGCTGTCCCCAAAGAGTCAAGCTGTCACCAAAGAGTCAGGCTGTGCCCAAAGAGTCAGACTGTCCCCAAAGAGTCAGGCTGTCCCCAAAGAGTCAAGCTGTCCCCAAAGAGTCAAGCTGTCCCCAAATAGTCAGGCTGTCCCCAAATAGTCAGGCTGTCCCCAATTAGTCAAGCTGTCCCCAAAGAGTCAAGCTGTCCCCAAAGAGTCAAGCTGTCCCCAAAGAGTCAAGCTGTCCCCAAAGAGTCAAGCTGTCCCCAAAGACTCTGGCTGTCCCCAAAAAGTCAAGCTGTCCCCAAAGAGTCTGACTGTCCCCAAAGAGTCAAGCTGTCCCCAAACGGCCCAAAGAGTCAAGCCGTCCCCACAGAGTCAAGCTGTCCCCACAGAGTCAAGCTGTCCCCACAGAGTCAAGCTGTCCCCACAGAGTCAAGCTGTCCCCACAGAGTCAAGCTGTCCCCAAAGTGTCTGGCTGTCCCCAAAGCATCTGGCTGTCTGGGTCCCTACAGAGTCTGTCCCCAAAGAGGCTGGCTATCCTAACAGAGTCTGGCTGTCCTCAAGGAGTCTACATACAGCATTCCCCAAAGACTCTGGCTGTCCCCTAAGAGTCAACCTGTCCCCAAACGACCCAAAGAGTCAAGCTGTCCCCAAAGAGTCAAGCTGTCCCCAAAGAGTCAAGCTGTCCCCAAATAGTCAGGCTGTCCCCAAATAGTCAGGCTGTCCCCAATTAGTCAAGCTGTCCCCAAAGAGTCAAGCTGTCCCCAAAGAGTCAAGCTGTCCCCAAAGAGTCAAGCTGTCCCCAAAGACTCTGGCTGTCCCCAAAAAGTCAAGCTGTCCCCAAAGAGTCTGACTGTCCCCAAAGAGTCAAGCCGTCCCCACAGAGTCAAGCTGTCCCCACAGAGTCAAGCTGTCCCCAAAGTGTCTGGCTGTCCCCAAAGCATCTGGCTGTCTGGGTCCCTACAGAGTCTGTCCCCAAAGAGGCTGGCTATCCTAACAGAGTCTGGCTGTCCTCAAGGAGTCTACATACAGCATTCCCCAAAGACTCTGGCTGTCCCCTAAGAGTCAACCTGTCCCCAAACGACCCAAAGAGTCAAGCTGTCCCCAAAGAGTCAAGCTGTCCCCAAAGAGTCAAGCTGTCCCCAAATAGTCAGGCTGTCCCCAAATAGTCAGGCTGTCCCCAATTAGTCAAGCTGTCCCCAAAGAGTCAAGCTGTCCCCAAAGAGTCAAGCTGTCCCCAAAGAGTCAAGCTGTCCCCAAAGACTCTGGCTGTCCCCAAAAAGTCAAGCTGTCCCCAAAGAGTCTGACTGTCCCCAAAGAGTCAAGCCGTCCCCACAGAGTCAAGCTGTCCCCACAGAGTCAAGCTGTCCCCACAGAGTCAAGCCGTCCCCACAGAGTCAAGCCGTCCCCACTGAGTCAAGCCGCCCCAAAGAGTCAAGCCGCCCCAAAGAGTCAAGCCGTCCCCACAGAGTCAAGCCGTCCCCACAGAGTCAAGCCGTCCCCACAGAGTCAAGCCGTCCCCACTGAGTCAAGCCGCCCCAAAGAGTCAAGCCGCCCCAAAGAGTCAAGCCGTCCCCACAGAGTCAAGCTGTCCCCACAGAGTCAAGCCGTCCCCACTGAGTCAAGCCGTCCCCACAGAGTCAAGCCGTCCCCACAGAGTCAAGTCGTCCCCACTGAGTCAAGCCGTCCCCAAAGAGTCAAGCCGTCCCCACAGAGTCAAGCTGTCCCCACTGAGTCAAGCCGTCCCCACAGAGTCAAGCCGTCCCCACAGAGTCAAGCTGTCCCCACTGAGTCAAGCCGTCCCCACAGAGTCAAGCTGTCCCCACTGAGTCAAGCCGTCCCCACAGAGTCAAACCGCCCCAAAGAGTCAAGCTGTCCCCACAGAGTCAAGCTGTCCCCACAGAGTCAAGCCGTCCCCACTGAGTCAAGCCGTCCCCACAGAGTCAAGCCGCCCCAAAGAGTCAAGCTGTCCCCACAGAGTCAAGCTGTCCCCAAAGACTCTGGCTGTCCCCAAAAAGTCAAGCTGTCCTCAAAGAGTCTGACTGTCCCCAAAGAGTCAAGCTGTCCCCAAACGGCCCAAAGAGTCAAGCCGTCCCCACAGAGTCAAGCCGTCCCCACAGAGTCAAGCTGTCCCCACAGAGTCAAGCTGTCCCCACAGAGTCAAGCCGCCCCAACAGAGTCAAGCCGTCCCCACAGAGTCAAGCCGCCCCAAAGAGTCAAGCCGTCCCCACAGAGTCAAGCCGTCCCCACTGAGTCAAGCCGCCCCAAAGAGTCAAGCCGCCCCAAAGAGTCAAGCCGTCCCCACAGAGTCAAGCCGCCCCAAAGAGTCAAGCCATCCCCACTGAGTCAAGCTGTCCCCACAGAGTCAAGCCGTCCCCACAGAGTCAAGCCGTCCCCACAGAGTCAAGCCGCCCCAAAGAGTCAAGCTGTCCCCACAGAGTCAAGCTGTCCCCACAGAGTCAAGCCATCCCCACTGAGTCAAGCCGTCCCCACAGAGTCAAGCCGTCCCCACAGAGTCAAGCCGTCCCCACAGAGTCAAGCCGTCCCCACAGAGTCAAGCCATCCCCACTGAGTCAAGCTGTCCCCACAGAAGCAAGCTGTCCCCAAAAAGAGTCTGGTTGTCCGATAAGAGTCAAACTGTCCCCAAACTGAAAGAGCCAAACTGAAAGAGCCAAACTGTCACCAGACTGAAAGAGTCAAACTGTCACCAAACTGAAAGAGCCAAACTGTCACCAAACTGAAAGAGTCAAACTGTCACCAAACTGAAAGGGCCAAACTGTCCCCAAACTGAAAGAGCCAAACTGTCACCAAACTGAAAGAGCCAAACTGTCACCAAACTGAAAGAGTCAAACTGTCACCAAACTGAAAGAGCCAAACTGTCACCAAACTGAAAGGGCCAAACTGTCCCCAAACTGAAAGAGCCAAACTGTCACCAAACTGAAAGAGCCAAACTGTCACCAAACTGAAAGAGTCAAACTGTCACCAAACTGACAGAGTCAAACTGTCACCAAACTGAAAGAGCCAAACTGTCACCAAACTGAAAGAGTCAAACTGTCACCAAACTGAAAGGGCCAAGCTGTCCCCAAACTGAAAGAGTCAAACTGTCACCAAACTGAAAGAGCCAAACTGTCACCAAACTGAAAGAGTCAAACTGTCACCAAACTGAAAGGGCCAAGCTGTCCCCAAACTGAAAGAGTCAAACTGTCACCAAACTGAAAGGGCCAAGCTGTCCCCAAACTGAAAGAGTCAAACTGTCACCAAACTGAAAGAGCCAAACTGTCACCAAACTGAAAGGGTCAAGCTGTCCCCAAAGTATGAGAATATGCAAATCACCTCTAACCTATATATTTAATTCAGTGATATTGAAAAAAATTTCTAGTAAATCCATTGATAAAACAGATAGAAATATCAACATAACCGTGTTTTGTCGCAGTATATTTCTTTCTACAGCCTCCCCCCACCTGACTACCTGTTAACTCTTGCTATCAAGACAAAAAAAAGGCAAATAAGAGATATGGAGCTAGTCTCATGCCAAGACACAAGAGTTTTAGTGAACTCAACATATGCCCTCCGCTATGACTGATTAATCTACATTATAGAACCTATTTGTTTAACTTTCAGCAATTGAAATCCTATTTTCATATGAAAGATTTTCATTTCTCTATTCGTTGAACATACATGCCAGATCATGTAACCAACGATATCCTAATCGACTCAATCAAGTGTTTTCAGGACTCACCATCTACCCCTTAGGTATATATACTCTAAAAATTGTAAAGATCAGGTCGTTACTAAAGTAAATATAGACTAAAAGAGAATATTACATAATCTAATATAGATGTCATATTTTCATAAATCGTTGACAACACACCATGTATCCATAACGTAAATGCTGTGAAAGAATTGTAAACATCGAAACCAAGACAAATAGACTAAAAGAGAATACTACATAATCTATTATGGATGCTGTATTATGAAACCAGGGATGTCTTAAATGGTTACAGGCAAACCATCTACCCTTAACTGTTATATTTACACTGAAAAAATTGTCAATATAAGGTAAAAACTAATGAAGATATGAACTAAAAGAGAATATTACATTATCTAATATAGATGCAGTATTATGTAACCAGATATTCATAAATGGCCGACAACACATCATATCCACAACAAATATATGCTGTGAAAGAGTTGTAAAGATTGGATCAAAACTCTTCAAGATATGGAGCAGTAGTGAACGAATATATAGACTAAAGAGATATTACATAATCCAATATAGATGCCATATTATGCAACTGAAGATGTCAATAAAAGATTCATGAAACACCAGCTACCCATAAAGTGTATGTTGTGAAAGAATTGTAAAGATTGGATCAAAACTCTTTTAAGTTATGGAATGGAAGGGAATGAAAATATAGACTAAAAGAGAATGTTACTGTAATAATGCAATATAGATGGCATATTATGCCACCGAAGATGTCAAAAATGGTTCATGACACACCTTCTGCCCATAAGGTATATGTTGTGAAATTTTGTCGGATCAAAACTCTTTAAGTTATGGATCTGAAGTGAATCCGGGCCGAACGGACAGACGGTGCTGGTGATACCATAACACAACCAACTTTTTTAAGTTGGCGTGTAAAAACCCATCAACATTCTAGTATACAAGGATATCAGCATTATCTCCCTTGAATTGCAACCAATCTCTTATCTGATACTGAAACAAATTATTTCCATACCAATTAGTCCATGAATCTTTCTAATCCAAACTAGAACCAAAATCTAAAAAAGCCAACTAGACAACTGACAAGACAGAAACATCAAGTGTGTGGAGACAGTTCTTTTTCAATCATGGAATGTTACTTTATCATTTGACATGAATATGTACGGTAAGAATTCCGCTAATTGAAGGACGAGCAATGTGAAGATAATAGATTATTAAACTGCTTTCTGCCATGTTTGGTCTAGAACAACAACAATAGCGATTACTCGATAGGATTATCGGTCGCTCCATGCAGGGGGTAAGACACCCAACGAAAAGTCTCAAACTTTTAGAGTGCTTTTCGTAATGTTTTGAGTACTTGAATTAGCTGAATTCTTACCGTATGTTAAAAATGTCCTGACTTTTTACATGTGATATAACATCATATAAAGCAATCTACAATTTATTGTAATTTCCATAAGGTTTGATTATATATTATCTTTGTTTACACAGTCTCATAGCTATAGATGTTTATGATTTCTAGAATGAAATGAAGAAATGCATTAATTTGTCCATGCTCTGAGTATGAAAAATTGCTTGCTTTTTCAGGGTTGGAGGTGGGAATATAACAGGATACATCCCAGTGTTTGATAATTTAACACTATATTGATCTAGATCTCCTAATACAAATTCTAGGACAATACTATTTCTTCCTTCCAAGGGATTTCTGAAGTTTGGTCATATATTCTTGCAGGTTGTCAAGTTTATACATGTTCATTAAGGTAGCTTTATGAAAGAAACAGAAACTCCCTGGCAATAGGGAGTGCAAGTCTCATAAGAATTATTACGAGATTTTGTGATATCCGGTGACAGATGACGCCATTAAGAACGTTTTGGATGACGTTGCATCTCCATTTGACATATTTTGTCCATAACGTCAGATTTAAACGTCATTTTGGAACGAAAAACTTGCGCTCCATATGAGAGTTGAGTTGTCCAATCATGGATTGATTGATAGATGCTTTCACCCCTCTCAAGATCACATATATGGGGGTGGTTTCTAGGTGAGGAAACCGAGCTCTTTGTCAGTGGAAACCGCCGATCTTCGGTAAATAGCTGGCAACTCCCCTCACAAAGGGTAAAAAACCCTAATCAGAAATTGTTCTATTTTTCTTGAACTGAGTAGCTGGGAACCATTGACAGGAGGCCTGTGTGTGAGTCAGAGACAATACACTCTACTGACTGTGCCACCCAGGTAACACAATCATGGAATTAGCTATGAAACTGAATTCCTTTCCTTTTGGGAAAACAGGGTTCATACAGTAAATCTCCACCAAAAATCAAGGCTTTTTCAAGGCCTTTTTAAGACAGAAAGCAACCTTAAATTTGGGATCTGGTCCTCTATTTGTCAGGCTAGTTTAGCCTTGGTGGGAACAAATAATCTGTGGAAGCAGAAAGGCCTTTCTTGAATTCTGAATAAAGTGATTTGAACAGCTTGCCTTAATCTATAGCCATACAATGTTCATTTTTCATGAATTGTTCAACATAGCACATTTCTTCATATGAGCGTTTAATCTGGATTTGAACAGCTTGCCTTAATCTATAGCCATACAATGTTCATTTTTCATGAATTGTTCAACATAGCACATTTCTTCATATGAGCGTTTAATCCGGTTTTTGAACAGCTTGCCTAATCTATAGCCATACAATGTTCATTTTTCATGAATTGTTCAATATAGCACATTTCTTCATATGAGCGTTTAATCCGGTTTTTGAACAGCTTGCCTAATCTATAGCCATACAATGTTCATTTTTCATGAATTGTTCAACATAGCACATTTCTTCATATGAGCGTTTAATCCGGTTTTTGAACAGCTTGCCTAATCTATAGCCATACAATGTTCATTTTTCATGAATTGTTCAACATAGCACATTTCTTCATATGCGCGTTTAATCCGGTCTTTGAACAGCTTGTCTTAATCTTTAGCCATACAATGTTCATTTTTCATCAAGTTCAACATAGCACATTTCTTCATATGAGCGTTTAATCCCGTTTTTGAACAGCTTGCCTAATCTATAGCCATACAATGTTCATTTTTCATGAATTGTTCAACATAGCACATTTCTTCATATGAGCGTTTAATCCGGATTTGAACAGCTTGCCTAATCTATAGCTATACAATGTTCATTTTTCATGAATTGTTCAACATAGCACATTTCTTCATATGAGCGTTTAATCTCGATTTGAACAGCTTGCCTTAATCTGTAGCCATACAATGTTCATTTTTCATGAATTGTTCAACATCGCAAATTTCTTCATATGGGCGTTTAATTCGGTTTTTGAACAGCTTGCCTTCATCTATAGCCATACAATGTTCATTTTTCATGAATTGTTCAACATAGCACATTTCTTCATATGCGCGTTAAATCCGGTCTTTGAACAGCTTGCCTTAATCTATAGCCATACAACGTTCATTTTTCATGAATTGTTCAACATAGCACATTTCTTCATATGAGCGTTTAATCCGGATTTGAACAGCTTGCCTTAATCTTTAGCCATACAATGTTCATTTTTCATCAAGTTCAACATAGGACATTTCTTCATATGAGCGTTTAATCCGGACCTCCAAGTAAACTGTCGGGAACAACCAGGACATTTCCTTCCTTTGGCTCTTCGATGTTTGTTCATGTGCTCTCGTAGGTAGCGCATCTTGGAGTAGCTATTATGACAGACACTACATATGAACGCTTCTTGCTGGCAAACGTGACACAGATACTGGCCATTCTCTGCTAAGTCCTGTATTTGATATAGTGTTTGGCAGTTTGAACAGTACATGTATGTCCCTGTCACATATTGAATCTCATTGGCTGCTTCATCTAACATCAAACCCGCCCCTTCCTCGTCAATTCCATGGGCATCGCCTCCCTCTGTGACAAAACATACAAGCACACGGTGAGCATCTTTGTCACTCTACCTTTCACTGTTTTACTATGGTACTTAAGTATTTAACAACCAATGATATATATAAAAACAGCCTTCATTCAGAAGCTGTGGCAATGTAAATTGATTGATTGATTGGGGCTTAACGTCGCACTCAACAGCTAAGGTTATATGGCGACAAAAGTACCAAGCGTCAAAAAGATCTTACCCACCCCCATCCCACCTAAATTTTATCATTAAAACCTCCACAGACCATATGAACGTCAGGAAGGCAAATGTATTTGGCATACTTAATTTTCCTCAATGATAGGTAAGTGAAAATGGCTATGGCAAAAACCACACCGCCCCCAGCCCGAGGGTGTGACAATGTAAAACATGTTAAACTAAAACCTGCATCAACAACAACAACAGTAAGATCAATGATATATCCTTATCAAGCCACTTGTCACAAAGTTGAATAACAAAAGCTCCCTTTCTTTTTCTTTTCAAACTTATACTGTCTAACAACAGAGAAGAAAACAGAAATGCAGCCAGGTCAAAATGCACTCAAATAAGATTAACTCTGGCCCCTATCACTGAAATAACTCACAGTCAGGGAACTTCCAAATGCAGACAAGAGCCATCAAATGGCAAAGATTGAGTACCATATAATAAAACAAACAATAATCGTCACGATAGTAACAGGATTTGAAGGCCATCGAAAAACTAAATGATTGGCGTTGGGATGAGGAAAATCCATACAGTATGTGGTCTGCACGAACCAAAAACGTGGTCGAAAAGTAAAAAAAATTCAAATAACAGGGACGACCATTCATTCATTCTAAGACAGTTCTAAAGTTAGTTCAAGCCCATGCTTAATGGTACATTTTCGAGACAAGAAGCACTAAAAAGGTTCTGAATTATACGTTTTGAGAAAAATAACCGATAATTTCAACATTCTGGTTTAACGTCAAAATATCAACATTTTGGCAGCTCATGCCACTTTAAATATCCCCTATCTGAAATAGTGATACATGAGGTGGATAATAAAGATCCAGAAGGAAAGAAGTTAAACAGTATATACTTCAAAGCTGTTTAGTTTCTATAATTGACGTCATCATTGACCTATAAAGCCATTTTATGTGAGTGTACATATATTGCCTTAGATTGATTGATTGTTTGGTATTTTTTGCCGCGCTCAAGATTATTTCACTGATATGGCGGCGTTGCCAGTTTTATTGTGGGAGGAAACCGGGCTCTGTGCGCAGGGGGAACCCACGACCTTCCGCTGGTAACTGGCAACCATCCCACAATCAATAGGCCGTATATGGCGCCCTCAGAAGGAAGTAATATATTTATGTATATTTGAAATAAAGACACTCTGGCACAGGGACTTACAAAATTAAGTCATCATTGACCTATAAAACGGATGGTCAATTTAAGGTGAGTGTTTGGTGGAAAGGGGCCACATATGCACTGGACCCCCTAAAATCAAATAACGCCCTTGGTGCGTGCTGAGTCTTTTCAAAGCTGAACAACGGTGCATATAGAGTAAAAAGAATTCTTTGGTTTTAGGCTTTTGAAAGATTTGGTCCTTGTCCTTAAAACGAGGGTCCAGGGTACCGAGGCACCTGGGAGGTTTGAGACTAGAGGAGGCAACAATGTCTGTCAGTTCACGCTCTTAAAAGATTAATCCGTTATTGCATTATAGATGTAGGTGAGATATTTTGTTCTGTCGGCGGAGAACATTAGTGTCTAACTTGATCCTATGGTAGAGGGTAATACGGAGCACCAAGGCCCTAAAAGCTTTGAGACGAGAAAATGTCATATATATTTTTAACACTAAAACACACTGGCACAGGGAAAATCTTCTTGACTAAAATAACCATGGAGACAAGTTTTTTTTGTGTTAAAAAGAGGTACAGCTGTATATCATTTATACCTTTATACCCAATCATAAGTTGTATTAAACTAAAACCCATGCTATTTCATTAAGTTGACGACAAACAGGAGAATTTTCTAGAACACTTTGTAATACATTAAGAATGCTTACTCATCTTAAGCTATGGCAAGCATATATATTTATGGACACTAAAACACACGGGCACAGGGAAAATCTTCTTGTCTAAAATAACCACGGAGACAAGTTTCTAATTGTGTTAAAAAGAGGTATATCATTTAGACCTTTATACCCCATCATAAATTGTTGTAATAAAGTAAACCTATGATATTTCATTAGGTTGACGACTGACAGGAGCTTGGCCTTAGTCAGTAGAATTTTCTGGAACACTTTGTATTACATTGACAATGCTTACGCATCTTAAGCTATAGTAAGAATATCGTCAGACTATATAGTATGCCCCCCCCCCCCCCCCATACCCTTTCCCAGAAAACCTAGGTAGAAGGCAGACAGGGGAGTTTAGCCCTGACCAGTATGTCTTTCAAACTCTTGTTCTTTTTATAAGCAATGACTGGCCTTTGGGTCAGAGGTCGAGCAAGTTTACTTTGAAGTAGTTTGTATTCTTCTACTATAATCTTGGCCATAGCGATGCTAGCTTTGTTATACTGAAACACAAATGGTAACCATATAGGTAGACTGAGAGTGAACCAAATAGTATCATGGGAAAAGAAAGTGAAAATATTGGTTCCCCCCAAAAACCCTAGGAAGGAGGAAGTCATATAGATGTGCTCTCGGAGATGTCCTGGGCTAATGTCAACATTATTTTTCTGGTTGTTTCAAGGCACACATTGGACTAACTTTCCAGCGGGTAAGGTGCAAAGACCTTCATGCAAAGATGTCTGGCACAGGTCAGCTCCTACATGTACATGTAAGTATTACAATAAGGTATACTTCATTTGAAAGGGACATATATTGTAAGCATGAAAATTAACATTTTATCAGAGCTGTTTCAAGTTAAATTGGGGCCTCCGTGGCTCAGTAGGTAGAGCGTTGGACGCTCAATCCGAACAGCCTTCCACCAATGGGTCGCGGGTTTGATTCCCACTCAGTCCAAAAAATTGGAAAATTTTCTGACTGGGTTTTCACTCGAACGACCTATGTGGGATGGTTGCCAGTTACCAACGGAAGGTTGTGGGTTTCCTCCGGGCATAGAGCCCGGTTTCCTCCCACAATAAAACTGGCAACGCCGCCATATAAGTGAAATAATCTTGAGCGCGGCGTAAAACACCAAACAATCAATCAAGTTAAATTCTGTGACTCCAAGGCCAATGCATGTGCTTTTATGCGGACCAGTGAAGTTATCTGCTTTTTGAGTACAGACCAAGTCACTAGTACAATCAGTATGAGTCCACTCAATCAGGCTTCAAGAGTGACAGCCCCTAAAATCTGCAGACCACTGTCAAGGTACTTCAGGGGATTTTATTCTCATCGTCATTGCCGTTATTTTATTTCTATTTTATCGCAGGGTGTTCCCTCACTCATAAAACGTTAGGTGCCCTGTGAACCTCGAGAAACTAAAATAAGCTAATTACAAACAAAATTTCTCCCATCGCAAAACAAAAACTTGGCGTCACAAGTCAGAGTGGCGTTCTTTTTATTTTAGCTACGTGTATTTGTATTACTCAAACCCTATTGAAGAGGTTTGGAAACCAACAGGAGTTGACACCTGCATACAATAGAAGGGATACAATGGACTGGAGAGAATGTCTGAAATATATTTCTGAATTGCCTGCAAAGAGGGTCCGCAAAATAGATAAATTCCTGTTCTGTGCCCTGTCTTATAAAGCTGGCGTAAGGGACGTTGGACGTAAATCAATGTTAAAACTATAGGAACTTACGCCTTGGACGCAACCAGTCAATATTGTAGGCCTATGCGAAAATTTACGCCAGCTTTGTAAGACAGGCCCCTGGTCTTAAAACCCATCATGCAACAAGTTGAAAGTAATGAAGAACTGTAGTTAGTTAACTGAGTATTAGGAAATGTGTCTGTATAACTTGTTTATGAACACTAAAACACACCCGCACAGGGAAAATCTTCTTGTCTAAAATAACCACAGAGACAAGTTTCTTATTGTGTTAAAAAGGGGCATGTCATTTAGACGTTTATACCCAATCATAAGTTGTTATAATAAAGCAAAACATGTATTCTCTAAAGTGAAAGCTAAGACCAGTTCATAATGGGAGGCCGGGCTCAATCAATTAACGTTTAACGCCGCTCTCAAGATTATTTCACTTGTAAGGAGGCAACGATTAATCTTTTCTCACACACTTACAAGGAGCACTGGCAGATTTAGATGAGGAGGAACTCTTTGCCTGGAGGAAACCCTTGACCTTCGACGAGTACGACAGCCCTTTGAATTAATAGCTAATGAAGTAATTTGTGAGAAGCTCACCTGCTGAAGTAAAAGTTGATTGATCAATATTGGAGTCTTCAGTGTTTGACTGAGATATATCGCCTTTAATGTCGTCTTCATATAATGGAGCTGCTTGGGGGATATTAGACGAATAAAACCGCTCCACGTTGTCATCTTCGGAAGAGCCCGGCGTTAAGAAGTCTGAGCGGGGGCTGTTACGAACAACAGCCCAGGCCTGCCGTTTTCGTCTGTTTGAAGATTGTTGATTGTCGAAGGTGGCAGGTAAACTAGAAGGGAAGACTACCGGAGTTTCTTCAGTCTCTCGTTTAACCAGGATATTTGGAGAAAGCCTTTGACTTACATCTTCCGTGAAATCATCTGTAAGACTTACAGGGCCCTTGAAACCCCCATTGTCAGCGTATTTTCTCGGCAGCACTGCAGAGTTTGTTGACGGCTCTCTGTGTGTAAGCTTCCGTACTTTATTTAGTGAGACTGAATACGGTTCCTCGTTGGTGATTAGTTTTTCCTCCTTGATTCCGCTTAGCCAGGTTGGATCTGGTTTGTCGTTTGAACATTCTGCATTAAAAAATAAAGAATCAAATTAAGGTTGATTGACCGCACTCAATTTCCCTTGTATGGCAATGGCAGTGTTAAAGGGGGAGATAACAAAAAATCCCTTTAGGGTTCAGAAGAAGCGCACTAACTTTTCCTTTCCAATGATACCAAACACATATTTTTGCAATTTTTGTAACAGCGAAGTTAATAAAATTCCACAATAAGAAAAACAAATTGGTGAACTTTCAAAAGCCTAGGTTAAATTCATCCTCTTCAAGGCCTTCGTAATTCACCGATATGGCACGCACACCATTTTTTTGCTAGTCACATTTTACTCAAAGCTTCTTTTGTAATTCAATATAAGTTTCGTGAAACTGAAAGCAATTTGCTGGACATAGGAATAGTTTAAAGAGAGTGAAATTAACCTGGGTTTAAATGGGAGATTTTGAAAGTTGACCAATTTGTTTTGTGTGTGTAACATAATACGGTTTTATAAACTGCATCATGTCCCATAACAAAATCGCAAAAATATGTGTTTGGTACCGTTGGAAAGGAAAAACAAGCGCGTTTTGAACCATAAAGTATTTTTTTGTTTTCTTCTCCTTTAAGTACAAATTCAGTCGGTGAGCATCCAAGAAGTGCAAATATGGACCTTCCACAGGTCTATGAAATTGTTTGATTGATGTTTAAGCTGCACTTATATAGAGGCATTGTTAAATTTGTATGGAAGGAATCCGGGCTCCATGCATGAAGGAACTCAGGCTAGATGCCTGGAGGAAATCAAACTCCATACTTGGACGACTTCAACCTCCATGCCTGGAGGAACCTGAGCTCCATGCCTGGAGGAAATCAAGCTCCATGCCTGGAGGAACTCAAGCTCCATGCTTGGAGGAACTCAAGCTCCATGCTTGGAGGAACTCAAGCTCCATGCTTGGAGGAACTCAAGCTCCATGCTTGAAAGAACTTAAGCTCCATGCTTGGAGGAACTCAAGTTCCATGCCTGGCGGAACTCAAGTTCCATGCCTGGATGAACTCAAGCTCCATGCTTGGAGGAACTTAAGCTCCATGCTTGGAGGAACTCAAGCTCCATGCTTGGAGGAACTCAAGCTCCATGCTTGGAGGAACTCAAGCTCCATGCTTGGAGGAACTCAAGCTCCATGCTTGGAGGAACTTAAGCTCCATGCTTGGAGGAACTCAGGCTCCATGTCTGGATGAACTGAAGCTCCATGCTTGGAGGAAACCAACTTTCTTTAGGTACTTGGAAAGCATTTCACACAGTATAATCACATAAAAACACACTTGAAACACACTGAAACATGTACATTTTTGGTGGAAAGTTGACTTGTAAGCTTCTATTTGAGATTGACCCCTTTTTTGATAATCTGAAGTTCAACGGAGAATGACAACAAACTTAAGGAGTATCCTTTTAAGGTGAACTAGCCTCCCAGAAATTCTATGCCTGTACTGAAACGGCCAGCACTGAGGTAATCAACATATTCACTCAGACAAACAGCTATGTTAATACTTAGTTATTAGAATTTCCACAGACTAGCTTGACATAACAAAGTAGAGTGAGCAATCCGAAGAAAGACATGTAAGACACATTACAATGTAACTCATGTGTTAACTTATTTTCCTACTGCCTGCATATATATACCCTTATTTTCATTGTATCACTACTCCTGATGATGGTTTTAGAATAAAACGAAATATTGAGTTAATATGTCCTACATGTCTTTCTTCGAATCGCTCACTCTACTTTATTAATACTCAGTGTTGAACTGAAGATTATTTCAATAAAATTGTCTAATTTAAAACACACTGGTTAATGGAATACATTTTTAAATTCTTGAGTAAAATAAGAACCAACTTTAATGAGCCCTTGTGTTGGGAAGTGGGTCTGAGGGGGTTGAGTGGATTAAATCCCTGAGCTGCTATGTTTCTGTGCAAGCCCTCTGTCAACATCGAAATAAAGATACTATTTAAGTCATACTCACCTAGAGAAATTGATCCTTTTAATTTATACTCGGCTAAACGCAGGTCCAGCCAAACAGCAAATTGTGATAACACTCGCGGCTCACTGCACAGCTCACCAATAATGGAAGCAAACTTGAATTGGACCCTCTCCAAAGTTACACCCATTTTAAATACTTTCAACACACACGCTTTAGTATATAATCTGTAAAATAATACGTAAACAATTTGTATGTTTGTTGTTTCTTTTTTCTGGCTGCACAGCAAAGTATCAAACCTGTAAAATATATACTAGGGGACAAGGTTAAATTTATCAACAAAAACAATAATTAGTAAATACATGTACATCAGTGTCCAAGTGTGTGATGCATTATGAACAAGGGGGCTGTCCGAGTCACACCACCAAACGCATCAGATTCTCTAATATATATTTCCACTGCATTCAAGAAAAACTTGTCAAAACGGACATAAAGGCGAACTGACACAGCCAACATTTTGTATTAGATCACAACTATGAGGCTCTGTATACAGCAGAGGTAGTGCTTGACATATATGTCTCTGAGCTAGTTAACTTCGTAATGAATGGTGTATGTGTTGCACCCAACATTTAATTCTGCAAATTCAATATGGACAGTTTCAGGGCATTGAGCATTTGAGTTAGTAGTCCATACTCTTTTAATAATAATATACTGAATTAAATCCACTCCAGGTTTCTGCCTGCAAAATGTCATTTTTATAATTATATCAGTGACGGCCGTCATATTGGAGTCAGAAACTAGGATTCTTCTAAAATGCTTGCTGAGGAGCAGATAAAATTGTATTCATCAGGTTGGGGAAAGTAGCCCATCTGCGAACACAAATCGGTGGACACCGCAGATTTGAGACTTTCCCCAACCTGTTCATACGATCGTTTTTATCAGATATACTAAATTAGTGTAGAATAACTTCTAACTATAAGTTAAAACAACCACTGATACTACATTACTAGACTCTATGACTATGAGTACAATGTCGTTTTAGTTTTGGTTTTTTCCTAATTCACCAAAGTGAATTCCTTACCCGCCTCCTTGTTCAATAATCTGATTTTCATTATGTCGTCAGGACGGAATTCACTATCCGCCATTGTTTAACTAGTGATGCACTGAACCGACGAAAGTCCAATGGGATGAAAATATCTTTGCGCATGATCGAGATCGGTTGCCATGGTTGACTTCGGCGACCCCAATATTCGTAGGGGGTTGAGGTTGTGTTGAAAGAATGTAAAAGTAAAATTATCTGCTTATTTGATGAAATAAAAAAGAAAAAAATCTGTCATTTTGCATTTTTGTCAGCCACGTGCTATCGCCAGCTTCAGGGATTTATCGGATAGCTTGAAAGTGTGCAGCCATCGCGAGACTGAACAAGACAATTACCCCCCTTTTGGTTAAACGGTTCGTTGTGTTTGTGGCCGTTGTTTTTTTGAAAGACGCGATTTGAAATTGTCTGTAACAAAACAACAAATATTTCGGAATTTTACCGATAAAAACCACTAGAAAACTATGAAACAGGTTGTCATCAACACAGGAATCTTAAGAAATGAAAATTCTGACTTAAGGTAAAGTTTCATATTTGTCCAAAACAGCATAACAGAAAAGGTGCCGGAGATGTTAAATTCCGACGACCAGCAAATGTCAGAATATAGATAACGAGTCGGATTTAACTTGTTGAATTAGTTTTTTCCCTAACAATTTATTATTCTTTACTCTTCAGCAGTGTTCAGAATTTCACTAAATAACTAGAATGTTAGACAACATTTCACTGTGTAAAGAACTGAGAAGCTATCTTTTAAATACTAATACAATATTTCTCCACTATTGTCAGAATAGCTAAGGAGGCAAGTGAGACTTTTAACCGTGGTTAGCAAATTGACAAACTGAAACTGCTAAAATTATCAAACATTATCTGGCGATAATCCGTCAAGTATCAAGAGCTTACGGCTAATTAAGCGATGGGTTTGTGATATCCTTCCTGTACGTTGTAGAACGCCTCCAAAACATTAGACATCTAAAGGAATTCGACGAAAAATTTATCTTAAAAGACAGAAATATCTTCAACACGTTCAACACCTGCGTTTTTTTTTTCTACCCGTTCTCTTTGTTTCTTTCTCTCCCTCCAGAGAGAGAAGAGTTATTGAGTAGGGAGCGTTTATTATTTGCGTTGTCAATGACACTGGAAGCGTAACTAAGCCGTCTAACTCACCCATGTGAGTAAGCCCACATGACAGATATCCCATGTGTGTTCCGAATACGGATAGCTCTGCACCAATGGCTTGTAAGTTCGAATACACATCAATAAAACTAAGGAAAAGTGAATATCGTAAGTAATACATTCTCAAAGGATATTTGTTGTAGTTAATCCAGTGAAAAAAGTTGTTAGCTCACTCTCTGTATTCTTATATTTAACACGCGGGTACAGGGAAAATCTTCTTGTCTAAAATAACCACGGAGACAAGTTTCTAATTGTCCAAAAAGAGGCACACCATTTAGACCCCTACACCCCATCATATAGGCCTATTGTTGTAACAAATCAAGCCTACGATACCCCACCAGGCCGACGACCGACAGAAGCTTGGCCTTAGTCAGTGGAATTTTCTGTTTGTATTCTTCTACTATAATCTTGGCCACAGCCCTGTTATACTGAAACACAAATGGCATCACAGTTCTCCCACGACATCCTCCCGTTCCAAGCTCAAACCCAAAGGATAAATAATAGTTTGTAGGCCTAATGTTTGAATCAAAAAACTTTCCCTTTCCAAACGTTTGTGCTAGGCATCTGCAAGAGAGAAAAGGGATTTTCTCAATGGGCAGGATTTCAAAATAGTCCTTGACCGAATGACCTAGAGTGTTGAAATGTTGTGCCGCGGGCACATCATGCTTAAGTCTAACACCAGACAAATGGTTGACCGCTCTATCTGTCGTAGAGAACTCAGAGCTTCTCCGACGTAGGCCTATTGTCTGCGGCATATTTTGCACGTGACAACATTAAGATCCTCTGCCATTTGACATTTGTCGCGAGATTGTTCTCCGAAAAAGGTTCCGCGATCTGGCACGCATACATCGAGTTTACATCGCGTCTCCAGGCACCCACCGATGCACCCGAGAAAAATGCTGGGCGGCAATGGTAGGCTACACCCGCGAAAGAGAAGCGAGCGTGCCGGGGCCAAAGGGGGAGCTAAGCGATTTGTCTTGATATGTTAGATTTGATCCTTCGGAGCAACCCAACAGAACACCCCTAAGGAGAAGAGCCCCAAACAGAACAGAACAAGCCTGATTAAAAAATCTAAAGAACTAGGGTTTCAATCGAATCTAAAAATCTGAGACTTAAAGGGGGAGAAAACGAAAAAAAACAGCATGCCATTGTATCGAAGAGGCTTCCATAGGCCATCCTATCCATGTGTGTGAGTCTTACACGTGGTATACGGTGTGAAAATACACTGAAAATGAATCTGCCAGACAAGCTCGTGTTCAATCGTCAGTGGAGCGCACCATTGATGTTTTGAAATTGACCGGAAAAAGTATTAATAAATTAGGCCTACTTCCCTTGCAAGCTTTTAGTGGGGGAGGAAACCGGGCGCATTGCCCAGAGGAAACACGGACCTTCGGCGAGTAACTCGCAACTCTTCCACATATAGGGCGACCGAGTGAAAAATCCACTCAGAATGTTTTTAATTTTTATTTGGTCTGAGCGTGATTCAAACACGCGCCGCGTCGATAGAAGGTCTGTGTGGGAATGGGGAGGATCACTCTAACCCACTGGACCACCGAAAAATCATCCCTTGAAATGAAACATCTCATTCCAGAGCTCGTACTTTTACGCCTAAGCTGCAATTGATTTTGTACATGTTACATAGGTCAAAATGGACCGTAGGAAAAATATTTATACTTTTATTGTTTTTCACCAATGGAAAGCGGGACACCCAACGTGTTTATAAACTATGTTATTTAATCCTACAAAGGCCGTTTTGGTTTTTGGTTTTCGTAAATCTTATGTTTTTCATGTAAAAGTCTGCAGATCCTGCTCGAAAGCTATTAACTGCAGTGCTGAATTATATTACATTAAGCCTTGACATTTCTCAAGGCTTAAATATGTCAAGTTTCTGTAACTATACAAATTTATGTTAATACGTGATAGTCGCATTGTTCTGGAGTCTATATTTACTCGCGCTGTTGTTTATATGTTTGCCAATCAGTTTCTAACTACACTCAATAATACAAGCGATTACCCTGTTTCATCTTTTTGCGATGATATTCGGCCTGCTGTCAGTGATATGCGCATTTATTCGATCGATGAATACTTCTACCTTAGCAAAGAGCGTACCAGTGTATTTAGTGTGTTTCGAGGATTTCATTCTGTGTATTAAGTGTGTTTCCAGGATTTTATTCTGTGTATTTAGTGGGTTTCCGGGATTTTATCATGTGTATTCAGTGTATTTCCAGGATTTTATTCTCTGTATTTAGTGTATTTCCGGGATTTTTTTTGTGTATTTAGTGTGTTCCCAGGATTTTATTCTGTGTATTTAGTGTGTTTCCAGGATTTTATTCTGTGTATTTAGTGTGTCTCCAGGATTTTATCAGTGTATTTAGTGTGTTTCCAGGATTTTATTCTGTGTATTTATTGTGTTTCCGGGATTTATTCTGTGTATTAAGTGTGTTTCCAGGATTTTATTCTGTGGATTTAGTGTGTCTCCAGGATTTTATTCTGTGTATTTAGTGTGTTTCCAGGATTTTATTCTGTGTATTTAGTGTGTTTCCAGGATTTTATTCTGTGTATTTATTTATGATCACTAAAACACACGGGCACAGGGAAAATCTTCTTGTCTAGAATAACCATGGAGACAAGTTTCTAATTGTGTTAAAAAGAGGTATATCATTTACCTTTACACCCTTAATTTAGTGTGTTTCCAGGATTTTATTCTGTGTATTTAGTGTGTCGTCAAGATTTTATTCTGTGTATGTAGTGTGTTTCCGGGATTTTATTCTGTGTATTTAGTGTGTTTCCAGGATTTTATTCTGTGTGTTTAGTGTGTTTCCGGGATTTTATTCTGTGGATTTAGTGTGTTTCCAGGATTTTATTGTGGGTATTTAGTGTGTTTCCAGGATTTTATTCTGTGTATTTAGTGTGTTTCCGGGATTTTGTATTCAGTGTGTTTCCAGGATTTTATTCTGTGTATTTAGTGTATTTCCGGGATTTTTTTCTGTGTATTTAGTGTGTTCCAAGGATTTTATTCTGTGTATTTAGTGTGTTTCCAGGATTTTATTCTGTGTATTTAGTGTGTTTCCAGGATTTTATTCTGTGTATTTAGTGTGTTTCCAGGATTTTATTCTGTGTATTTAGTGTGTTTCCAGGATTTTATTCTGTGTATTTAGTGTGTTTCCGGGATTTTATTCTCTGTATTTAGATGGCTTGATCATCGGATCTATACTGCTATACCAGTGAACTTTGTGAGTTCTCGGATTATAGTTTTCTATCTGGGAACTCTCAGTTACTCTTAGTTATATAAGTAAGTCATTTTGATATAATTATATCTTTTCTTCTCACTGTTTCAGTGTTTGTATAAATTTGTTTGTAAATATACGTTACTCTGGTTTTTTTACATATATGTAAAAATGTGTACAGAAAATCTGCTGGGCTTTTTGTTACTTCTTCTTTTATTATTTTGTCTCGTAACACTTACGTTTTGACTTTTTTAAGATATTTGGAGGGGGCGTTCAAATCTGACAACACCCAATCTGGAAATTCGAACTCCCTGCCTATTCCAGGGTCTATATTGGTTGGTTAGTTGATGTTTTACGCCGCACTCAAGACTATTTCACTTATATAGCAACGTTGCCAGGTTTAGTGGGGGAGGACACCGGGCTAATTGTCCGGAGGAAACCCACGACCTTCGACGAATACCTGGCAACTCTTCCTCATTTGGCGACGGAGTGAAAATCCAATTTTTATTTGGTGGGAGTGTGATTCGAACCCGTGCCACATAAGTTTTCAGAACTAAGTGGAGCAAGCCCCTGGTAACCATTGGGTCTCGTTATTTATATATTGTGAATATGACTGTTCCACATAACTAAATCTCTAATGCAGTGGTCAACCTGAGTATATTCAAGCGAAAAGGCACTTTTAGCCTAGTTACAACGGCCTAATCTATAAATACCACACATAGGTATAAAGGCCAGCTAAGTTGTATGCTAGCTTATGTCTCCCAGCCAGTATCTAGTGTTGAACGTAGGCCTAGTTCATTTAGGCCCGTATAAACAGACTTAGTTTTAGCAGCAGCTATTTGGGGTGGTAATCGAGATGGTATTTCTTCAACCTCTCGTCGATTTCGTCACCTTGATTCTTCGGATCCTCCTCAGCTACGTCATCGTCGTTTTTCGACTGATCTTTAAACGGCCTAAGAAGTGCGTCGAGAGAGAAATCGTATTAGTGACTGGGGCAGGTCATGGCATCGGCCGGGAGGTCGCTCTGACGTTTGGTCGACTGGGGGCAAAGCTCGTTCTTTTGGATATAAACAAGGTTGGATCATCCACAATCGGCAAGCTTTTTACTTTATTTTTAATTAATTTATAGACATGTTTGGTCTACTCTTTGTAAGATACAGGTCTACAGGTAAACTGAGGTTACCTATGTGGAAGCTTATTGTTTCGATTAATTAAAATCACCTAACCAATAGAAACGTTTAGTTTTATAAAACATAGAAATTGTACATTGTGTGTATCGAATAATCGTATGCATATGTATACATTTATTAGACCGTACGTTTATAATATAAAACAATAACTGCATCGTTGAACTAATTGTAGAAAAGCAAGACATGCTCTAATTACGGGCTGCTACGGCCGTCATATGAACATTACTCACTGGAGGTAGGCCTACTGTTGAACCAAGACTAAAAAGAATGTTTCAATGAACATCCCTACTTTAGTTAGATTGCTGTTGAACCAACTGACGTGATACATGCTCCTTGGAGAAGAATTCGTTATCTAGGTCACACACTTTACTAGGGAAGATAATTTGTGATTGGCGGGTATATAGGCCGAGAGCCTAATGACGTCACACGGTATATAGGCCGAGAGCCTAATGACGTCACTCGGTATATAGGCCGAGAGACCAATGACGTCAGTCGATATATAGGCCGAGAGCCTAATGACGTCAGTCGGTATATAGGCCGAGAGCCTAATGACGTCAGTCGGTATATAGGCCGAGAGCCTAATGACGTCAGTCGGTATATAGGCCGAGAGCCTAATAACGTCACTCGGTATATAGGCCGAGAGTCTAACGACGTCACTCTGTATATAGGCCAAGAGCCTAATGATGTCACACGGTATATAGGCCGAGACCCTTATGACGTCACTCGGTATATAGGCCGAGAGCCGAATGACGTCACACGGTATATAGGCCGAGAGCCTAATGACGTCACTCGGTATATAGGCCGAGAGCCTAACGACGTCACTCGGTATATAGGCCGAGAGCCTAATGACGTCACTCGGTATATAGGCCGAGAGTCTAATGACGTCACACGGTATATAGGCCGAGAGCCTAATGACGTCACTCGGTATATAGGCCTGGCTCAGAGCCTAATGACGTCAAACGGTATATAGGCCGAGAGCCTAATGACGTCACTCGAAAAATTATGGGATATTTGAAGAGTGGCTTGGCAGTGACCGCTTTTAATCGTATTCTCGCGAGATCTCCTTTAGACGTGGCTAAGATAGACCTCGTACGACTTTACCGGACATTATCTGGCCTTTAGGACTAGGGTAACTTCTAATTTTAGATTGTGACCGCTGTGTTACACCCTTAGTAGTGACACACATGACTGCACACCTATAATTTCCGTGCAGATTAATCCCCATGCCAATTTATCCCCGTATGACGTCAATAAGCAATCGGTCTATTTAAAACACACTGGAACAAGGTATATAATCTGGAGTCGACAATCTTTCGTTAGTAGTGTAGGCTTTAGTTAATGTAGGATTATAAGCCTATCCAAGGAAATAAAGGACATGCAATGATAAATGTAAAGATGGCGTTTTTTTATGGGTTGGACACACTCAAATTTACTCGTAGGTGATTCCCCACAAACTATCACAACCTAATTAGCCGAAAACAACGGTGGGTGCGCTAGGTGATTTTCCTGACGAATTTTTTACTTTTCAAAACATACCGTATAGGCCTGCCGCAAGTTGTAACACTTCTTGATTGCTCGCTACCTAAAAATCGCTTCACCAGAATTCGCTGGAGTGGCCAGACTAGGCGAATTCATCATCAGCGATGAAATTCACCTAAAAAATATCAAACAAGTTCGATGTCGCCGAATGCTTCCGGGCGACCTTCGGTTGAACCTCGACGACCTAGGTCACACTAGGTGAATTTATCGGCGAAGGAATTCTCCTCGATATTACCTGGATGTTACCTTGCCGACCGTGTCCACCTCGTTACGTCTCAAAGCCAACATTCTGTGTTCGTCTAACCTTTTGAAACGTTTGGCAAAAACACGTGGCGCTAGCGCCAGGAAAAATTTTCTCCGCGGTGAGAACCTTTTCTCCGCGGTGGAAATCTTTTCACTACGGTGAAAATGTTCCCCGTGTGATCTGACAGTTTACATGCGTTTTTCTACTTTCTCTGCAAATCGTTTTACATAAAAGTATGATTCTTATGATACACGCTTGATTCTCTTCGACATATAGAATCTCTCGTTTAAATACCAAGTTTCCACTTGGGCAAAATGCTGTTAAAGACGGAAAAACACTGGAAATGTCAAAATTCCACCCATGACCCTAATAGCTAGCATCCGTAGTATTATCACTGATATACAAAAAATACCCAGTAAACGTGACTATATGTGAATGGCTTTTGGCGTTTTGGTACATTTAGTTCTTGTTTTTCCTTTTTTCAATTTACAGGAAAATAACGAGGCAACAGCCGAAGAAATTTGCCTGACTGGTGGAGAAGCAACAGCCTACGTCTGTGACGTTACGGACCCAGATAACGTACGTAGCGTCGGCGAACGTATACACAAAGACGTTGGTGACGTTAGCATTCTCGTTAATAATGCTGGAATCCTACATGGCGGTGCTCTGTTGGATCTCACGGACAATGATATACGGAGAACCTTTAACGTGAATACAGTTGCTCAATTTTGGGTTCGTATATTATACTTCATGTTGGTATTTGAGTTTTTTCATACGTAACGGGTGCCTTACTCATTGCACCGGAGGCCGAACACCAAGGCGGTCATGGGGATACCAAGGTTATAATTTGATGTACACTCGGGTAGAGTTTTTTGGGGGGTGGACAAATAAGTGAGGGGGTAGGGTGGTTTCGGTCAGAAAAAAAATAACATGGGTACGGTGGCTGATTTCTACCAATGCAAAAAAGTATTATTAGGGCGTCGTATGAGTCCCTTGAACGACGCACTACGCCTGCACGGACACGTAATAGCATACCTAGTATGGTTTACTATACCTCTGGATAGTGAAGCGAATTAATTTATTAGATTTGTATATCAAACAGTTTTCGTGAACCAAGATCAAATGATACATATACAAAACTCTCATTTTAATTAAGTCCTATGTGTGTATAATGATTCCGAGGCACCAAGGTTTAGGATTAGCTCTTATTTTGTAATTATTGATAAAAAATAATGACGACCAATCAGGTAATCCTGTTTTAACGAAATTTTCCATGTATATATGCCAGCTAATGACTTTTAAAGTTAAATTTGTTCGATTTCTTTAAAGACTGTTCGGGAGTTTTTACCCGCAATGCTTGAAAAGAATTCTGGTCACGTGGTTAACATGGCATCTATGGCGGCAACGACTGGCGTGGGCTATCTCGTTGATTATGCGTAAGTATACAAAATCAAATACCTAATGTATGGATGTGTATCCATAAATTTTAATTTAATGTAACAACCTATGGTTGTGTTAAAAGGCCTAAATGCCCCTTTTAACACAATTAGAAACTTTTAGTCAAGAACAATTTCCCTGTACCCTTGTATTTTAGTGTTCATAAATATATTGAGTGATTATTCAAATCCCTGTCAGTGACAGTGATAGGCGACCATTGGCCAATAATTGTAGGATGTGGTCGCGGGGACAAGGGCAGGCCCCTCCCAGTGACATTGCATCTCTAGGATTGGGGAAAAAAAACAGTTTTTATGCCATTTAACATGGGAAAACACTAAAAACTCTGTCAAATTATTCATGTTTATTATATCAACTCTAAATTTAATCCCTGTGTCAAACGTACTTAGTTATACTGCATGAAAATATATATTTCATTTACAGACAAATATTGAATAGGCTTCCAAACTTGCGGCTAATTAAAAGAAACTGACAAAGGTTCTTGTCTTGGACGTGGGATGATATGACCGAATCCTGAAATAGCATTTAACGGCTGCACATGAGTGACATGACTAACCAAATCATTTGACATGTATTTACTTCTACAGAAGCTCTAAGTGGGCGGTTGTTGGTTTCACAGAGTCCCTGAAGGATGAATTATCTCGACTGGACAGGTCGGGTGTAAAGACGTCCATTGTCTGCCCTCATTTTGTAGACACTGGAATGACAAAGTTTCCCATTTTCACGTAAGTCTAGATTACGTACAGTGTAGACATAATTAAGGCACATGTAAGATCATTCAATTTGAATTCAACCTTTATGCAAGTCCATGCCATTTGGGTCGTCAGAAGGGTGTGAGGTAAGGGGAGAGGGGGGGGGGGGGGCTGTTTGCAGCTCGGATGTAAGCGCATGATTAATTTTATTTTTCACTTGACAGCCGGTTTGATCGGTTCCTAACTGCCAAAGAGACAGCCGAGGCTCTTGTCGATGGCGTACTCCGTGAAGAAGAGATGATTTTTATACCTCCTTCTATGGGTTTCATGGTTACAATCTCGAGGTAAGTAAAATTCAACATCAAAAACAAACACAACAACTTTCACGACTGACACGCACTTTCAATGTGTAAGCGTATACCCTTTTTTTTCTTCTGAGTCTCGAAGACCACTAGGCCACATACTCAGACAACGAAGACCACTACATATTCAGACAACTTAAAAGGACACACCGCCTATAAGATTATTGTGATTTTCAGTTTACCTTCAGATTAGCATAAAAATAAGAAGTAATCAATCTCGGAGGAAAGCCGCAAAGACCCATTTTGGGAATTGACAATCTGTCTGACAATCAGTAAACAAACAGCCGAGAATACAGCACAAGCGCAGTTACAATGAGCCCGTGTCGAGCATCTAAACTGTTGATTTTCATCACCACAACAAATAAGAGGAAGGAATCTCCAAGTAAAACAGCCTCTTTAAGCAGGGGACACACGTGCGGATTTCTTCGCATGATCGCGGCGATAATATCCGCATCGAAATACGCGGCGGATAAATTTGCACCCGCACCGAGAGGACACACGGCTGCGATTATCGCACAGAGCAACCTTGATACTGACGGTCACGTGATCTAAAGATGGCGGCGTCCAGCATTTTGCAAGATCACATGATCTGGAGCTCGGTGGCTATTGGCTGCTTGTCAGGGTCGTCCGCAGCGAATATCGCACGGAGAGGACACACGGAGCGATTTTATCCGCGGCGGAAAAAATCGCTGCGGAAATATTAAACATGTTTGATCGATCCGAATTTCGATGCGGAAAAATCCGCGGCGAATTTCGCACGTTGAGGAGAGGACACACGTATGCGAATATCGGTGCGATTGCAAAATACGCCGCGGTCATGCGAAAAAATCCGCACGTGTGTCCCCTGCTAAAGGTAATAATTCAGGTCGGCAAGTATAGGTTGACCATGTATGCCTATATGTTCTGCAGCATGGACACTTTTGCGAGCAGCTTTGGGGACTACAGATGTCCATAATCTAAATAGGGATTGATCTTGCTGCCGTATATTGAAGATATATATAATGGTATATAATAATCTCAATTGTGAGTTTACCCTTGCGGGCGTATTATGAGTTTCTTGTTACATATACTGTGCATTTTAATTGGATGTATTTATATATTTTACAGGTTTTTAACCAGAAGAGGTCAAGATTTAGTGAAGTCGTACATGGAGACGGGAATCCACCCACAATACCAGAACACTACAGACCCTGCAAGGAAAACAGACTGAAGAACTCAGGGATCACGCATATATTTATGACTGGCAATAATTAGACTTGTGAGTTATGACCAGCCATGTTGGAATATTTTCGAGAATGACAAGTGGAGGAGTGGGGGGGGGGGGGGGGGGGGGGGGGGGTCACTATTTGCAATTTTGCAATTTGTGGATATGATTTTTATTTATAAGTTATTACTTCAAATTAAGACTAAACTAGATTAAATTGTTTTCAATGTGGTTAACTTTAATTTCTGTGATCTTCACTGAAATCTGGATTGTGTGGAGTGAACACAGTCTGAAACTTCGTGAATTTACGTATGTGAAAAAGCCGACCGGTATAGCGAGCGAGGACAGCCAAAGTTTGTTCCAGCAGTCTTTGGGATTCGAACCTGCAACGCATAGAGGAAGACTAGTCAGACTGAGCGACTATCAGTCTCACTGGCTGGGCCATTTTAAAATGGCATAAGGTGCCAAATAGATAGAGAAGATTCCGTTGAAACCAATTTTCATTTTAATTTGAGCTATTTGAGTTTGCCGGTTATTTGCACACTTTGGCTCGTACGGGTAATCAATAACTTCACCAATATTTTTTTATTTTCACACCAATGCTTTTTAAAAGTACTTTTTCTTGACAATTGGTATTTCAGAAGAAAAAAGTCAGAATTTTGGGAAGTACCCAATAAGTTTTCTATTGACAATTAAAAATTGTAGAACCAGACGCTGCCTTTTTTACCGTACATGTCTCCTTGTGGCCAAAATTTTGTTATTTTCATTTGTAAAATTTATTTATGATTTTTACAATATATTTGAATAAAAATACATTTTTTACCACAAATTACTTTTTCGTGTTGTACTTCGAGCGTCAAGGAACGCTGAAATTATAATCTATTCGTGGATAAAAACATGATAGAATTGTTGACATAAAATCTTTCGGCGGCACAGACCTTGAGGGTTCCGTTGGCACAAACCGTGAGCTTTAGGTTGGCACCATTCTCAAGGTTTCCCTTGGCACAAACTTCGAGTTTTCGGTGGACACAAACTTCGAGTTTTAAGTTGGCGCAAACTTCGAGCTTTATGTTGGCGCAAACTTCGAGCTTTATGTTGGCGCAAACTTCGAGCTTTATGTTGGCGCAAACTTCGAGCTTTATGTTGGCGCAAACTTCGAGCTTTATGTTGGCGCAAACTTCGAGCTTTATGTTGGCGCAAACTTCGAGCTTTATGTTGGCGCAAACTTCGAGCTTTATGTTGGCGCAAACTTCGAGCTTTATGTTGGCGCAAACTTCGAGCTTTATGTTGGCGCAAACTTCGAGCTTTATGTTGGCGCAAACCTCTAGCGTTCAGTTGGCACAAACCTAACTGAAGATCTGTACCACTGAGGATCCGTGTCAACGTATTACAAAGTATTCCAGAAAATTGTAGGCCTTCGATCAAAGCCCAACCCATGTCGGTCTTGGACCTAATTAAATATCATGGGTTTTTAGTTTATTGCAACAATTTATGCTTTTTAACACAATAAGACACTTGCCTCCATGGTTATTTTAGTCAAGACGATTTTCCTTGTGCACGTGAATTTTAGTCTCCATGAATATATTATTGGTTCAATAAGGTTTGCCTTAACTTAAACATCGTTTTGTCCACACTCCAAGGATTAGACCCATATACCCAATCTAAACAGAGAATTTAATCTTCGTATGTGGGCGCGATTGCCATGTACCCTGTATCGACATCATTAAAGAGTATAAGACCAGTGGACACCTGTGGAATGAAGGCTATGTGACATGGTTGGCAGCGGAAGGTCGTGGGTTTCCTCCGGGCAAAGAGCCCGGTTTCCTCCCACAATAAAACTGGCAACGCCGCCATATAAGTGAAATAATCTTGAGCGCGGCGTAAAACACCAAACAAACAATCAATCTTCTCTAACACTAGTTAACATGTAGCGGTTACCGGTGCAAGAAACTAATGGCCTAATATAGGGTAGAAGAACAATATAATGTTGGAACAATCCCAGCATTAGCCCAGCAGTAACGCCTTGATTGGACAGCGTACCCAGGGTCCACTTTTACGAAGCCCCCTTAAGCTAAGGACACCTTAATTTTCCCCTTAGGAAGAACTTAAGACGTTCGTGCTATTTTACGAAGCCCCCTTAGCTTAAGATCACCTTAACTTTAAGAGAATTTTTAAGGGTGCTCCTTAAGTCATGTTTTATCTTACAAACATAAGCCCAATTGTTATTTTGGGATGAAACAGCGAGGAGACTTTTGAAATCGTATAAAGAATCTCTTTTGATTTAATACGACATTCAAAATTCAATGTCAGTGTATTTTACAATTTGACGATATTTGCGCTCAGGAGTTACTCCCCTTTGTGGAGTTCTTATGCAATGTACTAAAATCACAACAGGCTTTATCGGAAGAAAGTTTGTTGCTGTCCTGTCATTCAAACAGTGTTGGTTGAGAAAATAACCACTGATCTAAAAATAAACTGGATCGCGCAACTCCGTTGTTATGGTCGTCAGGTTTCGAAGACCGCACGCTCTCTCGGCCGCCATTGCACTCGTTCCCAAACTAGCCTCCACTCCTATACTTTAGTACAGCGATGATTACCGAGTGCTGGACTTTCGGCTGAGATGAACGCGGAAAAAATGCATTAATAACGGTATAACTAAGCGAAGGAAGTATTGATGAGGATATAAATCACTGTCCATTAAATTTTCAACCGTGAGTTCTCAGTTTTGAACAAAGACGTAGGCCTACTACTACTAGTACTAGTAGTTGTACGGCCGTAGTACTACGGCGTACGCTATTTTTTGTTTTAAATCCAACACGAGATTTCTTGCCAGGAGTGTGTAGGCCTACTGTAGCAGACACTATCATTATCAGCCAGAACAGAGCAATAGGCACCACTTATTTTATATAACTTTATAAGTATAACTATAACAGTATAAGTTATAGTTATACTCTTTAGTGATGATGGATTGTTGTCTTCACTATAGTAGAACATGATTGATCGATCGATTTTAAGAAATGTGGCGGCTCCATTCATCAGAATGATGTGCGCCAGTACTCAGTAGAACATTTAAAGTGGCATGAGCTGCCGAAATTCACACTTTTTGATAATTTCTGATCGTCACGACAGTAAAAGGCCATCGAAAAACTAAATGATTGGCGTTGGAATGAGGAAAATCCATACAGTATGTGGCCTGTACGAACCAAAAACGTGTTCGAAATGTACACAAAATTTAATTAACTGGGACGACCATTCATTCATTCTAAGCCAATGTTAATTCAAAACAATACTTTATCATACACTTTCGAGACTAGAAGCACTAAAAAGCTTCTGAATTATACATCTTGAGAAAAATAGCCGATATGTTCAACATTCTGTTTTAACATCAAAATATCAACATTTTGGCAGCTCATGCCGCTTTAAATTGCTATAGTATAATGTATGTTCTATGCTGCATTCAAAGATGTTTTCATTAATAAGGGAGGCCTTGGTGGTTCAGTGGGTTAGAGTGATCGCCCCAGAGTCCCACACAGACCTTCCATCAATGCGGCGCTGGTTCAAATCACACTCAGACCAAATACAAATTAAAACCGTTGTTAGGTACTCTTCGAAGGGTTTCCTCTAGCCAGTCTAGGCAATGAGCCTGCTTTCCTCCCCCACTTAACTTTGCAACAATGCCATATTAGTCAATTAATCTGGAGTGCGGCGTAAACCATCAATCAATCAATAATTAATAAATTACAAGCTCTGTGCTTATGCTAAAGCCTAGGAACCTTGAAAGGTGGGATTTAAATTGCATCCTCGTCGCATGCGATGGATTGATGTTAATAGGCCACACTCAAGATTATTTCACTTACGGTATAATTTATAAGGCGACATAAAAGGCAAGAAGTAAGATAATTGATCTAAGGAAATCCCCATCGTTAGGGGTACCTAACAACCTTCCAGATAGAGCGCACACAAAGGTTTTCTTTTTTGCTAATCAAACAAAATTTTCATAAATTTCAACATACATTACTCACAATTTAATTTTGAAAGATAATAATAAAATGATTTCAAGACCTTCTAGGATGTTTTTTTTTTTTAAATTAACACCTCTCAATTTATTGATGGATTATAGTCTTACGTCATGCTCAAGATTATCACTTGATTGACGATTTATCTTTAGAAGGAAGGACAAAAAATAGTTTGAAGTGTTATGAAGAAAGCTAAGAGGGCTCATTCGAAATTCAACAACATACACCTGTATATGTTTTCAAGGTTAAAAAGGAATTCATGCTTACAGATTTAGGCAAGGTCATGGATTTAAAATTGGAATTTGGAAATTGGAATTCAAGTTTCCACATTCCAACTTCAATATTTGAATTTAGAAATAGAAATGTAAGTTTCGAATTTCAAAAACTTAAAATAGATTTTTAAAAAAATTGGAATTCAATAATGAAATCGCTGGACTAAAAGTGTACATGTCAGCCTCGCCCAACTTAGAACAATAGTTTGATTGGCCAAAACTAATTTAAAAGGTGTTAGTGCTTGTTTAATTGACTGTATAAATAATTAAATTGAGAGATGTGAATTTCTAATTTAAAAAATAAAACTGAAATTCAAATAAGCCTATTGGGAATAGTAGGAGTCCTACTTTTTCAAGTTGGGCACATACAAGTGTCTTAAAATCAATATTGCGCCATTTTTGGTTTTCATATTTAATTGGAATATTGAATTTTACTTTTAATAAAGTATGATCAAAACTTATCCAAATTATTTGACAAGCGGATACATATTTTTATGGATTACAATCTTGAGCAGATGATTTAAAATCAAATAGAAGGCAGAGACATTTTCAAGGGAAAATAAACGATAAAAGTATTTTATTTAAGTTGTTTAAATAACAGATTTGTTCAGCCACATAAAAGTCATTGACCAAATGGCAAAAAACAAAACAAACAAAAACGCCATAAATCCCTGAGGTAGTTTCTTGACTGTATGTATGAAAATAGGCAATGATATCCATGGTAAGTCCATTCCTGCCACCAAAGATATTGATTTATGATCGTATGCATTATGGCATCAATGAATCTTTGGAAATCTTGTCATCCCATGTGGTTTCTTCCTTGTACATCTAAGTGGAGCAGGAAGGGCAAATATTGTTGAATTCAACCTTTATCAGATATATTTATGGTAAAAACAACTTCTTCAACTTGCAGTGGCTCATCATGTCACATGCCATTGGTCATTACTCTCTCTCTCTATGAACTGGAGCAGCATTGATTTCACAAGTTTGAATATATCTGTCATTTCTTTAATCTCTTGACCCAAAGCAAATAGTTGCATGATTGGATGTTGGCTATAATGTCAGGTGGGGAGATGGTTATTGCATCAAGCAAGACTCAACAACAATCTTTGACATCAACAAGCACTCTCCATAGGTGAGCAATTTTACAGTGAAGACATGTTAGTACCAAAACGGCAACAGTGACCAATGAGGCATCAGTCTGGAAATAAACAATGAATTCAGAATGAGACTGTGATGACATTGTATTTGTAGTACATTGATTTTATAGACGAAGTGTGAACTGGCACTGTTTATTGTAATATGGATTGTGAATTATAAATTTAATTCAAATTGAGCTTATACAATGGTCCCACATGCACAATAATTGAAATTTGTCTACAAATTTGATATTCTCAATCTGTTTATAACTTTATAAGTTCATCCTACGGGGAAGGGGGCAGTATAAAGACGTTAAGACTTAAGTCTGTTAAGTATCATAATTCTAATACATTTCCAGTAAAGACAATATTTCATATAACTAGCCTAGAGCTTGAGTGTACAGACAATTAAATGGAGATATTTAGAAGAAAATAATTCATATTTATATTAAATTTAAACTTAAATTAACACTCGTAGTCGTATAGTTGATTGGTCTAAACAACAACAACCTGCTCACGACAGGAGGATAGTGATCCCATAAATATCACTAATATTTGCTATTACCTATTTCTATGCAATGCAGGATATGCTCAAAATGTTTGCCGTTCGGTTACAAAAGTCCGAATAAGTACTTGATTATACACGAATCTTGAAACTCTCCTGTTCTGAACGAACTGTCAAACACATGTACTGTCAAACCAGCGCTGTTCGGTAACGACCAAAATGGCCGCCGTTGACTATGACGTGCTTCACTTTCCGCCAATAGGAAGCTCGATCCAGTTTATTTCTAGATCAGTGAAAATAACCAAAAGAAAGGTTTGTTCCAAGACTTAAAATCTAAAAAAAACTTGTGATCTGCTAGGAAACATTGGTATCTAAGGAGTTTCCTTCCTCCACTTGAGGAGAGTTCCCTCTTAAGTTATCGCTAAGGTGAAAATCTTAAAGCGGGAAGGGCCACGAGCTTCAGTAAAGTTATAGGCTTTGTCCAAATCACAATCGTTTTTAGTGGTAAATGAGAGTTATGGGCAAACTTAATTAATGACCCAATGTTTCATTGATTTAATTAAGTAATTAGAGTAAAAATTAAACTTCCTTCATGAAGTTCATCTGTCAATTATCGAAACGAATTTCTATAGTCTCCGCCTTGACATGCGCAGTAGAGTCTTCCGTCTGCTTGTCATAACAAAGTCACATGTTTGAAAGGAGCTGTTTGAATACAAAGGAATATCAAAGCGTAAGTTGATTTTCACTTGATTTCTTGTTGTTTTGTCGAATAATCGGAATAATGCAACCAACGTAGATTTGCGGCTGACTAATCTTTGGATGATTAAATGAAATACCAGCCTCGTAGTGCAAGCTGAGTGTGTGCACATCACAACAACAACGACACGTCGATCGAAATCGAGTGTCGGTGTTATTTCACAGTGGTTTTAGCTTATTAAAAAAAGGCAATTTATATCTGTCCTGTACTTCCTTACTATTGGTGATTTTTTGTTTTATTTGAAGGTGAAATTAGAAGCCAATAGATCTTCCACAAACGTTCTAGTCTCTCGTCGTCTCGATCTGTTTTATTTCTACTCTTGGTCTAACTTCTTTCTAACTCTGAGTCTAACTAAGCGTGGATTTGTTCTGTGCAAATGGACAAGCATACGAATAGTAAGTACATATACAAGAGGCTTAATTTCGTAAATAGTATAGTAAGTAATAGGTTTGTATATTTACAAATCATCTATATACTTGAAGAATGGTATTTTACTTGTCAAGTCATTCCAATCCACCCCACTTGTGGGTATTTGGTCTACTCTCCAATTAATCAAAAGTCAAACTGTATGTAATACGGAGAACATTTAAAATGATGTACCCCTCTCGATCTAAATTTGCAACAAAGTCATACAAATGAATTCCACCAATAGGTCGCGGGTTCGATTCCCACCCAGTCAAAAAAATTGGCGAATTTTCTGACTGGGTTTTCACTCGAACGACCTATGTGGGATGGTTGCCAGTTACCAACGGAAGGTCGTGGGTTTCCTCCGGGCATAGAGCCCGGTTTCCTCCCACAATAAAACTGGCAACGCCGCCATATAAGTGAAATAATCTTGAGTGCGGCGTAAAACACCAAACAATCAATCAATCATATAAATGAAATAACATTGAGTGTGACATAGAAAACCATTCAGTATAATACTTGGTGTAAAACTGCTCTAAATGCATCTTCAAGGTTTGATTTTCATCATCTAAAATAAAACTTTATAATTTATGTTATAAAAAATTCACTACATAATAATGACAGTGCACTGTTGTTTATTTTTTCAACAGTCTTGAACAACTTGACTGGAGGATAATTCAAAACTAATGCAAGGTTTCAAAGATTTCTCAGTTGCTTCAAGAGCAAGATCAAAGAAAACAAAATTGAATGGAATCCAGTGTACAGATCTGATTATTTATAAACAACACAGACAATTCAGTAAAAGGAATGGGTGAGAAAAGAAAGCCCAATTTCTTATTTGGGCTATTAGGAAGAGACTTTATAATACATTTGCTATGTACGTAAGTTATGATAAGGCTCATCAATGATATGTGGTTTCAAACATAATAAACGAATCAAAAAGTTTGATTCCTGTCCATTTAAAAAAATAAAATATACATGTATAACAAAAAGAAAGATTTTGTTTTCATTTCTACTTTGTTTGATGGATTGATGATTATATCACTAATATGGCAGCCTTGCCAGGTTTAGTGTGAGAGGAAAATCCTGATCCTTCGACAATTGCCTGTCAACTCTTCTACATACGGCGATTGAGGAAAAATCTCACTCAGAAATATTTCAATTTTATTTGGTCGGAGTTGGACTCGAACCTGCAACTCATGACTTGAATCACTGAGAAACCATCACTGAGCCAGCGAGGTCCCATGTTTGTTTGATAGATCGATGTTTTATGCTGCACAGAAAATTAGTTTAGTGCGGGAGGAAACTGGGCTCTGTCGGAGGAAACCCCTGACCTTCGGAGAGTTCCTCGTAAGTTTTCCACATTGGTCGACAGGGTGAAAAACCCACAGAGATTTTTCAATTTTATTTGACCTGAGGCCGCGAGTCGACACATAGATGGAAGGCCTGGGTCAAGCTGAGAATCCATCGCTCTGCCCACTGAGCCATTGAGGTCCTTTCTTTGTTTAATTGATTGGTGTTTTTAGTCACACTCAAGATTATTTCACTTATATAGTGGCGTTGCCAAGTTTACTGGAGAGGGGAATGGAGCTCTTCTCGAAAGAAACACCCAACCTTCAGCGAGTACCTGGTATCTCTTTCACATAGGCAGACAGAGTGAAAAACTTACTCAGAAATTTCGAAATTTTATTTGGTCAGAGTGGGATTCGAACCCACGACCCATGAACGGAAAGTGTTTGTCGGACTGAAAAACTATCACTTAGCCAACTGAGACACAGAGACCCCTTCTTTCTTTGATTGATTGATGTTTACGCCACACTGAATATTACTTGACTTATATGGCAGCATTGCCAAGTTTAGTGGAGGAGGAAACTGGGCTCTGCCCAGAGCCCAGAGGAAACACCCGACCTAGTAACAAAGAGACTATCACTCTGCCAACTGAGCCTAGGTCCCTTCTTTCTTTGATTGATTGATATTTATGCCACACTGAATAGTATTTCCCTTATATGGTAGCATTGCCAAGTTTAGTGGAGGAGGAAACTGGGCTCTGACCAGAGGAAACACCCAACATTCGGTAAGTACCTAGTAACAAAGAGACTATCACTCTGCCAACTGAGCCGAACGCCTTTCTTTGCTTGATTGATTGATTGTTTGTTGTTTTACGCCGCGCTCAAGATTATTTCGCTTATATGGCGGCGTTGCCAGTTTTATTGTGGGAGGAAACCGGTCTCTATGCCCGGAGGAAACCCACGACCTTCCGCTGGTAACTGGCAACCATCCTACATAGTTCGTTCGAGTGAAAACCCAGTCAGAAAATTTTCCAATTTTTTGGACTGAGTGGGATTCGAACCCGCGACCCATTGGTGGAAGGCTGTTCGGATTGAGCGTCCAACGCTCTACCTACTGAGCCACGGAGGCCCCTTCTTTGCTTGAAGAAGGGAGATTGTGACTGTGTGTAGTGATGATTCTCACATCATCACCAGCTTTCCACAAGTGGGTCCCAAGTTCGAATCCAATTCAGTCCAAATTGAATAGATTTTTAGGTACCTGCCAAAGGGTGAGAGTTTCGGCTTTACTCCAGACATGAATGAATCTATCGAGGTCAGTGGGGTGGTATATGAATGTGTACGCAAGTGTGATTGTTGAGAACTTGCAGGTTTCTAAGATTGATTTATTCATTGTTTTAATTCGCACTCAGGACTATTTCGTTTATAAGGTGGCCTAGCTAGGTTTATTGGGGAGGAAACCCCTTGACTATCCATAACAACATGACAACATAGCACATTGGGCCAGTGATCAAGTTGTAAACCAAGCCAGCATTTTTAAAAGAAAGTGGGAATTGAAATCAAAACCAATTGGTGGAATGTTTCCTAAGAACCTAAAAGATGATTTTAGTTCAGATTATTTGCAGAAGATTTTCAAAATAAAACATATCCGACTAGATTATTTATCGTACAGGTTCTTTGTTAAGAACACAGTTTTATTCTGACAATTCCAGCATTTAAATGTGAAGTCAATCACCAAAAAACAAATTTAATATGTGTACACTAAGCATATGCTTTTCCATAACTACCAGTCCACCAAACGTTGGTTTTGACATATTTTAAACATGTCTATATCCAGGTAGAAATCATTTTCAGTTAATGTCACTGAATTTAGCAGTCTAGTCTAGTGGTGATGATTAGAAATTAAACATCATGACCAGTCAAAAATGATTATTTCAAAAACAAATTAATACTCCATCTCGCAAGGTTTTCCATCGCTAACGAGTAAGGTTGAAGTTGTAATGTCAATACGCTGGCACAGATTTAAATGTATGTGAGCCACATCTTAATAACTCCTCATTTCTGCCTCAGTCAATTTTTTAGCACTTCCCCAACAGAATACAATCCATAGGCCTACAGCTCCATCTTTTGTTTTCATATCACTGCAAAATATAAAAAATAGGAATAGTACTAAAACAAGGTTTTCTTAGTTACAGAGCTAAAATAAATATCAGATTTACTAGGTGCTTTATGTCATACACAAAAGAATACAACACTGACAGAATGGCAGGATAGTCACCTGGGGATGGGCTAAGGTGTTAACTCTGAACTGAAATAACCATATTATGAAAGTATGTAGTGACAAATTCACAAAACAGAGCTCAAAGTGATGACATTTGCAGCACATAGACTAATATCATTCTGGCAGGCCAGTGAGTAAACGCAAGGTTGGACATATATATACGGTATACATGTATTGTTTATTGAAACTTTCCATTCCTGCAACCACAACAACATTGATTGTACATACTACCACTCACTCTCACTGTCACTGTCAGCTAGTTTGTCCGAATGAAATATCAATAACTAATGATCTAACCAATACATCACCCTGCATAAAATTGAAAAGAAATAAAGTTAAGCTAAATTTTGTTTGTAACACGAGGCCTACAAAAAATTGTACAAGATAAAATGAAGATTTGACAGACCTGTACTGAGTGAGAGGCACCGTTGTGTTGACGCCTGAGTGCAGCGAAGAAGGCAAGCCAGATTATCGCCCGATCCTCGTTGTTTCTCTCCTTTTCATATCCACTAATGTCAGTAAAGGTATTCCAAACTGCTTTCGGGTGAAAACTTTGTGGATATTACGGCCTCTGTTTTGTTTTTACCGTCATTAACACTCAACTTCTTCGAGTCATTCTCTCCAACTTTGCTCAACACTGTTTACAATGAAGTGCGCATGTGCATGTCAGTAACTTCGGGGAGGATCTGGGCGGTTTTTCAAATATTTTGTAATAATTGGTAGGGCCCCCCTTTGAAAAATTAATTCGTACGGGAAAACCTACGTTAGGATTTTCATGAAATTTGGACAGAGGCATCTTCTAGGATTCGTCTTTCCGGGAAAAATAATACCATGTGTGGGAAAATTCGTTTTAGCCAACCTGATGGCCCTTCCCTCTTTAAGATGGGGTTAAGAGTGTTTCGTAAAAGTGGCGTAGGTCCATCTTAAATTTTCCCTTAAGGTTTATCCTTAGCCACTAAGATCACCTTAACTAAGGAGGCTTCGTAAAACTGGGGGGGCCTCCGTAGCTCAGTAGGTAGAGCGTTGGACGCTCAATCCGAACAGCTTTCCACCAATGGGTCGCGGGTTCGAATCCCACTCAGTCCAAAAAAAAAAAATTGGAAAATTTTCTGACTGGGTTTTCACTCGAACGACCTATGTGGGATGGTTGCCAGTTACCAACGGAAGGTCGTGGGTTTCCTCCGGGCATAGAGCCCGGTTTCCTCCCACAATAAAACTGGCAACGCCGCCATATAAGTGAAATAATCTTGAGCGCGGCGTAAAACACCAAACAATCAATCGTAAAACTGGGCCCTGGATATCAAGAGGAAGCGGGAAATTAGCCTTTACCATGCTACTACGTTTTATTATATTTTTACACAGAATTATAACTATTGAACACATGCTAAAAATACAATTTTGTCTTAGTTAGTATCTCTCAAACGATGAAACTATTTAAAGGCCCACTTGCCGTCGTAGCCTGTTTAAATTTTCTAAGAAAACCAATTTACATGAACTTACTACGACTAATACCACTAAACTTAAACATAGGACACATAAAACATGTCTAGTTAGCTTTAGAATGTAGAAATGGGGTGAAAAACAAACGAAGAATCGAAGCCTGATTACAACAACAACGATCAGTGTCGGTCAACTTTCGTGTTGGGTTACCCTCATTTCAGGCCTTTTTATTTGTGGTTTACACTCAAACAATTATCAGCAGGCTTTTCCAGTCGCTGTTAACCGATCGCCAGTCTGTATTTCTCAGATAAATAGGCCTACGTAAAATTACACTGTGCCGTTAGTACACTCAATTGACTGAAACATAAAATCGCCAATAGGGGGCAGTGTGGTTTGTTTACGTTACGGGCACCTAACAATTCAAATTTTCAAATTCAAATTAAAAATACAAAGTGACGTCCAAACTTTTAAATTTTGGTAAAAATAGAAAGTTCCTAACTTATATTGTCTGGGAAAAATACAGAAAACGGACTTTTTTTTTTAATGTAAACAAAATTTCCTGATTTTCGCGGCAAGTGTGCCTTTAAGTTTCAATAGGCCCCTTTCGGGTTTGGTGGAAGTCCCACGAGATCGCGCGAGACCCGTGTTTAGGGGTATAACTTTCACAATTTGGCTGTCCGATTAAGTGCTTATGGAGATCGGCTGTCACTCTGTTGTTTTATCTGTGATTCTCAGCTTACAATCTATACTTTTTACAAAAGTCTTTTTTGAGACATATCAAGATATATAACAAAACCATCAGATACTTCTTTTTGACGGACAAAAATATATTATTATTTCTAACACAAAAATAACACGTCGTAGTTGTGTTTTCACCGTTGGTTTTTGACAACTTCGAAGCGTATCCACGCGATATAAATAATTGTATTGACAGTCAACTGACAAAAACGCAACTGATAGCTTCTAGTGTGTTTCACACAAAAAATTTGGATTAAAGGAATGATTTAGAAATAAAGAACCAAAGACAAAACCACACGATAACCGCCTATCACCAGAGACGCTGATAATGTTGAATGAACGGCTGGTCAGTGAAAGCTATACCCTTAAACTAATTTCTCGCGTGATCTCGCGTGGTTTTAACTCGAAAGAGGCTTATTGCGTAACATTTTTTTTTTTTTTTCATAATCAGGCGATATATATGATGCTTGGTGGTTAATGATGTGTCTGCAATTATTCAGATTCTAGGAGGTAGGCGCCGTTGGGCAGTCGGCTCGCCGGACATTGTCATCTAGCCAGGATTTTCGGTCTAGAGGGCGACTTATTTTATATTTGGCTGGCAATGTGATTGATTGATTGATTGTTTGGTGTTTTACGCCGCGCTCAAGATTATTTCACTTATATGGCGGAAACCCACGACCTTCCGTTGGTAACTGGCAACCATCCCACCTGGCAATGTGAAACAACCTCCATGACGAATACGGAAAAAAATTCGGCAGAGCCCAAATTTCTCGGCTACTGACATACCAGCACGTCGATTTAGTTCGGGGATCACATCACTTTAAGAGCACGATCAGATGTAAATACGTTGGACAATTGGTTTCGCAAAAATTAGGCCTCCGTGGCTCAGTAGGTAGAGCGTTGGACGCTCAATCCGAACAGCCTTTCACCAATGGGTCGGGGGTTCAAATCTCACTCAGTCCAAACAAGAGTTTTAGTAAACTCAACATACGCCCGCCGTGGCAAAGTCGAACCGCTACGATTAACAACTTTACATTTAATATAACATTTGTTTTAATTTCATCAATTCAAATTTCTTGTTCACATTAAAAGTTTTTCTTTTCTGAATTTGATGAAGCTGCAACTAAATACAAGTACGTTATAATAGTACACATATATTATCTGTTCAGGTAATTTCAAATACATTTTAATAGCAAAAACTGAAATATTGTGGCTGTTTTGACATTGCTGTTATGTTCCATAATTGGGAAGGAGCAATAGCTTACAATTCTTGAATTTTAACAGTCTTGACTGGGACACTGTTCTATTGGACATGGCTGTAATAGTTTTATGACAAAGCAAACAAACTTCAGGCTGACCACTGATACAATGGTGTGTAAATATACAAACCTAGGGTGCCCACTTCAGAGGATGTCATTGTCCCCTTACCTTTTTTTAAACAGCCACTCTGATAAATACCATATGGGTAATAAAGTGGGAAAATGGTATTTTCTTGTTATTATAGTGCACATTAAACTATCCAAGAAAACAGTCTCAGAATGTATAAATTAACTGGCTTCCAGTATTACTCTGGACTAAGTGTACTCAAAAAAGCATTGATATATATTAATATATATATATATATATTAAACATCAGGTACACATTTCTGATAAAAAAAAAACTCTTGAAAACAGACAAAAAATATGTGTACCTTAATCAAGTTTGGTATGCGACACATCATCTACCTATAAGGTATATATACTCTAAAAGAATTGGAGAGATTATATTAAAACGAAAGAAGTTCTGGAGCCGAAAGGGAATATTACATAATCCAATAGAGCTGCCATATTATGCAACAGGTGATGTCAGAAACGGCACATGAAACACCGTCTGCCCATAAGGTATGTACTCTGAAAGCATCGTCAAGATCGGATCAAAACTCTTCAAGTTATGGAGCAAAAGGGAACGAAGATATAGACTAAGACAGAATATTACATAATCCAATGTAGAAGTCATATTATGTAATCGACAATGTCCCAAATGGTTCATGACACACCTTCTACCCCTAAACTATATGTTGTAAAAAAAATTTTAAAGATTGGATCAAAACTCTCCAAGTTATGGAGCGGAAGGGAACAAAGATATAGACTAAGACAGAATACTACATAATCCAATGTAGAAGCCATATTGTGCAATGGACAATTCTCTTAATGGTTCATGACACACCTTCTACCCACAAGGTATATGTTGTGAAAGAATTGTAAAGATTAGATCAAAACTCTTCAAGTTATGGAGCGGAAGGGAATCCGGGCCGGACGGCGCTGGTGATACCATAATACGACCGACTTTTTTTAAGTCGGGCGTATAAAAATTGGAATTTTCTGACAGGGTTTTCATTCGAACGACCTATGTGGGATGGTTGCCAGTTACCACCGGAAGGTTGTGGGTTTCCTCCGGGCAGAGAGCCCGGTTTCCTCCCACAATAAAACTGTCAACGCCGCCATATAAGTGAAATAATCTTGAGCGCGGCGCAAAACACCAAACAATCAATCGCAAAAATTATTGACTACAAAATAAAATGAATGCACACAAAAAAGATTGATTTACGCCGCACTCAAGACTTTCACTTATATGGCGGCGTTGCCAGGTTTAGTAGGGGAGGAAACAGGGCAATGAGGAAACCCCGACCTACTCCGAACACATAAAAAAGATGCAATACCAGCAATGTTTGCTTTATTATCATTCATCAATAGTATATTAAAAAACGACTAGGAAGTGTAAGAAGACAATGTATGAGGTGTGCAAATACAGTAGGTCTTTTCCCATAATAGCAGGAAAGAACAAAATTGAATTTCCAAATTTAACTTAATATCCAGCACCCCACGAGAAGTAAGAATGTTAATTATATAGTCATGGAGGCCTCACTTATATACAAACGATCAAATAGCCCACATTTTAATGATCTTCCATTTGGTCTTTCAGGTCATGTCCATTTAAATGCATGTTAAAACTACAGAAACTTACGCCCTTGTGAGAGGGAGGGGGGGGGGGGGGGGGTTGGTCAGCTCTCCGTTAGCCTATAATGTTGGCTTTGTAAAACTGGTTCCAAGATAGATTTATTGATGTTTCAATTGATTGATTGTTTGGTGTTTTGCCAGTTTTATTGTGGGAGGAAACCGGGCTCTATGCCCGGAGGAAACCCACGACCTTCCGCTGGTAACTGGCAACCATCCCATATAGGATTGATGTTTTAAAATTTAAGCAACACTCAAGATTATTTGCCAGGTTTTCAGGGTGAAGAAACGAAGCCCTTCGTCCAGAGAAACCCCAAACTGTTGGCATATACTTGTCAACCTGTTTACATAGAGCTAGAAACAATTCCAGTATTATCATAGTTTTGCTTCCACTTGTTTTAGCATAGCTACAAAAATATTCTTGAAATTTCAAAAAGTTATGGTTATAGCTAAACGCAACTTTCTTATTGTTGGTTCGGAAAACTTTCTTCGAAATCAGTTTTTCAGGTACTCAGTGAAGGCCAGGCAAAGGGCCTTTAAATGACATCATCTAGTGGTGTAAAATATCAATCAATCTTTGAAATCTTAATCTGTAAATTGAATGAGAAAAACAACTTTTATGGCAAATAAATAATAAGTTTATTATTGGATGGTTATCAATATGGTGTAAAAACAAACGATTGTTAACCACAAGAATGTAACAAGTCTGATTTGAAGTACGAACATCTCAATTTGTGAATGGAGAAATTCACACCAGGACCCTGTTGCACAAAACGGCGTAGCGTACGTTTTCACGTAACTGCCATAGCAACCCATACTGTAGAGATACATTAGTATGAAAGTTACGCCAAATATACATCTACGCCGCTTTGTGAAACAGGGTCCTGGTCTGTAGCCTATTTCACAAAACTACGTAGATGTATTTTTGTGGGTAACTTTCATAGCAACGCATCTCTACAGTATGTGTTGCTATGGCAGTTACGTGAAAACTTACGCTACGCCGCTTTGAGAAAAGGTATCTGGCTATTATGTCTTCAAAACTAATGACCAAGACGTTAGTCAAAAAATTATGGGATGTAAAGGGGTATTGTTTTAAAGTGACCTGTACATGTATGTGACAAACCCATGTAGAGACCCCATTAAGGCACACCAAAACTTGCAGAATGTCTTTTGTCTGCCATGTTTTCTCCCTCGTATAACCCTGATGACATCATAAGGCAATCAGTTTATTAAATCTCTGGCCGGTGATAAAGTGGACGGATTTTCATGGAATAAAACCAAACATTTCATAAAAATAAGACAATTAACAAGAGGGAATTAAATAGTGGGCAAACAGTTTGTAAGAACATTCGGTAATTTTACACTGGTGAATGGCACAGCAGGCTGTGAGAACATCGGCTAATTTAACAAGGGTGAATAACACAGTGGGCCAAAAGGCTGTGAGAACATCAGCTAATTTTACAAGGGTGAATGACACAGTGGGCCAAAAGGCTGTGAGAACATCAGCTAATTTTACAAGGGTGAATGACACAGTGGGCCAAAAGGCTGTGAGAACATCGGCTAATTTTACAAGGGTGTATAACACAGTGGGCCAAAAGGCTGTGAGAACATCAGCTAATTTTACAAGGGTGAATGACACAGTGGGCCAAAAGGCTGTGAGAACATCGGCTAATTTTACAAGGGTGTATAACACAGTGGGCCAAAAGGCTGTGAGAACATCAGCTAATTTTACAAGGGTGAATGACACAGTGGGCCAAAAGGCTGTGAGAACATCAGCTAATTTTACAAGGGTGAATGACACAGTGGGCCAAAAGGCTGTGAGAACATCGGCTAATTTTACACGGGTGAATGACACAGCTGCCAAAAGGTTGTGAGAACATCGGCTAATTTTACACGGGTGAATGACACAGTGGGCCAAAAGGTTGTGAGAACATCGGCTAATTTTACACGGGTGAATGACACAGCTGCCAAAAGGTTGTGAGAACATCGGCTAATTTTACACGGGTGAATGACACAGTGGGCCAAAAGGTTGTGAGAACATCGGCTAATTTTACACGGGTGAATGACACAGCTGCCAAAAGGCTGTGAGAACATCGGCTAATTTTACAAGGGTGTATAACACAGTGGGCCAAAAGGCTGTGAGAACATCAGCTAATTTTACAAGGGTGAATGACACAGTGGGCCAAAAGGCTGTGAGAACATCAGCTAATTTTACAAGGGTGAATGACACAGTGGGCCAAAAGGCTGTGAGAACATCGGCTAATTTTACACGGGTGAATGACACAGCTGCCAAAAGGTTGTGAGAACATCGGCTAATTTTACACGGGTGAATGACACAGCTGCCAAAAGGTTGTGAGAACATCGGCTAATTTTACACGGGTGAATGACACAGCTGCCAAAAGGTTGTGAGAACATCGGCTAATTTTACACGGGTGAATGACACAGCTGCCAAAAGGCTGTGAGAACATCGGCTAATTTTACACGGGTGAATGACACAGCGGGCATGTCTTCCTCTTACTGATCTCTCCTTCGTAAGCTCGATGTTTACAGACACTGCACAGCCAATACTGGTAGTCTAACAGCGGTTTTCCTGTCACAATGCATGTTGGGAATTTAGTATCACATCTTGGGCAGACAGTTGACCTGCAACAAACAAGTATAAATATAAATGAAAAAGCATTTTATTATGATTATTACATTTAAATGGCAACAATGCTGGATTTATTCTGAAAAGGATTAATCAAAGTGGCATGAGCTGCCAAAATGTTGATATTTTGACGACAATACAGAATGTTGAAATTATTGGCTATTTTTCTCGTATAATTCAGAAGCTTTTTAGTGCTTCTAGTCTTGAAAATGTACGATAAAGTATTGTTTTGAACTAACTTTGGATAAGAATGAATGAATGGTTGCCCCGGTTATATAGATTTTGTTTACATTTCGAACCTTGTTTTCGGTTCGTACAGGCCACATACTGTATAGATTTACCTCATTCCAACACCAATCATTTTGTTTTTCGATGGCCTCCAAAGCCTCATACTGTCGTGCCGATCAGAAATTATGAAAAAGGTGTGAATTTTGGCAGCTCATGCCACTTAAATGTTCTACTCAAGAATATTTCACTTATATGGCGGTGTCAGCAGGTTAACGAAGGGAAGGTGTTCCACATAGCATCATTCCATGAAAGTCCATTATTTCTTTGGACAAATTTGGGATTCAAACCCTTGACCAATCGATGAAATACCTGTGTCAGAGTGAGAGATTATCAACTGAAACAGCCCTTTCTTTTAGAGAAACACAAAATCATGACACAATTTATCTCTGTCGCTATGTATCATACCATTATGAAGAACAAAATCGACAAGAAAATGTTTAGACGGACATCTAGAATTTATCTGACTATTGTTATCATGCTTTTCTTTCAAGTGAATACACCTGTACTCACCAATCTGGCATTTCTGAAGCACAACTACTACACTCCACCATTGTAGTTCGACCATCTTTGGGACTGTGTCTGTAAAACATACCAACCACAAGGGAGAAATGTCAATAATCAATTAAAAAATACACAGTTTGGTTTATTAACTTGTGTTTACATTCTGCACATTTTCTGATTTGCAAAACTGACCGACTGGACCAATGGTTGTTTTTTTTTTTTTTTAGTGTCAATTGTTTAGTTACTGGTTGAACTTCTTGCATTCTCTTTACATGCTTTTAACAATCGCAATACCTGACAAATGTCTGCATTATTTACAGCCACTTAACTCCTTAGTAGACCTTACATCCTGGTACTTGTTTCCGAGCTGAGAAAGAGATCTATAACTCCATGCAAAGTCAGCTGCTATGGTTTATGACATGGTAAGGAAGCAACATAAAATACAACTATTGAGATAAAGACCTATCCATAATAGTTCAAAATGGCTTCATTCAATGTCACCGCAATAGTAGTTTAAACTGAAAAACAGCATTATGCAAGTCCTCTTGTTTGAGTGATGTTTTACGCCGCACTCAAGATTATTTCACTTATATGGCGGCGTTGCCAGGTTTAGTAGAGGAGGAAACCGGGCTCATTGCCCGGAGGAAACTCCCGACCTTCGGCGAGTACCTGGCAACTCTTCTACATACGGCAACCCAGTGAAAAATCCACTCAGAAATTTTTCAACTTTTATTTGTTTGAAGACAGTTTAGCATGGGCCAAACAAATGATAAGACAGAATGACTAACTTGTAAATATTTATAAATGGGTTTTTTTGTGTTAATCATCTAGTTTCTGGTTGAACTTCTTGCATTCTCTTTACATGCTTTTAACAAACACAATTCCTGATTGAAAAAAAAACCAGCATTTTGTACAAGAAAATCCTCTTGCTCGAAGGTAGTTTAACATGGACTCAAACAAATGATAAGACAAAATGACTTACTTTGTGAATATTTCCAGAGCCAATTCTTCTAGTTGTTGTTTTTGTTCAGGAGGCTGAGGTTCATGAGATTCCAACTTAATGAAAGCTTTAGAACACGTTCCAAATGCACGATTTGCAGACGCTGTCAACGCTGTAAAAAGATATGAAAATCATAAATTAAAAGGTTACGTTAATTACAAAAAATATAGGTATTGCCTAGATATGCCAACAAAAGCGTTAAATAAGTACCTTGGTATATGTAATAGGTGATTTCATTTTTGCTACGTGTGAAAATGGTTATCCTTAAACACGTATTTAAGGAGAAATTTTCAGTTCAATTCATAGACCATCTGTTGCCAGAATGATCAATAAAAGTGGAACGGTTGTGATGTATCAATGGTTTCGGTTTCTCCTCTAGGCATTGACTGATGTTTTATGTTATTTCACTTTTATGGCAGCGTTGCCAGGTTTAGTTGGGGGAGTAAACCCACAACCTTTGGCAACTCTTCCATATCCGGAAGTTTCCTCTGGGGCTGGGCTGTTCAAAAGTGTACTGACTTAACATTTTTGCGAGAGTAAGAGATATTGAAGGTGAATGAAAAACTAAATGAATGAAGTTGGAATGTGGAAAGTCCATACAGTATGTGACCTGTCAAACCGAAATAGTGTTCAAAAAGTAAACAAAATTTACATAACTAGGACGAATATGGCCTAATTTAGTTCAAAATGCTACTTTAACGTAAATTGTCGAGTCTAGTAACACTAAAAACTTCTGACTTGTACTTCTTGAGAAAAATAGCCAATAATTTCTGTTTTAAGAGCAAAATATAAACATTTTGGCAGCTCATGCCACTTTTAATTAAACCCAGTTCAATCCGGTTAAATACACTTTTGAACAACCCAGTCCTGAAATTGTTGGAAATATGATATAACCTAAGAGAGAGTATATATCCACTGGGTTTAAAATATCCTCGTAGTCACGGAGGTGAAGAGCCGTCTTCATCGCAGCGTCCACATAACCTAATAACACATAAACTCAAGTTTTAATACACATGTAAAACGTAATACACAGACAAAAACAAACATTGGGATCAGTTCTGATCTAATATTTATGAACACTAAAACACCAGGACACAGGGACAAATCTTCAACTGTCTAACAGAATCAAGGAGACTGGAGTTTATAATAGGTTTAAACCTACAGCTCCAGGTTATAGTTTTATGCCAAACTTTACTACAGGCCCCAGCAAAAATGATATACAAACTTACTGGCATGAAGCTGTCTTTGGGCTAGAAGATAGAAATGATATACAAACTTACTGGCATGAAGCTGTCTTTGGGCTAGAAGATAAAAATGATAAGCCTCCGCCCCTCTCCAAGCATTGTCCAGGATTTTAGAGTCTGATATGGAAGCGGAGTCTTCCTGCAATAGTCCCGCCAAAGCTGTGGAGGCCTGCAGAAATACATTAAAATACATTACACAACTAACTGGTAGTGAGTATAGTAAAACTTGTCCCGAGGAAAGGTACAAATGTTGTTTTAGTCAGGCACAGGAAGAAATTGGGTATACTACCGGTTTGAAAAGGGTTCCAGTTTAACCAGATGTAGGCTTACACAAGTTTCATGTACCAACCTAGTTTTAAACCAATCCTCAAAATATTGAGTTTAACAATTAGCAAAAAGTGAGGGCAAGAAACCTAAAAATGTCAACATGAAAGAGGGAAAAAAGTGACACATGAAAGACGGGAAAAAATGACACAACAAAGACCGGAAAAAGTAACATAGCAAAGAGGGGAAAAAGTAGCATATCTACTTGGAAAGATCAAAACCAATCCTCAAAGCATTTCCCAAGACATGCCTTAAGGACAAGACATCTAACAGACGCACAGACAGACAATGGGACAGATTCCAAGACATAAGTTTCAAAATCGACACGGAATTTATAAATTTGGTGACAAACCTCAGTGCCTTTCTTCCCTTTAACCTTGGATCTGGATGTGAGTTTGACATGTTCATGGTATTGTTCTACCATCATGCCCGCCAACACATAGATCTTCTTGAGGGCCAATAACTTACAGCCCGCCTTGGCTTGGTCTTCACCAACCTACAAACAAACACAAAGTGAGACTCGGTGAATAGACCCTTTCGGCTTAAGGATTGACGCTTACGCAGAAGCTTCGTTGTAGGGCAAAATGACGTTAAATTGAGTTTTTAGATCAATCTGACGTCAGAATCGTGTTCATTTTGTCCATGACGTAATGCACAAGAGGCGTGTCACAGCGACTGTAACAGAGAAATGCCGTCAATGCCGTTACAATTCGAACAGCGTCATAAAAACGTCATTCTAAGCCGAAAGGGTCTATTCTGGTAGATAAAAAAGGATTGATTGTTTGGTGTTTTACACTGCGCTCAAGATTATTTCACTTATATGTTCCCAGTATTGTGAGAGAAAACCGGGTCCTATGCCCGGAGGAAACCCACGACCTTCCGGTGGTAACTGGCAACCATTCCACATACATGTAGGTCACTCGAGCAAAACCCAGTCAGAATAGATAAAAAGGAGAACTTTATTTTAACCAGCTTTGATTGATTGATTGGTGTTTTATGCCGCGCTCAAAATTATTTTACTTATATGCCAGGAGGAAACCGGACCCATGACCCGGAGGAAACCTCGAACTTCGGCAAGTACCTGACAACTCTTCGACATATGACGACTGAGTGAAAAATCCACTCAGAAATTTTTCGATTGTTTTATTTGGTCTGAGTGTGATTCGAACCCAGACGTCAGTACAATAGTTATTTAATCTTGAGTGCAGGTAACAAGAAATACAATGAAGTAACCTTTAAGTGTTTTACACATACCTCGTCCCAAAAAAGTACATACCATGACAACTAACACAAATAAATTGTTGGTATAATACATCCCCACGAGATCAAGGTCAGCCAATGAATGATTGTTGTTTGACACCACAGTCCAAATTATTTCACTTTCTAGTATATGGCGCTGTTGCCAGGATTATTGGGGAGGGACCCTTAGCAAATCCCTGAACTTCAGTGAGTACCAGGCAACTTTTACCCATACAGCGACAAAGTGAAAGATATTTCAATTTTATTTAGTTTGAGTGTGATTCAAACCTGTGACCCGTCTATCGAAAGCCTTGTCTGACTATCACTATACCAACAGAGGCCATTCATAGAAGGATTGATTGATTGATTGTTTGGTGTTTTACGCCGCAATCAAGATTATTTCACTTACATGGCGGCGTTACCAGTTTTATTGTGGGAGGAAACCAGACTCTATGCTCTACCTACTGAGCCTTGGAGGCCCCAATTTCATAGGAGGATGCCCGGTTGTATAATGAGATGAAATGTTCTGATAGATGACATACCTTGTACAATAACTTGGCAGCCTCCAGGAAGTTGCCTGCCTTTCTATACAGTTCTATAGCATTCACTACTTTATTTTTCTGCAGCAGATGCTGGGCGTATTTGGTCAGCAAGACATCAATTTCTTTCACATTGTGACTTTTGGCCAATTCAATGGCTGTGGTCCATTGGTTTAACTGAACACAGCAATCTATAGCTGCTTTGACACGGTTACACTAAAACAGAAAATAGGACTTACTTTGGAGTTGGTAAAATACTCAATACAATATAAATGTTATCAGAATAAATAGTGTAGATATAATGAAGTATAAGCAGCACGACGATAAGCAGCATAGCAGATAAGAAATAAAGGTAAATTGTTTAGTGTATAATGTCTGATTGGGTATACTTAATAGGGAGCGAGAATATGTTCTTAAACAACAGCCCGCAGCCAGACAGGAGCTTGGCCTTAGTCAGTAGAATTTTCTGAAACACTTTGTAATACATTGACAATGCTTACGCATCTTCAGCTATGGCAAGAATATCGGCAAACTGAGATTGAACCCTATAAAGTCAAAACTGTCTTTTCCCATGACCCTATAATATCATTTAGACCTTTATACCCCATCATAATGGTTGTAGTTACCTAAATCTATGATATTTCATTAGGTTGACGACTGACAGAAGCTTGGCCTTAGTCAGTAGAATTTTCTGGAACACTTTGAAATACATTGACAATGCTTACACATGTAGAGCTATGACAAGAATATCCGCAGACTGAGATTGAACCCCATAGGATCATGGGAAAAGAAAGCGAAAATTTTTGTTGCCCCCAGAAAACCTTGGTAGATAATATACAAGAGAGTTTAGCCCTGACCAGTATATCTTTCAAACACTTGTTCTTTTTATAAGCAATAACTGGCCTCTGGGTTAGAGGTCGAGCCATTCTACTGACTGACTGATATTAGTTTGATGGCTTCTCCAAGTCAAGCCATTCTACTTTGAGGTAGTTTGTATTCTTAAAAGGTGATATTTGATTATTAAAGTAAAATGTGTATCAAGACAGTTGGATATATAGGTTTAGATAAGAGCCTAGTCAGATATAACCTTGGTTATAAATCAATGTTACCTTAATGTAAGCCTCTACAGCCTGTTCACACATACCAACTGTAACAAACATCACTGAGATCTCCTACAATATCACAACACTTCGTCATAAACAACATAAACAATAAAGACAAGACCACCTGAGCTGCCAAAATTCACACTTTTTTCATAATTTCTGATCGTCACGACAGTAAGAGGCTTTGAAGGCCATCGAAAAACTAAATGATTGGCGTTGGAATGAGGAAAATCCATACAGTATGTGGCCTGTATGGACCGAAAACAAGTTCGAAAAGTAAACAAAATTTAAATAACTGGGATGACCATTCATTAATTCTAAGCCAAAGTTAGTTCAAAACAATACTTTATCGTACATTCTCGAGACTAGAAGGACTAAAAAGCTTCTGAATTACATGTCTTAAGAAAAATAGCCAATAATTTCAACATTCTGTTTTAACGCCAAAATATCAACATTTTGGCAGCTCATGCCACTTTAAAGTGGGAATAGCATCATTGGTAAAGTCATATTTTAGTCTGAGCAAAACATTGAATCATACTTTTTCTCTCTAATAAAAACAAAAGTCAGATGTGCAGCAATTTTACTGTAGAAAACCCAAGGATAACAAAATAAAAAGATTGGAGGTTTTGACCAAAAAATCCATAGGCATATATACTGGTGATAAATCAAGTGATAAATCAAGTGATAAATCAAGAAAACAATTTCATGGGGGGAAAAAACATGTCCACGAATAACATAGCAGGGATAAAGAACTAAATATTTCATTTACAGGAACGTGATAATAGACCCTTTACAGGTTAAAAATCAGGAATAAAAGTTATGTCTAAATGCTGCTCCATACTAAAGAGAAATAATTAAGACATCATCACTAATCAAGTTTTTGTGAACAACACAAGCTTTCAACACCCGTGTCTTAATATCTTCTGATTAGAAGCTGTCCAAATATGACATTGCAATGTTATGAAGTGTTTCAAGAAAAGTGAAAAAAAAAACCAGGTTTACAAATAAATCAGCTGGGAAACCAAGATGTACTTTTTTCAACCTCAGGCTTGTAGTTTGTCAACTGTTTTGCCTAACACCACCAGTTTAATAGCAGCATACTTACAGGGAGCAATTTGTGATTTTCTGGTAACGCCTGAACCATTTTCTCTAAACCAAGATAGTCTTCTAACATATAATAGCATTCTGCGAGTCTCTCCTGGTTACGCCCCTGCACGTAATAAGTCACAGCCTGTTGCCTGCAAGACGATACACACAATCTGCATCACCAGTCATTAACGATAAAAAAAGACATCACCACATAGTTAGTTGTTTGTGAACACCAGGAGCTTTCGACACATATACCTGTGTCTTCTTCAAGTGAAGACACAGGTATAGGTGTTGAAAGCTTGTGTTGTGCACAAAAAAATTAAGGCATCAGCACATAGTTAGTTTTAATGAACACCACGAGCTTTCGACACCTTTACCAGTGTCTTCTTCAAGTGAAGACACCGGTATAGGTGTAAAAACAACTAACTACGTGGTGATGCCTTAATTTTTTATCATTAGTATGAAACCCACGTTTAAAGAGAGTTTAACAAATATTTCTTATTAATAGAGGAAATGGACGATTACGTTTTTGAAGAGCAAGCAAAAATTGAGCGCTAAAAGGCGTTCTTGGCAATATATTTTGTACACAATGTACAATGAAATCTGTACATGTAAAGTATATACTGACACGTCTCAGGGATGTCATATTCATCCGTTTGGGTATCATTAAATCAAAGTTATCAAACCTTTATGTTAATAAAGATGAAAGCAGATGTATTGCCAGCCAGTGTCAGTTTATCAAGGTGATAGTTGACACATGGTAAAGATAGATTGGTTGGGGCTGAACATTGCACTTATAAGGGTAGACTCAAGGTTGATAATTCAGGTTTGTAGCTTACCAATATAAAACAAAGAGAGTTCTAAACATTTCTTGGAATATAAAACAATTCTATAAAATAACCTGTCTAAATAGATATTCTGGTAAAAAGAGAGACCGTCCTTGTCAAGGTCCCTGTGCAAATGTTATTGTCTTATATAATAATATATGTTCAGCATAAAATGACCAAATCTGACAATTGATTAATTTTCCTACTTTATAATTTACACTTTCTCTGTTCTTTTGAAGAAATTCCAATTATGTCTATATCATTGACCTTGTCTTTAATACTGACCATTTTTGTCTATCAGCGTAATAATCGCCTATAGCGTTCCATGCTTCCTCCAGTTGTAAATCATCTCCTCCTGCACCCGTCTTTAACAGCTGCACAACACGGAACCAATCACCGAGTTTCTTACGTAGACTCACTGCTAAATCCCTGAAAGCAAAGATCACCAGGATTGATTGATGTTTTACGCCGCACTCAACATTTCTTCAGATACCATCAGGTCATTATTATTTTAATAGAGTGTTTGAAATTGGAAATTATTATGAAAGATTGATTGATGTTTTACGCCGCACTCAAGATTTTTTTCACTTATATGGCTTAGTATAGGTATAGTGGGAGAGGAAACTGGGCTCATTGCCCAGAGGAAACCCCTAACCTTCGGCGAGTACCTGGCAACTCTTCCACATACGGCGACCGACTGAAAAATAAACTCGGAAATTTTTCAGTGTTAATTGGTCTAAGTGGGAATCGAAGCAGCGCCGTATCGATGGAAGGCCTGTTTCGGACTGAGGGACAACCACTCTAGCTGACTGAGCCACAGAGGCCCCTAATATCACAAAGAATAAACTCCTTGGTCACTCACCTTTAAGGTTCTGTCTCATTAATTTGAGGAGTTGAACTAATAGATATATAATGTATTACTACATGTTAGGAGTTGGACTGATATATTATGAGTCATTACCATGAATACCGGCCCCGAGGTGAGACGCTGCCAAGGTGACCTGACTGGAGCCGCAGGTCGAGGTGAGGTTAGCTTGGCAGTGTCTCGCTGAGGGTACGGAATTCATGGTAATGACTCTGGTGGGAGTTAATAAGTGTTTTATTACACCGATTTCTTTATGATGGAAATATTTTCAGTGTGTTATTGTTATCTCAATTTTCATGAAGTATCTGCAGATCTGTATCCGATAGTTCGGCGAAGTGATAACTTTGCGCCATGTTTTGGTAATGAAACAGACGACAATTTATCACGTGATCAGGTATATCCAATCAAGACTGCAAGTTTTATGATGTCATATAAAATATCTTTTTCGGACTCGTCTCCAGGTCATACAGCGAAAATTATTGACCCGCCACGTGGTGCGTATGGACCAATGGAATGGGAGTAAAGCCTAATGAATATTAATGAGGTATAATAATACATGTTATACTGACCTTCTATCCATATCAATGTACATCCTCTCGGCCTCTTCAAACCTACGGAAGTAAGCTGCTACCTCAGCCTGTTTCATACTCTCATTCTAATTCAACAAAACATAGACAATAATGACAATAAGAATTAGGAATTATAGAAATTGTGGCACCCTCAGCCAAAATACTGTTTAAGCTTTGAACATACCAGAATTTTTCTCTCAGTTCATTTAGCCTCGACATACAGTACTGTCAGTGACTAAGTATCAATCCTCCGCGGATCCCCTGCGGACCCAGCATTTATCCCTTGCGGAACATCCGCGGACCTTTTTAAAATCCTCCGCAGAGCCGGCTCGAATCCTCCGCGGAGCCGACACAAATACCCCGCGGAGGTTTTCTATGCCTTCACCGATGCTCTTAAGTCCGTCAGCCGACAGTGGCAGTCGGTCATATTTTGTACGGCGGTTTAAATAGAATAGCCACGTGTGGATTACACCGTTAGTTACGGCCGTACTGTATACGACACTGTATGAGCACTGCACAAATCACTATTTAACATTGCAAAGAATCTTGTTTTAGTTTCAATTGAACAATTGAATGGGAACAGCAGGAATTTTCTAATAAATCAAAACTAAATTCATTCATTATTTCGTAAAACTTTCAAATGGATAGAAAACTCATCAATACACAGCAGGAAAAGATCGAGAGGATTCCAGTTTGACATAAATTAAGTGAGCTGTATTCAGTTTGGACCAATCAGACGACGGGAACATGACCTGATTGATATTTAAACCAATCAGCAATCAGCAAAATGACCTAGTTAAGAACCAATGCTTTATCTTTTTTTTTTTAAATACATACAAATTAAAAAAATGTTTTTTTTTTTTAATTCATTAATTGACATATAATGCTTGTCAGATGAAGACAATTTAATTGTTCAGCTGATTCAAGCCATTGGGGAAGAATGAACAGTGTTGCAGGGGTAGGCCTACGTGACCGTCTTAAAGACTAGTTATAAATTACAGTTTTATTTGTTTCGATAGCACATTGAAAATAACCAAGGATAGTACATGCTGTGTATAGTTCTACAGTGGAAAATGATCTGCTTTGTTGTGGTGACAATTTTCCCACACTTGGAACATTGTTCAACCTTCAATTAGTACCCTGGCGCCAAACCTGTCTGGATATGTTGTCTCCATGACAATAGTTGTGTCTCATTACATATAGGGGGGTGGGGATACCTTCCTAACTGGTGTTGTAGAATTTTTATTTTTTCTATTTTTTTTAACAATTGCGAAACTACTTAAAGGAATTCCAACTAAATCGGCTATAAATAAGCTATAAGTCTTGTTGAACGTGCGTGTAAATAAAAACTCAAAATAAAAACTTTGAAAACTCAACCTCACAAAAGGGTCAGAGATGGACTCAACCTGCCTTGCTGCTGAACAGGGCATGTGTTTTAACACACAGACGGTGGATATAAAAACTTTTAGATAATATTGGTTTAACAGAAATCACCCTTTTATGAGTGAATCGCTACTTATTTCCAAATGCAAGATATTTCTCGTGAAATAAGGAAAAGAAAAACGGGAAGATGAATTTTTTTGTTTACGGACAGTCAGTTTCCCACCTCAGATGTACAAGTAAGACAAACTAAGCATTTCCTCTTTTCCATTTTACACATTAGTTTTCGCCGTGGTAAGCCTAAACTTCTGTGTTGCAAGGTTTGTCACAGTCTGTCGTCCGTTGCTTCAACGTCTCAAATGCAGTTCAGTTCCCCCGCGGAGCCGGCACATTTCCCGTTCATATCCTCCGCGGAGGCGAGAGAAATGCCCCGCAGAGCTTCTGATTTTCCGTCACCGATCCTCCGCGGAGGTGTTAGCAAAGGTCTGCGGGGGAACGACGGAGGATTGATACTTAGTCACTGACAGTACTGTATACTGTTAAATAACAGTTTTCATCTCTTCTTTATAGTACTTGAATAACCCCCATATGGTGAACGTAGAAAACTGCAGACCAATCTATAGAGAGCTTCTGTTGACCTGGGAATCTACATGGCTTTAAGAAAAATAGCAAAACAGGAGCCCCACCCTGTTCCACCCCTCTCTCTAGTTTTGATTTTTATAAATGCGTACTTGCCTGAAGATTTGCCAACCGCTTAACAAACTCAATGGCTTGAAAATCTTTACAGCGTACAAATGCCTGTTCTGCCACCTTCAAATTAAGTTGTTCCAAAGCGGATTCTGCCAGTAACCTCCTGTTGACAAAATAACAGCAAAAGAAATAGTCAGAAATACACGCACAAAACCAAGAAAAGCTGTCAGCATTTCTATGAGGTTGAATGATTGATGTTTTATGCCGCGCTCAAGATTTAACTTATATGGCGGTGTTGCCAGGTTTAATTTGGGGGGGGGGGGGGGGGGTTCATTGTCGGGGGAAACCCCCGACCTATGGCGAGTACCTGGTAACAACTATTCTGATTACGGCAATCGAGTGGAACCAGAAATTTTTCAATTTTCATCTGGTCTGAGTGTGATTCTAACCTGCGCCATATGGATGGGAGGTCAGTGTGGGACTGAGGGAAGATCCCTCTAATCCACTGGACCACCGAGGCCCCCATTTGAATTAGGATTAGCCTTCTTTGTAAGTTTTGACTCCTGAACGATACATTTTTCTTACTTATGAAAATAAATACATGGGTACCAGAACTCCCTACAAAGTAACCATGTTTCCCTGGTACGGTTGATACGGACAGGTTACAGGATTAACAAATATTTTAGATTTCAGCGTTGTCTAGGCTCTCAAATGCTCAGGATTGATTGATTGGGGCTTAACGTCGCACTCAACAGGTAAGGTTAGATGGCGACAAATGTACTAACCGATAAAAATATCACCCTCCACACCCACCCATCTCTAAATTTGGACATTAGGAAGGCTTATGTAAATGGCATACTTAATGTTCCTCCTTGTGTGGTCAGCAAACATGGCTAAAGAAGAGCCGCAATGCTCCAGCCAAATGCTCAGGACAATCAGCAATTATGATTGATTGATTGATTGGTGTTTTACGCCGCGCTCAAGATTATTTCACTTATATGGCGGCGTTGCCAGTTTTATTGTGGGAGGAAACCGGGCTCTATGCCCGGAGGAAACCCACGACCTTCCGTTGGTAACTGGCAACCATCCCACATAGGTCGTTCGACAGCAATTATGAGAAAGGACAGAATTTGAGAAGGTCAAAAGTTATTAATGTTTTCTACGAGGCCTGAGTTAAGGTACGGGTTTTGAGATCGAGAAATAAAAACTGTTATCTAACCATAGTCTTGGATGTGGGTTATCCTCAATAAACTGCTGGGCATCCTGAATCCCTACTTTCTCTAGTAGATCTCTGGTGTCCCGTAATGACTGGCAAATAGAATAACCACATTCAATCAATATACATTAAACTGATAATTTCTACAAAAGCTTACATACCTTTGTGTATTTCAAAATATATTTAAGAATTCATCACCAAGTGTAGAAATTTGTAGTCTACTCCTGATGATGGCGAAATAAAGTGCCGAAATATTGAGTCAAATATGGGTCTTACGTTTTTCGGAGTTACATGTACGCTACTTGTGTACTATAATGCATGTGACATGTGATATTTAAAGATATTTTCAAAATATATCTCAAACAGTGGGAAGTTCGGTCCCCTTCTGAAATTTCAAATACTCCCCAGTTTCACGATATATGCCTGAAGCCATGTAAGGATGATTGATTGATTGATGTTTTACGCCGCACGCAAAATTATTTCACTTATATGGCAGGGTTGCCAGGTTAAGTGTTGGAGGAAATCATGCCCATTACCCGGAGGAAATACTCGACGTTGGACGAGTATCTGGCAACTCTCCCATAGAAGCCAAAGTAAGAAAGCAGCTTTTGTATTAACACAAATCGAAATGCTGAGGACGATAGCAGAAGAGTTTATGGCATTCCAAACAAGAGTTTTAGTAAACTCAACATACGCCCGCCGTGGCAAAGTCGAACCGCTACGATTAACAACTTTACATTTAATATAGCATTTGTTTTAATTTCATCAATTCGAATTAGAAGATTTTCTTTTCTGAATTTGATGAAGCTGCAACTAAATACCAGTACTTTATAAGGCCAAGCTCCTGTCAGTTGTCAACCTAATGAAATATCATAGGTTTACTTTATTACAACAATTTATGATGGGGTATAAAGGTCTAAATGATATACCTCTTTTTAACACAATTAGAAACTTGTCTCCGTGGTTATTTTAGACAAGAAGATTTTCCCTGTGCCCGTGTGTTTTAGTGTCCATAAATATATATTATCTGTTCAGCTAATTTCAATCACATTTTAATTGCAAAAACTGAAATATTGTGGCTGTTTTGACATTGCTGTTATGTTCCATAATTGGGAAGGAGCAATCAATACAATACATGTAGCTTACAATTCTTGAATTTTAACAGTTTTGACTGGGACACTGTTCTATTGGACTTGGCTGTAAGTTTTATTACAAAGCAAACAATCTTCAGGCTGACCACTGATATGATGGTGTGTAAATATACAAACCTTGTGTGTGTACTTCAGTTCAGATGTCATTGTCCCCTTATCTCTATTTCAACAGCCACTCTGATAAATACCAGATGGGTAATAAAGTGGGAAAATGGTATTTTTTTTGTTATTATGGTGCACATTAAACTATCCAAGAAAACAGTCTCAGAATGTATAAATTAATTGGCTTCCAGTATTACTCTGGACCAAGTGTACTAAAAAAAGCATTGATATATATATATTAATATATATATATATATATTAAACATCAGGTACACATTTCTGATAAAAAAACTTTTGAAAACAGACAAAAAATATGTGTACCAAATCAAATTTGGTATGCGACACATCATCTACCTATAAGGTATATATACTCTAAAAGAATTGGAGAGATTATATCAAAACGAAAGGAGTTCTAGAGCCGAAAGGGAATATTACATAATCCAATAGGGCTGCCATATTATGCAACAGGTGATGTCAGAAATGGTACGTGAAACACCGTCTGCCCATAAGGTATATACTCTGAAAGAATCGTCAAGATCGGATCAAAACTCTTCAAGTTATGGAGCGGAAAGGAACGAAGATATAGACTAAGACAGAATATTACATAATCCAATGTAGAAGTCATATTATGCAATTGACAATGTCCTGAATGGTTCATGACACACCTTCTACCCCTAAACTGTATGTTGTAAAAAAAATTGTAAAGATCGGATCAAAACTTTTCAAGTTATGGAGCGGAAGGGAACGTAGATATAGACAAAGACAGAATATTACATAATCCAATGTAGAAGCCACATTATGCAATGGACAATGTTCTTAATGGTTCATGACACACCTTCTACCCCTAGAGTATATGTTGTCAAAAAATTTTAAAGATCGGATCAAAACTCTTCAAGTTATGGAGCGGAAGGGAACGAAGATATAGACTAAGACAGAATACTACATAATCCAATGTAGAAGCCACATTATGCAATCGAAGATGTCATAAATGGTTCATGACACACGTTCTACCCACAAAGTATATGTTGTGAAAGAATTGTAAAGATTAGATCAAAACTCTTCAAGTTATGGAGCGGAAGGGAATCCGGGACGGACGGCCGGACGGACGGACGGACGGACGGACAGACGGACGGACGGACGGACGGACGGCGCTGGTGATACCATTATACGACCGACTTTTTTTAAGTCGGGCGTATAAAAACAGGTTTAGTGGAGGAGGAAACCGGGCTCTTTGCCCGGATGAAACCCCTGACCTTTGGCGAGTTATATGGGGAAGGCAAGTTAGCCGGGGTAAGTATAAAAGGTGGGGATAAATTTGAAAATAGCTCGTACTTGTAAACATTATGAATTACCTTTATTTCCATTTCAAGGACATTTTCCTTGGCAGGGTTTTCTGGGTCCATCATTATTTCATCCAATAAGACAGCTTTAATCTGTAGGTCGGAGAACTGACATATATAACTACTGCTTACTATGGGCTCCTGGAAATAAACACAAACACACATTTATAACCAATGGTACTTGACATATATAACTACTGCTTACTATGGGCTCCTGGAAATAAACACAAACACACATTTATAACCAATGGTACTTGACATATATAACTACTGCTTACTATGGGCTCCTGGAAATAAACACAAACACACATTTATAACCAATGGTACTTGACATATATAACTACTGCTTACTATGGGCCCCTGGAAATAAACACAAACACACATTTATAACCAATGGCACTTGACATATATAACTACTGCTTACTTTGGGCTCCTGAAAATAAACACAAACACACATTTATAACCAATGGCACTTGACATATATAACTACTGCTTACTATGGGCCCCTGGAAATAAACACAAACACACATTTATAACCAATGGCACTTGACATATATAACTACTGCTTACTATGGGCCCCTGGAAATAAACACAAACACACATTTATAACCAATGGTACTTGACATATATAACTACTGCTTACTATGGGCCCCTGGAAATAAACACAAACACACATTTATAACCAATGGTACTTGACATATATAACTACTGCTTACTTTGGGCTCCTGAAAATAAACAATAAATACAAACATGTATTAGTTCATTAACTTATCAATATGTTCATTTGCTCCCGTGACCTGATGCAAACTTTGTACATGGTTTGTAATTTACTGAAGATTCATGCACTCAACATTGGTTAAGCCAATGATTGATGATTTATATCACTCTCAAGATTATTTCACTTATATGGCATCACTGCCAGGTTTAGTCGAGGAGGAAACCGGGCAGAGGAAAACCCTGACCTTCAGCAGGTACTTCAATGTTGGACTCAAAAGTGTTTTCACTGATATGCTATTGCTTAAAGGTTTAAGATGAGGCAAAAGTGACATCACAACCTAATACCCACAAAAAGTACCCGTGATGTAACCCTATCTTAGTTGAGTGAGTGAGTGATTTGGGTTTTACGTCCTGCTCAACAGTATTTCAGTTATATAAAGACGTTGTCGCCTTGTTGCAGGGCGGATTCCCATCGCTCTTTTAGGTGCTGTCTCACCGATACGACGTGATGAAGACAACCAGCAAGCCCCCTCACCCAGTCACATTATACTGACACCGGGCCAACCAGTCGCTGCTCTAACTCCTATTGCCCAGCGCCAAGCGAAGCAGCAGCAGCTACCACTGTTAAAGTCTTTGGTCTGACTTGACAAGGGCTATGAACTATCTCCCACCCCTGAAGCGGACGCTTTACCAACTGAGCTATCGGGGCTGGTCCTATCTTAATTGACAAATCTCTATGCCTGACATCACAACTGATTTTTCACTTAATCGAAGTATGTCAGGTAATCGTCGAAAGCATAGACCCCGATTTCATCCTATTTTTTATCAAACTAATTTTTTTCTGAAAAAGAAGTTATGGGGCTGTGAAGTCAGAGGAGCGAGAAGGGCGGTTCAACATACCTCCGGATCCAAACCACGGAATATATACATACGAGTCTTCTCCATCATAGCAAACAGATCAGCATTGTCCTGAAATATCAAACAACCAATAGTAGCTACTAGACATGGGTCCATACAGAATATATAGAGAAAATGGTGACTTTCTGTGGATTCATAAGCAATGATATATAAAGCATTTTATGATATAAAACGCATTGAGCATTTTTATACAACAGCACAACAAGATTTCTAATGAAACAGGCATGGTATGGAAAGAAAACAGGTCACATATGCCACCCCCCCCCCCCCCCCCCTCTCCCCTTTAATTGTAAATTAATGTGAAATCAGTACAAAAAAAATTTAATTAAGAATACAATTGATCTCCCCACATTCAACAAAGTCCCATGAATCACTTGTCACTTTGTGATGTTACAAATATATTTATGTCACAAAGCCGTTTCGTTGAATGTGTTGAGCATTTTTGACCTGTCACAGAGGGGTTAACATCCAGTAATGTAATACAGTCTAATCGTGATGACTTACGTCAGCCCATTTCATATCCCAGACATCTTTACGTTCAAACTTGAGATGTTCACCCATCACTTCCTTCCCATCAGCATCTTGTACACGGGATTCCAGGTCAAAAAATGTGAGGACTCCACCAATGTCAATGATAGCCAGTCTCCTGAAACAAATCAAAACGTTAGCACTCCACCAATGTCAATGATAGCCAGTCTCCTGAAACAAATCAAAACATTAGGACTCCACCAATGTCAATGATAGCCAGTCTCCTGAAACAAATCAAAACGTTAGCACTCCACCAATGTCAATGATAGCCAGTCTCCTGAAACAAATCAAAACGTTAGCACTCCACCAATGTCAATGATAGCCAGTCTCCTGAAACAAATCAAAACGTTAGGACTCCACCAATGTCAATGATAGCCAGTCTCCTGAAACAAATCAAAACGTTAGGACTCCACCAATGTCAATGATAGCCAGTCTCCTGAAACAAATCAAAACGTTAGGACTCCACCAATGTCAATGATAGCCAGTCTCCTGAAACAAATCAAAACGTTAGCACTCCACCAATGTCAATGATAGCCAGTCTCCTGAAACAAATCAAAACGTTAGGACTCCACCAATGTCAATGATAGCCAGTCTCCTGAAACAAATCAAAACGTTAGGACTCCACCAATGTCAATGATAGCCAGTCTCCTGAAACAAATCAAAACGTTAGGACTCCACCAATGTCAATGATAGCCAGTCTCCTGAAACAAATCAAAACATTAGGACTCCACCAATGTCAATGATAGCCAGTCTCCTGAAACAAATCAAAACGTTAGGACTCCACCAATGTCAATGATAGCCAGTCTCCTGAAACAAATCAAAATGTGAGGACTCCACCAATGTCAATGATAGCCAGTCTCCTGAAACAAATCAAAACGTTAGCACTCCACCAATGTCAATGATAGCCAGTCTCCTGAAACAAATCAAAATGTGAGGACTCCACCAATGTCAATGATAGCCAGTCTCCTGAAACAAATCAAAATGTGAGGACTCCACCAATGTCAATGATAGCCAGTCTCCTGAAACAAATCAAAACGTTAGCACTCCACCAATGTCAATGATAGCCAGTCTCCTGAAACAAATCAAAACGTTAGCACTCCACCAATGTCAATGATAGCCAGTCTCCTGAAACAAATCAAAACGTTAGCACTCCACCAATGTCAATGATAGCCAGTCTCCTGAAACAAATCAAAACATTAGGACTCCACCAATGTCAATGATAGCCAGTCTCCTGAAACAAATCAAAACGTTAGGACTCCACCAATGTCAATGATAGCCAGTCTCCTGAAACAAATCAAAACGTTAGCACTCCACCAATGTCAATGATAGCCAGTCTCCTGAAACAAATCAAAACGTTAGCACTCCACCAATGTCAATGATAGCCAGTCTCCTGAAACAAATCATTTACAAGTTTAATTGTGGGATGATTTCCCACACGCTCTTGGCTCTAGTCTGGTTGTTTGTTGTTTTGTGCCCCACTCCATAGTATTCATTTGCATGGTTGCTTTGTTAAACATAGGAAATATGTCACATCTGTGGCCAACAAAATTAAATTGAATTATGAGAATAATGGCTAGAGGAAAACATTCTATACCCAGAGAAAACCCTAGCAACCACCCAACACAGATAATATCCCACATTTAGGAGGTCTGTAAGTCGTGTTGGCATAAGAGTTGCCCTGTGAGCAAATCTCTAACACCTTGTACCATGGGCTCTATTTTTTGCTCAGGGCATCACCCAAAATCGAGACAAGATTTTCTGCTATTTTTCATGAAAATTTAAAAAAAAAAATAGTGAGATTACTGCTATTATAACTATTTGAATATAATAGAGCTATATTTGGTACTTGATAAATTTAGCAATTCGTAATTATTTAGTTGACAGATATACTTACGTGGTGTTACAGTTGATACTAATCTGATGGGGTCGACATTTCAGAAGATGTTTCGTTGTGAGATTTAGCATTGGCATTCCGTAACGGTTTAAGGTACCAGATTCTCGGCCCTGGGGCAAAAAATACAGCCATGAAATAATTCATGTCAATTCTCACACCCAATATCAACATATAAATGCAAATCATCAGAAATGTTACAAACAAAATTATTTCTTTGAGAAGAGATGTTGGCAGATTTTGGTACATGTACAGTAATTTTGTTGATTGATGTTTTACGTCACACTCAAGATTATTTCATTTATTTGGTGGTTTTGCCAGGTTCACTGGGGAGCACCTCGAAACCTTCCACATAGGGTGATCGAGTGAGAAATCCATATTCCTGTCAGGCTTTGAGGTGAGGGAAGAGGCTGGGATCAATGTCTGGTCTAGAAGTCCTGACCAATTGGTGGAAGATTTTTTCTCAAAATATTGTCAGATGAAATTGATTCTTATTGTTAATAAACAAATAAATATTTGGTCTGATGTCATTTTTTAACACAAAGCCCAAAAGCAGTTTGACAGACATGATCATGGTTTGCGTACTCAGTGCTTCCTGAGGTTTTCTTTTTACTACAACATGAACATATTACTTGTATGTAGACTTACAATGATAAGAGCTTTATCGGACGAGGCTACACAACAAATTGGGTCCTCTGTTGTCTGGATAAAAAAAAACGTAAACAGAAATATGAGATAACTTGATAAATATACACTGTGGTTGATTGATAGATTACGTTTTACACCCTAATCAAGATTATTTTGCTAAGTTTATACCTTGTCAGGTTAAACAAAAGGGGATCTTTACCCAGAGGGCTGAGCAAGATTCGAAACAATACCAATGGTAAGCCTGCGTCACAGTGCAACACTTTTGCTCTTCATACTGAGCTACTTACATCTGTAAAGTGAACCCTTTAGTCAAGGTGACTGGATGTCACTGAAACATGTGCACACCTTACAACTGGCAATACACCAATAGCAATTCAGCATACCAGGTGTGCACATGTTTCAGTGACATCCAGTCACCTTGACATCTGAGAATAATTAACCATAGGTTCTTGTAGGAAAGTCATAAAAAATAAATAAACCCTGTTTTGGGACCAGGTAGATATTGTCTTTAAGATGAAGTATAATGTATTTTACCTAAAGTGTTCACTTTAAAGACTGACCAAAAGCTTCTGAAAACATATCTAATAATATGGTCTGACTAGCTATGTGATAGTAGTAAAGAAATGTTACCGTGAAAGCCCTACTGAAGTCGAGGGTTTCCTGCGTGGCACCTGTGGGCGTGTCATCAATATGGTACAATCTGAAACGAAGATTGATTGACAGGTCATTGGGTGAAATATGTTTACATGTATCACTTATCATATCTGCCACTAGCCACAAATAATGAGCCGCACTTACAGAGCACCATCCTGTACAACCTTTTGTAAAATGAGCAAATTTTTATCTGCAGTATCAATTCATAGTCATGCTCCTTAAAACAAGGGTAAATCCCGTTTTAAGCTGGTATAAATTTGCACATAGGCCTACAACATGGACCGGTTGCGTCCAGGCCGTAAGTTCCTATAGTTTTAACACTGATTTACGCCCGACTTAACTTACGCCAGCTTCGTAAGAAAGGGCCCTGATATACGGGGGTCGTAGAAATGAGAGGATATGACCTATACAAAGATGCTTTACACGGACTACACGCTGAGTTAAAATCAACGGAACTATAAAATAGCCATACCTTTCAGCGCCAGCCTTACGTTTGCCAGACATCTCTAAAGCTATGATCTTCTTCGGGTTTTTAAACTGCCAGGTATAAAAGGCTTCCTTAGATGCTGCTATTATATGACTGTTTGTCATAGTCAAATATACTGGTTCAATCTCCACATATTTAGAGTCTAGCGGTGTACCTATGGAGTTACATAGAACCAGCACATACTGAAATAGAAAACATTACACAAAAATCAATGTAAAATTTAGAAAAATTGTAAATTAGAATTGTACATTTCACAACCCTTTAAGAATAATGGCTATTATCAGACAAGAAAACCACCCATTTCACTCCATTTAAAGTGGCATGAGCTGCAAAAATGTTCATATTTTGACGTAAAAACAGAATGTTGAAATTAGCAACTATTTTTCTCAAGACGTACAATTCAGAAGCTTTTTAGTGCTTCCAGTCTCGAGAATGTACGATAAAGTATTGTTTTGAACTAACTTTGGCTTAAAATGAATAAATGGTCATCCTGGTTATTTAAAGTTTGTTTACTTTTCGAACACTATTCCGGTTCCTAGGCCACATACTGTATGGATTTTTCTCACTACAACGCTAATCATTTAGTTTTTTGATAGCCTTCAAAGCCACTTACTGTCGTGACGATCAGAAATTATGAAAAAAGTGTGAATTTTTGCAGCTCATGCCACTTTAATTCAACAAATAAACACATTGGGTGCAACTGATTGATAAGTGATGTTATACAACACACTCAAGATTACTTCACTTATATGGGGGCATTGCCAGGTAATTTGGAAGAGGAAAATGGGCTCTTTACCCAGGGGAAGCCCCTGAGCTTCAGCGAGTACTAGGTAACTCTTCCACATAGGGTGACTGAGTGAAAAAAGACAAGGCAAAGATGCTCAGAACATCTTCAACAAACATACTGGTTTAATCCCTTTAGACCAAGAGTTTATTCAATAGCTGTTTGTAAGATGTTTGGTGTTTCATGCAGTACTCGTGATTATTTTGATACAATGTGGGTGAGGAAACTGGCTCTGTGTCTGGAGGAAACCCTTGACTGAAATCAGCTAACTATTCCACATAGGCTGATCAATGGGGGGAGGGGGGGGGGGGGACTGTGGGTGAGGAAACTGGCTCTGTGTCTGGAGGAAACCCTTGACTAAAATCAGCTAACCATTCCACATCGGCTGATCAATGGGTGGGAAAAAATAAATCAAGCCTCATAAAAAACAGGTTCCTCATAAAAACATTGACTTTTTTCTCTTGAGTGATTAAGATTGGAACAAGAGAGTCGTTCATTTACAGTAGGTGTGACGGTAAGTGTTTAGCGCATTACCCACCGGGCACATCGTTATTTGACTGACCTGCCCTGCAAGTTCATCAGCCTTGGTAGCCAGACAGCAGTAATCACCAGATGCGGTGATAGAGATCAAGTTCTTCACATACTTCACATATTTCTACAAAAATATAATGTTAAAAATTCATGAACACTGACTACGGATTTCTTACTTATTAAACCTTTTGATTGATTGATTGATTATTTGAGCTCATGTCGCCCTCAACAGCTAAGGTCATATTGTGACAAAGTAACAACCGAAAGATCCCACACACTGCCCATCCCTCACCTCAATTTAGACACTAGGCCCCACACACAATAGAACATGAGGAAGGCTAATGCATTTGACATGCTTCATGTTCCTCCTTGCTAGGTCAGCAAACATGGCTAGAGCAAAGTCGCAATGTTCCAAGAGCAAGGGTTATTAAGCATTTTAAAAACCTATGTGAATTGACACTTGAAAATTGAAACACTACCTGCAAACCGACAGTACATTCAGCTTTCATTCTGTATTAAAATAACCTTGATAAACTCATATCTACCTAAACTGACACTTTTCTCGTTTCCTACAGGTTGTATCATGCATGAACAAATTTATTCAAATTTTGGGTATAGCATGGCGATGGTTGTTTGACCCAAGTATTTCTGCTAATTTTTTATCTCCATTTTACGTCAAATCTAGGTCACTGTCATAATTTGTGCTGTCATATTTCACTAAGCAACACCGTAAAAAACTACAACCAGAGAAAAGAAACAAATTCAGATATGAATGAGCCAAAAATTACCTCTCCGTTCTTGGTGTCCCAGAAAATGACACAGTGTTCAGACCGGTCAGGTTTGGTGAAGGAATAGACGACTGTATTGGAACAATAACCCCACTGGAAAACAAACACACAAATTTTAAATATTTTCATTTTAAAAAAAAGCTACTTCCAGTATTGAATGTTTCTATGGTACTTAAGTTCCATTTACCAGCTTCTTTATCAAATTAATATGTTGATAAAAATAAACTCTTTGACGCGCAAAACTAGATTCAGACCACTGTAAAATTATCTGATTGATTGTCAATGTCCTTGTAAAATTTATTTAACACTTTAACTGACATGTTTTATCCCATTTTTGGATTGTTACAGATAACCTTGACGAGAGTTATCTAATTAAGTACTAATTAAGACATACATTGTTGCAATAAATGGAAAATGAACTGTGCCTTCAGGATCCTGTTGTTAAAAAGTACTAGGTTTAACTTTGTAATTTCACAATTCAAGTTCTTTTGTTACGATAAGTTTTTTAGACCTGGCCCAAGTCTACTACACTTTTGAACAACCCGGCCCTGGGGCTCGTTTCACGAAGCAGTCGCATCGCAAACGAAGCCTAGTTGCCAATGGATACCATAATGAAGAGATACTACGTGATGGCAACTGCGATTGATCACACTGCGACGGCTTGGTGAAACGACCCCCTGACCAATTAACACATGTAACAGTACCTTATAATCTGGTCTGATGTTAGCAAAGTAAATGAAGGAATCCACTGCCAGGGCTATCCTCAAACTTCCCCCTTCCCAGGAACAGCTGTACATCTGTTTACCAGGGACCTTCAATGTTCTCAAGTGCTGGAAATAAACAAGTTCAGTTATAAACCATGTTTTGAGTTTCTTAAAGGATTTATGAACAACCTTTGGGAATATTTTCTAATTTGCGTTAAGTGTGTTGTAGAACATGTACTTTCAAAGTCAGACCAAAAATAAAATTCAATTTTGGTCGCAGCACATACAAAATTCAAGCTACGTTTGGCGATCTACAATGCGTACGAAAGTTAATTATCTCAGAGACGTATGACGCCTCCGTTGTGTACGTACCCTCACAGCGATGACGTAATAAACGATTTCTGCTGTCTCAATACGTCTTCGTGGCAGTTTGTACACATAGAAGGTCGTGTATGACGTCATTTTTACGAGTAGTTACGAAAAATACGGTTATTTTTTTTGACTACCAGGGAACTAACGCGAAGGTTCTTTCATTTCAACTGATGTTTTTCAAATATACATTTAGTCCATAAACAAACACAAATCAGCTTTAAATGCTGTTCATAAATCCTTTAAATCTTTGCAGAAATGTACATAAATCACTTCACAGACTTGTCTAGTCTGTATATGGGTAAGTTTGTTCCTACAAGTGAACCAAAGAAACTCTGGAGTCAGATCGTATCTTTTTCCATGCATAGACCGATTGCCTATTGGCGTCATCGGGTCTATGTGAGTCTCTCAGAGATGGATACTGATATTCAATGGTCTAAACCCTCCACCAATAGGTGATTTGCCAATTACTTTCAAATGACTTAATTTAGCAACGTCACAATTACTGCCCCAAGTAGTAGACCGGACAAAGGATACGTCTGTTTTTTTACTTTAAATTTTTGGTATTTTACAAAAGATATAAGAAATCAAAACCTATATTCGGACAGTTTATATCCGAACGAATCTAGAAATGTGAAAAAATTGTGGATGAAAAGGGATTTTGACCAAATATGGCAAAAGTCAAGATGACTACTGGGCTTGTCCGGTGTAGGATTGATGCAGCGACGTCATTTCATTGTTGTGCTCAAAACTGGCAAATGGTGTATTGGTCACAAGTTCTTCTTCAGACTGACTTAATATGTCAGTCAGTTGCCAGACAACACTAGATGCTTCCTTTTCCAATATTAAACCTAGCAAGTTCATGTGCATAGAATTAAAAAAACAATTTGTAACCTTTACAACCAGAAAATGTGCTTCTTACAAGTGTCTTTTTACATAAATTCTGATTGTCAAGATCATTTGAGCATTTTAAATACCTTGAAAATTGAAAATATTGACGTTGAAATGAAACATATTGGCAAAGCGGCCAGAAACCTGTACGTATGGAATACAGTACACACAGAAAGTGAACACTATTCGTTGCGGGCGCCGTGCGAGCACGGTGCAAGAGTAGCGCGAGCACCGTGCGAGCATCTTGGGAGCATCGTGCGAGCATCGTGGGAGCACCGTGCGAGCATCGTGGGAGCACCGTGCGAGCAGGCTGCAGGCAGTGCGCGCACATTGCCAGCACCCCGCCTGCATTACCGCCAGGCATTTTGTTCTTGTCGATTTACGAACGGACCGATTGATATTATGCTGAAGACAGTTTAGTTACAATTAAAACAAGCACAGTAATATGTGATATTCAAATTACTTTAATTTCTTTCTTTTATCTTTCAGATGAACTAAATTGTGACTAGGCTACACTACGCACGTTGTTTTTACGATGTTATGTTGCTGTTGTTGTTGTTGAAAATCCAAAGACACGAGCTGCCGTCTTAGCAAGTTCTAAGTTACATATAGGCTACTATCCCGGTAGCGATAATAATAAAGTAAATCTCTTGAAATGTACTTACCAAATACATGTTCAAGATCAAAAAGAAATTCACAACGAACTCTTAAAAAATGGCGTTCATTTGTATAGGTTTTACGCAAACATTGGTAGATCGTTCTGTTGAAATTCGGTCGAAATAGGCCTACATGCATGTATAATATATTTTGAACCCCATATTTACAATATTTCTTTCTAAATACTACTAGACAATCATTGATTTTGAGACGAAACAGTCAATTTCTAGACACATTGTAGGCCCTACTTTCTTTGTCAATTGTGAGTTATAACTTATATTCCAGATGAAAACTTCAGATTTCCTATTTCGAGAAATTACACATTCCCGCAGGTAAAGTAATCGGGGATTGCAGAACGAAACGGCTAGAGTTGCGGAATATTGGTGAAGAGCACAAGGCAATTTATGACTCTAAAACTGTTTATTTGAAAATGTTGATCGGATTACATTTGAATGGTAAGCATAATAGTAAACAAAAAAGTGTCATGCACGCATAACGTATGCTTTCGCCCACATCCGCGCCCGATTATTTCAATCCGTGCAGAAGTGTAAATATTTTTTTCTCTTGAATAGGCCTACCACCCCAGCCTGCGCTTACATGGTTCCCTGGTTTACAATAACTTGAAGGATGAAGAATATTATTAATTTATGTCTTGAAAACAGTTCTTGTTATACTTGGCTTAATACTAAATAGGAATCGTTTTATTTTTTCTACATGCCCATATATGAACAAATGGATGGCGCCAGTCGTCTGAGTGATTTACAATGACAGTTAACAGAACGTCTGTGGATTGGTTAAAGCCCAGTCAATGCATATATATTAGAGAAATGAATATCACAGATAAATTTGATTGGCTATTTCGCTAAATTACATTTCAGTGACAGTGAGTGACATTTAAGACTCCACCCAAACTTTAAGATTTATTTTGATCGGCCTTTATAGGGCCTAACGTATAAAAAAACCGTCATAAATTAAATGCATTTTATTACACGGAAAACGGTGTACATTGTATATTGTTTTAATCAAGTAATACCGACGAAAATATAAAATACCCTATATCAAAACCAACTAAATCGACATGATATGGATAAAACAACGAAGGGTTCGCATTATAGGCTACACGGGCGAATGCGTTATACATGTAGCCTGTAGGCTATAGTCTGACATTTTGGCTTTTAGGCCACACTCCCACTTTTCGTCGTGAAAATTCCTCACAAAATATATTTTACATACAAACATAAAAGTATAAAATCCAAATAAAACAGCTGTAGGATTTTATGACTTCAAAATATCGGTCGCCAGGCTAGCCTAAAAGTCATAATGAATTTATGTTGCACATGTCGGCTGACTTGATTTATACATGATCGGGTTACGTTGGCTTAACAATATATTTCTGTGTTTCTTGAGCGTAGAACTATGTATGCATTTAGGCCCTACGCAGAAAAGGAGAAATTGAACAAATACAGCCTTGGAATCGATATTGTGGGGATGGAAACATCTATGGGAAGCGATCACTAAAACAACAACAACAACACCACCAGACATAAGCGTTACGAATTTTACAAATGTACTTTTGCCTCTTAGTTGTTTTTAATTCTAATACTAGAAAATAAAGCAGATTGTGTCATGAATATTCAAATCATATTTTAATCATCTGATCTTTCTTTATACATGTTGCGCTGTATAGCCTAGGCCTAGCTTACAGCTGCTCCAAGTCACACTGGCTTGTAACGGTAACAACCCGCTCAATGTTTGTCTCTCGTTCACAGAGTACGCATATCCTGCCCGAACGATGCGCGCATCATGCTCACACGGTGCGCGCATCATGCTCGCACGGTGCGCCTACCCTGCGCAAACCCTGCGCATACCGTGCGCGCATCGTGCGCTCACCGCGCTCGCATCATGCGAGCATTTATAGTGTTCACTTTCTGTGCGTACTGTACACGTGTGCTAGTGCGAATAACAGACAAACTTCAAATAGCCGAGATGTATTGGCACATTTTTGGGTATTGTTGCTTATAAAAACTACCTTAACATGCATCTCCAAAACTGATATCACCACACAACTTTTATTTAGCACTTCTTGATAAAAATTACTACATTATGACAATTAGCTAGTTCTGTTTCACCAAAATTTTCCCTTTAATTGGCGGCCATTTTAAGTTGATAGATCTGGTTTACTTACCAGGGACTGATCCAGGGAAAATTTGGGCATACCATTTTGGTTCAAAATGTTCCAACAATAAGACAAAAACAACATCTCTGGCCCAAAATTCAACATTTAATGCTATTTTGGGCGGATTTTTTGCTTGTGAGTTTAGGCGCCCATACCTGTATACAGGTATCAAAATGTCTCTGGATCAGTCTATGCTTACCTCCCCAAAGGGTGTATAGAACTGAACCACGTTAACCTCCTTCTCCTGGCCCGAGGTTTTCTGGGACCCGGCCACAGCGAGCACGGAACCAGAGTGGTTCCAGCCAGTCTGAGCTACCTGCATCCCAGTGTCAATCAAAATGGGGTCTGGGGATAAAGCAACGCCAAAATGGTTATGAAAGAACAGCAGGTTTTAAACAAGAGCAATGCTGCAATATTTACCTACTTTTCTTGTAAAATGGACCAAGCAAATTTTAAATAAGTAGCTGTCGCCATCAGGACCCCTCGGGTCTGGGCTAAAGAAACCGAAGATATATTCATTTTCCAGACAATTTGTTGCGAGTGAAAAACTACTCTACATACATGTATCACATTTACAAGGTTTTTGGCTGACGGTCATGTAAGGGGCATAACTCTTGAAAAACACGTCCGAGCGGGTGGATTTTCAATGGGCTTCTTGTACTTGCTGTATTAAACAAATGTGTGAAGTTTCAAAATTGTAAGTTAAAAACTTTTTTAGATAATGTGTTTACAAGGCTTTTGACAGCAGCGGTAATGTAAGGGGCATAACTCTTGAAAAAACATCTGAGCGCGTTGATTTTCAATAGGCTTCTTGTACTTGCTGTATTAAACAAATGTGTGAAGTTTCAAAATTGTAAGTTAAAAACTTTTTTAGATAATGTGTTTACAAGGCTTTTGACAGCAGCGGTAATGTAAGGGGCATAACTCTTGAAAAAACATCTGAGCGCGTTGATTTTCAATAGGCTTCTTGTACTTGCTGTATTAAACAAATGTGTGATTGATTGATTGTTTGGTGTTTTAAGATTATTTCACTTATATGACGGCGTTGCCAGTTTTATTGTGGGAGGAAACCGGGCTCTGTGCCCGGAGGAAACCCACGACCTTAGTAACTGGCAACCATCCCACATAGGTTGTTCAAGTGAAAACACAGTCAAAAAATTTTCCAATTTTTTGGACTGAGTGGGATTCGAACCCGCGAACCATTGGTGGAAGGCTGTTCGGATTGAGCCTCCAGCGCTCTACATACTGAGCCGCGGAGGCCCCCACCAACTGACTGAGACCGGGGATGACGATAGAAAGACAAACTTACTTTCATCATTTTCATGTTTCATGATTTGACATCGTCCGTTATCGAAGCAGACGGAGAGAGAAGGGCAGTTGGCTTCCAGATAGCCGTGCATTCCATTATACCATTCCAGTCCAGAGATATGAATGGATCCGCTGACGTTACCCAGGCAGTGGATGTGAAGTTTAGACTGAAAATAACACAAGTAATACAGATTCAGAGTAAAAAAAATATACCATTGACTTCTTCGTCAGATCACAGGTTTGATTGATGGTTTTCGCTGCTTATTCCATTTATGGTGGTGATGCAAGGTTAAGTGGGGGAGGACCTCACATACGACCTTTCGGTTAGTCCCTGGCTCTAACAAATAGGGCGACCGAGTAAAAAAAAAAACAGCTTAGAAATATTTAAATTTTTTCTTGGACTGGGTCAGGTTCAAACCTGTGACCCTTCGATGTGTGACTTGTGTCAAACGGACTATTACTCTGCCGAATGAACCATCAAGGGCCCTTGTCACACAAAAATTTGAAAAGGTTGCACAAAATCAGTATGGTTGCTTTGTGACTTTAGTATGTTACTGTTGTATATCGTAAAAACACAGACAGTTCGAGAACTCGGTATATTCGAGTGATGAATAACCACATGTTATAGTTGGAACACCATTATGAGAGGTCCTTTATTGATGCATGTGCACCACCAGATAAATATAAACAAAGAAACACAATACTATAGTTACAAAGTTTATGACGTCACCCATCTGTCTCTAGCCTTTCTAAACACCATGTCCCTGATCTAATGACCAATTATGTTGATTGATTGATTGATGTTTTACGCCGCACTCAAAATTATTTCGCTTATGGCAGCGTTGTCAGGTTAAGTAGGGGACGAAACCGGGCTCATTGCCCGGAGGAAACCCTTGACCTTCGGCGAGTACCTTGCAACTCTTCCACATATGGTGACCTCAATTATGTTGAAGGCAAAATTTAACCATAATTCAGGGATGAGATAGTTGAGCAAATAAATAGTGATGGTGGACTGTCGTTGAAGAAATGTTCACAGGTATGGTGAAATTCAGAAATAGCAATACAAATAAAAGAAATACTTTGGGGGTATTTTTTAAAATCCAGACCAACTTACAATGAAGTTGCCCAGGTTGTCAAAGATGTGTATTTCACCGTTTGTCATCCCAAATAGCAGAATCTTTCCATCTGGGGACCACTAGAAAACACCAAAGAAAGAAAGAAAAAAAAATTTAGAATGTGAACTTCAAGGCGATTTTAAGTCTTGATAAAAAACAGGAATGATTGGATAGTCAAACAAAGAAAAAAGTGAATGAGTTACAAAGTATTGGATAATCCTAACAATATAGCTAGAAGGCCTATCAGAGATTGATTGATTGATTGGTGTTTTACGCCGCACTCAAGATTATTTCACTTATATGGCAGCGTTGCCAGTTTTTTTGTGGGAGGAAACTGGGCTCTATGCCCGGAGGAAACCCACGACCTTCCGTTGGCAACTGGCAACCATCCCACATCGTTGCCTATCAGAGAAGCCATCATTACAGAGCCATACTCCCTCAACTATCCCATCACTTTTCAAGTGACATCATTTAGCTTCAGGTCTATACCTACATGTTTTATAACCTATAGACATGCAGCAGCCAATGAAAACAGACGATTCAGAAAGTTGACGAATTGAGTTTGATTGATTGTTTGGTGTTTTACGCCGCTTATTTAACTTATTTGGCGGCATTTCCAGTTTTATTGTTGGAGGAAACCGGTCGTCCAACGCTCTACCTACTGAGCCACAGAGACCCAGACTTATTGAGCTCTAATGCTGTGTTCCAGACTATTTCACTTACCGTATTTCTTCTAAATATTCAGCTATTCTAATGGCCTAAATTTCCCATTGAGTCAGACAAAAAAGGGGAGATGGAGTTGTGTTTAAGGATAACCGTTTTCACACACTGCTCAGCGGGTCATATTGCCTTAAATTCCCTCTAATGGGTAAATTTGTCTGGCCTCATTTAGCATATATCTTTTCTACACAATACATGGAACATAAAAGTCAGATTAAATTTGAAGATGGTAAACAATAGATGGAATGTATAGAATACCTCAACATGTGCCAGTTGAAGTCCTCGTAACTCTTTACCCCAGATTCTGTTCCCGTCCACCGATCCCACTATCACAGCTCCTGGCATACAGAAAAAACATACAAATAGTTTAAATTCAAATATTTATTTTCCAAATTCATAAATTTAGGTCATCAAAAGAAAAAAACTAAATTTATGAAAAAATATAGCTTAAGTCAGTTACCCATTTGAACAGAATGATGAGTGTAAATAACAGATAAGTTCCAGTAGTCGGACTGTCCCGATGTAGGAGTAAAAAAAGCAACCTTTACATATTTATGGACACTAAAACACACGGGCACAGGGAAAATCTTCTTGTCTAAAAACCTTTACATACATGTGCATCCACAAGATTGACTTCAGGAAAAATATCTTAGTTAGTCTATATTTGACAGTTCATGCCCCCTAATGACAGGTATTGTTTTTCTATAGTGTAGATTGATTGATGTTCTAATCTGGACACCAGATTAATACAAGCTTATGGCGACCTTGCCAGGTTTAGTGGGAGGGGAAAAAATGCTCTTTGTCAATAGGAAACCCTTAACTTTTCTGTAGTATAGAGGTCAACAGGATACTCTCCTAGATACTGTATACAATCCTAGATACTGTATACAATCCTAGCTACTGTGTACAATCCTAGATACTCTATACAATCCTATATACTGTGTACAATCCTAGATACTGTATACTCTCCTAGATACTGTGTACAATCCTAGATACTCTATACTCTCCTAGATACTGTGTACAATCCTAGATACTCTATACAATCCTAGATACTGTATACAATCCTAGATACTCTATACTTACAGTAGGACATTTTACCGAATAAAAAACTGAAAGTCTAATTTCTATATGCACTTACAACAGGACATTTTACCAAATAAAAAACTGAAAGTCTAATTTCTATATGCACTTACAATAGGACATTTTACCCAATAAAAAACTGAAAGTCTAATTTCTATATGCACCAGAAGTACATTGTAAGTATTTTTGGGGCAGAGAAAGATTCTAAGTCTTAAATCAAATTGTGTTTGCATCAAAACGCTGACTGAGCCAGAAAAGTTGTATAAACTGACCGTCCTCATACACAATGCAGATCTTCTGACCATCAGAGTTCCATTTCATACTGCGGACAACAGACTTATTCCTGTTATTGATCATCTCCTCATACCAGGAACCTGTCAAGACGAGGAATGTAACGGCCATTTTATACCATACTTTGGAATAAACAATCCACAAAGTAAAATGACAAAAAAAAACCCCAACATAAATTGCGATTAACTTTCTGTTCAATTTTCCCCGTTAGTCTTGCTTCTTTTTTTTTCGTAATAAATCACTTTTTGAGAACTCCTTCTTTATATGAGATTTAAGATATCTGGGAAAAATCCCCCAAAATAAACAAGATGAGAAATGATTATCCTGTTCTGGTTGACCAATGGTTGAATGATATGAAAAGGTTAATATCTATAGAATTCAAACCATCAACATGATGGTCATAAAATTGCTAAAAAGTTCAATCAAGGCACAGGTATGCATTGAGTTCCCATTGCGTGAATTCCCATTGTGAGAAAATGAAATGATGCTGTACAGGATGCTACCCCCCCCCCCTCCCCCCACATCACCACCCATTTGTCAAGCTTTGATACAGAGTATGCTTAAAAGTATATGCAGGTGTGCATGGAGTGAAATATACTATATTGGGATGAAGAGTTGTCTACCTTTATATAACATCCAGACGATGATTAAACCATACTGGTCACTAGTGGTCAATTTCTGATAATTCTCATTCCATGTTACAACTTGTACATTTCCTACAACAAACAAACGAGATAAGTGTTTTAACAACTTCTTTAAAAAACACTGCATATCAGAGAATATTGAGAAATGGAATGATTGATAGTTATGAGCATAAGGCCACATTTCATATGACTTCGCTTATATTGGGTTGGGCGATTGATTTTCTACACAGGACGAAAGAGTATTTCCCTTGTATGGCGGCGTTGCATTGGGGGAGGAAACTGGGCTATTTGCCCAGTGTAAACCTCAACCCTCTGGAGGTACCTGGTAAGCCTGGTATAGTACCTGGCTGTCGTCATACTATAGGTTGATCAAATAAAGATACAGTCAGGATACAGAATCTGGGATCCCAATAATGCACTAGGCTTCAATGTCCTACCACCTGAGCCACATAGGCCCTAGACCCGGCTAAAACATCATGGTGAAAAGGTTTGATAATCAGATATTAAATAAGACGAAGACTCATTTATTTCCTTAAACTGTGCCAAAAACCTTTAAGCTACAAATGTAGGTAATGAGTCCATAAATGACTATCATTTCCACAGCAACTTACCGCTGTGACCTTCAAGAGTCTGGTTCATGGAGAGGTTACTGGGTGCAGCTAGTCCCTTCACTTTCACATCTTTCCCTGAAACACACAAGTCATTCACAGTAAAAGCATTACCATAAATACAATGAATAAACTTCTACTATCAAGACATTTCAACTTGTATCCTCTTGTCAAGACAATCTGATGATGGCTAAATAGACGTAAGTATTACTAGAGAGAATAGTAAATCATTGACTATGCCTTCAATTACCGCTGAGCTGGATGACGTCACATAGATTTATGCAAAGCTTCTGGGTAAAATGTACCTCAGTTCACCATTTTGTTTATTGGTAGATGCCACATTTTTGGAAAACATTGATGACATAACCTGTTTTTATCCACACATCAGGGCTAGAAATGTTTGAAAAATTTCACCTGTCACAGGTGACAGGTAAAAATATTTTCTACCTGTCACTTGTATTTTCCACCTGTCACAATCAACCAATTATTACCATGTTCAGTTACATATGCTGCCAATGACAGAATATTTATATTCAATTTGAAAACTTAAAAGAATAAACAGTCAATTTGTAATTCAGCACTTTGTGAAGATTAACTGTTTAATTTCCAGCAGAAAATACAATTTCAAAGTATTGGAGTTGTTATATAATGTTAATTAACCGATTGACTCTGGCATTGAATCATTATCTGAACATTTTTCTCATGAAATCCATTTCGAAATGTTCCAAATTATTAATTGCTTTAAATATAGGACGATCAGTCTCTTTTTTGTGTTCATTGCTGTTTGCAGTATTACTAAATTTATGATCCACACTCTTTTCATGCGAGCGAATATTGTCCAGTCTGATAGAACTGCAACCCGTTACAAATTTATTTGCGCTATTCGGCCGAAAACGCTTGCAAAATGAACAGCACATTGTGTTCGTGTCAACATCGAACTCCAACCACGATCGGTCCACTTTCCACGCCAGATTAAACTTAAAACGCGTGTCTTTTTGGCTTTATTCACAGATTCGTGTTGTTCCTGAGTGGGGGGGGGGGGGGGGGGGGGGGGGGAGTCGATTCGTCGGCCTTTCTTCTCAAAAAAATCGTTCGAAAAAAGCAGACTGTCAACAGTAACTATAGATGCGGCCATAGATTACCGCATGGTTGTTTGTGTGTAGCATAACCGCATACATTGATGACGTGTGCGCGCATACCAGGTTTTCGGCAGGCGTTAATATCCCTGTCAACAACCGATCGATAAACTGCACAAAGCTAAAACGACGTCGGTTCGGGCTCCGTAGATTGCGTATGCATTAAAACTACGATATGATTCTTTATTTAAATGACTTCATTGATAAAATTAGTCATTAAACTTGAAAATATCTACTTGTCGCGTGCGACAGGTACATTTTTTCCCCACTTGTCACTTAAAAAAACTGGTTGTCGCGACAGGTAGACAGGTGGACATTTCGAGCCGTGACATTGTTCTGGTAACTTTACGCCTTTTACGTCTTCTTCTCGATACAGTATTATTTCTTTGGCCATACCGGTATTTTAAAATTATGGTAACATCCCTCAATCCCCCGAAATGCTTTGAGCTCAAATTCCAAGTGACGTCATCAAGCAATCGGTCAATTGTTAGAGGTAGAACAGTATTTAGTGGCCATAAAATTATCTCAAATATTGTTGTTTTACAACTTTTTTCTTGGTTTGTCTGTAAAGAACATCTGTAACAAATGCCCTACAATGGTACAGTTTACTCACCTGTCTGGGTTTCCAGTTTTATGGACACTGCCCTACAATGGAACAGTTTACTCACCTGTCTGGGTTTCAAGTTTCAAGACCTTCAGTAGACCATCCTCTCCCCCACAAGCAATATAACCTTGATCTTTGTTCCATGAAACACATCGTAGCTTTGTGTTGTTGGGAATAGCAATCTATCAAACAGAAACAATCTCAGTTACATTAATCCAGTAAATTTTTCAATCTTTTTCTCACTATATGTAGCTTAATTTTAGCACGAGTGAGAAAGGAAAATAAAAAAATTAAATACTGACAAATGGTATTCAAAAGGAGGCAATTATTCTTGAGATATAATATATTTAGTGTCCCAATTCATAATCATAATCAGGGAAATTACTGATCCACTCAACATATTACTAATTAATGCTATTAGTATTACGGACTTCCAAGTTCCATTTATTTAGTTCCGTTTTTGAGGATGATTTTTGGAGAATAAAGCTGTAGGGAAAAACAAAACCATTGATAAAAAATTAGTCCTTTCATAAATGCTATGAACATCCAAAGATAAAATTTGTTTTTTATTTTTAACCCTGCGATGAAAACCCGAAAAATGCCACGATTTTAGTGCGAGTGACTGTATTGCCGTAGGTTTACAACTTGGCAACTTTGTAAACTTTTAGCTTCACTAGCAACCAGTTAAATCAAGTCATAAAACGTTTGTTTACAAAAAAAACAGAAATAACAATTAAATTTTTCAAATCCTACCTTCTTGCTGAGATAAACAAACATCTTAGAACTTCAGTTTGCAATATCTGTAACTCAAAAAAGACAGAAAGAATGCTAAATGCTCAGTGGAGTAGTTTATGATCCGCCATGACAGCTTGGAATGTGGTTCTCGTGATGTTCTAGTCTCGCGAGGTTTTCTCTGCAGCGCCCTCTTCCGACTCAACGTGCTCGTCCGAGAGGTGTGTGCCAAACTTCGCTCGTATATTTGTTCGAATTTGTCTTCCAATCTAACTTCTATCTCCAAATTATTGTTTACAAAAAAACTAATAATAATTTCTTTTGATATTTGTAGTTCCTGGCCCTTTATTCAACATGGTTGCTACAAAGAAAGTGGTATGTTTTCCAATTCAGTTTATATTTCACTGTTCACAAATCGATATGGTAAAGAGTTACGTCCCTTCACCACGTGGCGCAAGATTGACTTGAGTGCTAAGACCGGCCACTGTGGGCAATATTACTGTCTATGGGTTACGAGATAACACTAAATTACATTTGAATTGCATTCGACTTCTACGTCGACATTGCATGTTTCTTCAAGCTTGCTGCGAATGGCTAGTTCTGCCTTCAATTTCAAATTGCCGTGTGCGCCGAAACGGTTGATATTTGTTTCTTTAAAGGATTTATGAACAGCTTTTGGAAATATTCTCTAATTTGCGTTAGTTGTGTTGTAGAACATGGACTTTTAAAGTCTGACCAAAAAGAAAATTAAATTTCGGTCGCAGCACATACAAAATTCAAGCTACGTTTACCGATCTACAATGCTTACGAAAGTTAATTATCTCAGAGACTTATGACGTCAAACACGACCTCCGTTGTGTAGGTACACTCACAGCGATGACGTAATAAACGATTTCTGTTGTCTCAGTACGTCTTCGTGGCAGTTTGTACACATGGAAGGTCGTGTATGACGTCATTTTTCCGAGCAGTTACGAAAAATACGGAAAATATGCATATTTCCTCCCCGTTCGTTTTTTGACTACCAGGGAACTAACGCGAAGGTTGTTTCGTTTCAACTGATAATTTTCAAATATATATTTAGTCAATAAACAAGCACAAACCAGCTTTAAATCTTGTTCATATCTCCTTTAAATTAAACTTTAAAGTGTCCAACAAATTGCACCATTTTAAGCATCTGTTTTGAAATAAATATCTACTCGCATGTTTCACTAGAGGAGACAAATAGTAAATTCAAATGATGTGAAAAGATTGTGTTTCCTTGTCAGCCGGGTGGCTTTGCATAAACTCTGATATTGATATATAAAATTTGTGCCAGATGACATCTGAATGCTGTTCTTTTTACACAAAGGAAGTTTGCTTTCAGAACACTTCACTAAACTCTCGTTTTAACTGTCATAATTTATTCGCTCCACTACAATATTACACCCGGAGCCGTTAATAACAATTCAGGCACAATGCAGTCATAAGTAAGATACGGTCACATAGACTGATCCAGAGACATTTTGATACCTGTATACAGGTATGGGCGCCCAAACTCACATGCAAAAAATCCGCCCAAATTCTTAAAACCAACATATTTTAATGTCAAAATAGCATTTAATGTTGAATTTTAGGCCAGAGATGTTGTTTTTGTCTTATTGTTGGAACATTTTAAACCGAAATGGTATGCCCAAATTTTCCCTGGATCAGTCCCTGGGTCACCCACGAGCACTTAACTTTCAGCCAAAAGCAATAAGTACAATTTACTGGTGGAAAAATAGCAACCCAAGGCAGTACATCTACATTTATGATCATCAGATTTTCAAATCCTCTTCCTGTGCACAATATTTTCTGTGTACCTCTCCTAATATTAGAACTGAAACGAATACTTGATTTTGGTATTTGAATATTCCTTTCTGCCATTCAAATAATAGTTGAATATTCGCTTATAAATAGTTCATTAAATAAAAAAAACTGTTACCTATTCATTTTTGCCTAACCTGTTCTCGCGAGGCCTGCTGTGTGTACATCTCATCCCGAGGAAGTGTGGTCATAATCTTAATAAAAAAGCAACACACACTGTCACAGCCTACATAACAACATTTTTAATGCTATTCATTTTGTATTCTCATCCTTGAAAAAAAAAAGAAGAAAATCTTTTGAGTTGGCAGGTTTTAGCTCGGGGACTGGCGAAGCAAACAGACGACTCCAGCTAATTAACTCTTGAAGCATACGTCATCGTTCAATAAGAACATTTAGGATGTCTTTTTTTTTTTAACAAAAAAAATTGTTTTCCATATTAATATTGTCATTATTTTTGCAGAAAAAGGCAATTGAGAATATCAATTCTCGCCTGGCTCTGGTGATGAAAAGTGGCAAATGTGTACTGGGCTACAAAGAAACGTTGAAAACCCTCAGACAGGGCAAGGCCAAACTCATCATCATTGCTAACAATGTACCACCTCTGAGGTAAGAAACCGTTTTGCATTTATTTAGGGATAAAACTAATTTCTGATATTTGTTAAATTTAATTTTATTGAAGATAACAATTCATTGATTTGTGGAAAATGATAACCTGGTATACTAATGTTGATTTGTGAACACTTAAGAATGGAATACATTCAACTGGAATTTGAAGACAATAACTGATGGGTTTTGAGAAGGTACCTAATACATTCCCAAAAACATATTTCAGATTAACTGAGAGTGCCGTCTTTTGAACACCTTATAGTCAAAATTTGACATGGCCAGGATAAAAAAGACCATTTTGGACAACGTACATGAATAGCTTTTTATACACTTTCGTTTCACTCTCAAATTTAAAAAAAAAAAAATCCAGCAATTTTATGGAGCCTGCTTCATATTGCCCTGAATTTGAAGTATATTTTTGTATTAAATCTTAAGTGTTCACTTGTTTATAAAACCCTGACTTTGGAGCTAGCCAGTATTTGGCAAGCAAAGAAGAAGTCTTTGTCGTTGATTAATTATTTAGTTTTCTCTTTTCGTAAGTTTGTCAATTTGAGATCGAGTGACATTGTAACCAAGTTAAACAAATTGTTGGTTGGAAATGCCATGTGAAGGGCAGGTAATGTCTTTGGAACTTGAACTTCCATTGTTAGAATAAAGGTAAACCATTGGTGATGTTTTATAAATGGTAATAAACGTTGATCTCGTTGACATCCTGGGAGCAGTGTACCCAGGTTCCGTTCTGAATCTAATAATTGCTAACATTAATAAATTGTAAAAGTACCGGAATTAGTTTGTGCGTGTCCAGATCGTCAATTTCACTTTGATAAAATCTTTCGCAACTGACTGGGTGAAATTTAAGTTTTCTGAGATGTTTAAATTTGATTTGAAGATGAGTATTATTTAAAGAGAACTTCACTTGGTGTGTTATGAATTTTCTTTTATCGGTTTGAACTAAGGTGAAAGTTTTTTATTTCAGGAAAAGCGAGATTGAGTATTATGCTATGTTGGCCAAGACGGGCGTACATCACTATACTGGAAACAATGTAGAATTAGGTACAGCGTGTGGAAAATATTTCCGTGTTGGAACCTTAAGCATAACTGATCCAGGTAAGGGCCAGGAGAAATAACTTAAATGCCTATGACCACCATTTTTTACCCCTCGTCCGTCTGTCCATTGGACCTTGTAAACACATTTATATCTAAAAAAAGTCTTCAACTTACAACTTTGAAACTTCACGGATTTGTTTAATACAGCAAGTACAAGAAGCCTATTGAAAATCAACGCGCTCGGATGTTTTTTTCAAGAGTTAATTTATTCCCCTTACATCACCGCTGCTGTAAAAACCCTTGTAAACACATCTAAAAAAATCTTTCACTCACATTTTTTAAACTTACTATATTTGTTCAATACAGCAAGTACAAGAAGCCTATTTAAAATGAACGTGCTCAGACGTTATTCCAGAGTTATGCCCCTTACATAACCGTTAGCCAAAAACCTCCTTGTAAATGTTGTACTTGTATGTGGAGTAGTTTTTCACTCGCAACAAATTGTCTGGAAAATAAAAATATTTTCGGTTTCTTTGGCTCAGACCCGAGGGGTCCTGATGGCGACAGCCACTTATTTTACTGAAACTTTTAATGCTTTTAATTTTCTAATATTTGATTCTTGTTCTATTTCAGGTGATTCTGACATTATCCGAAGCATGCCCTCAGAAAGTCAGTCTGCAGCCTAAAGAATTATGTTTTTTTGTAAGCTGGAAAATATACTTCTTGGTCTGTCAATATTTTGTGTTAATTGTAAATTTTAGTCAAGGGTAAATCTTGTTGCTGTCCTGTACTATCAGACCAGATTCTCACAAAGAATATTGATTGATGGTTTATGTTGCGCTTAGGTTATTTCACTCTTATGGCAACATTGCCAGGTTTAGTGGAACAGGAAAAAGGATTCTTTGCCAGGTTGAAAGCAATGACAATTAGGACAGGTACCTGGCAACGCTTTCGCATCGTTTTAATTAATCTTTTACAAAGTGGGTATAACAGCATTTTTGGGATTACATATTCATTAAAAATGGCAGAAATTCAACCTATTTTAGGTGACTAAAAGCTGCGTGTCAGAAAATGTCACCTATCGCCAACAATAAACGCAGATACATTTTTGATTTAGTCAACTGGCCTCCTCTATAAAAGGAGGGAATTGACTGGTAGATCATACTACAGCGGACATTTGGTACCCATCTGGTAATGTTATTGACATGGCTCACATTGTTTAAAGTGGCATGAGCTGCCAAAATGTTGATGTTTTGACATAAAAACAAAATGTTGAAACTATTGGCTATTTTTCTCCAGACGTTTAATTCAGAAGCTTTTTAGTGCTTCTGGTCTCGAGAATGTACGATAAAGTATTGTTTTGAACTATCTTTGGCTTAGAATGAATGAATGGTCGTCCCGGTTATTTAAATTTTGTTTACTTTTCAAACACGTTTTTGGTTCGTATAGGCCACATACTGTATGGATTTTCCTCATTGCATCCCAATCATTTAGTTTTTCGACGGCCTCCAAAGCGATTGTGACGATCAGAAATTTTGAAAGAAGTTTGAATTTTGGCAGCTCATGCCACTTTAAAGCATGTGTAAGTTGTTGGTCTTTGAGAAAGCTAGTACAATATTCTAGTTAATTTTGGTATTATGAAAAATGATTCTGGGTGACGCTTGAACCTGCTTCCCAGAGTATGGCACGTACTGAATGTATAAGGCAGTTGGCATTTAGTGTTGTGTCCAGTGTCCTACTGTGAGACGCAGTTTGGGTGTCACCAAAAATCAATGGAAGAATTGTCCACGCAAATGTAATCTCAAATATAACGTGAATACTCTATCGCATCGGTCGTTCAAAGAAGAACAGACTGATAGGGTACTCATCTTTGATAATTTCCCTTCTTTCTCTTCTTTTTTCGGTTTGCAACAGAACGTTTTGTGAAATAAAGTTAGCTGCATAGCCAGGTCGGTTGGTACTGTCTTTTGTCGCCGTATGACCTAAGCTGTTCTCTGTGTGACCTCAAACCTCATTGGGGGCTCCTTAGGTAGAGCGTTGGACGCTCAATCCGAACAGCCCTCCACCAATGGGTCGCGAGTTCGAATCCCACTCAGTCGAAAAAAAATTGGAAAATTTTCTTACTGGGTTTACGACCTATGATGGATGGTTGACAGTTACCAGCGGAAGGTCGTGGGTTTCCTCCGGGCACAGAGCCCGGTTTCCTCCCACAATAAAACTGGCAACGCCGTCATATAAGTGAAATAATCTTGAGCGCGGCGTAAAACACCAATCAGTCAAACCTCATTATTTGTACCTTGTCATGAAAACATATTCTTTAGATATGACCAGTCTACTGGATACGTTGAGTGTAAATATTTTAAGAAACCGCCAACCGGGATACGTTCATAAAGAAGTAAAATAAACTAAAGCACGCAGATTATCCCCGAAGTTATCAGACCGTATGTACATACACGCATTTGATAGACAAATGTAATGGGAGAGCACTCTGAATGCCTAACTTAACAGCAAACCGTGAACATTGCCGCCGACTCGGTTATCTGCTGGTAGTGGCGCAACAATCGACCCTTTTCTTTTGCAGAGAAATTCGCAAAATTGTTTAGTTAGACGTATGACTTTTTATGATGCACGCTTGCTTTTTATAACACACAGAGTACAGCTTTTCAAAACGAATTTACTACAAGAGCAATCGGACAAACTGTACAATGAATCACACAAAGCCAGTAGACTTAAAATAAGTTTAGTTGGAACTATAAATGCACATGGGACTGATCAAAATATAGCTTTAAGTTTGAAGTTATGCTTGAAAAATAACATGCAACTAAAAGATTGATTGATTGATGTTTTACGCCGCACTCAAGATTTTTTCACTTAAATGGCGGCGTTGCCAGGTGGGGAGGAAACCGGACTTTTTGCGCGAAGGGAACCCCCGACCTTCCGGGAGTATACCTGGCCACTCAAAAATTTTTCAATTTCTATTTGGTCTGAGTGGGATTCGAACCGGCGTCCCATCGATGGAAGTTCTGTGTGGGACTGAGGAACGATCACTGGTAACCCACAGGACCACCGAGGCCCCCACATCTAAAAGAATGGTTGTGGGCCTACTATACTAAGTCCTTGAAATAGTGAAGAAAAATCAGGTCTAGTAGCGATATAAATGGACATTTGGGAAAAACAGCTGCCCACTTGTACGATTGGTTTGACAAACAACGCCAGGGACCTGTTACTTGGCTTCAAGGCCAACGACATCGTCTTTGTCGGGGGAACAAAAGACAATCTGAGTGTCGGACAAGAAATCTCAATATCTGATATGGATCTGGTGATTTTACCGATGTAATGGCAAACAACATGTTTGGATAGATATTTGGGTAACGGTAAAGAATAGCAGGTAATCGAATAAGGTCAGTTGGCAAACAATAGGCTAACCCTAAGTCCCACGGGGGGTCGCAATGTTGAAGCGATAGGCCATCCCTGAGACACCCACGTGATACCTGCTATTCTTTACTCTACCCGATATTTGACAAGAATGAAATTGTCAGATATGAGATCTTCTGGGTTAATTAACTGGAGCTGAGCAGTCCACGGTTGGGAGGGGGGGGGGGGGGGGGTTATAAGGCCTGCTTTTGGGAAAGGTCGAACGTTCTCTGGTGAAAAATGTCCAACAAGTTAGGATGAAGGGGGATTTTCACTAGATCCTGGCTGTTGATCATCAATGATGATGGGGTCCATAGCCATACGTTACACCTAGCATTGAACTACACCCGATCCTCGCGTTTTTAGCAGCTATTAGCTCAGGGGGGTATTTCATAAACCACATATAGCCGACTACGGTCAGATAGTCGACTAAGCAGTAATGTTAAAGCATTGCTATTCTAGTCGGCTAGGCCAGTTTAGCCGTCTAAACCTGTTTATGAAATACCCCCCAGTTCTGTTATCGCAAAATTACCCGTTACAAGCAGGTAAAACGGACAGGCCGTAGGCCGTGCGGCCCACCAAAGTATAACAAATCCAGCTTCAAGCTTTAACTTTCCTCGGTAGTCAACGATTGGCTGGTCCCCAGTCAGCTCTCCTGTTGCATCATGGGTACAGTACCCAGAAGCGGCGACAGATAAGATGGTGAGCAGCAAAAGCAATCTCATTCTCGCGAGATCCCCTGCTACTACGTGAACGCGACGGACCTTTCAGGCCGTCCCAAGCCATTTGCCTTAGTCTGCTAAGGGGAATCCCCTTTTGCCAGTGCTGCGGAGGAATACTCTCACTACAATCACATGATGTAGACATACAAAATTGCATGTTATACGCTGGCCTGTTCACAATCGCGGAGGTTAGAAATATAGTCCCTGTATTTCCTCAACGATAATTCAAGACTTAAGGGCGTGTACCAAAAAAGAAATACAAGCCAACATATAGAATCAGGTAAAGATCACGTACAAATCAATTTTGGAAGTAAGTTTGATTACCCAAATTTTGGGTAAAATGGCTTGGGACGGCCTGAGAGGTCCGTCGCATTCACTTAGTAGCAGGAGATCTCGCGAGAATGAGATTGCAGCAAAAGAGGCATTGTGGCTGGACACATTTTATTCCCTCCAGCGAAAAAAGATTCCCCCGAAAAACTATCATAGGCTGTGGTAGGACGGTACGCTTTACTTCGCTTGAAGCGTATGATCTGATCTCATATGAGATGGTAATATATCAGATCACCCCTTGAAGGGCAAATTGTTTAATGATCTGGTTCTTCTTGAAGTGATCTGAGTTGTATCGGGTGGGTGTGTTGACCTTCGTGCGAAATAGAACAAGAGTCATCAGAGAATGACGTATCCCCCGGCCCCACATAAGATTGTTTTTCTGACTGGGTTTTCACTGGAACGACCTATGTGGGATGGTTGCCAGTTACCAGCGGAAGGTCGCGGGTTTCCTCCGGGCACAGAGGCAGGTTTCCTACCACAATAAAACTGGCAACGCCACCATATAAGTGAAATAATATTGAGCGCGGCGTAAAACACCAAAAATTCGATACCAAACGTGGGAGAAGATGTGATGACAAGCACCTATTGTCTATGTCAATTAAACCAGCATAACCAGAATTAGAAGGGGCAGATCCTCGCATAATATTCAACATGTCCACCAAGTTTCGAAGAAATTTGATGAAAACTGTGGGAGGAGATGCGATGACAAGCACTATAATTGTCTATGTCTTCGTATACTGTCGGAAAAGGGAAATAACTCTGAAATAATGAAATCAGCGCAACCAGAATAGGAGGTGCACATCCTCGCATGAAATCCAACATGTCCACCAAGTTTCGAAAAAAAAAAATGATGAAAACTGTTGGAGGAGATGATATGACAAGCATTAATTGTCCATGTCTTCGGATATTGTCGGAAAAAGTGCAATAACTCTGAAAATAATGAAACCAGCGCAACTAGAATAGGAGGTGCACAACCTCGCATGATATCCAACATGTCCACCAAGTTTCGAAAATAATTGACGAAAACCCTAGTAGGAGATGCGATGACAAGCACTAATTGTCTACGTCTTCGTATACTGTCGGAAAAGGGAAATAACTCTGAAAATAATGAAACCAGCGCAACCAGAATAGGAGGTGCACATCCTTGCATAATATCCAACATGTCCACCAAGTTTCGAAAAAAATTGATGAAAACCCTGGGAGGAGATGCGATGACAAGAAATGATTACGGACAGACAGGCATACAGACAGACGGACAGACAAGCTGATCGCTGTATCTCCCCGCATTATATGCCGGGGGGATAAAAAGCAACAACAACTGAAGCACACAAAACAACACGACAGGTTCCACAGGATTGATTGATTGTTTGTTTGTTGTTTTACGCCGCGCTCAAGATTATTTCACTTATATGGCGGCGTTGCCAGTTTTATTGTGGGAGGAAACCGGGCTCTATGCCCGGAGGAAACCCACGACCTTCCGCTGGTAACTGGCAACCATCCCACATAGGTCGTTCGAGTGAAAACCCAGTCAGAAAATTTTCCAATTTTTTGGACTGAGTGGGATTCGAACCCGCGACCCATGGTTCCACAGGAAAACAAAAAAATGCAGAATGACCCATACGCGATTCTAGCACCTTCGGAATTGAGATTTGCCGAAGGCTCGAGTACAATGCATCTCCACATTTATCAACTTCACCCCCCCCCCCCCCCCCACACACACACACAGATCAAGGTATACAAGATTCTCGCCACCTCGATATTTGCATATTGAACTGTATTTTAGAGATATGTATGTCAGAAAGGAAAAATGCCATAAAATATTTCAAGCATTTACGAGTGTTTTTTTTTTATAAATCCGAAGATTTGAAACATCAACGTCAACATGGTGGACTATATAAAGTTGATAGATTGGTGTTTTACGCCGCGACTATTTTACTTATATGGTGGCGTTGCCAGGTTTAGTGGGGGAGGAAACCAGGCTCATTGCCCGGAGTAAACCCCGACGATCGGCGAGTACCTGGCAACTCATCCATATACGGCGACAGGGTAAAAAATACGCTAAGAAATCTTAAACTTTGTTAAATTTGGTCTGAGCGTGATCCGAACCCGGCCATATCGATGGAAGGTCTGTGTGGGACTGAGGGAGGATCACTCCAACCCACTATAATATAGTGCATGTTATGGAGTTCTCCAGAAATCTTAGTTTGGCTGATATCTACCGAGATTCTAGTGGGGTACGCAAGCCGTTTACATCTAAAAGCGGCTATACACCCCCTTCTCACATGTATGATCCAGAAATAAACATTAGTCGTGACTCTGTCTCAAGGAAGTTTGATGCTTTAACTAATCAGAGAAACCAACATAACCTTACTCATTCAGAATGTCTTGCCTTAAGTAAGCTAAGGAGAAATCCAAACATAGTTATTAAACCTGCTGATAAAGGTTCGGCAACAGTTATTATGTCAAAACAGGATTATATTGAAGAGATAGAACGGCAGCTAAGCAACCATCTTCATTACAAAATACTTGATAAGGAAATTTGGCCTGAAAATGTTAGGAAGTTTAATAAAATGCTTGTTTCTCTTCAAGATAAAGGCTATTTGGAATCTGATGGGAGAGTGATATTCTTCACAAATGTCACCAACAACCTTTTATTTACCTTCGGTATCTGGATAACATTTTTATGATTTGACAACATACGTTGGAAGACCTTCATATTTTCATTGATACTCTTAATTCTCACCACTCAAGCATTAAATTACAGCCTACTATTGATCACACTTCTGTGGATTTTTTGGATGTAACTATTTACAAGGGTCATACATATCATACTACTGGGTATCTAGATTACAAAGTATTCTTCAAACCTATTGACACGCGTCAGCTGCTACATGCTGGGTCATACCATCCTCCTCACACTTTCAAGGGAGTCATTAAATCTCAGATTTTTAGATTCTATAGAAACTGTAGTTCTTTAGATTTTTTAACCAGGCTTGTTCTGTTCTTTTTAAAGCTCTCCTCTCTAGGAAGTATTCTATTAGATTACTCCGAAGGATCAAATCTAACACAGTAAGACAAATCATGTTTCCCCCTTCATCCCCCGATACGCTTACCTCCCCTTCACGAGTGTACCATTACCGTCCAACATTTCTCTCAGGTACATCAATGAAATGCTTTAAGACGCGATGCAAACTCGATATATACGTACCCGATCGCGGAACCTTTTTCGGAGAACAAACTTGCAACAAATATCAAATGGCAGAGAATCTTAATTGTGACTCCTCTAATATCGTGTATGTAATCACGTGCAAAAAATGTCGCAAACAGTACGTCGGAGAAACTCAGAATTCTCTATGACAAAGAGCAGCCAACCATTTATCTAGTATAAGACTTAAACATGATGTACCCGTGGCACAACATTTCAATACTCAAGGTCATTCGGTCAAGGACCATTTTGAAATCATGCCTATTGAGAAAATCCCATTTCTCACTTCCGCTGCAGATACCAAGCACAAACGTTTGGAAGGGGAAAGTTTTTGGATTCAAACATTACACACTATTTATCCTTTGGGTTTGAACTTGGACCCTGGGAGATGTCGTGAAAAAACTATGATACCATTTGTGTTTCAGTATAACAAAGCTAGCATCGCTATGGCCAAGATTATAGTAGAAGAATACAAACTACTTCAAAGTAAACTTTCTCGACCTCTGACCCAAAGGCCAGTCATTGCTTCTAAAAAGAACAAGAGTTTGAAAGACATACTGGTCAGGGCTAAACTCCCCTGTCTGCCTTCTACCTAGGTTTTCTGGAAAAGGGGTATGGGGGGGGGGGGGGGGCAAATTTTCACTGTCTGTTCCCAGGACCCCATAATATATAGTCTGACGATATTCTTACTATAGCTTAAGATGCGTAAGCATTGTCTATGTAATACAAAGTGTTCCAGAAAATTCTACTGACTAAGGCCAAGCTCCTGTCAGTCGTCTACCTAATGAAATATCATAGGTTTACTTTATTACAACAATTTATGATGGGGTATAAAGGTCTAAATGATATACCTCTTTTTAACACAATTAGAAACTTGTCTCCGTGGTTATTTTAGACAAGAAGATTTTCACTGTGCCCGTGTGTTTTCGTGTTCATAAATAATATAGCTTTAATAAGATGCGTATAAAGCATTGCCAATATATTACTAGATGTTCCAGAAAAATTCTACTGACTAAGGCCAAGCTCCTGTCAGTCGTCAACCTAATGAAATATCATAGGTGTAGTGTATTACAACAATTTATAATGGGGTATAAAGGTCTAAATGATATACATACCTCTTCTTAACACAATAAGAAACTTGTCTCCATTGATATTTTAGACAAGAAGATTTTCCCTGTGCCCGGTGTGTTCATAAATAAAGCATAGAGGGCAAGTCTTTTAAAGTGAATACCTCAACAAAGTATGATGTATGTAGTTTTGCGCTTCATTTTAGAATGTGGCGTATGTGGTGTTTGACTTTCGCTGCTCCAATCTAATCAGTGAAATTAATATTGGCAAGCTCGACTTTAGAGCAGAAGCAAAGGGAGGTAAGCATTGATTGATTCATTGTTTGGTGTTTTACGACTCGTTCACGATTATTTCACTTATATGGCGGCGTTGCCAGTTTAATTGTGGAAGGAAACCGGGCTAGGAGGAACCCACGACCTTCCGATGATAACTGGCAACCATCCCACATAGGTCGAGTGAAAACCCAGTCAGAAAACGGAGAATTGCGAAAACAAAGAACAAGTAGACAAAGGTTATCTGAAGTATTTATCTGTTAGAGTTATGTCCCCGTATTGCTGAAGGTGCATGGGAATCCTGGTTTTCCGTCTCTAGAACTTCTAGAATCAATGGGCAATCTCCAGCATTTACGAAAAAGGTACTTAAAATTGTATAAGTGCATTTATAGTGTTTTTCCGGTTTCATAAAATTAATTTCCTAGGTATTAAATGCAAGGAAATTGAAGGTTGAAAGATGAGCGACTGAAAGGCCGAAATAATAACATTAGGATGCAAGGGAATATTTATTTATGCCTGTGGCGTACCAAATTGTTATCTCACTGATTTCCCGCAGAAAAAAAAAACCGTTTCAGGGATGATCGCATCTTCTTACGTTTGAACTAGGTACTGCCATGTAAGCTTTGTCATTGACTGATTTATTGATTGATTGGTGGTTTACGCCGCACTCCAGATTATTTCACTATATGGCGGCGTTGCCAGATTTAGTGTTGTGGGGGGGGGGGGGGGGGGGGGGGGCCGGACTCACTGTCCCGAAGAAACCTGGCAACTCTTCAATATACGGCGACATTTGTCCTTCGAGTTTGTAAGCTAATACGATTGATTAGTGTTTTACTTGATTGATGCGACTAATCTGGAATAACTAAGCTGCCGAGAAAGCCTCGCACTCTTAGCTAGAGAGTATGTATATCAGGTGTAGCTAAAGCAGACCAATTCTCAAAGCGACAACAAAGAAGGAAAATGAATTTCCAAATAAAGCTCATTATCCATAGGAGTAACCAATGATCATCCTGTAGGCTCTTCTTAAACACAGTGGAATACCACTTAGTGAACGAACTTTTAGTTGGTCGTTATTGCTATACCCTCTAATGCTTTTGGCGACGTTGTTATCTTAATATTTTTAGAACTTTCCATTGATTTATATATGGACACCCATACACGCCCATTTGAAAGCTTTTTTCGAGTTTTCACAGTGATAATAAAAGCCTTTAATATATTTTGAATTTTTTATTTATGTTCCAAAAATTGACAATTTGATAAATTCCGTTCACTCAATTTGAAGAACCCACTTCAGATATGGATTCGCCAAGATTATACTGATACGAATGATCAGAGCCTGGTTACGATTAACTGTCAAACGGGGTTGACTCAGTTCAAAAAGAAAAATGGAAACATTTCTGACTGGGTTTTCCACTCAAGGGTTTGTGGAAGGGTTGACAGGTACCCTCCGTCAATATACTAGTGTGAGATTTTCCTTATCTTGTTTTGTTAGTTGGAGGTTCCACCAAAACCGCCTTTCATTAACGGGGACGGTTGGTAACAAATTAATTGATTGATTGATGTTTTGCGCCGCGCTTCAGATCATTTCACTTATATGGCGGCCTTGCCAGGTTTAGCGGGGATTGATTGATTGTTTGTTTTTTACGACGCGCTTCAGCTTATTTAACCTATATGGCGGCCTTGTCACTTTTATTGTGGGAGGAAACATGGCTCTATGCCCGGAAGAAACTCACGACCTTCCGGTGATAACTGGCAACCATCCCACATAGGTCGGTCAAGTGAAAACCCGGTCAGAAAATTTTCCAATATTGTTTTTGGGACTGAGTGGGATTCAAACCCGCGACCCATTGGTGGAAAGTTTAGTGGGGAGGAAATCGGGCTTATTACCTGGAGAAAGCCATCGAACCTTCGGCGAGTACCTGAAAACTTTTCCACATACTGCGAAAAATCCACTCGCCGCATCGATGGAATGCCTGTGTCGGACTGAGGGACAATCCCTCTAACCAACGAGGCCACTCATGCCAACACAAAGGCGAGGGTTTCATCTAAGCATTGAATAAATTTTGCAACGCTTCCTAAATAAGGGGCATAATCTTAAATGCTAAACAGTCATTGAACCAATATGGCCTATGAGTGGGATGGTTGCCAAATTTGTACGTGTTGATGGCCCGCGGTTTCCTCCTATATAGAAATTCAAGAAAGTCGAAGACATACAACCCCTGTCAAATCGGAGCTCGGAGCAGATCAACAGCCATGCAACCTCATTCTGAGAGAGCCATCTTTATATATACCCCCCCCCCCCCCCCCCCCCACCCTACCAACACACAATCCCTGTCCAATCTGAACTTAAAACAGATTAAAACGAAACATTTCAAACAAACAAATGAATACAGTTATATTTACGCAGTATGGTTGACAGAAGTGGCGGCCTTCCTTCCTCGAGATATTAGCCTATGAACTAATGTACCCGGCCAGGAGACAAATTTGCCCCCCCCCCCCTCCCACCTTGGCTCAGATCTCACACCACTCATTCAACAGTTTTTAATTTACCTTTGCGCAATCGCACAGATTGTGTACAACAGTTGCCCTTAGGGATAGCCAATGAAATTGGTCGCCTTGCTTTTTACGCGCGCTTTTCTCCACCGATTTTTTCACAATTGGTTTAGATTTCGTCGTGGAATGACGTCTTGTTTGTCTCTCAGTCGACCAAAATTCGGGAAGGACAGGCTTGGATTCTTTAAAGAGAAAACCCCAATAAGTAGGCCTTATATATATTAAACGTTAGGACTAGCTATAGGGTTTATATACTCATAATAACTAGTGTAGTCATAATAACTAGTGTTGTAGCTTGTAAACTGATTTGAATCGATTCAAGTTTTGTCCGACCTGTTTGGAAGGCCACGTTAGCACAAGCACTGGCGACATACCCTTGCCGTTTGGCACGAAATCTTGTTCTTATTGTCATAATTTCAACCATTTTGGCTGGATTGTTGGTTAGGTGGTGTTAATGCACCAGTGTGGGTGTACAGACTGGGTGGTTTTATTTATTGCATTTCACCGAGTTTTGATGTGTGTTTGTGGTGAACACTTCTGTGTTTTTCTGTCTTTATGGTTTGTTTGGATTCAGTGTCTAGTTGAGTTTGCTATTGCCTGGGTCTGGCGACCATTTTCTTTCCCATCTGTGGTTATTCTTTGTCTGATCCAGATCCCTGTTTCTATATTCACAAGCTACAAAACTCCCGGCTTTTACCAGTCTTTTGGGGGGCATTTGCAGGATCCATCCAGTCTAGCGAATGTCTTTACAAACCCAACACTGTAATACATCAGATGCCCTTTTCACGTTATGTGCACATTTTGCTCGGCTTTAATGGACTTCTTCTCGGTCCAGTTTTGCATACAGGCGTCTGTCTGCTTCTAAAAGCCTGATCTTTTACAGTCCTCTTGATTTTATACATTTTCGGATTTCCAACACACACTCCTACCGCTCGAATATTTAATTTAATCCCAAGCACTGCGTTTGAAAGAAGATTTCTGTTATTATGGAACCATATAGGTCACCGATGGATTAATACGCAACGCATTTGGAATCCAATGTTGACTGTTGCACCAAACTGACAAATTGACAAGAGTTCATTTATTATATTGTTTGTTTGTGTAACATTTTTTGTTTGTGTTCATTAACTAATGGTGGTTATGTAAATATGTTAATCTAATTTTCTAAAATCTCAACTTTAAAAATCGAGATATTTTTAAAATATATAAATCCCGTTGAGAGCAATTATTTACGCTTTTCTTAAAAAATCATTAAACCGTCAATTACTTGTCACATATATCATCTCCAACAGCCATTTAACAAGGACATAAACTTTTCAAAGGTAAATGTAATTTTCGCTAACTCTGTAGACTTTATTCAGCCTCTTGGCTTTTTGGTTGAAGTTAACATGAAGTTAGCATTCCCGTTGTCACTCACTGGGAAGGGTGGAGTTTTACTATTGTCGTTTCAGGATTAACGGAGACTAGTTGGTGCCAATGACTTCAAACGATGCGGACGAAAATGCGGATGGAAAATGTTGCCAGTGACTATGGCTTAGGTAACTTTAATCTATATGACACATGTATACTAAAACTCAGATTAATCGCTATTTTTTCTTTGTACCTGCCTCCGTGGCTCAGTAGGTAGAGCGATGGACGCTCAATCCGAACAGCCTTCCACCAATGGGTCGCAGGCTCAAATCCCACTCAGTCCAAACAAAAATTGGAAAATCTTCTGTGTTTTCACTGGAACGACCTATGTCGGATGGTTGCCAGTTACCATTGGAAGGTCGTGGGTTTCCTCCGGGCATAGAGCCCGGTTTCCTCCCACAAAAAAAAAACTGGCAATGACGCCATATAGGTAAAATAATCTTGAGGTCAGCGTAAAACACCAAACAATCAATCTTTGTACCTCTAAAGTTAGGTTACCAAGCCTGCTTCTTGGATTTATATAGTTTTGCTATTGTTTTAGATTACCCAGTCGAGATAATCTTTTGACGGAAGGGAGGGTGAAATATCTACTGTTTGATGGAAGAAGATCTGCTATGAAAACAATGGACAGAAGGGCTCGTCGAAGTACTGTCCAGCTGATGAGAGTATGAACATCCAAGGAGCGGAATTGGCGGAATGCCCCGTGGAAGTATTGTCTTTCCGATGAAGGGTGTACTATGCACATGATAAAAACGGAGGGCAAGTTAAAGAAAACAATGATATGAAGAGTGTAAGCGAGCTAACCATAGAATTGTTCTACGGACTTATCTTAGAAATACCCCGGATTTGGTTTGAGGGACACAAAAAAGCCTGCTGGTTGTCAGCTGTAAACTTTTGAGACTTCAATGTAAAGAAAAGGAACTAAAATTATAGTGTACTCCACCACTGATTTGAAAGCCTCTCCGGTTGATGCGTTTGTTTGAGGTTCAATTCTATGTATGCTTTGGCACCATAATTTAGACATAACTGGACATACGTAATGTTCCCCATGATTAATTTTAGTCCTTTACTTTTAGTAAGCTCGTGTAGACTTTCTTCGCGTGTGTGAAAATGTCCGTCCGTCCGTCCGTCCCGGATTCCCTTCAGCTCCACAGCCGGATTTTTACAGTTCTTTCAAAACATATACACAGTAAAAAATTTTTGTAAATCTGCACCAAAAAGAAATGTATTCCATGACAAAGAAATGCACTGTGAATATTTTACGTCTAAACATGATGTTATTATATTAAAATTGGTATATATTTACAAAATTCACTGTAGATATACATATATATATCTTTATATATGTGCAAAAAATACCCAAGTGTTGTAGTTTTACAGTTCATACTAGTATAAAGCGTGTTGTTAACTATAATTGTTGAGAATATTATTATCTTGGATCTATGTTGAAAATTGAATTTTATATTTGAATCTAATGACATTCAGATCGTTCCTGCAAGTGACATCAAGGGGGGGGGGAGATCTAAATTTAGCTGACTTTAAGATGTCCGTGAAGCTGTCACCCATTACCCATTACCCAGTTCCCGATTCAAAACTAGGTCAATGTAGAGGATTAGTCCATTTGAAAATAGGGGTGAGAGCAAAAACACACGACATCATACATAAACCCCAATACAGCCTCAGACAAAACAGACGCAGATCAATTGGGTAATGGGCTACACAACGCCTACAAAGCGATAATACGCGAGCAGGGAAATGGGGGATGGACGAACTGGGTAATGGGTGACAGACAGGGGCGAATTGGGTAATGGGTAACAGTCGAATTGGGTAATGGGCTACACAAAGCCTCCAAAGCGATAATACGCAAACAGGGAATAGGAAATTGACGAACTGGGTAATGGGTGATAGGCAGGGGCGAATTGGGTAATGGGTAATGGGTGACAACCGAATTGGGTAATGAGCTACACAACGCCTCCAAAGTGATAATACGCGATCAGGGAAATGGGGGATGGATGAACTGGGTAATGGGTGACAAACAGGGGCGAATTGGGTAATGGGTAACAGTCGAATTGGGTAATGGGCTACACAAAGCCTCCAAAGCGATAATGCGCAAACAGGGAATAGGAAATAGACGAACTGGGTAATGGGTGACAGACAGGGGCGAATTGGGTAATGGGTGACAAGCGAATTGGGTAATGAGCTACACAACGCCTCCAAAGCGATAATACGCGAACAGGGAAATGGGGGATGGATGAACTGGGTAATGGGTGACAGACAGGGGCGAATTGGGTAATGGGTAACAGTCGAATTGGGTAATGGGCTACACAAAGCCTCCAAAGCGATAATACGCAATCAGGGAAAAGGAAATTGACAAACTGGCTAATGGGTGACAGGCAGGGGCGAATTGGGTAATGGGTAATGGGTGACAAGCGAATTGGGTAATGAACTACACAACGCCTCCAAAGCGATAATACGCGAACAGGGAAATGGGAGATGGATGACATGGGTAATGGGTGACAGACAGGGGCGAATTGGGTAATGGGTAACAGTGGAATTGGGTAATGGGCTACACAAAGCATCCAAAGCGATAATACGCAAGCAGGGAATAGGAAATAGACGAACTGGGTAATGGATGACAGGCAGCGGCGAATTGGGTAATGGGTGACGAGCGAATTGGGTAATGAGCTACACAACGCCTCCAAAGCGATAATACGCGAACAGGGAAATGGGGGATGGATGAACTGGGTAATGGGTGACAGACAGGGCCGAATTGGGTAATGGGTAACAGTCGAATAGGGTAATGGGCTACACTACGCCTCCAAAGCGATAGTACGCGAATAGGGAAATGGGGGATGGACGAACTGGGTAATGTGTGAGAGACAGGGGGCGAATTGGGTAATGGGTGACAAGCGAATTGGGTAATGGGCTACATAAAGCCTTCAAAGCGATAATACACAAACAGGGAAATGGGAGATGGATGAACTGGGTAATGGGTGACAGGTAGGGGCGAATTGGGTAATGGGTGACAAGCGAATTGGGTAATGGGTCACATAAAGCCTTCAAAGCGATAATACGCGAAGAGGGAAATGGGGGATGGACGAACTGGGTAATGGGTGACAGACAGGGCCGAATTGGGTAATGGGTAATGGGTAACAGTCAAATAGGGTAATGGGCTACACAACGCCTCCAAAGCGATAATACGCGAACAGGGAAATGGGGGATGGACGAACTGGGTAATGTGTGAGAGACAGGGGGCGAATTGGGTAATGGGTGACAAGCGAATTAGGTAATGAGCTACACAACGCCTCCAAAGCGATAATACGCGAACAGGGAAATGGGGGATGGATGAACTGGGTATAATGGGTGACAGACAGGGCCGAATTGGGTATTGGGTAATGGGTAACAGTCGAATTGGGCAATGGGCTACAGAAAGCCTCCAAAGCTATAATACGCAAACAGGGAATAGGAAATAGACGAACTGGGTAATGGGTGACAGGCAGGGGCGAATTGGGTAATGGGTAATGGGTGACAAGCGACTTGGGTAATGAGCTACACAACGCCTCCAAAGCGATAATACGCGAACAGGAAAATGGGGGACGGATGAACTGGGTAATGGGTGACAGACAGGGGCGACTTGGGTAATGGGTAACAGTCGAATTGGGTAATGGGCTACACAAAGCCTCCAAAGCGATAATGCGCAAACAGGGAATAGGAAATAGACGAACTGGGTAATGGGTGACAGGCAGGGGCGAATTGGGTAATGGGTAATGGGTGACAAGCGAATTGGGTAATGAACTACACAACGCCTCCAAAGCGATAATACGCGAACAGGGAAATGGGGGATGGATGAACTGGGTAATGGGTGACAGACAGGGGCGAATTGGGTAATGGGTAACAGTCGAATTGGGTAATGGGCTACACAAAGCCTCCAAAGCGATAATACGCAATCAGGGAAAAGGAAATTGACAAACTGGCTAATGGGTGACAGGCAGGGGCGAATTGGGTAATGGGTAATGGGTGACAAGCGAATTGGGTAATGAACTACACAACGCCTCCAAAGCGATAATACGCGAACAGGGAAATGGGAGATGGATGACATGGGTAATGGGTGACAGACAGGGGCGAATTGGGTAATGGGTAACAGTCGAATTGGGTAATGGGCTACACAAAGCCTCCAAAGCGATAATACGCAAACAGGGAATAGGAAATAGACGAACTGGGTAATGGATGACAGGCAGCGGCGAATTGGGTAATGGGTGACGAGCGAATTGGGTAATGAGCTACACAACGCCTCCAAAGCGATAATACGCGAACAGGGAAATGGGGGATGGATGAACTGGGTAATGGGTGACAGACAGGGCGGAATTGGGTAATGGGTAACAGTCGAATAGGGTAATGGGCTACACTACGCCTCCAAAGCGATAGTACGCGAATAGGGAAATGGGGGATGGACGAACTGGGTAATGGGTGACAGACAGGGCCGAATTGGGTAATGGGTAATGGGTAACAGTCAAATAGGGTAATGGGCTACACAACGCCTCCAAAGCGATAATACGCGACAAGGGAAATGGGGGATGGACGAACTGGGTAATGTGTGAGAGACAGGGGGCGAATTGGGTAATGGGTAATGGGTGACAAGCGAATTAGGTAATGAGCTACACAACGCCTCCAAAGCGATAATACGCGAAGGGGGAAATGGGGGATGGATGAACTGGGTATAATGGGTGACAGACAGGGCCGAATTGGGTATTGGGTAATGGGTAACAGTCGAATTGGGCAATGGGCTACAGAAAGCCTCCAAAGCTATAATACGCAAACAGGGAATAGGAAACAGACGAACTGGGTAATGGGTGACAGGCAGGGGCGAATTGGGTAATGGGTAATGGGTGACAAGCGACTTGGGTAATGAGCTACACAACGCCTCCAAAGCGATAATACGCGAACAGGAAAATGGGGGATGGATGAACTGGGTAATGGGTGACAGACAGGGGCGACTTGGGTAATGGGTGACAAGCGAATTGGGTAATGAGCTACACAACGCCTCGAAAGCGATAATACGCGAACAGGGAAATGGGGGATGGATGAACTGGGTAATGGGTGACAGACAGGGGTGAATTGGGTAATGGGTGACAGGCGAATTGGGTAATGGGCTACACAACGCCTTCAAAGCGATAATACGCAGACATATAAATTATAGCTTCTACAAAAGAAATCCAATTTGATTTGAATTTGCTCCATTTGTCCCAATTCGACTGTTACCCATTACCCATTACCCAATTCGGCCCTGTCTGTCACCCATTACCCAGTTCATCCATCCCCCATTTCCCTGTTCGCGTATTATCGCTTTGGAGGCGATGTGTAGCTCATTACCCAATTCGCCCCTGTCTGTCACCCATTACCCAGTTCATCCATCCCCCATTTCCCTGATCGCGTATTATCGCTTTGGAGGCGTTGTGTGGCTCATTACCCAATTCGGTTGTCACCCATTACCCATTACCCAATTCGCCACTGCCTATCACCCATTACCCAGTTCGTCAATTTCCTATTCCCTGCTCGCGTATTATCGCTTTGGAGGTGTTGTGTAGCTCATTTCCCAATTCGCTTGTCACCCATTACCCATTACCCAATTCGCCCCTGCCTATCACCCATTACCCAGTTCGTCTATTTTCTATTCCCTGTTTGCGTATTATCGCTTTGGAGGCTTTGTGTAGCCCATTACCCAATTCGCCCCTGCCTGTCACCCATTACCCAGTTCGTCTATTTCCTATTCCCTGTTTGCGTATTATCGCTTTGGAGGCTTTGTGTAGCCCATTACCCAATTCGACTGTTACCCATTACCCAATTCGCCCCTGTTTGTCACCCATTACCCAGTTCATCCATCTCCCATTTCCCTGTTCGCGTATTATCGCTTTGGAGGCGTTGTGTAGCTCATTACCCAATTCGCTTGTCACCCATTACCCAATTCGCCCCTGCCTGTCACCCATTAGCCAGTTTGTCAATTTCCTTTTCCCTGATTGCGTATTATCGCTTTGGAGGCTTTGTGTAGCCCATTACCCAATTCGACTGTTACCCATTACCCAATTCGCCCCTGTTTGTCACCCATTACCCAGTTCATCCATCTCCCATTTCCCTGTTCGCGTATTATCGCTTTGGAGGCGTTGTGTAGCTCATTACCCAATTCGCTTGTCACCCATTACCCATTACCCAATTCGCCCCTGTCTGTCACCCATTAGCCAGTTTGTCAATTTCCTATTCCCTGATTGCGTATTATCGCTTTGGAGGCTTTGTGTAGTCCATTGCCCAATTCCACTGTTACCCATTACCCAATTCGCACCTGTCTGTCACCCATTACCCAGTTAATCCATCCCCCATCTCCCTGATCGCGTAATATCGCTTTGGAGGCGTTGTGTAGCTCATTACCCAATTCGACCCTGTCTGTCACCCATTACCCAGTTCATCCATCCCCCATCTCCTTGTTCGCGTATTATCGCTTTGGAGGCTCTGTGTATAGCCCATTACCCAATTCGACTGTTACCCATTACCCAATTCGCCCCTGTTTGTCACCCATTACCCAGTTCATCCGTCTCCCATTTCCCTGTTCGCGTATTATTGCTTTGGAGGCGTTGTTTAGCCCATTACCCAATTCGACTGTTACCCATTACCCAATTCGCCCCTGTCTGTCACCCATTACCCAGTTCATCCATCTCCCATTTTCCTGTTCGCGTATTATTGCTTTGGAGGCGTTGTGTAGCCCATTACCCAATTCGACTGTTACCCATTACCCAATTCGCCCCTGTCTGTCACCCATTACCCAGTTCATCCATCCCCCATTTCCCTGATCGCGTATTATCGCTTTGGGGGCGTTGTGTAGCTCATTACCCAATTCGGTTGTCACCCATTACCCATTAGCCTATTCGCCCCCGCTTATTACCCATTACCCACTTCGTCAGCTTCCTATTCCCTGTTTGCGTATTATCGCTTTGGAGGCTTTGTGTAGCCCATTACCCAATTCGACTGTTACCCATTACCCAATTCGCCCCTGTCTGTCACCCATCACCCAGTTCGTCCATCCCCCATTTCCCTGCTCGCGTATTATCGCTTTGTAGGCGTTGTGTAGGCCATTACCCAATTCGACTGTTACCCATTACCCAATTGATCTGCGTCTGTTTTGTCTGAGGCTCTATTGCGGTTTATGTATGATGTCGTGTGTTTTTGCTCTCACCCCTATTTTCAAATGGACTAATCCTCTACATTGACCTAGTTTTGAATCGGGAACTGGGTAATGGGTAATGGGTGACAGCTTCACGGACATGACTTTAAGTATATATCTGTTAATCATATACTTTAGTTAAAACGTTTGATTATGTAGACCCCCTTCGTTGAACTGTACCTGTTTAGTACCAGATAGAAACTGATTCTTCATAATGTAATTTTCCAACAATGACCCAATTGCATGGGCACTACTATGGTAGGCTGACCACTGGTTCTAGCCATATATATGATGCCTGGCTAAAAGGCAAATCTGGTATTGATATTCTAAATAAGCTCCAACCTCAAACCAAACACTAATGCAGATTAAAACAATACTGCAATTATACAGGAGGTCGCTCTAAAAGAACAACCAAAACTACTGTGAACTAACAAACATAGTATTGTACTTCTACAAGATAATTATTTGTAAAAATACAGGATACTTTATGCTGTAAATTTACATCAAAAAGTGCTGGTCACCCATTTGCCAGCGCTTTTTGCTGTAAATTTACAAATGATTTTTTACCTTATGGGTAAAAGGTGTGTCATGAACCATTTATGACATCTTCGGTAGCAAAATATATCATCTACATTGGATTATGTAATATTCTCTTTTAGTCTATCTGGGTTCCCTTCTGCTCTATAACTTTAAGAGTTTTGATCCAATCTTTACAATTCTTTTATAGCACATACCTTTTGTGTAGATGGTGTGTTGTCGGCCATTTATAAATATCCGGTTACATAATATGCCATCTATAATAGATTATGTAATATTCTCTTTTAGTCCATATCTTCTTTAGTTTTAACCTGATCTTGACAATTTTGTCAGTGTAGATACAACAGTTAAGGGTAGATGGTTTTTCTGGAACCATTCAAGACATCCCTGGTTTCATTATACAGCCTCCATATTAGATTATGTAATACTCTGTTTTAGTCTATGTCTTGGTTGCTTGCGCTCCATAACTTTTTCATCTTTGGAATTATTTAACAGCATTCCCTTATGGATAGATGGTGTGTTGTCAGCCATTAATGACAGTTTTGGTTGCATGATTGCATTATACAACATCCAAATTACATTATGTAATATTCTCTTTTAGTCCTAATCTATTTTAGTTTTGACCTGATCCTGACCGTTTTTAGAGTATATATACCTAAAGGGTAGATGTAGTGTCAGGAATCATTTCTGGTTAACTCAAAGCAGTTAATATGACCCTTCAGTACACCTAAAACAGAAAATAAAAATATGTTAATCTTTAATCCTTTTGCCATTTTTAATCAAGCATTATTTCTTAGGACCCAGATGATGGAAGTAAGTATACAGAGCCGACAGTAGAAAGATTACAAGTTCATGGAAGAAATGGCAGCCTAAAGGCATATATTTTATTCTTTGAGGACAACGTAGACTTTATTCAACTTATAATGTTAGGACGATATTACAAAATTATCTATTAGCATGGATAAAATGTGAGCAATACATATAAAAGTAAAGTTAACATGACCCATGAATACCCCTAAAACAGAACATAAAAAAACTTGTTAATTTTTTAATCCTTTTACCATTTTAAATCGAGCTTGATTTCTTAGGCCAAAATTGAACTACTTTCTATCGTCTGCTCAACCATAGAAGGTAGTTCAGATCAGTAACTAAAGGCCTGACTAACCTTTGGAAACTGGTCAAAATTATTTTCTGAAAATTTATCTACTTTTTAATCAAGTGCTTTCCAATCTAACATAGCGTTTTAATTAATCAGTAGTCTACATAAGTTATTCATGCATATGCCAAAACTATAGCCTACATGAATAATTATCAAGTTTTTAACTGATACTTCGTTATTTGTTTTCCCATTGTATGCCTCTCTGAGGCTAATTTACTAAACCTGTTCCTGGGAAGGACAGAATTATGTTTTTTCTCGTTTTAGAAAGGATGTACAACAAGGTTACTGAAACAGGCAGGTCGATGGAGAATACCCGAAACAAACTGATGGAGGAATAGTTTACCAAATTGATAAGATGATGAGCGACAGTTTTCCCCTAATATTTTGTTTTTTGTTTTCCAATTCTTAGATTGATTGATTGATTTTTTGGTGTTTTACGCCGCGGTCAAGATTATTTCACTTATATGGCGGCGTTGCCAGTTTTATTGTGGGAGGAAACCCACGACTTTCCGCTGGTAACTGGCAACCATCCCACATAGGTCGTTTATGCCTCTCTGAGGCTAATTTACTAAATCTGTTCCTGGGAAGGACAGAATACTGTTTTTTCTCGTTTTAGATCAACCAATGGAGACTATATTTTGGTAGAAGGAAGACATCCCAATGAAAGGAAACATGTACTCTACAGTTGATGGATGGTCAAGTTACATGATGAACGAAAGGCTCTGTTAAGGAAGGATGTACAACAAGGTTACTAAAACAGGCAGGTCGATAGAGAATACCCGAAAAAAACTGATGGAGGAATGGTTTACCAAATTGACAAGATGATGAGCGACAGGTTCGACGGAAGGATCGCCAGACCAATTGTTTAACAGTGATGCGCTAATGAACCGAAAGAGGCAGTTTAGATGGGATAAGTTACACAACTGACAGATGACAACTCACGCAATAGACGGAAAAAAGACCCAGATGATGGAAGAAAGTATACAGAGCCGACAGTAGAAAGATTACAAGTTCATGGAAGAAATGGCACCCTTAAGGCATATATTTATTTCTTTGAGGAGAACGTAGACTTTATTCCGCTTATAATGTTAGGACGATATTACAAAATTATCTATTATCATGGATAAAATGTGAGCAATACATATAAAAGTAAAGTTAATGTGACCCATGAAAACCCCTAAAACAGAACATAAAAAAAAGTTAATTTTAAAATCCCTTTGCCATTTTAAATCGAGCTTGATTTCTTAGGCCAAAATTGAACTACTTTCTATCGTCTGCTCAACCATAGAATGTAGTTCAGATCAGTAACTAAAGGCCTGACTAACCTTTGGAAACTGGTCAAATTTATTTTCTGAAAATTTATCTACTTTTTAATCAAGTGCTTTCCAATCTAACATAGCGTTTTAATTAATCAGTAGTCTACATAAGTAATTCATGCATATTCCAAAACCATAGCCTACATGAATAATTATTCAGTTTTTAACTGATACTTTGTTGTTTGTTTTCTATTTTTATGCTTCTCTGAGGCTAATTTACTAAACCTGTTCCTGGGAAGGACAGAATTATGTTTTTTCTCGTTTTAGATCAACCAATGGAGATTATATATTGGTAGAAGGAAGACATCCCAATGAAAGGAAACATGTACTCTACAGTTGATGGATGGTCAAGTTACATGATGAAAGGAAGGCTCTATTTAGGAAGGATTTACAACAAGGTTACTGAAACAGGCAGGTCGATCGAGAATACCCGAAACAAACTGATGGAGGAATGGTTTACCAAATTGACAAGATGATGAGCGACAGGTTTGACGGAAGGATCGCCAGACCAATTGTTTAACAGTGATGCGCTAATGAACCGAAAGAGGCAGTTTAGATGGGATAAGTTACACAACTGACAGATGACAACTCACACAATAGACGGAAAAAAAGACCCAGATGATGGAAGAAAGTATACAGAGCCGACAGTAGAAAGATTACAAGTTCATGGAAGAAATGGCAGCCTAAAGGCATATATTCTATTCTTTGAGGACAACTTAGACTTTATTCCACTTATAATGTTAGGACGATATTACAAAATTATCTATTAGCATGGATAAAATGTGAGCAATACATATAAAAGTAAAGTTAATGTGACCCATGAATACGCCTAAATCAGAACATAAAAAATCTTGTTAATTTTTTAATCCTTTTGACATTTTAAATCGAGCTTGATTTCTTAGGCCAAATTTGAACTACTTTCTATCGCCGGCTCAACCATAGAAGGTAGTTCAGATCAGTAACTAAAGGCTTGACCAACCTTTGGAAACTGATCAAAATTATTTTCTGAAAATTTATTTACTTTTTAATGAAGTGCTTTCCAATCTAACATAGCGTTTTAATTAATCAGTAGTCTACATAAGTAATTCATGCATACGCCCAAACCATAGCCTACAAGAATTATTATTAAGTTTTCAACTGATACTTCGTTGTTTGTTTTCCATTTTTATGCCTCGCTGAGGCTAATTTAATAAACCTGTTCCTGGGATGGGCAGAATTATGTTTTTTCTCGTTTTAGATCAACCCATGGAGATTTTATTTTGGTAGAAGGAAGACATCACAATGAAATGAAACATGTACTCTACAGTTGATGGATGGTCAAGTTACATGATGAACAGAAGGCTCTGTTTAGGAAGGATGTACAACAAGGTTACTGAAACAGGCAGGTCGATCGAGAATACCTGAAACAAACTGATGGACGAATGGTTTACCAAATTGACAAGATGATGAGCGACAGGTTCGACGGAATGATCGCCAGACCAATTGTTTAACAGTGATGCGCTAATGAACCGAAAGAGGCAGTTTAGATGGGATAAGTTACACAACTGACAGATGACAACTCACACAATAGACGGAAAAAAAGACCCAGATGATGGAAGAAAGTATACAGTGCCGACAGTAGAAAGATTACAAGTTCATGGAAGAAATGGCACCCTAAAGGCATATATTTAATTCTTTGAGGAGAACGTAGACTTTTTTCAACTTATAATGTTAGGTCGATATTAAAAAATTATCTATTAGCATGGATAAAATGTGAGCAATACATATAAAAGTAAAGTTAATGTGACCCATGAAAACCCCTAAAACAGAACATAAAAAATCTTGTTAATTTTTTAATCCTTTTGACATTTTAAATCGAGCTTGATTTCTTAGGCCAAATTTGAACTACTTTCTATCGCCGGCTCAACCATAGAAGGTAGTTCAGATCAGTAACTAAAGGCTTGACCAACCTTTGGAAACTGATCAAAATTATTTTCTGAAAATTTATTTACTTTTTAATGAAGTGCTTTCCAATCTAACATAGCGTTTTAATTAATCAGTAGTCTACATAAGTAATTCATGCATACGCCCAAACCATAGCCTACAAGAATTATTATTAAGTTTTCAACTGATACTTCGTTGTTTGTTTTCCATTTTTATGCCTCGCTGAGGCTAATTTAATAAACCTGTTCCTGGGATGGGCAGAATTATGTTTTTTCTCGTTTTAGATCAACCCATGGAGATTATATTTTGGTAGAAGGAAGACATCACAATGAAATGAAACATGTACTCGACAGTTGATGGATGGTCAAGTTACATGATGAACAGAAGGCTCTGTTTAGGAAGGATGTACAACAAGGTTACTGAAACAGGCAGGTCGATCGAGAATACCCGAAACAAACTGATGGACGAATGGTTTACCAAATTGACAAGATGATGAGCGACAGGTTCGACGGAATGATCGCCAGACCAATTGTTCAACAGTGATGCGCTAATGAACCGAAAGAGGCAATTTAGATGGGATAAGTTACACAACTGACAGATGACAACTCACACAATAGACGGAAAAAAAGACCCAGATGATGGAAGAAAGTATACAGAGCCGACAGTAGAAAGATTACAAGTTCATGGAAGAAATGGCACCCTAAAGGCATATATTTAATTCTTTGAGGAGAACGTAGACTTTATTCAACTTATAATGTTAGGCCGATATTACAAAATTATCTATTAGCATGGATAAAATGTGAGCAATACATATAAAAGTAAAGTTAATGTGACCCATGAAAACCCCTAAAACAGAACATAAAAAAATACTTAATTTTTAAATCCCTTTGCCATTTTAAATCGAGCTTGATTTCTTAGGCCAAAATTGAACTACTTTCTATCGTCTGCTCAACCATAGAAGGTAGTTCAGATCAGTAACTAAAGGCCTGACTAACCTTTGGAAATTGGTCAAAATTATTTTCTGAAAATTTATTTACTTTTTAATGAAGTGCTTTCCAATCTAACATAGCGTTTTAATTAATCAGTAGTCTACATAAGTAATTCATGCATACGCCCAAACCATAGCCTACATGAATAATTATTCAGTTTTTAACTGATACTTCGTTGTTTGTTTTCTATTTTTATGCCTCTCTGAGGCTAATTTACTAAACCTGTTCCTGGGATGGGCAGAATTATGTTTTTTTCTCGTTTTAGATCAACCCATGGAGATTTTATTTTGGTAGAAGGAAGACATCACAATGAAATGAAACATGTACTCTACAGTTGATGGATGGTCAAGTTACATGATGAACAGAAGGCTCTGTTTAGGAAGGATGTACAACAAGGTTACTGAAACAGGCAGGTCGATCGAGAATACCTGAAACAAACTGATGGACGAATGGTTTACCAAATTGACAAGATGATGAGCGACAGGTTCGACGGAATGATCGCCAGACCAATTGTTTAACAGTGATGCGCTAATGAACCGAAAGAGGCAGTTTAGATGGGATAAGTTACACAACTGACATATGACAACTCACACAATAGACGGAAAAAAAGACCCAGATGATGGAAGAAAGTATACAGAGCCGACAGTAGAAAGATTACAAGTTCATGGAAGAAATGGCACCCTAAAGGCATATATTTAATTCTTTGAGGAGAACGTAGACTTTTTTCAACTTATAATGTTAGGTCGATATTAAAAAATTATCTATTAGCATGGATAAAATGTGAGCAATACATATAAAAGTAAAGTTAATGTGACCCATGAAAACCCCTAAAACAGAACATAAAAAATCTTGTTAATTTTTTAATCCTTTTGACATTTTAAATCGAGCTTGATTTCTTAGGCCAAATTTGAACTACTTTCTATCGCCGGCTCAACCATAGAAGGTAGTTCAGATCAGTAACTAAAGGCTTGACCAACCTTTGGAAACTGATCAAAATTATTTTCTGAAAATTTATTTACTTTTTAATGAAGTGCTTTCCAATCTAACATAGCGTTTTAATTAATCAGTAGTCTACATAAGTAATTCATGCATACGCCCAAACCATAGCCTACAAGAATTATTATTAAGTTTTCAACTGATACTTCGTTGTTTGTTTTCCATTTTTATGCCTCGCTGAGGCTAATTTAATAAACCTGTTCCTGGGATGGGCAGAATTATGTTTTTTCTCGTTTTAGATCAACCCATGGAGATTATATTTTGGTAGAAGGAAGACATCACAATGAAATGAAACATGTACTCGACAGTTGATGGATGGTCAAGTTACATGATGAACAGAAGGCTCTGTTTAGGAAGGATGTACAACAAGGTTACTGAAACAGGCAGGTCGATCGAGAATACCCGAAACAAACTGATGGACGAATGGTTTACCAAATTGACAAGATGATGAGCGACAGGTTCGACGGAATGATCGCCAGACCAATTGTTCAACAGTGATGCGCTAATGAACCGAAAGAGGCAATTTAGATGGGATAAGTTACACAACTGACAGATGACAACTCACACAATAGACGGAAAAAAAGACCCAGATGATGGAAGAAAGTATACAGAGCCGACAGTAGAAAGATTACAAGTTCATGGAAGAAATGGCACCCTAAAGGCATATATTTAATTCTTTGAGGAGAACGTAGACTTTATTCAACTTATAATGTTAGGCCGATATTACAAAATTATCTATTAGCATGGATAAAATGTGAGCAATACATATAAAAGTAAAGTTAATGTGACCCATGAAAACCCCTAAAACAGAACATAAAAAAATACTTAATTTTTAAATCCCTTTGCCATTTTAAATCGAGCTTGATTTCTTAGGCCAAAATTGAACTACTTTCTATCGTCTGCTCAACCATAGAAGGTAGTTCAGATCAGTAACTAAAGGCCTGACTAACCTTTGGAAATTGGTCAAAATTATTTTCTGAAAATTTATTTACTTTTTAATGAAGTGCTTTCCAATCTAACATAGCGTTTTAATTAATCAGTAGTCTACATAAGTAATTCATGCATACGCCCAAACCATAGCCTACATGAATAATTATTCAGTTTTTAACTGATACTTCGTTGTTTGTTTTCTATTTTTATGCCTCTCTGAGGCTAATTTACTAAACCTGTTCCTGGGATGGGCAGAATTATGTTTTTTTCTCGTTTTAGATCAACCCATGGAGATTTTATTTTGGTAGAAGGAAGACATCACAATGAAATGAAACATGTACTCTACAGTTGATGGATGGTCAAGTTACATGATGAACAGAAGGCTCTGTTTAGGAAGGATGTACAACAAGGTTACTGAAACAGGCAGGTCGATCGAGAATACCTGAAACAAACTGATGGACGAATGGTTTACCAAATTGACAAGATGATGAGCGACAGGTTCGACGGAATGATCGCCAGACCAATTGTTTAACAGTGATGCGCTAATGAACCGAAAGAGGCAGTTTAGATGGGATAAGTTACACAACTGACAGATGACAACTCACACAATAGACGGAAAAAAAGACCCAGATGATGGAAGAAAGTATACAGAGCCGACAGTAGAAAGATTACAAGTTCATGGAAGAAATGGCACCCTAAAGGCATATATTTAATTCTTTGAGGAGAACGTAGACTTTTTTCAACTTATAATGTTAGGTCGATATTAAAAAATTATCTATTAGCATGGATAAAATGTGAGCAATACATATAAAAGTAAAGTTAATGTGACCCATGAAAACCCCTAAAACAGAACATAAAAAATCTTGTTAATTTTTTAATCCTTTTGACATTTTAAATCGAGCTTGATTTCTTAGGCCAAATTTGAACTACTTTCTATCGCCGGCTCAACCATAGAAGGTAGTTCAGATCAGTAACTTAAGGCTTGACCAACCTTTGGAAACTGATCAAAATTATTTTCTGAAAATTTATTTACTTTTTAATGAAGTGCTTTCCAATCTAACATAGCGTTTTAATTAATCAGTAGTCTACATAAGTAATTCATGCATACGCCCAAACCATAGCCTACAAGAATTATTATTAAGTTTTCAACTGATACTTCGTTGTTTGTTTTCCATTTTTATGCCTCGCTGAGGCTAATTTAATAAACCTGTTCCTGGGATGGGCAGAATTATGTTTTTTCTCGTTTTAGATCAACCCATGGAGATTATATTTTGGTAGAAGGAAGACATCACAATGAAATGAAACATGTACTCGACAGTTGATGGATGGTCAAGTTACATGATGAACAGAAGGCTCTGTTTAGGAAGGATGTACAACAAGGTTACTGAAACAGGCAGGTCGATCGAGAATACCCGAAACAAACTGATGGACGAATGGTTTACCAAATTGACAAGATGATGAGCGACAGGTTCGACGGAATGATCGCCAGACCAATTGTTTAACAGTGATGCGCTAATGAACCGAAAGAGGCAGTTTAGATGGGATAAGTTACACAACTGACAGATGACAACTCACACAATAGACGGAAAAAAAGACCCAGATGATGGAAGAAAGTATACAGAGCCGACAGTAGAAAGATTACAAGTTCATGGAAGAAATGGCACCCTAAAGGCATATATTTAATTCTTTCAGGAGAACGTAGACTTTATTCAACTTATAATGTTAGGTCGATATTACAAAATTATCTATTAGCATGGATAAAATGTGAGCAATACATATAAAAGTAAAGTTAATGTGACCCATGAAAACCCCTAAAACAGAACATAAAAAAAATAGTTAATTTTTAAATCCCTTTGCCATTTTAAATCGAGCTTGATTTCTTAGGCCAAAATTGAACTATTCTCTATCGTCTGCTCAACCATAGAAGGTAGTTCAGATCAGTAACTAACGGCTTGACCAACCGTTGGAAACTGATCAAAATTATTTTCTGAAAATTTATTTACTTTTAAATGAAGTGCTTTCCAATCTAACATAGCGTTTTAATTAATCAGTAGTCTACATAAGTAATTCATGCATACGCCCAAACCATAGCCTACAAGAATTATTATTAAGTTTTCAACTGATACTTCGTTGTTTGTCTTCCATTTTTATGCCTCGCTGAGGCTAATTTAATAAACCTGTTCCTGGGATGGGCAGAATTATGTTTTTTCTCGTTTTAGATCAACCCATGGAGATTTTATTTTGGTAGAAGGAAGACATCACAATGAAATGAAACATGTACTCTACAGTTGATGGATGGTCAAGTTACATGATGAACAGAAGGCTCTGTTTAGGAAGGATGTACAACAAGGTTACTGAAACAGGCAGGTCGATCGAGAATACCTGAAACAAACTGATGGACGAATGGTTTACCAAATTGACAAGATGATGAGCAACAGGTTCGACGGAAGGATCGCCAGACCAATTGTTTAACAGTGATGCGCTAATGAACCGAAAGAGACAGTTTAGATGGGATAAGTTACACAACTGACAGATGACAACTCACACAATAGACGGAAAAAAAGACCCAGATGATGGAAGAAAGTATACAGAGCCGACAGTAGAAAGATTACAACTTCATGGAAGAAATGGCACCCTAAAGGCATATATTTAATTCTTTCAGGAGAACGTAGACTTTTTTCAACTTATAATGTTAGGTCGATATTACAAAATTATCTATTAGCATGGATAAAATGTGAGCAATACATATAAAAGTAAAGTTAATGTGACCCATGAAAACCCCTAAAACAGAACATAAAAAAAATAGTTAATTTTTAAATCCCTTTGCCATTTTAAATCGAGCTTGATTTCTTAGGCCAAAATTGAACTACTTTCTATCGTCTGCTCAACCATAGAAGGTAGTTCAGATCAGTAACTAAAGGCCTGACTAACCTTTGGAAACTGGTCAAAATTATTTTCTGAAAATTTATCTACTTTTTAATCAAGTGCTTTCCAATCTAACATAGCGTTTTAATTAATCAATAGTCTACATAAGTAATTCATGCATATGCCAAAACCATAGCCTACATGAATAATTATTCAGTTTTTAACTGATACTTCGTTGTTTGTTTTCTATTTTTATGCCTCTCTGAGGCTAATTTACTAAACCTGTTCCTGGGAAGGACAGAATTATGTTTTTTCTCGTTTTAGATCAACCAATGGAGATTATATTTTGGTAGAAGGAAGACATCACAATGAAATGAAACATGTACTCTACAGTTGATGGATGGTCAAGTTACATGATGAACGAAAGGCTTTGTTTAGGAAGGATGTACAACAAGGTTACTGAAACAGGCAGGTCGATCGAGAATACCCGAAACAAACTGATGGACGAATGGTTTACCAAATTGACAAGATGATGAGCGACAGATTCGACGGAATGATCGCCAGACCAATTGTTTAACAGTGATGCGCTAATGAACCGAAAGAGGCAGTTTAGATGGGATAAGTTACACAACTGGCAGATGACAACTCACACAATAGACGGAAAAAAAGACCCAGATGATGGAAGAAAGTATACAGAGCCGACAGTAGAAAGATTACAAGTTCATGGAAGAAATGGCAGCCTAAAGGCATATATTTTATTCTTTGAGGACAACTTAGACTTTATTCAACTTATAATGTTAGGACGATATTACAAAATTATCTATTAGCATGGATAAAATGTGAGCAATACATATAAAAGTAAAGTTAATGTGACCCATGAATACGCCTAAACCAGAACATAAAAAATCTTGTTAATTTTTTAATCCTTTTGACATTTTAAATCGAGCTTGATTTCTTAGGCCAAATTTGAACTACTTTCTATCGCCGGCTCAACCATAGAAGGTAGTTCAGATCAGTAACTAAAGGCTTGACCAACCTTTGGAAACTGATCAAAATTATTTTCTGAAAATTTATTTACTTTTTAATGAAGTGCTTTCCAATCTAACATAGCGTTTTAATTAATCAGTAGTCTACATAAGTAATTCATGCATACGCCCAAACCATAGCCTACAAGAATTATTATTAAGTTTTCAACTGATACTTCGTTGTTTGTTTTCCATTTTTATGCCTCGCTGAGGCTAATTTAATAAACCTGTTCCTGGGATGGGCAGAATTATGTTTTTTCTCGTTTTAGATCAACCCATGGAGATTTTATTTTGGTAGGAGGAAGACATCACAATGAAATGAAACATGTACTCGACATTTGATGGATGGTCAAGTTACATGATGAACAGAAGGCTCTGTTTAGGAAGGATGTACAACAAGGTTACTGAAACAGGCAGGTCGATCGAGAATACCCGAAACAAACTGATGGACGAATGGTTTACCAAATTGACAAGATGATGAGCGACAGGTTCGACGGAATGATCGCCAGACCAATTGTTCAACAGTGATGCGCTAATGAACCGAAAGAGGCAGTTTAGATGGGATAAGTTACACAACTGACAGATGACAACTCACACAATAGACGGAAAAAAAGACCCAGATGATGGAAGAAAGTATACAGAGCCGACAGTAGAAAGATTACAAGTTCATGGAAGAAATGGCACCCTAAAGGCATATATTTAATTCTTTCAGGAGAACGTAGACTTTATTCAACTTATAATGTTAGGTCGATATTACAAAATTATCTATTAGCATGGATAAAATGTGAGCAATACATATAAAAGTAAAGTTAATGTGACCCATGAAAACCCCTAAAACAGAACATAAAAAAATAGTTAATATTTAAATCCCTTTGCCATTTTAAATCGAGCTTGATTTCTTAGGCCAAAATTGAACTATTTTCTATCGTCTGCTCAACCATAGAAGGTAGTTCAGATCAGTAACTAAAGGCTTGACCAACCTTTGGAAACTGATCAAAATTATTTTCTGAAAATTTATTTACTTTTAAATGAAGTGCTTTCCAATCTAACATAGCGTTTTAATTAATCAGTAGTCTACATAAGTAATTCATGCATACGCCCAAACCATAGCCTACAAGAATTATTATTAAGTTTTCAACTGATACTTCGTTGTTTGTCTTCCATTTTTATGCCTCGCTGAGGCTAATTTAATAAACCTGTTCCTGGGATGGGCAGAATTATGTTTTTTCTCGTTTTAGATCAACCCATGGAGATTTTATTTTGGTAGAAGGAAGACATCACAATGAAATGAAACATGTACTCGACAGTTGATGGATGGTCAAGTTACATGATGAACAGAAGGCTCTGTTTAGGAAGGATGTACAACAAGGTTACTGAAACAGGCAGGTCGATCGAGAATACCTGAAACAAACTGATGGACGAATGGTTTACCAAATTGACAAGATGATGAGCGACAGGTTCGACGGAAGGATCGCCAGACCAATTGTTTAACAGTGATGCGCTAATGAACCGAAAGAGACAGTTTAGATGGGATAAGTTACACAACTGACAGATGACAACTCACACAATAGACGGAAAAAAAGACCCAGATGATGGAAGAAAGTATACAGAGCCGACAGTAGAAAGATTACAAGTTCATGGAAGAAATGGCACCCTAAAGGCATATATTTTATTCTTTGAGGAGAACGTAGACTTTTTTCAACTTATAATGTTAGGTCGATATTACAAAATTATCTATTAGCATGGATAAAATACCAAAATAAAATCTCCATGGGTTGATCTAAAACGAGAAAAAACATAATTCTGCCCATCCCAGGAACAGGTTTATTAAATTAGCCTCAGCGAGGCATAAAAATGGAAAACAAACAACGAAGTATCAGTTGAAAACTTAATAATGTGACCCATGAATACGCCTAAACCAGAACATAAAAAATCTTGTTAATTTTTTAATCCTTTTGACATTTTAAATCGAGCTTGATTTCTTAGGCCAAATTTGAACTACTTTCTATCGCCGGCTCAACCATAGAAGGTAGTTCAGATCAGTAACTAAAGGCTTGACCAACCTTTGGAAACTGATCAAAATTATTTTCTGAAAATTTATTTACTTTTTAATGAAGTGCTTTCCAATCTAACATAGCGTTTTAATTAATCAGTAGTCTACATAAGTAATTCATGCATACGCCCAAACCATAGCCTACAAGAATTATTATTAAGTTTTCAACTGATCCTTCGTTGTTTGTCTTCCATTTTTATGCCTCGCTGAGGCTAATTTAATAAACCTGTTCCTGGGATGGGCAGAATTATGTTTTTTCTCGTTTTAGATCAACCCATGGAGATTTTATTTTGGTAGAAGGAAGACATCACAATGAAATGAAACATGTACTCGACAGTTGATGGATGGTCAAGTTACATGATGAACAGAAGGCTCTGTTTAGGAAGGATGTACAACAAGGTTACTGAAACAGGCAGGTCGATCGAGAATACCTGAAACAAACTGATGGACGAATGGTTTACCAAATTGACAAGATGATGAGCGACAGGTTCGACGGAAGGATCGCCAGACCAATTGTTTAACAGTGATGCGCTAATGGACCGAAAGAGACAGTTTAGATGGGATAAGTTACACAACTGACAGATGACAACTCACACAATAGACGGAAAAAAAGACCCAGATGATGGAAGAAAGTATACAGAGCCGACAGTAGAAAGATTACAAGTTCATGGAAGAAATGGCACCCTAAAGGCATATATTTTATTCTTTGAGGAGAACGTAGACTTTTTTCAACTTATAATGTTAGGTCGATATTACAAAATTATCTATTAGCATGGATAAAATACCAAAATAAAATCTCCATGGGTTGATCTAAAACGAGAAAAAACATAATTCTGCCCATCCCAGGAACAGGTTTATTAAATTAGCCTCAGCGAGGCATAAAAATGGAAAACAAACAACGAAGTATCAGTTGAAAACTTAATAATGTGACCCATGAATACGCCTAAACCAGAACATAAAAAATCTTGTTAATTTTTTAATCCTTTTGACATTTTAAATCGAGCTTGATTTCTTAGGCCAAATTTGAACTACTTTCTATCGCCGGCTCAACCATAGAAGGTAGTTCAGATCAGTAACTAAAGGCTTGACCAACCTTTGGAAACTGATCAAAATTATTTTCTGAAAATTTATTTACTTTTTAATGAAGTGCTTTCCAATCTAACATAGCGTTTTAATTAATCAGTAGTCTACATAAGTAATTCATGCATACGCCCAAACCATAGCCTACAAGAATTATTATTAAGTTTTCAACTGATCCTTCGTTGTTTGTCTTCCATTTTTATGCCTCGCTGAGGCTAATTTAATAAACCTGTTCCTGGGATGGGCAGAATTATGTTTTTTCTCGTTTTAGATCAACCCATGGAGATTTTATTTTGGTAGAAGGAAGACATCACAATGAAATGAAACATGTACTCGACAGTTGATGGATGGTCAAGTTACATGATGAACAGAAGGCTCTGTTTAGGAAGGATGTACAACAAGGTTACTGAAACAGGCAGGTCGATCGAGAATACCTGAAACAAACTGATGGACGAATGGTTTACCAAATTGACAAGATGATGAGCGACAGGTTCGACGGAAGGATCGCCAGACCAATTGTTTAACAGTGATGCGCTAATGGACCGAAAGAGACAGTTTAGATGGGATAAGTTACACAACTGACAGATGACAACTCACACAATAGACGGAAAAAAAGACCCAGATGATGGAAGAAAGTATACAGAGCCGACAGTAGAAAGATTACAAGTTCATGGAAGAAATGGCACCCTAAAGGCATATATTTTATTCTTTGAGGAGAACGTAGACTTTTTTCAACTTATAATGTTAGGTCGATATTACAAAATTATCTATTAGCATGGATAAAATGTGAGCAATACATATAAAAGTAAAGTTAATGTGACCCATGAATACGCCTAAACCAGAACATAAAAAATCTTGTTAATTTTTTAATCCTTTTGACATTTTAAATCGAGCTTGATTTCTTAGGCCAAATTTGAACTACTTTCTATCGCCGGCTCAACCATAGAAGGTAGTTCAGATCAGTAACTAAAGGCTTGACCAACCTTTGGAAACTGATCAAAATTATTTTCTGAAAATTTATTTACTTTTTAATGAAGTGCTTTCCAATCTAACATAGCGTTTTAATTAATCAGTAGTCTACATAAGTAATTCATGCATACGCCCAAACCATAGCCTACAAGAATTATTATTAAGTTTTCAACTGATACTTCGTTGTTTGTTTTCCATTTTTATGCCTCGCTGAGGCTAATTTAATAAACCTGTTCCTGGGATGGGCAGAATTATGTTTTTTCTCGTTTTAGATCAACCCATGGAGATTTTATTTTGGTAGGAGGAAGACATCACAATGAAATGAAACATGTACTCGACATTTGATGGATGGTCAAGTTACATGATGAACAGAAGGCTCTGTTTAGGAAGGATGTACAACAAGGTTACTGAAACAGGCAGGTCGATCGAGAATACCCGAAACAAACTGATGGACGAATGGTTTACCAAATTGACAAGATGATGAGCGACAGGTTCGACGGAATGATCGCCAGACCAATTGTTCAACAGTGATGCGCTAATGAACCGAAAGAGGCAGTTTAGATGGGATAAGTTACACAACTGACAGATGACAACTCACACAATAGACGGAAAAAAAGACCCAGATGATGGAAGAAAGTATACAGAGCCGACAGTAGAAAGATTACAAGTTCATGGAAGAAATGGCACCCTAAAGGCATATATTTAATTCTTTCAGGAGAACGTAGACTTTATTCAACTTATAATGTTAGGTCGATATTACAAAATTATCTATTAGCATGGATAAAATGTGAGCAATACATATAAAAGTAAAGTTAATGTGACCCATGAAAACCCCTAAAACAGAACATAAAAAAAATAGTTAATTTTTAAATCCCTTTGCCATTTTAAATCGAGCTTGATTTCTTAGGCCAAAATTGAACTATTTTCTATCGTCTGCTCAACCATAGAAGGTAGTTCAGATCTGCTCAACCATAGAAGGTAGTTCAGATCAGTAACTAAAGGCTTGACCAACCTTTGGAAACTGATCAAAATTATTTTCTGAAAATTTATTTACTTTTAAATGAAGTGCTTTCCAATCTAACATAGCGTTTTAATTAATCAGTAGTCTACATAAGTAATTCATGCATACGCCCAAACCATAGCCTACAAGAATTATTATTAAGTTTTCAACTGATACTTCGTTGTTTGTCTTCCATTTTTATGCCTCGCTGAGGCTAATTTAATAAACCTGTTCCTGGGATGGGCAGAATTATGTTTTTTCTCGTTTTAGATCAACCCATGGAGATTTTATTTTGGTAGAAGGAAGACATCACAATGAAATGAAACATGTACTCGACAGTTGATGGATGGTCAAGTTACATGATGAACAGAAGGCTCTGTTTAGGAAGGATGTACAACAAGGTTACTGAAACAGGCAGGTCGATCGAGAATACCTGAAACAAACTGATGGACGAATGGTTTACCAAATTGACAAGATGATGAGCGACAGGTTCGACGGAAGGATCGCCAGACCAATTGTTTAACAGTGATGCGCTAATGAACCGAAAGAGACAGTTTAGATGGGATAAGTTACACAACTGACAGATGACAACTCACACAATAGACGGAAAAAAAGACCCAGATGATGGAAGAAAGTATACAGAGCCGACAGTAGAAAGATTACAAGTTCATGGAAGAAATGGCACCCTAAAGGCATATATTTTATTCTTTGAGGAGAACGTAGACTTTTTTCAACTTATAATGTTAGGTCGATATTACAAAATTATCTATTAGCATGGATAAAATGTGAGCAATACATATAAAAGTAAAGTTAATGTGACCCATGAATACGCCTAAACCAGAACATAAACAAGAGATCAGTGAACTGATCTTAGCCCACCATAGAACACTATCAGAAAGTGTGGCTGCTTATAAACGGATCGCAAATTTGATATGTGAAATTTATTTCTTCAGTTGGTGGGTGGCTGGACAAGAACAAAGTTTCTTCGGTAGATAGTGGCTGTAATCTGAAAACTCAAAACCAACTTTCTTAACGCTACTTACCGGAGCTATATCTATATGTACTTGCACACAGGCCAGTCAGTGATATCGCTTGTTTTGAGTCCTGTACACAATTAAAATTTTCAAAATCCAAAACGATTGTACACATGTTACCAAGATGCATTGCGTGTTTGTTTACAAATCAAAAGATAATGTATATCTGTCAAAAATAGCCCGTGAAAAGTGAAGAACGGGCGGCGTATCACTCGTCTGATGAGTACAAATTTAAACATGACGAAAGTCAGTTTAAAAATTAATGGCAAAAAATGTCCCGATTCGTTCAGAAATTAGTGAACTTATAAAAAAATCTTCATGCACGATTTGATATAAATATATGATTGAATAAAAACATTTCAGTTACTTTATTGGTAAATATCATTTACAATTGCGAAGTCAGTTGCTGTACATAGCTGCCTGAATGCAAATTCGATCGGCAAAATAGTGATTGTACGTTGCCGTGTATTTCATTTCATTTTGAAATATTCCTTCCTTTCAAACTCCGAAAAATATAATTAGATCTTCTTAAGTGTCTTAGGGAACACTCTCCTTTAAAGATATTTATTATTGTTACATTTTTGGAAAGAATTTAGGCGTTTAAAATCCAAATTCGAGAAGGCCATTTTACCGACTTCGAACAAGCCGTGGCGGCCGGCAACATGCATAGATAATATAAAGTTCCGTTTCTTATAGTTATAGTCGCCCTTGGAAATCTGAAAGGAGTCGATTTTGATACGTTTTAAAATGACACGAGGATTGCAATTTCACTCTGAGGTTTAATAAAGCTCCGATAAATGCCTTTTTTCCACTACTCTGGACTAGGAAATTCCAAAATAACGTCCTCAGTGCCAAAAATAGCTTATTTGTCTTTAACTGGGCCATGCTTTTAAAATGCCTGGTAGGGGCCCTGTGATTGACAGCGGGAACTCGCACTAGCTAATTTCACCACCCGATTTTAGCACTTTTTAATCATAGATATTTAAATATCTCACTCACTGTCAGTATATTGGAGACAAGGAAAATATATGTTAAGATCTGAAGCTGTAAATATAAGGAATTCCACAAGCTTTTATTGTCAAATTTAACATTTTCTTGTTATATATATATTTATGGATGCTTGAAGTGTCCGTTAATTCTCACCTAGACAAGTTGGAAGTTATCAGTGAATTGCGCGTCCGTTAAAGTAAATAAAACCTCTTTAACCGTATTCGAAGATTGACAAAACAAAACGCAAAGCAACCAACAGATGCAACATGTGATTTTATTTGTGCATTTTCAAAATCAGTTGAAGTTGTAAGAAAAAATAACCATACGGCGTCAGTGGGGTTTAGCCGACTTTTCTGCTGTCGCCATAGGTCTACGATGTCTTCGGTAATGAAGCAGGCTAGCACTCTAACGCCAAATGGAGACAGCGGTACCGAATGTGTTAACTGAAAACGTCAACGACGAAAAAAATACATGTTGCATAACTTGACCATATGAGGAAGCAACACAAAAAAAAAATTCATCAAGATCCGCCTGGTAGTTTTGTTGAGTCCGCGATCACAAACTATGTAGATAGAAATAACAGAAAAAGCTACCGGCCGCCATTTTGAATATGCAAATGAGCAGCGAGTGCATAACAAGGCCATAGGGTTAACATGCGTATAGCATTTTACGAACATCCTTTCATTACTTAAGAACAGTGATAAAAAAATAATGGCCAGTGGCCGCCATTTTGAATATGCAAATGAACACAAAAGTAGTGCGCAACGAGACCATAGGGCTAACATGCGTAAATTAGTTTACGAAAATCCTAGCCTTTCTTTACTTTAGGAGAAAAGTGACAAAAAGAAGAAAAACAAAATGGTCGCCCAGCAGCCATTTTAATATGCAAATGAACATAGTACATAGTACGCAACGAGGCCATAGGGTTAACCTGCGTACAAAGTTTTACGAAGATCCTCTCATTACTTTAAGCGAAAAGTGATAAAAAGTAGAAAAACAAAATGGTCGCCTAGCGGCCATTTTGATATGCAAATGAGCAAAAGAAATACATGTTGCACAACTAGACCATAGGATGAACGTGCGTGTGAAATTTAAAGAAGATCCGAATAGGACTTCTCTTGGAATCGCGGCCACAATAGAGAAAAGCGATAAAAAATAGAAAAACAAAATGGTCGCCTAGTGGCCATTTTAATATGCAAATTAGCTCAAAAAAATAGATGTAGCACAACTAGACCATATAGGGAACCAATACAAAAACATTTCATCAATATCGGCCTGGTGGATTTCTAGATTCCGCGATCACAAACTATGTAGGTAAAAACCACAAAATGACCGCCAGCGGCCATTTTAATATGCAAATGAGCAAACAAACTAGATGTTGCACAACTAGACCATAGGAGGAACGTGCGTGTGAAGTTTAAAGAAGATCCGACTAGGACTTCTCTTGGAATCGCGGTCACAAGAGAGAAAGGCGATAAAAAATAGAAAAACAAAATGGTCGCCTAGCGGCCATTTTAATATGCAAATGAGCTTAGAAAAATAGATGTTGCACAACTAGACCATATGGGGAACCAATATAAAAACATTTCATCAAGATCGGCCTGGTGGATTTCTAGATTCCGCGATCACAAACTATGTAGGTAAAAATCATAAAATGGCCACCAGCGGCCATTTTAATATGCAAATGAGCAAACAAAATAGATGTTGCACAACTAGACCATAAGGGGAACATGTCTGTAAAATTTGATGAAAATCCGACCAGTAGTTCTCTTGGAATCGCGATCACAAGAAAAGTTTACAGACACCGGACGACGGACGACAGACGACGGACGACGGACGACGGACGACGGACGACGGACGACGGACCACGGACAAAAAGCGATTTGATAAGACCACCATGAGATCATGGTGGTCTAAAAATCTTGTTAATTTTTTAATCCTTTTGACATTTTAAATCGAGCTTGATTTCTTAGGCCAAATTTGAACTACTTTCTATCGCCGGCTCAACCATAGAAGGTAGTTCAGATCAGTAACTAAAGGCTTGACCAACCTTTGGAAACTGATCAAAATTATTTTCTGAAAATTTATTTACTTTTTAATGAAGTGCTTTCCAATCTAACATAGCGTTTTAATTAATCAGTAGTCTACATAAGTAATTCATGCATACGCCCAAACCATAGCCTACAATAATTATTATTAAGTTTTCAACTGATCCTTCGTTGTTTGTTTTCCATTTTTATGCCTCGCTGAGGCTAATTTAATAAACCTGTTCCTGGGATGGGCAGAATTATGTTTTTTCTCGTTTTAGATCAACCCATGGAGATTTTATTTTGGTAGGAGGAAGACATCACAATGAAATGAAACATGTACTCGACATTTGATGGATGGTCAAGTTACATGATGAACAGAAGGCTCTGTTTAGGAAGGATGTACAACAAGGTTACTGAAACAGGCAGGTCGATCGAGAATACCCGAAACAAACTGATGGACGAATGGTTTACCAAATTGACAAGATGATGAGCGACAGGTTCGACGGAATGATCGCCAGACCAATTGTTCAACAGTGATGCGCTATTGAACCGAAAGAGGCAGTTTAGATGGGATAAGTTACACAACTGACAGATGACAACTCACACAATAGACGGAAAAAAGACCCAGATGATGGAAGAAAGTATACAGAGCCGACAGTAGAAAGATTACAAGTTCATGGAAGAAATGGCACCCTAAAGGCATATATTTAATTCTTTCAGGAGAACGTAGACTTTATTCAACTTATAATGTTAGGTCGATATTACAAAATTATCTATTAGCATGGATAAAATGTGAGCAATACATATAAAAGTAAAGTTAATGTGACCCATGAAAACCCCTAAAACAGAACATAAAAAAAATAGTTAATTTTTAAATCCCTTTGCCATTTTAAATCGAGCTTGATTTCTTAGGCCAAAATTGAACTATTTTCTATCGTCTGCTCAACCATAGAAGGTAGTTCAGATCAGTAACTAAAGGCTTGACCAACCTTTGGAAACTGATCAAAATTATTTTCTGAAAATTTATTTACTTTTAAATGAAGTGCTTTCCAATCTAACATAGCATTTTAATTAATCAGTAGTCTACATAAGTAATTCATGCATACGCCCAAACCATAGCCTACAAGAATTATTATTAAGTTTTCAACTGATACTTCGTTGTTTGTCTTCCATTTTTATGCCTCGCTGAGGCTAATTTAATAAACCTGTTCCTGGGATGGGCAGAATTATGTTTTTTCTCGTTTTAGATCAACCCATGGAGATTTTATTTTGGTAGAAGGAAGACATCACAATGAAATGAAACATGTACTCGACAGTTGATGGATGGTCAAGTTACATGATGAACAGAAGGCTCTGTTTAGGAAGGATGTACAACAAGGTTACTGAAACAGGCAGGTCGATCGAGAATACCTGAAACAAACTGATGGACGAATGGTTTACCAAATTGACAAGATGATGAGCGACAGGTTCGACGGAAGGATCGCCAGACCAATTGTTTAACAGTGATGCGCTAATGAACCGAAAGAGACAGTTTAGATGGGATAAGTTACACAACTGACAGATGACAACTCACACAATAGACGGAAAAAAAGACCCAGATGATGGAAGAAAGTATACAGAGCCGACAGTAGAAAGATTACAAGTTCATGGAAGAAATGGCACCCTAAAGGCATATATTTTATTCTTTGAGGAGAACGTAGACTTTTTTCAACTTATAATGTTAGGTCGATATTACAAAATTATCTATTAGCATGGATAAAATGTGAGCAATACATATAAAAGTAAAGTTAATGTGACCCATGAATACGCCTAAACCAGAACATAAAAAATCTTGTTAATTTTTTAATCCTTTTGACATTTTAAATCGAGCTTGATTTCTTAGGCCAAATTTGAACTACTTTCTATCGCCGGCTCAACCATAGAAGGTAGTTCAGATCAGTAACTAAAGGCTTGACCAACCTTTGGAAACTGATCAAAATTATTTTCTGAAAATTTATTTCCTTTTTATGAAGTGCTTTCCAATCTAACATAGCGTTTTAATTAATCAGTAGTCTACATAAGTAATTCATGCATACGCCCAAACCATAGCCTACAATAATTATTATTAAGTTTTCAACTGATCCTTCGTTGTTTGTTTTCCATTTTTATGCCTCGCTGAGGCTAATTTAATAAACCTGTTCCTAGGATGGGCAGAATTATGTTTTTTCTCGTTTTAGATCAACCCATGGAGATTTTATTTTGGTAGGAGGAAGACATCACAATGAAATGAAACATGTACTCGACATTTGATGGATGGTCAAGTTACATGATGAACAGAAGGCTCTGTTTAGGAAGGATGTACAACAAGGTTACTGAAACAGGCAGGTCGATCGAGAATACCCGAAACAAACTGATGGACGAATGGTTTACCAAATTGACAAGATGATGAGCGACAGGTTCGACGGAATGATCGCCAGACCAATTGTTCAACAGTGATGCGCTATTGAACCGAAAGAGGCAGTTTAGATGGGATAAGTTACACAACTGACAGATGACAACTCACACAATAGACGGAAAAAAGACCCAGATGATGGAAGAAAGTATACAGAGCCGACAGTAGAAAGATTACAAGTTCATGGAAGAAATGGCACCCTAAAGGCATATATTTAATTCTTTCAGGAGAACGTAGACTTTATTCAACTTATAATGTTAGGTCGATATTACAAAATTATCTATTAGCATGGATAAAATGTGAGCAATACATATAAAAGTAAAGTTAATGTGACCCATGAAAACCCCTAAAACAGAACATAAAAAAAATAGTTAATTTTTAAATCCCTTTGCCATTTTAAATCGAGCTTGATTTCTTAGGCCAAAATTGAACTATTTTCTATCGTCTGCTCAACCATAGAAGGTAGTTCAGATCAGTAACTAAAGGCTTGACCAACCTTTGGAAACTGATCAAAATTATTTTCTGAAAATTTATTTACTTTTAAATGAAGTGCTTTCCAATCTAACATAGCGTTTTAATTAATCAGTAGTCTACATAAGTAATTCATGCATACGCCCAAACCATAGCCTACAAGAATTATTATTAAGTTTTCAACTGATACTTCGTTGTTTGTCTTCCATTTTTATGCCTCGCTGAGGCTAATTTAATAAACCTGTTCCTGGGATGGGCAGAATTATGTTTTTTCTCGTTTTAGATCAACCCATGGAGATTTTATTTTGGTAGAAGGAAGACATCACAATGAAATGAAACATGTACTCGACAGTTGATGGATGGTCAAGTTACATGATGAACAGAAGGCTCTGTTTAGGAAGGATGTACAACAAGGTTACTGAAACAGGCAGGTCGATCGAGAATACCTGAAACAAACTGATGGACAAATGGTTTACCAAATTGACAAGATGATGAGCGACAGGTTCGACGGAAGGATCGCCAGACCAATTGTTTAACAGTGATGCGCTAATGGACCGAAAGAGACAGTTTAGATGGGATAAGTTACACAACTGACAGATGACAACTCACACAATAGACGGAAAAAAAGACCCAGATGATGGAAGAAAGTATACAGAGCCGACAGTAGAAAGATTACAAGTTCATGGAAGAAATGGCACCCTAAAGGCATATATTTTATTCTTTGAGGAGAACGTAGACTTTTTTCAACTTATAATGTTAGGTCGATATTACAAAATTATCTATTAGCATGGATAAAATGTGAGCAATACATATAAAAGTAAAGTTAATGTGACCCATGAATACGCCTAAACCAGAACATAAAAAATCTTGTTAATTTTTTAATCCTTTTGACATTTTAAATCGAGCTTGATTTCTTAGGCCAAATTTGAACTACTTTCTATCGCCGGCTCAACCATAGAAGGTAGTTCAGATCAGTAACTAAAGGCTTGACCAAACTTTGGAAACTGATCAAAATTATTTTCTGAAAATTTATTTACTTTTTAATGAAGTGCTTTCCAATCTAACATAGCGTTTTAATTAATCAGTAGTCTACATAAGTAATTCATGCATACGCCCAAACCATAGCCTACAAGAATTATTATTAAGTTTTCAACTGATACTTCGTTGTTTGTTTTCCATTTTTATGCCTCGCTGAGGCTAATTTAATAAACCTGTTCCTGGGATGGGCAGAATTATGTTTTTTCTTGTTTTAGATCAACCCATGGAGATTTTATTTTGGTAGGAGGAAGACATCACAATGAAATGAAACATGTACTCGACATTTGATGGATGGTCAAGTTACATGATGAACAGAAGGCTCTGTTTAGGAAGGATGTACAACAAGGTTACTGAAACAGGCAGGTCGATCGAGAATACCCGAAACAAACTGATGGACGAATGGTTTACCAAATTGACAAGATGATGAGCGACAGGTTCGACGGAATGATCGCCAGACCAATTGTTCAACAGTGATGCGCTATTGAACCGAAAGAGGCAGTTTAGATGGGATAAGTTACACAACTGACAGATGACAACTCACACAATAGACGGAAAAAAGACCCAGATGATGGAAGAAAGTATACAGAGCCGACAGTAGAAAGATTACAAGTTCATGGAAGAAATGGCACCCTAAAGGCATATATTTAATTCTTTCAGGAGAACGTAGACTTTATTCAACTTATAATGTTAGGTCGATATTACAAAATTATCTATTAGCATGGATAAAATGTGAGCAATACATATAAAAGTAAAGTTAATGTGACCCATGAAAACCCCTAAAACAGAACATAAAAAAAATAGTTAATTTTTAAATCCCTTTGCCATTTTAAATCGAGCTTGATTTCTTAGGCCAAAATTGAACTATTTTCTATCGTCTGCTCAACCATAGAAGGTAGTTCAGATCAGTAACTAAAGGCTTGACCAACCTTTGGAAACTGATCAAAATTATTTTCTGAAAATTTATTTACTTTTAAATGAAGTGCTTTCCAATCTAACATAGCGTTTTAATTAATCAGTAGTCTACATAAGTAATTCATGCATACGCCCAAACCATAGCCTACAAGAATTATTATTAAGTTTTCAACTGATACTTCGTTGTTTGTCTTCCATTTTTATGCCTCGCTGAGGCTAATTTAATAAACCTGTTCCTGGGATGGGCAGAATTATGTTTTTTCTCGTTTTAGATCAACCCATGGAGATTTTATTTTGGTAGAAGGAAGACATCACAATGAAATGAAACATGTACTCGACAGTTGATGGATGGTCAAGTTACATGATGAACAGAAGGCTCTGTTTAGGAAGGATGTACAACAAGGTTACTGAAACAGGCAGGTCGATCGAGAATACCTGAAACAAACTGATGGACAAATGGTTTACCAAATTGACAAGATGATGAGCGACAGGTTCGACGGAAGGATCGCCAGACCAATTGTTTAACAGTGATGCGCTAATGGACCGAAAGAGACAGTTTAGATGGGATAAGTTACACAACTGACAGATGACAACTCACACAATAGACGGAAAAAAAGACCCAGATGATGGAAGAAAGTATACAGAGCCGACAGTAGAAAGATTACAAGTTCATGGAAGAAATGGCACCCTAAAGGCATATATTTTATTCTTTGAGGAGAACGTAGACTTTTTTCAACTTATAATGTTAGGTCGATATTACAAAATTATCTATTAGCATGGATAAAATGTGAGCAATACATATAAAAGTAAAGTTAATGTGACCCATGAATACGCCTAAACCAGAACATAAAAAATCTTGTTAATTTTTTAATCCTTTTGACATTTTAAATCGAGCTTGATTTCTTAGGCCAAATTTGAACTACTTTCTATCGCCGGCTCAACCATAGAAGGTAGTTCAGATCAGTAACTAAAGGCTTGACCAAACTTTGGAAACTGATCAAAATTATTTTCTGAAAATTTATTTACTTTTTAATGAAGTGCTTTCCAATCTAACATAGCGTTTTAATTAATCAGTAGTCTACATAAGTAATTCATGCATACGCCCAAACCATAGCCTACAAGAATTATTATTAAGTTTTCAACTGATACTTCGTTGTTTGTTTTCCATTTTTATGCCTCGCTGAGGCTAATTTAATAAACCTGTTCCTGGGATGGGCAGAATTATGTTTTTTCTTGTTTTAGATCAACCCATGGAGATTTTATTTTGGTAGGAGGAAGACATCACAATGAAATGAAACATGTACTCGACATTTGATGGATGGTCAAGTTACATGATGAACAGAAGGCTCTGTTTAGGAAGGATGTACAACAAGGTTACTGAAACAGGCAGGTCGATCGAGAATACCCGAAACAAACTGATGGACGAATGGTTTACCAAATTGACAAGATGATGAGCGACAGGTTCGACGGAATGATCGCCAGACCAATTGTTCAACAGTGATGCGCTAATGAACCGAAAGAGGCAGTTTAGATGGGATAAGTTACACAACTGACAGATGACAACTCACACAATAGACGGAAAAAAAGACCCAGATGATGGAAGAAAGTATACAGAGCCGACAGTAGAAAGATTACAAGTTCATGGAAGAAATGGCACCCTAAAGGCATATATTTAATTCTTTCAGGAGAACGTAGACTTTATTCAACTTATAATGTTAGGTCGATATTACAAAATTATCTATTAGCATGGATAAAATGTGAGCAATACATATAAAAGTAAAGTTAATGTGACCCATGAAAACCCCTAAAACAGAACATAAAAAAATAGTTAATTTTTAAATCCCTTTGCCATTTTAAATCGAGCTTGATTTCTTAGGCCAAAATTGAACTATTTTCTATCGTCTGCTCAACCATAGAAGGTAGTTCAGATCAGTAACTAAAGGCTTGACCAACCTTTGGAAACTGATCAAAATTATTTTCTGAAAATTTATTTACTTTTAAATGAAGTGCTTTCCAATCTAACATAGCGTTTTAATTAATCAGTAGTCTACATAAGTAATTCATGCATACGCCCAAACCATAGCCTACAAGAATTATTATTAAGTTTTCAACTGATACTTCGTTGTTTGTCTTCCATTTTTATGCCTCGCTGAGGCTAATTTAATAAACCTGTTCCTGGGATGGGCAGATTTATGTTTTTTCTCATTTTAGATCAACCCATGGAGATTTTATTTTGGTAGAAGGAAGACATCACAATGAAATGAAACATGTACTCGACAGTTGATGGATGGTCAAGTTACATGATGAACAGAAGGCTCTGTTTAGGAAGGATGTACAACAAGGTTACTGAAACAGGCAGGTCGATCGAGAATACCTGAAACAAACTGATGGACGAATGGTTTACCAAATTGACAAGATGATGAGCGACAGGTTCGACGGAAGGATCGCCAGACCAATTGTTTAACAGTGATGCGCTAATGAACCGAAAGAGACAGTTTAGATGGGATAAGTTACACAACTGACAGATGACAACTCACACAATAGACGGAAAAAAGACCCAGATGATGGAAGAAAGTATACAGAGCCGACAGTAGAAAGATTACAAGTTCATGGAAGAAATGGCACCCTAAAGGCATATATTTAATTCTTTGAGGAGAACGTAGACTTTTTTCAACTTATAATGTTAGGTCGATATTACAAAATTATCTATTAGCATGGATAAAATGTGAGCAATACATATAAAAGTAAAGTTAATGTGACCCATGAAAACCCCTAAAACAGAACATAAAAAAAAATAGTTAATTTTTAAATCCCTTTGCCATTTTAAATCGAGCTTGATTTCTTAGGCCAAAATTGAACTACTTTCTATCGTCTGCTCAACCATAGAAGGTAGTTCAGATCAGTAACTAAAGGCCTGACTAACCTTTGGAAACTGGTCAAAATTATTTTCTGAAAATTAATCTACTTTTTAATCAAGTGCTTTCCAATCTAACATAGCGTTTTAATTAATCAGTAGTCTACATAAGTAATTCATGCATATGCCAAAACCATAGCCTACATGAATAATTATTCAGTTTTTAACTGATACTTCGTTGTTTGTTTTCTATTTTTATGCCTCTCTGAGGCTAATTTACTAAACCTGTTCCTGGGAAGGACAGAATTATGTTTTTTCTCGTTTTAGATCAACCAATGGAGATTATATTTTGGTAGAAGGAAGACATCCCAATGAAAGGAAACATGTACTCTACAGTTGATGGATGGTCAAGTTACATGATGAACGAAAGGCTTTGTTTAGGAAGGATGTACAACAAGGTTACTGACCAATTGTTTAACAGTGATGCGCTAATGAACCGAAAGAGACAGTTTAGATGGGATAAGTTACACAACTGACAGATGACAACTCACACAATAGACGGAAAAAAAGACCCAGATGATGGAAGAAAGTATACAGAGCCGACAGTAGAAAGATTACAAGTTCATGGAAGAAATGGCACCCTAAAGGCATATATTTAATTCTTTGAGGAGAACGTAGACTTTTTTCAACTTATAATGTTAGGTCGATATTACAAAATTATCTATTAGCATGGATAAAATGTGAGCAATACATATAAAAGTAAAGTTAATGTGACCCATGAAAACCCCTAAAACAGAACATAAAAAAAATAGTTAATTTTTAAATCCCTTTGCCATTTTAAATCGAGCTTGATTTCTTAGGCCAAAATTGAACTATTTTCTATCGTCTGCTCAACCATAGAAGGTAGTTCAGATCAGTAACTAAAGGCTTGACCAACCTTTGGAAACTGATCAAAATTATTTTCTGAAAATTTATTTACTTTTAAATGAAGTGCTTTCCAATCTAACATAGCGTTTTAATTAATCAGTAGTCTACATAAGTAATTCATGCATACGCCCAAACCATAGCCTACAAGAATTATTATTAAGTTTTCAACTGATACTTTGTTGTTTGTCTTCCATTTTTATGCCTCGCTGAGGCTAATTTAATAAACCTGTTCCTGGGATGGGCAGAATTATGTTTTTTCTCGTTTTAGATCAACCCATGGAGATTTTATTTTGGTAGAAGGAAGACATCACAATGAAATGAAACATGTACTCGACAGTTGATGGATGGTCAAGTTACATGATGAACAGAAGGCTCTGTTTAGGAAGGATGTACAACAAGGTTACTGAAACAGGCAGGTCGATCGAGAATACCCGAAACAAACTGATGGACGAATGGTTTACCAAATTGACAAGATGATGAGCGACAGGTTCGACGGAAGGATCGCCAGACCAATTGTTTAACAGTGATGCGCTAATGAACCGAAAGAGACAGTTTAGATGGGATAAGTTACACAACTGACAGATGACAACTCACACAATAGACAGAAAAAAAGACCCAGATGATGGAAGAAAGTATACAGAGCCGACAGTAGAAAGATTACAAGTTAATGGAAGAAATGGCACCCTAAAGGCATATATTTAATTCTTTGAGGAGAACGTAGACTTTTTTCAACTTATAATGTTAGGTCGATATTACAAAATTATCTATTAGCATGGATAAAATGTGAGCAATACATATAAAAGTAAAGTTAATGTGACCCATGAAAACCCCTAAAACAGAACATAAAAAAAATAGTTAATTTTTAAATCCCTTTGCCATTTTAAATCGAGCTTGATTTCTTAGGCCAAAATTGAACTACTTTATATCGTCTGCTCAACCATAGAAGGTAGTTCACATCAGTAACTAAAGGCCTGACTAACCTTTGGAAACTGGTCAAAATTATTTTCTGAAAATTTATCTACTTTTTAATCAAGTGCTTTCCAATCTAACATAGCGTTTTAATTAATCAGTAGTCTACATAAGTAATTCATGCATATGCCAAAACCATAGCCTACATGAATAATTATTCAGTTTTTAACTGATACTTCGTTGTTTGTTTTCTATTTTTATGCCTCTCTGAGGCTAATTTACTAAACCTGTTCCTGGGAAGGACAGAATTATGTTTTTTCTCGTTTTAGATCAACCAATGGAGATTATATTTTGGTAGAAGGAAGACATCCCAATGAAAGGAAACATGTACTCTACAGTTGATGGATGGTCAAGTTACATGATGAACGAAAGGCTTTGTTTAGGAAGGATGTACAACAAGGTTACTGAAACAGGCAGGTCGATCGAGAATACCTGAAACAAACTGATGGACGAATGGTTTACCAAATTGACAAGATGATGAGCAACAGGTTCGACGGAATGATCGCCAGACCAATTGTTTAACAGTGATGCGCTAATGAACCGAAAGAGGCAGTTTAGATGGGATAAGTTACACAACTGACAGATGACAACTCACACAATAGACGGAAAAAAAGACCCAGATGATGGAAGAAAGTATACAGAGCCGACAGTAGAAAGATTACAAGTTCATGGAAGAAATGGCACCCTAAAGGCATATATTTAATTCTTTGAGGAGAACGTAGACTTTATTCAACTTATAATGTTAGGTCGATATTACAAATTTATCTATTAGCATGGATAAAATGTGAGCAATACATATAAAAGTAAAGTTAATGTGACCCATGAAAACCCCTAAAACAGAACATAAAAAAAATAGTTAATTTTTAAATCCCTTTGCCATTTTAAATCGAGCTTGATTTCTTAGGCCAAAATTGAACTATTTTCTATCGTCTGCTCAACTATAGAAGGTAGTTCAGATCAGTAACTAAAGGCTTGACCAACCTTTGGAAACTGATCAAAATTATTTTCTGAAAATTTATTTACTTTTAAATGAAGTGCTTTCCAATCTAACATAGCGTTTTAATTAATCAGTAGTCTACATAAGTAATTCATGCATACGCCCAAACCATAGCCTACAAGAATTATTATTAAGTTTTCAACTGATACTTCGTTGTTTGTCTTCCATTTTTATGCCTCGCTGAGGCTAATTTAATAAACCTGTTCCTGGGATGGGCAGAATTATGTTTTTTCTCGTTTTAGATCAACCCATGGAGATTTTATTTTGGTAGAAGGAAGACATCACAATGAAATGAAACATGTACTCGACAGTTGATGGATGGTCAAGTTACATGATGAACAGAAGGCTCTGTTTAGGAAGGATGTACAACAAGGTTACTGAAACAGGCAGGTCGATCGAGAATACCTGAAACAAACTGATGGACGAATAGTTTACCAAATTGACAAGATGATGAGCGACAGGTTCGACGGAAGGATCGCCAGACCAATTGTTTAACAGTGATGCGCTAATGAACCGAAAGAGACAGTTTAGATGGGATAAGTTACACAACTGACAGATGACAACTCACACAATAGACGGAAAAAAAGACCCAGATGATGGAAGAAAGTATACAGAGCCGACAGTAGAAAGATTACAAGTTCATGGAAGAAATGGCACCCTAAAGGCATATATTTAATTCTTTCAGGAGAACGTAGACTTTTTTCAACTTATAATGTTAGGTTGATATTACAAAATTATCTATTAGCATGGATAAAATGTGAGCAATACATATAAAAGTAAAGTTAATGTGACCCATGAAAACCCCTAAAACAGAACATAAAAAAAATAGTTAATTTTTAAATCCCTTTGCCATTTTAAATCGAGCTTGATTTCTTAGGCCAAAATTTAACTACTTTCTATCGTCTGCTCAACCATAGAAGGTAGTTCAGATCAGTAACTAAAGGCCTGACTAACCTTTGGAAACTGGTCAAAATTATTTTCTGAAAATTTATCTACTTTTTAATCAAGTGCTTTCCAATCTAACATAGCGTTTTAATTAATCAGTAGTCTACATAAGTAATTCATGCATATGCCAAAACCATAGCCTACATGAATAATTATTCAGTTTTTAACTGATACTTCGTTGTTTGTTTTCTATTTTTATGCCTCTCTGAGGCTAATTTACTAAACCTGTTCCTGGGAAGGACAGAATTATGTTTTTTCTCGTTTTAGATCAACCAATGGAGATTATATTTTGGTAGAAGGAAGACATCCCAATGAAAGGAAACATGTACTCTACAGTTGATGGATGGTCAAGTTACATGATGAACGAAAGGCTTTGTTTAGGAAGGATGTACAACAAGGTTACTGAAACAGGCAGGTCGATCGAGAATACCCGAAACAAACTGATGGACGAATGGTTTACCAAATTGACAAGATGATGAGCGACAGGTTCGACGGAATGATCGCCAGACCAATTGTTTAACAGTGATGCGCTAATGAACCCAAAGAGGCAGTTTAGATGGGATAAGTTACACAACTGACAGATGACAACTCACACAATAGACGGAAAAAAAGACCCAGATGATGGAAGAAAGTATACAGAGCCGACAGTAGAAAGATTACAAGTTCATGGAAGAAATGGCACCCTAAAGGCATATATTTTATTCTTAGAGGACAACTTAGACTTTATTCAACTTATAATGTTAGGACGATATTACAAAATTATCTATTAGCATGGATAAAATGTGAGCAATACATATAAAAGTAAAGTTAATGTGACCCATGAATACGCCTAAACCAGAACATAAAAAATGTTGTTAATTTTTTAATCCTTTTGACATTTTAAATCGAGCTTGATTTCTTAGGCCAAATTTGAACTACTTTCTATCGCCGGCTCAACCATAGAAGGTAGTTCAGATCAGTAACTAAAGGCTTGACCAACCTTTGGAAACTGATCAAAATTATTTTCTGAAAATTTATTTACTTTTTAATGAAGTGCTTTCCAATCTAACATAGCGTTTTAATTAATCAGTAGTCTACATAAGTAATTCATGCATACGCCCAAACCATAGCCTACAAGAATTATTATTAAGTTTTCAACTGATACTTCGTTGTTTGTTTTCCATTTTTATGCCTCACTGAGGCTAATTTAATAAACCTGTTCCTGGGATGGGCAGAATTATGTTTTTTCTTGTTTTAGATCAACCCATGGAGATTTTATTTTGGTAGAAGGAAGACATCACAATGAAATGAAACATGTACTCTACAGTTGATGGATGGTCAAGTTACATGATGAACAGAAGGCTCTGTTTAGGAAGGATGTACAACAAGGTTACTGAAACAGGCAGGTCGATCGAGAATACCTGAAACAAACTGATGGACGAATGGTTTACCAAATTGACAAGATGATGAGCGACAGGTTCGACGGAAGGATCGCCAGACCAATTGTTTAACAGTGATGCGCTAATGAACCGAAAGAGACAGTTTAGATGGGATAAGTTACACAACTGACAGATGACAACTCACACAATAGACGGAAAAAAGACCCAGATGATGGAAGAAAGTATACAGAGCCGACAGTAGAAAGATTACAAGTTCATGGAAGAAATGGCACCCTAAAGGCATATATTTAATTCTTTGAGGAGAACGTAGACTTTTTTCAACTTATAATGTTAGGTCGATATTACAAAATTATCTATTAGCATGGATAAAATGTGAGCAATACATATAAAAGTAAAGTTAATGTGACCCATGAAAACCCCTAAAACAGAACATAAAAAAAAATAGTTAATTTTTAAATCCCTTTGCCATTTTAAATCGAGCTTGATTTCTTAGGCCAAAATTGAACTACTTTCTATCGTCTGCTCAACCATAGAAGGTAGTTCAGATCAGTAACTAAAGGCCTGACTAACCTTTGGAAACTGGTCAAAATTATTTTCTGAAAATTAATCTACTTTTTAATCAAGTGCTTTCCAATCTAACATAGCGTTTTAATTAATCAGTAGTCTACATAAGTAATTCATGCATATGCCAAAACCATAGCCTACATGAATAATTATTCAGTTTTTAACTGATACTTCGTTGTTTGTTTTCTATTTTTATGCCTCTCTGAGGCTAATTTACTAAACCTGTTCCTGGGAAGGACAGAATTATGTTTTTTCTCGTTTTAGATCAACCAATGGAGATTATATTTTGGTAGAAGGAAGACATCCCAATGAAAGGAAACATGTACTCTACAGTTGATGGATGGTCAAGTTACATGATGAACGAAAGGCTTTGTTTAGGAAGGATGTACAACAAGGTTACTGACCAATTGTTTAACAGTGATGCGCTAATGAACCGAAAGAGACAGTTTAGATGGGATAAGTTACACAACTGACAGATGACAACTCACACAATAGACGGAAAAAAAGACCCAGATGATGGAAGAAAGTATACAGAGCCGACAGTAGAAAGATTACAAGTTCATGGAAGAAATGGCACCCTAAAGGCATATATTTAATTCTTTGAGGAGAACGTAGACTTTTTTCAACTTATAATGTTAGGTCGATATTACAAAATTATCTATTAGCATGGATAAAATGTGAGCAATACATATAAAAGTAAAGTTAATGTGACCCATGAAAACCCCTAAAACAGAACATAAAAAAAATAGTTAATTTTTAAATCCCTTTGCCATTTTAAATCGAGCTTGATTTCTTAGGCCAAAATTGAACTATTTTCTATCGTCTGCTCAACCATAGAAGGTAGTTCAGATCAGTAACTAAAGGCTTGACCAACCTTTGGAAACTGATCAAAATTATTTTCTGAAAATTTATTTACTTTTAAATGAAGTGCTTTCCAATCTAACATAGCGTTTTAATTAATCAGTAGTCTACATAAGTAATTCATGCATACGCCCAAACCATAGCCTACAAGAATTATTATTAAGTTTTCAACTGATACTTCGTTGTTTGTCTTCCATTTTTATGCCTCGCTGAGGCTAATTTAATAAACCTGTTCCTGGGATGGGCAGAATTATGTTTTTTCTCGTTTTAGATCAACCCATGGAGATTTTATTTTGGTAGAAGGAAGACATCACAATGAAATGAAACATGTACTCGACAGTTGATGGATGGTCAAGTTACATGATGAACAGAAGGCTCTGTTTAGGAAGGATGTACAACAAGGTTACTGAAACAGGCAGGTCGATCGAGAATACCCGAAACAAACTGATGGACGAATGGTTTACCAAATTGACAAGATGATGAGCGACAGGTTCGACGGAAGGATCGCCAGACCAATTGTTTAACAGTGATGCGCTAATGAACCGAAAGAGACAGTTTAGATGGGATAAGTTACACAACTGACAGATGACAACTCACACAATAGACGGAAAAAAAGACCCAGATGATGGAAGAAAGTATACAGAGCCGACAGTAGAAAGATTACAAGTTCATGGAAGAAATGGCACCCTAAAGGCATATATTTAATTCTTTGAGGAGAACGTAGACTTTTTTCAACTTATAATGTTAGGTCGATATTACAAAATTATCTATTAGCATGGATAAAATGTGAGCAATACATATAAAAGTAAAGTTAATGTGACCCATGAAAACCCCTAAAACAGAACATAAAAAAAATAGTTAATTTTTAAATCCCTTTGCCATTTTAAATCGAGCTTGATTTCTTAGGCCAAAATTGAACTACTTTCTATCGTCTGCTCAACCATAGAAGGTAGTTCAGATCAGTAACTAAAGGCCTGACTAACCTTTGGAAACTGGTCAAAATTATTTTCTGAAAATTTATCTACTTTTTAATCAAGTGCTTTCCAATCTAACATAGCGTTTTAATTAATCAGTAGTCTACATAAGTAATTCATGCATATGCCAAAACCATAGCCTACATGAATAATTATTCAGTTTTTAACTGATACTTCGTTGTTTGTTTTCTATTTTTATGCCTCTCTGAGGCTAATTTACTAAACCTGTTCCTGGGAAGGACAGAATTATGTTTTTTCTCGTTTTAGATCAACCAATGGAGATTATATTTTGGTAGAAGGAAGACATCCCAATGAAAGGAAACATGTACTCTACAGTTGATGGATGGTCAAGTTACATGATGAACGAAAGGCTTTGTTTAGGAAGGATGTACAACAAGGTTACTGACCAATTGTTTAACAGTGATGCGCTAATGAACCGAAAGAGACAGTTTAGATGGGATAAGTTACACAACTGACAGATGACAACTCACACAATAGACGGAAAAAAAGACCCAGATGATGGAAGAAAGTATACAGAGCCGACAGTAGAAAGATTACAAGTTCATGGAAGAAATGGCACCCTAAAGGCATATATTTAATTCTTTGAGGAGAACGTAGACTTTTTTCAACTTATAATGTTAGGTCGATATTACAAAATTATCTATTAGCATGGATAAAATGTGAGCAATACATATAAAAGTAAAGTTAATGTGACCCATGAAAACCCCTAAAACAGAACATAAAAAAAATAGTTAATTTTTAAATCCCTTTGCCATTTTAAATCGAGCTTGATTTCTTAGGCCAAAATTGAACTATTTTCTATCGTCTGCTCAACCATAGAAGGTGGTTCAGATCAGTAACTAAAGGCTTGACCAACCTTTGGAAACTGATCAAAATTATTTTCTGAAAATTTATTTACTTTTAAATGAAGTGCTTTCCAATCTAACATAGCGTTTTAATTAATCAGTAGTCTACATAAGTAATTCATGCATACGCCCAAACCATAGCCTACAAGAATTATTATTAAGTTTTCAACTGATACTTCGTTGTTTGTCTTCCATTTTTATGCCTCGCTGAGGCTAATTTAATAAACCTGTTCCTGGGATGGGCAGAATTATGTTTTTTCTCGTTTTAGATCAACCCATGGAGATTTTATTTTGGTAGAAGGAAGACATCACAATGAAATGAAACATGTACTCGACAGTTGATGGATGGTCAAGTTACATGATGAACAGAAGGCTCTGTTTAGGAAGGATGTACAACAAGGTTACTGAAACAGGCAGGTCGATCGAGAATACCCGAAACAAACTGATGGACGAATGGTTTACCAAATTGACAAGATGATGAGCGACAGGTTCGACGGAAGGATCGCCAGACCAATTGTTTAACAGTGATGCGCTAATGAACCGAAAGAGACAGTTTAGATGGGATAAGTTACACAACTGACAGATGACAACTCACACAATAGACGGAAAAAAAGACCCAGATGATGGAAGAAAGTATACAGAGCCGACAGTAGAAAGATTACAAGTTCATGGAAGAAATGGCACCCTAAAGGCATATATTTAATTCTTTGAGGAGAACGTAGACTTTTTTCAACTTATAATGTTAGGTCGATATTACAAAATTATCTATTAGCATGGATAAAATGTGAGCAATACATATAAAAGTAAAGTTAATGTGACCCATGAAAACCCCTAAAACAGAACATAAAAAAAATAGTTAATTTTTAAATCCCTTTGCCATTTTAAATCGAGCTTGATTTCTTAGGCCAAAATTGAACTACTTTCTATCGTCTGCTCAACCATAGAAGGTAGTTCAGATCAGTAACTAAAGGCCTGACTAACCTTTGGAAACTGGTCAAAATTATTTTCTGAAAATTTATCTACTTTTTAATCAAGTGCTTTCCAATCTAACATAGCGTTTTAATTAATCAGTAGTCTACATAAGTAATTCATGCATATGCCAAAACCATAGCCTACGTGAATAATTATTCAGTTTTTAACTGATACTTCGTTGTTTGTTTTCTATTTTTATGCCTCTCTGAGGCTAATTTACTAAACCTGTTCCTGGGAAGGACAGAATTATGTTTTTTCTCGTTTTAGATCAACCAATGGAGATTATATTTTGGTAGAAGGAAGACATCCCAATGAAAGGAAACATGTACTCTACAGTTGATGGATGGTCAAGTTACATGATGAACGAAAGGCTTTGTTTAGGAAGGATGTACAACAAGGTTACTGAAACAGGCAGGTCGATCGAGAATACCTGAAACAAACTGATGGACGAATGGTTTACCAAATTGACAAGATGATGAGCGACAGGTTCGACGGAAGGATCGCCAGACCAATTGTTTAACAGTGATGCGCTAATGAACCGAAAGAGACAGTTTAGATGGGATAAGTTACACAACTGACAGATGACAACTCACACAATAGACGGAAAAAAGACCCAGATGATGGAAGAAAGTATACAGAGCCGACAGTAGAAAGATTACAAGTTCATGGAAGAAATGGCACCCTAAAGGCATATATTTAATTCTTTGAGGAGAACGTAGACTTTTTTCAACTTATAATGTTAGGTCGATATTACAAAATTATCTATTAGCATGGATAAAATGTGAGCAATACATATAAAAGTAAAGTTAATGTGACCCATGAAAACCCCTAAAACAGAACATAAAAAAAAATAGTTAATTTTTAAATCCCTTTGCCATTTTAAATCGAGCTTGATTTCTTAGGCCAAAATTGAACTACTTTCTATCGTCTGCTCAACCATAGAAGGTAGTTCAGATCAGTAACTAAAGGCCTGACTAACCTTTGGAAACTGGTCAAAATTATTTTCTGAAAATTAATCTACTTTTTAATCAAGTGCTTTCCAATCTAACATAGCGTTTTAATTAATCAGTAGTCTACATAAGTAATTCATGCATATGCCAAAACCATAGCCTACATGAATAATTATTCAGTTTTTAACTGATACTTCGTTGTTTGTTTTCTATTTTTATGCCTCTCTGAGGCTAATTTACTAAACCTGTTCCTGGGAAGGACAGAATTATGTTTTTTCTCGTTTTAGATCAACCAATGGAGATTATATTTTGGTAGAAGGAAGACATCCCAATGAAAGGAAACATGTACTCTACAGTTGATGGATGGTCAAGTTACATGATGAACGAAAGGCTTTGTTTAGGAAGGATGTACAACAAGGTTACTGACCAATTGTTTAACAGTGATGCGCTAATGAACCGAAAGAGACAGTTTAGATGGGATAAGTTACACAACTGACAGATGACAACTCACACAATAGACGGAAAAAAAGACCCAGATGATGGAAGAAAGTATACAGAGCCGACAGTAGAAAGATTACAAGTTCATGGAAGAAATGGCACCCTAAAGGCATATATTTAATTCTTTGAGGAGAACGTAGACTTTTTTCAACTTATAATGTTAGGTCGATATTACAAAATTATCTATTAGCATGGATAAAATGTGAGCAATACATATAAAAGTAAAGTTAATGTGACCCATGAAAACCCCTAAAACAGAACATAAAAAAAATAGTTAATTTTTAAATCCCTTTGCCATTTTAAATCGAGCTTGATTTCTTAGGCCAAAATTGAACTATTTTCTATCGTCTGCTCAACCATAGAAGGTAGTTCAGATCAGTAACTAAAGGCTTGACCAACCTTTGGAAACTGATCAAAATTATTTTCTGAAAATTTATTTACTTTTAAATGAAGTGCTTTCCAATCTAACATAGCGTTTTAATTAATCAGTAGTCTACATAAGTAATTCATGCATACGCCCAAACCATAGCCTACAAGAATTATTATTAAGTTTTCAACTGATACTTCGTTGTTTGTCTTCCATTTTTATGCCTCGCTGAGGCTAATTTAATAAACCTGTTCCTGGGATGGGCAGAATTATGTTTTTTCTCGTTTTAGATCAACCCATGGAGATTTTATTTTGGTAGAAGGAAGACATCACAATGAAATGAAACATGTACTCGACAGTTGATGGATGGTCAAGTTACATGATGAACAGAAGGCTCTGTTTAGGAAGGATGTACAACAAGGTTACTGAAACAGGCAGGTCGATCGAGAATACCCGAAACAAACTGATGGACGAATGGTTTACCAAATTGACAAGATGATGAGCGACAGGTTCGACGGAAGGATCGCCAGACCAATTGTTTAACAGTGATGCGCTAATGAACCGAAAGAGACAGTTTAGATGGGATAAGTTACACAACTGACAGATGACAACTCACACAATAGACGGAAAAAAAGACCCAGATGATGGAAGAAAGTATACAGAGCCGACAGTAGAAAGATTACAAGTTCATGGAAGAAATGGCACCCTAAAGGCATATATTTAATTCTTTGAGGAGAACGTAGACTTTTTTCAACTTATAATGTTAGGTCGATATTACAAAATTATCTATTAGCATGGATAAAATGTGAGCAATACATATAAAAGTAAAGTTAATGTGACCCATGAAAACCCCTAAAACAGAACATAAAAAAAATAGTTAATTTTTAAATCCCTTTGCCATTTTAAATCGAGCTTGATTTCTTAGGCCAAAATTGAACTACTTTCTATCGTCTGCTCAACCATAGAAGGTAGTTCAGATCAGTAACTAAAGGCCTGACTAACCTTTGGAAACTGGTCAAAATTATTTTCTGAAAATTTATCTACTTTTTAATCAAGTGCTTTCCAATCTAACATAGCGTTTTAATTAATCAGTAGTCTACATAAGTAATTCATGCATATGCCAAAACCATAGCCTACATGAATAATTATTCAGTTTTTAACTGATACTTCGTTGTTTGTTTTCTATTTTTATGCCTCTCTGAGGCTAATTTACTAAACCTGTTCCTGGGAAGGACAGAATTATGTTTTTTCTCGTTTTAGATCAACCAATGGAGATTATATTTTGGTAGAAGGAAGACATCCCAATGAAAGGAAACATGTACTCTACAGTTGATGGATGGTCAAGTTACATGATGAACGAAAGGCTTTGTTTAGGAAGGATGTACAACAAGGTTACTGAAACAGGCAGGTCGATCGAGAATACCTGAAACAAACTGATGGACGAATGGTTTACCAAATTGACAAGATGATGAGCGACAGGTTCGACGGAATGATCGCCAGACCAATTGTTTAACAGTGATGCGCTAATGAACCGAAAGAGGCAGTTTAGATGGGATAAGTTACACAACTGACAGATGACAACTCACACAATAGACGGAAAAAAAGACCCAGATGATGGAAGAAAGTATACAGAGCCGACAGTAGAAAGATTACAAGTTCATGGAAGAAATGGCACCCTAAAGGCATATATTTAATTCTTTGAGGAGAACGTAGACTTTTTTCAACTTATAATGTTAGGTCGATATTACAAAATTATCTATTAGCATGGATAAAATGTGAGCAATACATATAAAAGTAAAGTTAATGTGACCCATGAAAACCCCTAAAACAGAACATAAAAAAAATAGTTAATTTTTAAATCCCTTTGCCATTTTAAATCGAGCTTGATTTCTTAGGCCAAAATTGAACTACTTTCTATCGTCTGCTCAACCATAGAAGGTAGTTCAGATCAGTAACTAAAGGCCTGACTAACCTTTGGAAACTGGTCAAAATTATTTTCTGAAAATTTATCTACTTTTTAATCAAGTGCTTTCCAATCTAACATAGCGTTTTAATTAATCAGTAGTCTACATAAGTAATTCATGCATATGCCAAAACCATAGCCTACATGAATAATTATTCAGTTTTTAACTGATACTTCGTTGTTTGTTTTCTATTTTTATGCCTCTCTGAGGCTAATTTACTAAACCTGTTCCTGGGAAGGACAGAATTATGTTTTTTCTCGTTTTAGATCAACCAATGGAGATTATATTTTGGTAGAAGGAAGACATCCCAATGAAAGGAAACATGTACTCTACAGTTGATGGATGGTCAAGTTACATGATGAACGAAAGGCTTTGTTTAGGAAGGATGTACAACAAGGTTACTGACCAATTGTTTAACAGTGATGCGCTAATGAACCGAAAGAGACAGTTTAGATGGGATAAGTTACACAACTGACAGATGACAACTCACACAATAGACGGAAAAAAAGACCCAGATGATGGAAGAAAGTATACAGAGCCGACAGTAGAAAGATTACAAGTTCATGGAAGAAATGGCACCCTAAAGGCATATATTTAATTCTTTGAGGAGAACGTAGACTTTTTTCAACTTATAATGTTAGGTCGATATTACAAAATTATCTATTAGCATGGATAAAATGTGAGCAATACATATAAAAGTAAAGTTAATGTGACCCATGAAAACCCCTAAAACAGAACATAAAAAAAATAGTTAATTTTTAAATCCCTTTGCCATTTTAAATCGAGCTTGATTTCTTAGGCCAAAATTGAACTATTTTCTATCGTCTGCTCAACCATAGAAGGTAGTTCAGATCAGTAACTAAAGGCTTGACCAACCTTTGGAAACTGATCAAAATTATTTTCTGAAAATTTATTTACTTTTAAATGAAGTGCTTTCCAATCTAACATAGCGTTTTAATTAATCAGTAGTCTACATAAGTAATTCATGCATACGCCCAAACCATAGCCTACAAGAATTATTATTAAGTTTTCAACTGATACTTCGTTGTTTGTCTTCCATTTTTATGCCTCGCTGAGGCTAATTTAATAAACCTGTTCCTGGGATGGGCAGAATTATGTTTTTTCTCGTTTTAGATCAACCCATGGAGATTTTATTTTGGTAGAAGGAAGACATCACAATGAAATGAAACATGTACTCGACAGTTGATGGATGGTCAAGTTACATGATGAACAGAAGGCTCTGTTTAGGAAGGATGTACAACAAGGTTACTGAAACAGGCAGGTCGATCGAGAATACCCGAAACAAACTGATGGACGAATGGTTTACCAAATTGACAAGATGATGAGCGACAGGTTCGACGGAAGGATCGCCAGACCAATTGTTTAACAGTGATGCGCTAATGAACCGAAAGAGACAGTTTAGATGGGATAAGTTACACAACTGACAGATGACAACTCACACAATAGACGGAAAAAAAGACCCAGATGATGGAAGAAAGTATACAGAGCCGACAGTAGAAAGATTACAAGTTCATGGAAGAAATGGCACCCTAAAGGCATATATTTAATTCTTTGAGGAGAACGTAGACTTTTTTCAACTTATAATGTTAGGTCGATATTACAAAATTATCTATTAGCATGGATAAAATGTGAGCAATACATATAAAAGTAAAGTTAATGTGACCCATGAAAACCCCTAAAACAGAACATAAAAAAAATAGTTAATTTTTAAATCCCTTTGCCATTTTAAATCGAGCTTGATTTCTTAGGCCAAAATTGAACTACTTTCTATCGTCTGCTCAACCATAGAAGGTAGTTCAGATCAGTAACTAAAGGCCTGACTAACCTTTGGAAACTGGTCAAAATTATTTTCTGAAAATTTATCTACTTTTTAATCAAGTGCTTTCCAATCTAACATAGCGTTTTAATTAATCAGTAGTCTACATAAGTAATTCATGCATATGCCAAAACCATAGCCTACATGAATAATTATTCAGTTTTTAACTGATACTTCGTTGTTTGTTTTCTATTTTTATGCCTCTCTGAGGCTAATTTACTAAACCTGTTCCTGGGAAGGACAGAATTATGTTTTTTCTCGTTTTAGATCAACCAATGGAGATTATATTTTGGTAGAAGGAAGACATCCCAATGAAAGGAAACATGTACTCTACAGTTGATGGATGGTCAAGTTACATGATGAACGAAAGGCTTTGTTTAGGAAGGATGTACAACAAGGTTACTGAAACAGGCAGGTCGATCGAGAATACCTGAAACAAACTGATGGACGAATGGTTTACCAAATTGACAAGATGATGAGCGACAGGTTCGACGGAATGATCGCCAGACCAATTGTTTAACAGTGATGCGCTAATGAACCGAAAGAGGCAGTTTAGATGGGATAAGTTACACAACTGACAGATGACAACTCACACAATAGACGGAAAAAAAGACCCAGATGATGGAAGAAAGTATACAGAGCCGACAGTAGAAAGATTACAAGTTCATGGAAGAAATGGCACCCTAAAGGCATATATTTAATTCTTTGAGGAGAACGTAGACTTTTTTCAACTTATAATGTTAGGTCGATATTACAAAATTATCTATTAGCATGGATAAAATGTGAGCAATACATATAAAAGTAAAGTTAATGTGACCCATGAAAACCCCTAAAACAGAACATAAAAAAAATAGTTAATTTTTAAATCCCTTTGCCATTTTAAATCGAGCTTGATTTCTTAGGCCAAAATTGAACTACTTTCTATCGTCTGCTCAACCATAGAAGGTAGTTCAGATCAGTAACTAAAGGCCTGACTAACCTTTGGAAACTGGTCAAAATTATTTTCTGAAAATTTATCTACTTTTTAATCAAGTGCTTTCCAATCTAACATAGCGTTTTAATTAATCAGTAGTCTACATAAGTAATTCATGCATATGCCAAAACCATAGCCTACATGAATAATTATTCAGTTTTTAACTGATACTTCGTTGTTTGTTTTCTATTTTTATGCCTCTCTGAGGCTAATTTACTAAACCTGTTCCTGGGAAGGACAGAATTATGTTTTTTCTCGTTTTAGATCAACCAATGGAGATTATATTTTGGTAGAAGGAAGACATCCCAATGAAAGGAAACATGTACTCTACAGTTGATGGATGGTCAAGTTACATGATGAACGAAAGGCTTTGTTTAGGAAGGATGTACAACAAGGTTACTGAAACAGGCAGGTCGATCGAGAATACCTGAAACAAACTGATGGACGAATGGTTTACCAAATTGACAAGATGATGAGCGACAGGTTCGACGGAATGATCGCCAGACCAATTGTTTAACAGTGATGCGCTAATGAACCGAAAGAGGCAGTTTAGATGGGATAAGTTACACAACTGACAGATGACAACTCACACAATAGACGGAAAAAAAGACCCAGATGATGGAAGAAAGTATACAGAGCCGACAGTAGAAAGATTACAAGTTCATGGAAGAAATGGCACCCTAAAGGCATATATTTAATTCTTTGAGGAGAACGTAGACTTTTTTCAACTTATAATGTTAGGTCGATATTACAAAATTATCTATTAGCATGGATAAAATGTGAGCAATACATATAAAAGTAAAGTTAATGTGACCCATGAAAACCCCTAAAACAGAACATAAAAAAAATAGTTAATTTTTAAATCCCTTTGCCATTTTAAATCGAGCTTGATTTCTTAGGCCAAAATTGAACTATTTTCTATCGTCTGCTCAACCATAGAAGGTAGTTCAGATCAGTAACTAAAGGCTTGACCAACCTTTGGAAACTGATCAAAATTATTTTCTGAAAATTTATTTACTTTTAAATGAAGTGCTTTCCAATCTAACATAGCGTTTTAATTAATCAGTAGTCTACATAAGTAATTCATGCATACGCCCAAACCATAGCCTACAAGAATTATTATTAAGTTTTCAACTGATACTTCGTTGTTTGTCTTCCAATTTTATGCCTCTCTGAGGCTAATTTAATAAACCTGTTCCTGGGATGGGCAGAATTATGTTTTTTCTCGTTTTAGATCAACCCATGGAGATTTTATTTTGGTAGAAGGAAGACATCACAATGAAATGAAACATGTACTCGACAGTTGATGGATGGTCAAGTTACATGATGAACAGAAGGCTCTGTTTAGGAAGGATGTACAACAAGGTTACTGAAACAGGCAGGTCGATCGAGAATACCCGAAACAAACTGATGGACGAATGGTTTACCAAATTGACAAGATGATGAGCGACAGGTTCGACGGAAGGATCGCCAGACCAATTGTTTAACAGTGATGCGCTAATGAACCGAAAGAGACAGTTTAGATGGGATAAGTTACACAACTGACAGATGACAACTCACACAATAGACGGAAAAAAAGACCCAGATGATGGAAGAAAGTATACAGAGCCGACAGTAGAAAGATTACAAGTTCATGGAAGAAATGGCACCCTAAAGGCATATATTTAATTCTTTGAGGAGAACGTAGACTTTTTTCAACTTATAATGTTAGGTCGATATTACAAAATTATCTATTAGCATGGATAAAATGTGAGCAATACATATAAAAGTAAAGTTAATGTGACCCATGAAAACCCCTAAAACAGAACATAAAAAAATTAGTTAATTTTTAAATCCCTTTGCCATTTTAAATCGAGCTTGATTTCTTAGGCCAAAATTGAACTACTTTCTATCGTCTGCTCAACCATAGAAGGTAGTTCAGATCAGTAACTAAAGGCCTGACTAACCTTTGGAAACTGGTCAAAATTATTTTCTGAAAATTAATCTACTTTTTAATCAAGTGCTTTCCAATCTAACATAGCGTTTTAATTAATCAGTAGTCTACATAAGTAATTCATGCATATGCCAAAACCATAGCCTACATGAATAATTATTCAGTTTTTAACTGATACTTCGTTGTTTGTTTTCTATTTTTATGCCTCTCTGAGGCTAATTTACTAAACCTGTTCCTGGGAAGGACAGAATTATGTTTTTTCTCGTTTTAGATCAACCAATGGAGATTATATTTTGGTAGAAGGAAGACATCCCAATGAAAGGAAACATGTACTCTACAGTTGATGGATGGTCAAGTTACATGATGAACGAAAGGCTTTGTTTAGGAAGGATGTACAACAAGGTTACTGACCAATTGTTTAACAGTGATGCGCTAATGAACCGAAAGAGACAGTTTAGATGGGATAAGTTACACAACTGACAGATGACAACTCACACAATAGACGGAAAAAAAGACCCAGATGATGGAAGAAAGTATACTGAGCCGACAGTAGAAAGATTACAAGTTCATGGAAGAAATGGCACCCTAAAGGCATATATTTAATTCTTTGAGGAGAACGTAGACTTTTTTCAACTTATAATGTTAGGTCGATATTACAAAATTATCTATTAGCATGGATAAAATGTGAGCAATACATATAAAAGTAAAGTTAATGTGACCCATGAAAACCCCTAAAACAGAACATAAAAAAAATAGTTAATTTTTAAATCCCTTTGCCATTTTAAATCGAGCTTGATTTCTTAGGCCAAAATTGAACTATTTTCTATCGTCTGCTCAACCATAGAAGGTAGTTCAGATCAGTAACTAAAGGCTTGACCAACCTTTGGAAACTGATCAAAATTATTTTCTGAAAATTTATTTACTTTTAAATGAAGTGCTTTCCAATCTAACATAGCGTTTTAATTAATCAGTAGTCTACATAAGTAATTCATGCATACGCCCAAACCATAGCCTACAAGAATTATTATTAAGTTTTCAACTGATACTTCGTTGTTTGTCTTCCATTTTTATGCCTCGCTGAGGCTAATTTAATAAACCTGTTCCTGGGATGGGCAGAATTATGTTTTTTCTCGTTTTAGATCAACCCATGGAGATTTTATTTTGGTAGAAGGAAGACATCACAATGAAATGAAACATGTACTCGACAGTTGATGGATGGTCAAGTTACATGATGAACAGAAGGCTCTGTTTAGGAAGGATGTACAACAAGGTTACTGAAACAGGCAGGTCGATCGAGAATACCCGAAACAAACTGATGGACGAATGGTTTACCAAATTGACAAGATGATGAGCGACAGGTTCGACGGAAGGATCGCCAGACCAATTGTTTAACAGTGATGCGCTAATGAACCGAAAGAGGCAGTTTAGATGGGATAAGTTACACAACTGACAGATGACAACTCACACAATAGACGGAAAAAAAGACCCAGATGATGGAAGAAAGTATACAGAGCCGACAGTAGAAAGATTACAAGTTCATGGAAGAAATGGCACCCTAAAGGCATATATTTAATTCTTTGAGGAGAACGTAGACTTTATTCAAATTATAATGTTAGGTCGATATTAAAAAATTATCTATTAGCATGGATAAAATGTGAGCAATACATATAAAAGTAAAGTTAATGTGACCCATGAAAACCCCTAAAACAGAACATAAAAAATCTTGTTAATTTTTTAATCCTTTTGACATTTTAAATCGAGCTTGATTTCTAAGGCCAAATTTGAACTACTTTCTATCGCCGGCTCAACCATAGAAGGTAGTTCAGATCAGTAACTAAAGGCTTGACCAACCTTTGGAAACTGATCAAAATTATTTTCTGAAAATTTATTTACTTTTTAATGAAGTGCTTTCCAATCTAACATAGCGTTTTAATTAATCAGTAGTCTACATAAGTAATTCATGCATACGCCCAAACCATAGCCTACAAGAATTATTATTAAGTTTTCAACTGATACTTCGTTGTTTGTTTTCCATTTTTATGCCTCGCTGAGGCTAATTTAATAAACCTGTTCCTGGGATGGGCAGAATTATGTTTTTTCTCGTTTTAGATCAACCCATGGAGATTTTATTTTGGTAGGAGGAAGACATCACAATGAAATGAAACATGTACTCGACATTTGATGGATGGTCAAGTTACATGATGAACAGAAGGCTCTGTTTAGGAAGGATGTACAACAAGGTTACTGAAACAGGCAGGTCGATCGAGAATACCCGAAACAAACTGATGGACGAATGGTTTACCAAATTGACAAGATGATGAGCGACAGGTTCGACGGAATGATCGCCAGACCAATTGTTCAACAGTGATGCGCTAATGAACCGAAAGAGGCAGTTTAGATGGGATAAGTTACACAACTGACAGATGACAACTCACACAATAGACGGAAAAAAAGACCCAGATGATGGAAGAAAGTATACAGAGCCGACAGTAGAAAGATTACAAGTTCATGGAAGAAATGGCACCCTAAAGGCATATATTTAATTCTTTGAGGAGAACGTAGACTTTTTTCAACTTATAATGTTAGGTCGATATTACAAAATTATCTATTAGCATGGATAAAATGTGAGCAATACATATAAAAGTAAAGTTAATGTGACCCATGAAAACCCCTAAAACAGAACATAAAAAAAATAGTTAATTTTTAAATCCCTTTGCCATTTTAAATCGAGCTTGATTTCTTAGGCCAAAATTGAACTATTTTCTATCGTCTGCTCAACCATAGAAGGTAGTTCAGATCAGTAACTAAAGGCTTGACCAACCTTTGGAAACTGATCAAAATTATTTTCTGAAAATTTATTTACTTTTAAATGAAGTGCTTTCCAATCTAACATAGCGTTTTAATTAATCAGTAGTCTACATAAGTAATTCATGCATACGCCCAAACCATAGCCTACAAGAATTATTATTAAGTTTTCAACTGATACTTCGTTGTTTGTCTTCCATTTTTATGCCTCGCTGAGGCTAATTTAATAAACCTGTTCCTGGGATGGGCAGAATTATGTTTTTTCTCGTTTTAGATCAACCCATGGAGATTTTATTTTGGTAGAAGGAAGACATCACAATGAAATGAAACATGTACTCGACAGTTGATGGATGGTCAAGTTACATGATGAACAGAAGGCTCTGTTTAGGAAGGATGTACAACAAGGTTACTGAAACAGGCAGGTCGATCGAGAATACCTGAAACAAACTGATGGACGAATAGTTTACCAAATTGACAAGATGATGAGCGACAGGTTCGACGGAAGGATCGCCAGACCAATTGTTTAACAGTGATGCGCTAATGAACCGAAAGAGACAGTTTAGATGGGATAAGTTACACAACTGACAGATGACAACTCACACAATAGACGGAAAAAAAGACCCAGATGATGGAAGAAAGTATACAGAGCCGACAGTAGAAAGATTACAAGTTCATGGAAGAAATGGCACCCTAAAGGCATATATTTAATTCTTTCAGGAGAACGTAGACTTTTTTCAACTTATAATGTTAGGTTGATATTACAAAATTATCTATTAGCATGGATAAAATGTGAGCAATACATATAAAAGTAAAGTTAATGTGACCCATGAAAACCCCTAAAACAGAACATAAAAAAAATAGTTAATTTTTAAATCCCTTTGCCATTTTAAATCGAGCTTGATTTAGATCTATGGTTAAGCAGACGATAGAAAGTAGTTCAGATCAGTAACTAAAGGCCTGACTAACCTTTGGAAACTGGTCAAAATTATTTTCTGAAAATTTATCTACTTTTTAATCAAGTGCTTTCCAATCTAACATAGCGTTTTAATTAATCAGTAGTCTACATAAGTAATTCATGCATATGCCAAAACCATAGCCTACATGAATAATTATTCAGTTTTTAACTGATACTTCGTTGTTTGTTTTCTATTTTTATGCCTCTCTGAGGCTAATTTACTAAACCTGTTCCTGGGAAGGACAGAATTATGTTTTTTCTCGTTTTAGATCAACCAATGGAGATTATATTTTGGTAGAAGGAAGACATCCCAATGAAAGGAAACATGTACTCTACAGTTGATGGATGGTCAAGTTACATGATGAACGAAAGGCTTTGTTTAGGAAGGATGTACAACAAGGTTACTGAAACAGGCAGGTCGATCGAGAATACCCGAAACAAACTGATGGACGAATGGTTTACCAAATTGACAAGATGATGAGCGACAGGTTCGACGGAATGATCGCCAGACCAATTGTTTAACAGTGATGCGCTAATGAACCCAAAGAGGCAGTTTAGATGGGATAAGTTACACAACTGACAGATGACAACTCACACAATAGACGGAAAAAAAGACCCAGATGATGGAAGAAAGTATACAGAGCCGACAGTAGAAAGATTACAAGTTCATGGAAGAAATGGCACCCTAAAGGCATATATTTAATTCTTTGAGGAGAACGTAGACTTTATTCAAATTATAATGTTAGGTCGATATTAAAAAATTATCTATTAGCATGGATAAAATGTGAGCAATACATATAAAAGTAAAGTTAATGTGACCCATGAAAACCCCTAAAACAGAACATAAAAAATCTTGTTAATTTTTTAATCCTTTTGACATTTTAAATCGAGCTTGATTTCTAAGGCCAAATTTGAACTACTTTCTATCGCCGGCTCAACCATAGAAGGTAGTTCAGATCAGTAACTAAAGGCTTGACCAACCTTTGGAAACTGATCAAAATTATTTTCTGAAAATTTATTTACTTTTTAATGAAGTGCTTTCCAATCTAACATAGCGTTTTAATTAATCAGTAGTCTACATAAGTAATTCATGCATACGCCCAAACCATAGCCTACAAGAATTATTATTAAGTTTTCAACTGATACTTCGTTGTTTGTTTTCCATTTTTATGCCTCGCTGAGGCTAATTTAATAAACCTGTTCCTGGGATGGGCAGAATTATGTTTTTTCTCGTTTTAGATCAACCCATGGAGATTTTATTTTGGTAGGAGGAAGACATCACAATGAAATGAAACATGTACTCGACATTTGATGGATGGTCAAGTTACATGATGAACAGAAGGCTCTGTTTAGGAAGGATGTACAACAAGGTTACTGAAACAGGCAGGTCGATCGAGAATACCCAAAACAAACTGATGGACGAATGGTTTACCAAATTGACAAGATGATGAGCGACAGGTTCGACGGAATGATCGCCAGACCAATTGTTCAACAGTGATGCGCTAATGAACCGAAAGAGGCAGTTTAGATGGGATAAGTTACACAACTGACAGATGACAACTCACACAATAGACGGAAAAAAAGACCCAGATGATGGAAGAAAGTATACAGAGCCGACAGTAGAAAGATTACAAGTTCATGGAAGAAATGGCACCCTAAAGGCATATATTTAATTCTTTCAGGAGAACGTAGACTTTTTTCAACTTATAATGTTAGGTCGATATTACAAAATTATCTATTAGCATGGATAAAATGTGAGCAATACATATAAAAGTAAAGTTAATGTGACCCATGAAAACCCCTAAAACAGAACATAAAAAAAATAGTTAATTTTTAAATCCCTTTGCCATTTTAAATCGAGCTTGATTTCTTAGGCCAAAATTGAACTATTTTCTATCGTCTGCTCAACCATAGAAGGTAGTTCAGATCAGTAACTAAAGGCTTGACCAACCTTTGGAAACTGATCAAAATTATTTTCTGAAAATTTATTTACTTTTAAATGAAGTGCTTTCCAATCTAACATAGCGTTTTAATTAATCAGTAGTCTACATAAGTAATTCATGCATACGCCCAAACCATAGCCTACAAGAATTATTATTAAGTTTTCAACTGATACTTCGTTGTTTGTCTTCCATTTTTATGCCTCGCTGAGGCTAATTTAATAAACCTGTTCCTGGGATGGGCAGAATTATGTTTTTTCTCGTTTTAGATCAACCCATGGAGATTTTATTTTGGTAGAAGGAAGACATCACAATGAAATGAAACATGTACTCGACAGTTGATGGATGGTCAAGTTACATGATGAACAGAAGGCTCTGTTTAGGAAGGATGTACAACAAGGTTACTGAAACAGGCAGGTCGATCGAGAATACCTGAAACAAACTGATGGACGAATAGTTTACCAAATTGACAAGATGATGAGCGACAGGTTCGACGGAAGGATCGCCAGACCAATTGTTTAACAGTGATGCGCTAATGAACCGAAAGAGACAGTTTAGATGGGATAAGTTACACAACTGACAGATGACAACTCACACAATAGACGGAAAAAAAGACCCAGATGATGGAAGAAAGTATACAGAGCCGACAGTAGAAAGATTACAAGTTCATGGAAGAAATGGCACCCTAAAGGCATATATTTAATTCTTTCAGGAGAACGTAGACTTTTTTCAACTTATAATGTTAGGTTGATATTACAAAATTATCTATTAGCATGGATAAAATGTGAGCAATACATATAAAAGTAAAGTTAATGTGACCCATGAAAACCCCTAAAACAGAACATAAAAAAAATAGTTAATTTTTAAATCCCTTTGCCATTTTAAATCGAGCTTGATTTAGATCTATGGTTAAGCAGACGATAGAAAGTAGTTCAGATCAGTAACTAAAGGCCTGACTAACCTTTGGAAACTGGTCAAAATTATTTTCTGAAAATTTATCTACTTTTTAATCAAGTGCTTTCCAATCTAACATAGCGTTTTAATTAATCAGTAGTCTACATAAGTAATTCATGCATATGCCAAAACCATAGCCTACATGAATAATTATTCAGTTTTTAACTGATACTTCGTTGTTTGTTTTCTATTTTTATGCCTCTCTGAGGCTAATTTACTAAACCTGTTCCTGGGAAGGACAGAATTATGTTTTTTCTCGTTTTAGATCAACCAATGGAGATTATATTTTGGTAGAAGGAAGACATCCCAATGAAAGGAAACATGTACTCTACAGTTGATGGATGGTCAAGTTACATGATGAACGAAAGGCTTTGTTTAGGAAGGATGTACAACAAGGTTACTGACCAATTGTTTAACAGTGATGCGCTAATGAACCGAAAGAGACAGTTTAGATGGGATAAGTTACACAACTGACAGATGACAACTCACACAATAGACGGAAAAAAAGACCCAGATGATGGAAGAAAGTATACAGAGCCGACAGTAGAAAGATTACAAGTTCATGGAAGAAATGGCACCCTAAAGGCATATATTTAATTCTTTGAGGAGAACGTAGACTTTTTTCAACTTATAATGTTAGGTCGATATTACAAAATTATCTATTAGCATGGATAAAATGTGAGCAATACATATAAAAGTAAAGTTAATGTGACCCATGAAAACCCCTAAAACAGAACATAAAAAAATAGTTAATTTTTAAATCCCTTTGCCATTTTAAATCGAGCTTGATTTCTTAGGCCAAAATTGAACTACTTTCTATCGTCTGCTCAACCATAGAAGGTAGTTCAGATCAGTAACTAAAGGCCTGACTAACCTTTGGAAACTGGTCAAAATTATTTTCTGAAAATTAATCTACTTTTTAATCAAGTGCTTTCCAATCTAACATAGCGTTTTAATTAATCAGTAGTCTACATAAGTAATTCATGCATATGCCAAAACCATAGCCTACATGAATAATTATTCAGTTTTTAACTGATACTTCGTTGTTTGTTTTCTATTTTTATGCCTCTCTGAGGCTAATTTACTAAACCTGTTCCTGGGAAGGACAGAATTATGTTTTTTCTCGTTTTAGATCAACCAATGGAGATTATATTTTGGTAGAAGGAAGACATCCCAATGAAAGGAAACATGTACTCTACAGTTGATGGATGGTCAAGTTACATGATGAACGAAAGGCTTTGTTTAGGAAGGATGTACAACAAGGTTACTGACCAATTGTTTAACAGTGATGCGCTAATGAACCGAAAGAGACAGTTTAGATGGGATAAGTTACACAACTGACAGATGACAACTCACACAATAGACGGAAAAAAAGACCCAGATGATGGAAGAAAGTATACAGAGCCGACAGTAGAAAGATTACAAGTTCATGGAAGAAATGGCACCCTAAAGGCATATATTTAATTCTTTGAGGAGAACGTAGACTTTTTTCAACTTATAATGTTAGGTCGATATTACAAAATTATCTATTAGCATGGATAAAATGTGAGCAATACATATAAAAGTAAAGTTAATGTGACCCATGAAAACCCCTAAAACAGAACATAAAAAAAATAGTTAATTTTTAAATCCCTTTGCCATTTTAAATCGAGCTTGATTTCTTAGGCCAAAATTGAACTATTTTCTATCGTCTGCTCAACCATAGAAGGTAGTTCAGATCAGTAACTAAAGGCTTGACCAACCTTTGGAAACTGATCAAAATTATTTTCTGAAAATTTATTTACTTTTAAATGAAGTGCTTTCCAATCTAACATAGCGTTTTAATTAATCAGTAGTCTACATAAGTAATTCATGCATACGCCCAAACCATAGCCTACAAGAATTATTATTAAGTTTTCAACTGATACTTCGTTGTTTGTCTTCCATTTTTATGCCTCGCTGAGGCTAATTTAATAAACCTGTTCCTGGGATGGGCAGAATTATGTTTTTTCTCGTTTTAGATCAACCCATGGAGATTTTATTTTGGTAGAAGGAAGACATCACAATGAAATGAAACATGTACTCGACAGTTGATGGATGGTCAAGTTACATGATGAACAGAAGGCTCTGTTTAGGAAGGATGTACAACAAGGTTACTGAAACAGGCAGGTCGATCGAGAATACCCGAAACAAACTGATGGACGAATGGTTTACCAAATTGACAAGATGATGAGCGACAGGTTCGACGGAAGGATCGCCAGACCAATTGTTTAACAGTGATGCGCTAATGAACCGAAAGAGACAGTTTAGATGGGATAAGTTACACAACTGACAGATGACAACTCACACAATAGACGGAAAAAAAGACCCAGATGATGGAAGAAAGTATACAGAGCCGACAGTAGAAAGATTACAAGTTCATGGAAGAAATGGCACCCTAAAGGCATATATTTAATTCTTTGAGGAGAACGTAGACTTTTTTCAACTTATAATGTTAGGTCGATATTACAAAATTATCTATTAGCATGGATAAAATGTGAGCAATACATATAAAAGTAAAGTTAATGTGACCCATGAAAACCCCTAAAACAGAACATAAAAAAAATAGTTAATTTTTAAATCCCTTTGCCATTTTAAATCGAGCTTGATTTCTTAGGCCAAAATTGAACTACTTTCTATCGTCTGCTCAACCATAGAAGGTAGTTCAGATCAGTAACTAAAGGCCTGACTAACCTTTGGAAACTGGTCAAAATTATTTTCTGAAAATTTATCTACTTTTTAATCAAGTGCTTTCCAATCTAACATAGCGTTTTAATTAATCAGTAGTCTACATAAGTAATTCATGCATATGCCAAAACCATAGCCTACATGAATAATTATTCAGTTTTTAACTGATACTTCGTTGTTTGTTTTCTATTTTTATGCCTCTCTGAGGCTAATTTACTAAACCTGTTCCTGGGAAGGACAGAATTATGTTTTTTCTCGTTTTAGATCAACCCATGGAGATTTTATTTTGGTAGAAGGAAGACATCCCAATGAAAGGAAACATGTACTCTACAGTTGATGGATGGTCAAGTTACATGATGAACGAAAGGCTTTGTTTAGGAAGGATGTACAACAAGGTTACTGAAACAGGCAGGTCGATCGAGAATACCTGAAACAAACTGATGGACGAATGGTTTACCAAATTGACAAGATGATGAGCGACAGGTTCGACGGAATGATCGCCAGACCAATTGTTTAACAGTGATGCGCTAATGAACCGAAAGAGGCAGTTTAGATGGGATAAGTTACACAACTGACAGATGACAACTCACACAATAGACGGAAACAAAGACCCAGATGATGGAAGAAAGTATACAGAGCCGACAGTAGAAAGATTACAAGTTCATGGAAGAAATGGCACCCTAAAGGCATATATTTAATTCTTTGAGGAGAACGTAGACTTTATTCAAATTATAATGTTAGGTCGATATTAAAAAATTATCTATTAGCATGGATAAAATGTGAGCAATACATATAAAAGTAAAGTTAATGTGACCCATGAAAACCCCTAAAACAGAACATAAAAAATCTTGTTAATTTTTTAATCCTTTTGACATTTTAAATCGAGCTTGATTTCTAAGGCCAAATTTGAACTACTTTCTATCGCCGGCTCAACCATAGAAGGTAGTTCAGATCAGTAACTAAAGGCTTGACCAACCTTTGGAAACTGATCAAAATTATTTTCTGAAAATTTATTTACTTTTTAATGAAGTGCTTTCCAATCTAACATAGCGTTTTAATTAATCAGTAGTCTACATAAGTAATTCATGCATACGCCCAAACCATAGCCTACAAGAATTATTATTAAGTTTTCAACTGATACTTCGTTGTTTGTTTTCCATTTTATTGCCTCGCTGAGGCTAATTTAATAAACCTGTTCCTGGGATGGGCAGAATTATGTTTTTTCTCGTTTTAGATCAACCCATGGAGATTTTATTTTGGTAGGAGGAAGACATCACAATGAAATGAAACATGTACTCGACATTTGATGGATGGTCAAGTTACATGATGAACAGAAGGCTCTGTTTAGGAAGGATGTACAACAAGGTTACTGAAACAGGCAGGTCGATCGAGAATACCCGAAACAAACTGATGGACGAATGGTTTACCAAATTGACAAGATGATGAGCGACAGGTTCGACGGAATGATTGCCAGACCAATTGTTCAACAGTGATGCGCTAATGAACCGAAAGAGGCAGTTTAGATGGGATAAGTTACACAACTGACAGATGACAACTCACACAATAGACGGAAAAAAAGACCCAGATGATGGAAGAAAGTATACAGAGCCGACAGTAGAAAGATTACAAGTTCATGGAAGAAATGGCACCCTAAAGGCATATATTTAATTCTTTCAGGAGAACGTAGACTTTATTCAACTTATAATGTTAGGTCGATATTACAAATTTATCTATTAGCATGGATAAAATGTGAGCAATACATATAAAAGTAAAGTTAATGTGACCCATGAAAACCCCTAAAACAGAACATAAAAAAAATAGTTAATTTTTAAATCCCTTTGCCATTTTAAATCGAGCTTGATTTCTTAGGCCAAAATTGAACTATTTTCTATCGTCTGCTCAACCATAGAAGGTAGTTCAGATCAGTAACTAAAGGCTTGACCAACCTTTGGAAACTGATCAAAATTATTTTCTGAAAATTTATTTACTTTTAAATGAAGTGCTTTCCAATCTAACATAGCGTTTTAATTAATCAGTAGTCTACATAAGTAATTCATGCATACGCCCAAACCATAGCCTACAAGAATTATTATTAAGTTTTCAACTGATACTTCGTTGTTTGTCTTCCATTTTTATGCCTCGCTGAGGCTAATTTAATAAACCTGTTCCTGGGATGGGCAGAATTATGTTTTTTCTCGTTTTAGATCAACCCATGGAGATTTTATTTTGGTAGAAGGAAGACATCACAATGAAATGAAACATGTACTCGACAGTTGATGGATGGTCAAGTTACATGATGAACAGAAGGCTCTGTTTAGGAAGGATGTACAACAAGGTTACTGAAACAGGCAGGTCGATGGAGAATACCTGAAACAAACTGATGGACGAATAGTTTACCAAATTGACAAGATGATGAGCGACAGGTTCGACGGAAGGATCGCCAGACCAATTGTTTAACAGTGATGCGCTAATGAACCGAAAGAGACAGTTTAGATGGGATAAGTTACACAACTGACAGATGACAACTCACACAATAGACGGAAAAAAAGACCCAGATGATGGAAGAAAGTATACAGAGCCGACAGTAGAAAGATTACAAGTTCATGGAAGAAATGGCACCCTAAAGGCATATATTTAATTCTTTCAGGAGAACGTAGACTTTTTTCAACTTATAATGTTAGGTTGATATTACAAAATTATCTATTAGCATGGATAAAATGTGAGCAATACATATAAAAGTAAAGTTAATGTGACCCATGAAAACCCCTAAAACAGAACATAAAAAAATAGTTAATTTTTAAATCCCTTTGCCATTTTAAATCGAGCTTGATTTCTTAGGCCAAAATTGAACTACTTTCTATCGTCTGCTCAACCATAGAAGGTAGTTCAGATCAGTAACTAAAGGCCTGACTAACCTTTGGAAACTGGTCAAAATTATTTTCTGAAAATTTATCTACTTTTTAATCAAGTGCTTTCCAATCTAACATAGCGTTTTAATTAATCAGTAGTCTACATAAGTAATTCATGCATATGCCAAAACCATAGCCTACATGAATAATTATTCAGTTTTTAACTGATACTTCGTTGTTTGTTTTCTATTTTTATGCCTCTCTGAGGCTAATTTACTAAACCTGTTCCTGGGAAGGACAGAATTATGTTTTTTCTCGTTTTAGATCAACCAATGGAGATTATATTTTGGTAGAAGGAAGACATCCCAATGAAAGGAAACATGTACTCTACAGTTGATGGATGGTCAAGTTACATGATGAACGAAAGGCTTTGTTTAGGAAGGATGTACAACAAGGTTACTGAAACAGGCAGGTCGATCGAGAATACCCGAAACAAACTGATGGACGAATGGTTTACCAAATTGACAAGATGATGAGCGACAGGTTCGACGGAATGATCGCCAGACCAATTGTTTAACAGTGATGCGCTAATGAACCCAAAGAGGCAGTTTAGATGGGATAAGTTACACAACTGACAGATGACAACTCACACAATAGACGGAAAAAAAGTCCCAGATGATGGAAGAAAGTATACAGAGCCGACAGTAGAAAGATTACAAGTTCATGGAAGAAATGGCACCCTAAAGGCATATATTTTATTCTTAGAGGACAACTTAGACTTTATTCAACTTATAATGTTAGGACGATATTACAAAATTATCTATTAGCATGGATAAAATGTGAGCAATACATATAAAAGTAAAGTTAATGTGACCCATGAATACGCCTAAACCAGAACATAAAAAATCTTGTTAATTTTTTAATCCTTTTGACATTTTAAATCGAGCTTGATTTCTTAGGCCAAATTTGAACTACTTTCTATCGCCGGCTCAACCATAGAAGGTAGTTCAGATCAGTAACTAAAGGCTTGACCAACCTTTGGAAACTGATCAAAATTATTTTCTGAAAATTTATTTACTTTTTAATGAAGTGCTTTCCAATCTAGCATAGCGTTTTAATTAATCAGTAGTCTACATAAGTAATTCATGCATACGCCCAAACCATAGCCTACAAGAATTATTATTAAGTTTTCAACTGATACTTCGTTGTTTGTTTTCCATTTTTATGCCTCGCTGAGGCTAATTTAATAAACCTGTTCCTGGGATGGGCAGAATTATGTTTTTTCTTGTTTTAGATCAACCCATGGAGATTTTATTTTGGTAGAAGGAAGACATCACAATGAAATGAAACATGTACTCTACAGTTGATGGATGGTCAAGTTACATGATGAACAGAAGGCTCTGTTTAGGAAGGATGTACAACAAGGTTACTGAAACAGGCAGGTCGATCGAGAATACCTGAAACAAACTGATGGACGAATGGTTTACCAAATTGACAAGATGATGATCGACAGGTTCGACGGAATGATCGCCAGACCAATTGTTTAACAGTGATGCGCTAATGAACCGAAAGAGGCAGTTTAGATGGGATAAGTTACACAACTGACAGATGACAACTCGCACAATAGACGGAAAAAAGACCCAGATGATGGAAGAAAGTATACAGAGCCGACAGTAGAAAGATTACAAGTTCATGGAAGAAATGGCACCCTAAAGGCTTATATTTAATTCTTTAAGGAGAACGTAGACTTTTTTCAACTTATAATGTTAGGCCGATATTACAAAGTTATCTATTAGCATGGATAAAATGTGAGCAATACATATAAAAGTAAAGTTTATGTGACCCATGAAAACCCCTAAAACAGAACATAAAAAAATAGTTAATTTTTAAATCCCTTTGCCATTTTAAATCGAGCTTGATTTCTTAGGCCAAAATTGAACTACTTTCTATCGTCTGCTCAACCATAGAAGGTAGTTCAGATCAGTAACTAAAGGCCTGACTAACCTTTGGAAACTGGTCAAAATTATTTTCTGAAAATTTATCTACTTTTTAATCAAGTGCTTTCCAATCTAACATAGTGTTTTAATTAATCAGTAGTCTACATAAGTAATTCATGCATATGCCAAAACCATAGCCTACATGAATAATTATTCAGTTTTTAACTGATACTTCGTTTGTTTTCTATTTTTATGCCTCTCTGAGGCTAATTTACTAAACCTGTTCCTGGGAAGGACAGAATTATGTTTTTTCTCGTTTTAGATCAACCAATGGAGATTATATTTTGGTAGAAGGAAGACATCACAATGAAATAAAACATGTACTCTACAGTTAATGGATGGTCAAGTTACATGATGAACAGAAGGCTCTGTTTAGGAAGGATGTACAACAAGGTTACTGAAACAGGCAGGTCGATCGAGAATACCCGAAACAAACTGATGGACGAATGGTTTACCAAATTGACAAGATGATGAGCGACAGGTTCGACGGAATGATCGCCAGACCAATTGTTCAACAGTGATGCGCTAATGAACCGAAAGAGGCAGTTTAGATGGGATAAGTTACACAACTGACAGATGACAACTCACACAATAGACGGAAAAAAAGACCCAGATGATGGAAGAAAGTATACAGAGCCGACAGTAGAAAGATTACAAGTTCATGGAAGAAATGGCACCCTAAAGGCATATATTTAATTCTTTGAGGAGAACGTAGACTTTTTTCAACTTATAATGTTAGGTCGATATTACAAAATTATCTATTATCATGGATAAAATGTGAGCAATACATATAAAAGTAAAGTTAATGTGACCCATGAAAACCCCTAAAACAGAACATAAAAAAAATAGTTAATTTTTAAATCCCTTTGCCATTTTAAATCGAGCTTGATTTCTTAGGCCAAAATTGAACTACTTTCTATCGTCTGCTCAACCATAGAAGGTAGTTCAGATCAGTAACTAAAGGCCTGACTAACCTTTGGAAACTGGTCAAAATTATTTTCTGAAAATTTATCTACTTTTTAATCAAGTGCTTTCCAATCTAACATAGCGTTTTAATTAATCAGTAGTCTACATAAGTAATTCATGCATATGCCAAAACCATAGCCTACATGAATAATTATTCAGTTTTTAACTGATACTTCGTTGTTTGTTTTCTATTTTTATGCCTCTCTGAGGCTAATTTACTAAACCTGTTCCTGGGAAGGACAGAATTATGTTTTTTCTCGTTTTAGATCAACCAATGGAGATTATATTTTGGTAGAAGGAAGACATCCCAATGAAAGGAAACATGTACTCTACAGTTGATGGATGGTCAAGTTACATGATGAACGAAAGGCTTTGTTTAGGAAGGATGTACAACAAGGTTACTGAAACAGGCAGGTCGATCGAGAAAACCTGAAACAAACTGATGGACGAATGGTTTACCAAATTGACAAGATGATGAGTGACAGGTTCGACGGAATGATCGCCAGACCAATTGTTTAACAGTGATGCGCTAATGAACCGAAAGAGGCAGTTTAGATGGGATAAGTTACACAACTGACAGATGACAACTCACACAATAGACGGAAAAAAAGACCCAGATGATGGAAGAAAGTATACAGAGCCGACAGTAGAAAGATTACAAGTTCATGGAAGAAATGGCACCCTAAAGGCATATATTTAATTCTTTGAGGAGAACGTAGACTTTATTCAAATTATAATGTTAGGTCGATATTAAAAAATTATCTATTAGCATGGATAAAATGTGAGCAATACATATAAAAGTAAAGTTAATGTGACCCATGAAAACCCCTAAAACAGAACATAAAAAATCTTGTTAATTTTTTAATCCCTTTGACATTTTAAATCGAGCTTGATTTCTAAGGCCAAATTTGAACTACTTTCTATCGCTGGCTCAACCATAGAAGGTAGTTCAGATCAGTAACTAAAGGCTTGACCAACCTTTGGAAACTGATCAAAATTATTTTCTGAAAATTTATTTACTTTTTAATGAAGTGCTTTCCAATCTAACATAGCGTTTTAACTAATCAGTAGTCTACATAAGTAATTCATGCATACGCCCAAACCATAGCCTACAAGAATTATTATTAAGTTTTCAACTGATACTTCGTTGTTTGTTTTCCATTTTTATGCCTCGCTGAGGCTAATTTAATAAACCTGTTCCTGGGATGGGCAGAATTATGTTTTTTCTCGTTTTAGATCAACCCATGGAGATTTTATTTTGGTAGGAGGAAGACATCACAATGAAATGAAACATGTACTCGACATTTGATGGATGGTCAAGTTACATGATGAACAGAAGGCTCTGTTTAGGAAGGATGTACAACAAGGTTACTGAAACAGGCAGGTCGATCGAGAATACCCGAAACAAACTGATGGACGAATGGTTTACCAAATTGACAAGATGATGAGCGACAGGTTCGACGGAATGATCGCCAGACCAATTGTTCAACAGTGATGCGCTAATGAACCGAAAGAGGCAGTTTAGATGGGATAAGTTACATAACTGACAGATGACAACTCACACAATAGACGGAAAAAAAGACCCAGATGATGGAAGAAAGTATACAGAGCCGACAGTAGAAAGATTACAAGTTCATGGAAGAAATGGCACCCTAAAGGCATATATTTAATTCTTTCAGGAGAACGTAGACTTTATTCAACTTATAATGTTAGGTCGATATTACAAATTTATCTATTAGCATGGATAAAATGTGAGCAATACATATAAAAGTAAAGTTAATGTGACCCATGAAAACCCCTAAAACAGAACATAAAAAAATAGTTAATTTTTAAATCCCTTTGCCATTTTAAATCGAGCTTGATTTCTTAGGCCAAAATTGAACTATTTTCTATCGTCTGCTCAACCATAGAAGGTAGTTCAGATCAGTAACTAAAGGCTTGACCAACCTTTGGAAACTGATCAAAATTATTTTCTGAAAATTTATTTACTTTTAAATGAAGTGCTTTCCAATCTAACATAGCGTTTTAATTAATCAGTAGTCTACATAAGTAATTCATGCATACGCCCAAACCATAGCCTACAAGAATTATTATTAAGTTTTCAACTGATACTTCGTTGTTTGTCTTCCATTTTTATGCCTCGCTGAGGCTAATTTAATAAACCTGTTCCTGGGATGGGCAGAATTATGTTTTTTCTCGTTTTAGATCAACCCATGGAGATTTTATTTTGGTAGAAGGAAGACATCACAATGAAATGAAACATGTACTCGACAGTTGATGGATGGTCAAGTTACATGATGAACAGAAGGCTCTGTTTAGGAAGGATGTACAACAAGGTTACTGAAACAGGCAGGTCGATCGAGAATACCTGAAACAAACTGATGGACGAATGGTTTACCAAATTGACAAGATGATGAGCGACAGGTTCGACGGAAGGATCGCCAGACCAATTGTTTAACAGTGATGCGCTAATGAACCGAAAGAGACAGTTTAGATGGGATAAGTTACACAACTGACAGATGACAACTCACACAATAGACGGAAAAAAAGACCCAGATGATGGAAGAAAGTATACAGAGCCGACAGTAGAAAGATTACAAGTTCATGGAAGAAATGGCACCCTAAAGGCATATATTTAATTCTTTGAGGAGAACGTAGACTTTTTTCAACTTATAATGTTAGGTTGATATTACAAAATTATCTATTAGCATGGATAAAATGTGAGCAATACATATAAAAGTAAAGTTAATGTGACCCATGAAAACCCCTAAAACAGAACATAAAAAAAAATAGTTAATTTTTAAATCCCTTTGCCATTTTAAATCGAGCTTGATTTCTTAGGCCAAAATTGAACTACTTTCTATCGTCTGCTCAACCATAGAAGGTAGTTCAGATCAGTAACTAAAGGCCTGACTAACCTTTGGAAACTGGTCAAAATTATTTTCTGAAAATTTATCTACTTTTTAATCAAGTGCTTTCCAATCTAACATAGCGTTTTAATTAATCAGTAGTCTACATAAGTAATTCATGCATATGCCAAAACCATAGCCTACATGAATAATTATTCAGTTTTTAACTGATACTTCGTTGTTTGTTTTCTATTTTTATGCCTCTCTGAGGCTAATTTACTAAACCTGTTCCTGGGAAGGACAGAATTATGTTTTTTCTCGTTTTAGATCAACCAATGGAGATTATATTTTGGTAGAAGGAAGACATCCCAATGAAAGGAAACATGTACTCTACAGTTGATGGATGATCAAGTTACATGATGAACGAAAGGCTTTGTTTAGGAAGGATGTACAACAAGGTTACTGAAACAGGCAGGTCGATCGAGAATACCCGAAACAAACTGATGGACGAATGGTTTACCAAATTGACAAGATGATGAGCGACAGGTTCGACGGAATGATCGCCAGACCAATTGTTTAACAGTGATGCGCTAATGAACCCAAAGAGGCAGTTTAGATGGGATAAGAAAGTATACAGAGCCGACAGTAGAAAGATTACAAGTTCATGGAAGAAATGGCACCCTAAAGGCATATATTTTATTCTTAGAGGACAACTTAGACTTTATTCAACTTATAATGTTAGGACGATATTACAAAATTATCTATTAGCATGGATAAAATGTGAGCAATACATATAAAAGTAAAGTTAATGTGACCCATGAATACGCCTAAACCAGAACATAAAAAATCTTGTTAATTTTTTAATCCTTTTGACATTTTAAATCGAGCTTGATTTCTTAGGCCAAATTTGAACTACTTTCTATCGCCGGCTCAACCATAGAAGGTAGTTCAGATCAGTAACTAAAGGCTTGACCAACCTTTGGAAACTGATCAAAATTATTTTCTGAAAATTTATTTACTTTTTAATGAAGTGCTTTCCAATCTAACATAGCGTTTTAATTAATCAGTAGTCTACATAAGTAATTCATGCATACGCCCAAACCATAGCCTACAAGAATTATTATTAAGTTTTCAACTGATACTTCGTTGTTTGTTTTCCATTTTTATGCCTCGCTGAGGCTAATTTAATAAACCTGTTCCTGGGATGGGCAGAATTATGTTTTTTCTTGTTTTAGATCAACCCATGGAGATTTTATTTTGGTAGAAGGAAGACATCACAATGAAATGAAACATGTACTCTACAGTTGATGGATGGTCAAGTTACATGATGAACAGAAGGCTCTGTTTAGGAAGGATGTACAACAAGGTTACTGAAACAGGCAGGTCGATCGAGAATACCTGAAACAAACTGATGGACGAATGGTTTACCAAATTGACAAGATGATGATCGACAGGTTCGACGGAATGATCGCCAGACCAATTGTTTAACAGTGATGCGCTAATGAACCGAAAGAGGCAGTTTAGATGGGATAAGTTACACAACTGACAGATGACAACTCACACAATAGACGGAAAAAAAGACCCAGATGATGGAAGAAAGTATACAGAGCCGACAGTAGAAAGATTACAAGTTCATGGAAGAAATGGCACCCTAAAGGCATATATTTAATTCTTTGAGGAGAACGTAGACTTTATTCAAATTATAATGTTAGGTCGATATTAAAAAATTATCTATTAGCATGGATAAAATGTGAGCAATACATATAAAAGTAAAGTTAATGTGACCCATGAAAACCCCTAAAACAGAACATAAAAAATCTTGTTAATTTTTTAATCCTTTTGACATTTTAAATCGAGCTTGATTTCTAAGGCCAAATTTGAACTACTTTCTATCGCCGGCTCAACCATAGAAGGTAGTTCAGATCAGTAACTAAAGGCTTGACCAACCTTTGGAAACTGATCAAAATTATTTTCTGAAAATTTATTTACTTTTTAATGAAGTGCTTTCCAATCTAACATAGCGTTTTAATTAATCAGTAGTCTACATAAGTAATTCATGCATACGCCCAAACCATAGCCTACAAGAATTATTATTAAGTTTTCAACTGATACTTCGTTGTTTGTTTTCCATTTTTATGCCTCGCTGAGGCTAATTTAATAAACCTGTTCCTGGGATGGGCAGAATTATGTTTTTTCTCGTTTTAGATCAACCCATGGAGATTTTATTTTGGTAGGAGGAAGACATCACAATGAAATGAAACATGTACTCGACATTTGATGGATGGTCAAGTTACATGATGAACAGAAGGCTCTGTTTAGGAAGGATGTACAACAAGGTTACTGAAACAGGCAGGTCGATCGAGAATACCCGAAACAAACTGATGGACGAATGGTTTACCAAATTGACAAGATGATGAGCGACAGGTTCGACGGAATGATCGCCAGACCAATTGTTCAACAGTGATGCGCTAATGAACCGAAAGAGGCAGTTTAGATGGGATAAGTTACACAACTGACAGATGACAACTCACACAATAGACGGAAAAAGACCCAGATGATGGAAGAAAGTATACAGAGCCGACAGTAGAAAGATTACAAGTTCATGGAAGAAATGGCACCCTAAAGGCATATATTTAATTCTTTCAGGAGAACGTAGACTTTATTCAACTTATAATGTTAGGTCGATATTACAAATTTATCTATTAGCATGGATAAAATGTGAGCAATACATATAAAAGTAAAGTTAATGTGACCCATGAAAACCCCTAAAACAGAACATAAAAAAAATAGTTAATTTTTAAATCCCTTTGCCATTTTAAATCGAGCTTGATTTCTTAGGCCAAAATTGAACTATTTTCTATCGTCTGCTCAACCATAGAAGGTAGTTCAGATCAGTAACTAAAGGCTTGACCAACCTTTGGAAACTGATCAAAATTATTTTCTGAAAATTTATTTACTTTTAAATGAAGTGCTTTCCAATCTAACATAGCGTTTTAATTAATCAGTAGTCTACATAAGTAATTCATGCATACGCCCAAACCATAGCCTACAAGAATTATTATTAAGTTTTCAACTGATACTTCGTTGTTTGTCTTCCATTTTTATGCCTCGCTGAGGCTAATTTAATAAACCTGTTCCTGGGATGGGCAGAATTATGTTTTTTCTCGTTTTAGATCAACCCATGGAGATTTTATTTTGGTAGAAGGAAGACATCACAATGAAATGAAACATGTACTCGACAGTTGATGGATGGTCAAGTTACATGATGAACAGAAGGCTCTGTTTAGGAAGGATGTACAACAAGGTTACTGAAACAGGCAGGTCGATCGAGAATACCTGAAACAAACTGATGGACGAATAGTTTACCAAATTGACAAGATGATGAGCGACAGGTTCGACGGAAGGATCGCCAGACCAATTGTTTAACAGTGATGCGCTAATGAACCGAAAGAGACAGTTTAGATGGGATAAGTTACACAACTGACAGATGACAACTCACACAATAGACGGAAAAAAAGACCCAGATGATGGAAGAAAGTATACAGAGCCGACAGTAGAAAGATTACAAGTTCATGGAAGAAATGGCACCCTAAAGGCATATATTTAATTCTTTCAGGAGAACGTAGACTTTTTTCAACTTATAATGTTAGGTTGATATTACAAAATTATCTATTAGCATGGATAAAATGTGAGCAATACATATAAAAGTAAAGTTAATGTGACCCATGAAAACCCCTAAAACAGAACATAAAAAAAATAGTTAATTTTTAAATCCCTTTGCCATTTTAAATCGAGCTTGATTTCTTAGGCCAAAATTGAACTACTTTCTATCGTCTGCTCAACCATAGAAGGTAGTTCAGATCAGTAACTAAAGGCCTGACTAACCTTTGGAAACTGGTCAAAATTATTTTCTGAAAATTTATCTACTTTTTAATCAAGTGCTTTCCAATCTAACATAGCGTTTTAATTAATCAGTAGTCTACATAAGTAATTCATGCATATGCCAAAACCATAGCCTACATGAATAATTATTCAGTTTTTAACTGATACTTCGTTGTTTGTTTTCTATTTTTATGCCTCTCTGAGGCTAATTTACTAAACCTGTTCCTGGGAAGGACAGAATTATGTTTTTTCTCGTTTTAGATCAACCAATGGAGATTATATTTTGGTAGAAGGAAGACATCCCAATGAAAGGAAACATGTACTCTACAGTTGATGGATGGTCAAGTTACATGATGAACGAAAGGCTTTGTTTAGGAAGGATGTACAACAAGGTTACTGAAACAGGCAGGTCGATCGAGAATACCTGAAACAAACTGATGGACGAATGGTTTACCAAATTGACAAGATGATGAGCGACAGGTTCGACGGAATGATCGCCAGACCAATTGTTTAACAGTGATGCGCTAATGAACCGAAAGAGGCAGTTTAGATGGGATAAGTTACACAACTGACAGATGACAACTCACACAATAGACGGAAAAAAAGACCCAGATGATGGAAGAAAGTATACAGAGCCGACAGTAGAAAGATTACAAGTTCATGGAAGAAATGGCACCCTAAAGGCATATATTTAATTCTTTGAGGAGAACGTAGACTTTATTCAAATTATAATGTTAGGTCGATATTAAAAAATTATCTATTAGCATGGATAAAATGTGAGCAATACATATAAAAGTAAAGTTAATGTGACCCATGAAAACCCCTAAAACAGAACATAAAAAATCTTGTTAATTTTTTAATCCTTTTGACATTTTAAATCGAGCTTGATTTCTAAGGCCAAATTTGAACTACTTTCTATCGCCGGCTCAACCATAGAAGGTAGTTCAGATCAGTAACTAAAGGCTTGACCAACCTTTGGAAACTGATCAAAATTATTTTCTGAAAATTTATTTACTTTTTAATGAAGTGCTTTCCAATCTAACATAGCGTTTTAATTAATCAGTAGTCTACATAAGTAATTCATGCATACGCCCAAACCATAGCCTACAAGAATTATTATTAAGTTTTCAACTGATACTTCGTTGTTTGTTTTCCATTTTTATGCCTCGCTGAGGCTAATTTAATAAACCTGTTCCTGGGATGGGCAGAATTATGTTTTTTCTCGTTTTAGATCAACCCATGGAGATTTTATTTTGGTAGGAGGAAGACATCACAATGAAATGAAACATGTACTCGACATTTGATGGATGGTCAAGTTACATGATGAACAGAAGGCTCTGTTTAGGAAGGATGTACAACAAGGTTACTGAAACAGGCAGGTCGATCGAGAATACCCGAAACAAACTGATGGACGAATGGTTTACCAAATTGACAAGATGATGAGCGACAGGTTCGACGGAATGATCGCCAGACCAATTGTTCAACAGTGATGCGCTAATGAACCGAAAGAGGCAGTTTAGATGGGATAAGTTACACAACTGACAGATGACAACTCACACAATAGACGGAAAAAAAGACCCAGATGATGGAAGAAAGTATACAGAGCCGACAGTAGAAAGATTACAAGTTCATGGAAGAAATGGCACCCTAAAGGCATATATTTAATTCTTTCAGGAGAACGTAGACTTTATTCAACTTATAATGTTAGGTCGATATTACAAATTTATCTATTAGCATGGATAAAATGTGAGCAATACATATAAAAGTAAAGTTAATGTGACCCATGAAAACCCCTAAAACAGAACATAAAAAAAATAGTTAATTTTTAAATCCCTTTGCCATTTTAAATCGAGCTTGATTTCTTAGGCCAAAATTGAACTATTTTCTATCGTCTGCTCAACCATAGAAGGTAGTTCAGATCAGTAACTAAAGGCTTGACCAACCTTTGGAAACTGATCAAAATTATTTTCTGAAAATTTATTTACTTTTAAATGAAGTGCTTTCCAATCTAACATAGCGTTTTAATTAATCAGTAGTCTACATAAGTAATTCATGCATACGCCCAAACCATAGCCTACAAGAATTATTATTAAGTTTTCAACTGATACTTCGTTGTTTGTCTTCCATTTTTATGCCTCGCTGAGGCTAATTTAATAAACCTGTTCCTGGGATGGGCAGAATTATGTTTTTTCTCGTTTTAGATCAACCCATGGAGATTTTATTTTGGTAGAAGGAAGACATCACAATGAAATGAAACATGTACTCGACAGTTGATGGATGGTCAAGTTACATGATGAACAGAAGGCTCTGTTTAGGAAGGATGTACAACAAGGTTACTGAAACAGGCAGGTCGATCGAGAATACCTGAAACAAACTGATGGACGAATGGTTTACCAAATTGACAAGATGATGAGCGACAGGTTCGACGGAATGATCGCCAGACCAATTGTTTAACAGTGATGCGCTAATGAACCCAAAGAGGCAGTTTAGATGGGATAAGTTACACAACTGACAGATGACAACTCACACAATAGACGGAAAAAAAGACCCAGATGATGGAAGAAAGTATACAGAGCCGACAGTAGAAAGATTACAAGTTCATGGAAGAAATGGCACCCTAAAGGCATATATTTTATTCTTAGAGGACAACTTAGACTTTATTCAACTTATAATGTTAGGACGATATTACAAAATTATCTATTAGCATGGATAAAATGTGAGCAATACATATAAAAGTAAAGTTAATGTGACCCATGAATACGCCTAAACCAGAACATAAAAAATCTTGTTAATATTTTAATCCTTTTGACATTTTAAATCGAGCTTGATTTCTTAGGCCAAATTTGAACTACTTTCTATCGCCGGCTCAACCATAGAAGGTAGTTCAGATCAGTAACTAAAGGCTTGACCAACCTTTGGAAACTGATCAAAATTATTTTCTGAAAATTTATTTACTTTTTAATGAAGTGCTTTCCAATCTAGCATAGCGTTTTAATTAATCAGTAGTCTACATAAGTAATTCATGCATACGCCCAAACCATAGCCTACAAGAATTATTATTAAGTTTTCAACTGATACTTCGTTGTTTGTTTTCCATTTTTATGCCTCGCTGAGGCTAATTTAATAAACCTGTTCCTGGGATGGGCAGAATTATGTTTTTTCTTGTTTTAGATCAACCCATGGAGATTTTATTTTGGTAGAAGGAAGACATCACAATGAAATGAAACATGTACTCTACAGTTGATGGATGGTCAAGTTACATGATGAACAGAAGGCTCTGTTTAGGAAGGATGTACAACAAGGTTACTGAAACAGGCAGGTCGATCGAGAATACCTGAAACAAACTGATGGACGAATGGTTTACCAAATTGACAAGATGATGATCGACAGGTTCGACGGAATGATCGCCAGACCAATTGTTTAACAGTGATGCGCTAATGAACCGAAAGAGGCAGTTTAGATGGGATAAGTTACACAACTGACAGATGACAACTCGCACAATAGACGGAAAAAAGACCCAGATGATGGAAGAAAGTATACAGAGCCGACAGTAGAAAGATTACAAGTTCATGGAAGAAATGGCACCCTAAAGGCTTATATTTAATTCTTTAAGGAGAACGTAGACTTTTTTCAACTTATAATGTTAGGCCGATATTACAAAGTTATCTATTAGCATGGATAAAATGTGAGCAATACATATAAAAGTAAAGTTTATGTGACCCATGAAAACCCCTAAAACAGAACATAAAAAAATAGTTAATTTTTAAATCCCTTTGCCATTTTAAATCGAGCTTGATTTCTTAGGCCAAAATTGAACTACTTTCTATCCTCTGCTCAACCATAGAAGGTAGTTCAGATCAGTAACTAAAGGCCTGACTAACCTTTGGAAACTGGTCAAAATTATTTTCTGAAAATTTATCTACTTTTTAATCAAGTGCTTTCCAATCTAACATAGTGTTTTAATTAATCAGTAGTCTACATAAGTAATTCATGCATATGCCAAAACCATAGCCTACATGAATAATTATTCAGTTTTTAACTGATACTTCGTTTGTTTTCTATTTTTATGCCTCTCTGAGGCCAATTTACTAAACCTGTTCCTGGGAAGGACAGAATTATGTTTTTTCTCGTTTTAGATCAACCAATGGAGATTATATTTTGGTAGAAGGAAGACATCACAATGAAATAAAACATGTACTCTACAGTTAATGGATGGTCAAGTTACATGATGAACAGAAGGCTCTGTTTAGGAAGGATGTACAACAAGGTTACTGAAACAGGCAGGTCGATCGAGAATACCCGAAACAAACTGATGGACGAATGGTTTACCAAATTGACAAGATGATGAGCGACAGGTTCGACAGAAGGATCGCCAGACCAATTGTTCAACAGTGATGCGCTAATGAACCGAAAGAGGCAGTTTAGATGGGATAAGTTACACAACTGACAGATGACAACTCACACAATAGACGGAAAAAAAGACCCAGATGATGGAAGAAAGTATACAGAGCCGACAGTAGAAAGATTACAAGTTCATGGAAGAAATGGCACCCTAAAGGCATATATTTAATTCTTTGAGGAGAACGTAGACTTTTTTCAACTTATAATGTTAGGTCGATATTACAAAATTATCTATTAGCATGGATAAAATGTGAGCAATACATATAAAAGTAAAGTTAATGTGACCCATGAAAACCCCTAAAACAGAACATAAAAAAAATAGTTAATTTTTAAATCCCTTTGCCATTTTAAATCGAGCTTGATTTCTTAGGCCAAAATTGAACTACTTTCTATCGTCTGCTCAACCATAGAAGTTAGTTCAGATCAGTAACTAAAGGCTTGACCAACCTTTGGAAACTGATCAAAATTATTTTCTGAAAATTTATTTACTTTTAAATGAAGTGCTTTCCAATCTAACATAGCGTTTTAATTAATCAGTAGTCTACATAAGTAATTCATGCATATGCCAAAACCATAGCCTACATGAATAATTATTCAGTTTTTAACTGATACTTCGTTGTTTGTTTTCTATTTTTATGCCTCTCTGAGGCTAATTTACTAAACCTGTTCCTGGGAAGGACAGAATTATGTTTTTTCTCGTTTTAGATAAACCAATGGAGATTATATTCTGGTAGAAGGAAGACATCACAATGAAATTAAACATGTACTCTACAGTTGATGGATGGTCAAGTTACATGATGAACAGAAGGCTCTGTTTAGGAAGGATGTACAACAAGGTTACTGAAACAGGCAGGTCGATCGAGAATACCCGAAACAAACTGATGGACGAATGGTTTACCAAATTGACAAGATGATGAGCGACAGGTTCGACGGAATGATCGCCAGACCAATTGTTCAACAGTGATGCGCTAATGAACCGAAAGAGGCAGTTTAGATGGGATAAGTTACACAACTGACAGATGACAACTCACACAATAGACGGAAAAAAAGACCCAGATGATGGAAGAAAGTATACAGAGCCGACAGTAGAAAGATTACAAGTTCATGGAAGAAATGGCACCCTAAAGGCATATATTTAATTCTTTGAGGAGAACGTAGACTTTATTCAAATTATAATGTTAGGTCGATATTAAAAAATTATCTATTAGCATGGATAAAATGTGAGCAATACATATAAAAGTAAAGTTAATGTGACCCATGAAAACCCCTAAAACAGAACATAAAAAATCTTGTTAATTTTTTAATCCTTTTGACATTTTAAATCGAGCTTGATTTCTTAGGCCAAATTTGAACTACTTTCTATCGCCAGCTCAACCATAGAAGGTAGTTCAGATCAGTAACTAAAGGCTTGACCAACCTTTGGAAACTGATCAAAATTATTTTCTGAAAATTTATTTACTTTTTAATGAAGTGCTTTCCAATCTAACATAGCGTTTTAATTAATCAGTAGTCTACATAAGTAATTCATGCATACGCCCAAACCATAGCCTACAAGAATTATTATTAAGTTTTCAACTGATACTTCGTTGTTTGTTTTCCATTTTTATGCCTCGCTGAGGCTAATTTAATAAACCTGTTCCTGGGATGGGCAGAATTATGTTTTTTCTCGTTTTAGATCAACCCATGGAGATTTTATTTTGGTAGGAGGAAGACATCACAATGAAATGAAACATGTACTCGACATTTGATGGATGGTCAAGTTACATGATGAACAGAAGGCTCTGTTTAGGAAGGATGTACAACAAGGTTACTGAAACAGGCAGGTCGATCGAGAATACCCGAAACAAACTGATGGACGAATGGTTTACCAAATTGACAAGATGATGAGCGACAGGTTCGACGGAATGATCGCCAGACCAATTGTTCAACAGTGATGCGCTAATGAACCGAAAGAGGCAGTTTAGATGGGATAAGTTACATAACTGACAGATGACAACTCACACAATAGACGGAAAAAAAGACCCAGATGATGGAAGAAAGTATACAGAGCCGACAGTAGAAAGATTACAAGTTCATGGAAGAAATGGCACCCTAAAGGCATATATTTAATTCTTTCAGGAGAACGTAGACTTTATTCAACTTATAATGTTAGGTCGATATTACAAATTTATCTATTAGCATGGATAAAATGTGAGCAATACATATAAAAGTAAAGTTAATGTGACCCATGAAAACCCCTAAAACAGAACATAAAAAAATAGTTAATTTTTAAATCCCTTTGCCATTTTAAATCGAGCTTGATTTCTTAGGCCAAAATTGAACTATTTTCTATCGTCTGCTCAACCATAGAAGGTAGTTCAGATCAGTAACTAAAGGCTTGACCAACCTTTGGAAACTGATCAAAATTATTTTCTGAAAATTTATTTACTTTTAAATGAAGTGCTTTCCAATCTAACATAGCGTTTTAATTAATCAGTAGTCTACATAAGTAATTCATGCATACGCCCAAACCATAGCCTACAAGAATTATTATTAAGTTTTCAACTGATACTTCGTTGTTTGTCTTCCATTTTTATGCCTCGCTGAGGCTAATTTAATAAACCTGTTCCTGGGATGGGCAGAATTATGTTTTTTCTCGTTTTAGATCAACCCATGGAGATTTTATTTTGGTAGAAGGAAGACATCACAATGAAATGAAACATGTACTCGACAGTTGATGGATGGTCAAGTTACATGATGAACAGAAGGCTCTGTTTAGGAAGGATGTACAACAAGGTTACTGAAACAGGCAGGTCGATCGAGAATACCTGAAACAAACTGATGGACGAATGGTTTACCAAATTGACAAGATGATGAGCGACAGGTTCGACGGAAGGATCGCCAGACCAATTGTTTAACAGTGATGCGCTAATGAACCGAAAGAGACAGTTTAGATGGGATAAGTTACACAACTGACAGATGACAACTCACACAATAGACGGAAAAAAAGACCCAGATGATGGAAGAAAGTATACAGAGCCGACAGTAGAAAGATTACAAGTTCATGGAAGAAATGGCACCCTAAAGGCATATATTTAATTCTTTGAGGAGAACGTAGACTTTTTTCAACTTATAATGTTAGGTTGATATTACAAAATTATCTATTAGCATGGATAAAATGTGAGCAATACATATAAAAGTAAAGTTAATGTGACCCATGAAAACCCCTAAAACAGAACATAAAAAAAAATAGTTAATTTTTAAATCCCTTTGCCATTTTAAATCGAGCTTGATTTCTTAGGCCAAAATTGAACTACTTTCTATCGTCTGCTCAACCATAGAAGGTAGTTCAGATCAGTAACTAAAGGCCTGACTAACCTTTGGAAACTGGTCAAAATTATTTTCTGAAAATTTATCTACTTTTTAATCAAGTGCTTTCCAATCTAACATAGCGTTTTAATTAATCAGTAGTCTACATAAGTAATTCATGCATATGCCAAAACCATAGCCTACATGAATAATTATTCAGTTTTTAACTGATACTTCGTTGTTTGTTTTCTATTTTTATGCCTCTCTGAGGCTAATTTACTAAACCTGTTCCTGGGAAGGACAGAATTATGTTTTTTCTCGTTTTAGATCAACCAATGGAGATTATATTTTGGTAGAAGGAAGACATCCCAATGAAAGGAAACATGTACTCTACAGTTGATGGATGATCAAGTTACATGATGAACGAAAGGCTTTGTTTAGGAAGGATGTACAACAAGGTTACTGAAACAGGCAGGTCGATCGAGAATACCCGAAACAAACTGATGGACGAATGGTTTACCAAATTGACAAGATGATGAGCGACAGGTTCGACGGAATGATCGCCAGACCAATTGTTTAACAGTGATGCGCTAATGAACCCAAAGAGGCAGTTTAGATGGGATAAGAAAGTATACAGAGCCGACAGTAGAAAGATTACAAGTTCATGGAAGAAATGGCACCCTAAAGGCATATATTTTATTCTTAGAGGACAACTTAGACTTTATTCAACTTATAATGTTAGGACGATATTACAAAATTATCTATTAGCATGGATAAAATGTGAGCAATACATATAAAAGTAAAGTTAATGTGACCCATGAATACGCCTAAACCAGAACATAAAAAATCTTGTTAATTTTTTAATCCTTTTGACATTTTAAATCGAGCTTGATTTCTTAGGCCAAATTTGAACTACTTTCTATCGCCGGCTCAACCATAGAAGGTAGTTCAGATCAGTAACTAAAGGCTTGACCAACCTTTGGAAACTGATCAAAATTATTTTCTGAAAATTTATTTACTTTTTAATGAAGTGCTTTCCAATCTAACATAGCGTTTTAATTAATCAGTAGTCTACATAAGTAATTCATGCATACGCCCAAACCATAGCCTACAAGAATTATTATTAAGTTTTCAACTGATACTTCGTTGTTTGTTTTCCATTTTTATGCCTCGCTGAGGCTAATTTAATAAACCTGTTCCTGGGATGGGCAGAATTATGTTTTTTCTTGTTTTAGATCAACCCATGGAGATTTTATTTTGGTAGAAGGAAGACATCACAATGAAATGAAACATGTACTCTACAGTTGATGGATGGTCAAGTTACATGATGAACAGAAGGCTCTGTTTAGGAAGGATGTACAACAAGGTTACTGAAACAGGCAGGTCGATCGAGAATACCTGAAACAAACTGATGGACGAATGGTTTACCAAATTGACAAGATGATGATCGACAGGTTCGACGGAATGATCGCCAGACCAATTGTTTAACAGTGATGCGCTAATAAACCGAAAGAGGCAGTTTAGATGGGATAAGTTACACAACTGACAGATGACAACTCACACAATAGACGGAAAAAAAGACCCAGATGATGGAAGAAAGTATACAGAGCCGACAGTAGAAAGATTACAAGTTCATGGAAGAAATGGCACCCTAAAGGCTTATATTTAATTCTTTGAGGAGAACGTAGACTTTTTTCAACTTATAATGTTAGGCCGATATTACAAAGTTATCTATTAGCATGGATAAAATGTGAGCAATACATATAAAAGTAAAGTTTATGTGACCCATGAAAACCCCTAAAACAGAACATAAAAAAATAGTTAATTTTTAAATCCCTTTGCCATTTTAAATCGAGCTTGATTTCTTAGGCCAAAATTGAACTACTTTCTATCGTCTGCTCAACCATAGAAGGTAGTTCAGATCAGTAACTAAAGGCCTGACTAACCTTTGGAAACTGGTCAAAATTATTTTCTGAAAATTTATCTACTTTTTAATCAAGTGCTTTCCAATCTAACATAGCGTTTTAATTAATCAGTAATCTACATAAGTAATTCATGCATATGCCAAAACCATAGCCTACATGAATAGTTATTCAGTTTTTAACTGATACTTCGTTTGTTTTCTATTTTTATGCCTCTCTGAGGCTAATTTACTAAACCTGTTCCTGGGAAGGACAGAATTATGTTTTTTCTCGTTTTAGATCAACCAATGGAGATTATATTTTGGTAGAAGGAAGACATCACAATGAAATAAAACATGTACTCTACAGTTAATGGATGGTCAAGTTACATGATGAACAGAAGGCTCTGTTTAGGAAGGATGTACAACAAGGTTACTGAAACAGGCAGGTCGATCGAGAATACCCGAAACAAACTGATGGACGAATGGTTTACCAAATTGACAAGATGATGAGCGACAGGTTCGACGGAATGATCGCCAGACCAATTGTTCAACAGTGATGCGCTAATGAACCGAAAGAGGCAGTTTAGATGGGATAAGTTACACAACTGACAGATGACAACTCACACAATAGACGGAAAAAAAGACCCAGATGATGGAAGAAAGTATACAGAGCCGACAGTAGAAAGATTACAAGTTCATGGAAGAAATGGCACCCTAAAGGCATATATTTAATTCTTTGAGGAGAACGTAGACTTTTTTCAACTTATAATGTTAGGTCGATATTACAAAATTATCTATTAGCATGGATAAAATGTGAGCAATACATATAAAAGTAAAGTTAATGTGACCCATGAAAACCCCTAAAACAGAACATAAAAAAAAATAGTTAATTTTTAAATCCCTTTGCCATTTTAAATCGAGCTTGATTTCTTAGGCCAAAATTGAACTACTTTCTATCGTCTGCTCAACCATAGAAGGTAGTTCAGATCAGTAACTAAAGGCCTGACTAACCTTTGGAAACTGGTCAAAATTATTTTCTGAAAATTTATCTACTTTTTAATCAAGTGCTTTCCAATCTAACATAGCGTTTTAATTAATCAGTAGTCTACATAAGTAATTCATGCATATGCCAAAACCATAGCCTACATGAATAATTATTCAGTTTTTAACTGATACTTCGTTGTTTGTTTTCTATTTTTATGCCTCTCTGAGGCTAATTTACTAAACCTGTTCCTGGGAAGGACAGAATTATGTTTTTTCTCGTTTTAGATCAACCAATGGAGATTATATTTTGGTAGAAGGAAGACATCCCAATGAAAGGAAACATGTACTCTACAGTTGATGGATGGTCAAGTTACATGATGAACGAAAGGCTTTGTTTAGGAAGGATGTACAACAAGGTTACTGAAACAGGCAGGTCGATCGAGAATACCTGAAACAAACTGATGGACGAATGGTTTACCAAATTGACAAGATGATGAGCGACAGGTTCGACGGAATGATCGCCAGACCAATTGTTTAACAGTGATGCGCTAATGAACCGAAAGAGGCAGTTTAGATGGGATAAGTTACACAACTGACAGATGACAACTCACACAATAGACGGAAAAAAAGACCCAGATGATGGAAGAAAGTATACAGAGCCGACAGTAGAAAGATTACAAGTTCATGGAAGAAATGGCACCCTAAAGGCATATATTTAATTCTTTGAGGAGAACGTAGACTTTATTCAAATTATAATGTTAGGTCGATATTAAAAAATTATCTATTAGCATGGATAAAATGTGAGCAATACATATAAAAGTAAAGTTAATGTGACCCATGAAAACCCCTAAAACAGAACATAAAAAATCTTGTTAATTTTTTAATCCTTTTGACATTTTAAATCGAGCTTGATTTCTAAGGCCAAATTTGAACTACTTTCTATCGCCGGCTCAACCATAGAAGGTAGTTCAGATCAGTAACTAAAGGCTTGACCAACCTTTGGAAACTGATCAAAATTATTTTCTGAAAATTTATTTACTTTTTAATGAAGTGCTTTCCAATCTAACATAGCGTTTTAATTAATCAGTAGTCTACATAAGTAATTCATGCATACGCCCAAACCATAGCCTACAAGAATTATTATTAAGTTTTCAACTGATACTTCGTTGTTTGTTTTCCATTTTTATGCCTCGCTGAGGCTAATTTAATAAACCTGTTCCTGGGATGGGCAGAATTATGTTTTTTCTCGTTTTAGATCAACCCATGGAGATTTTATTTTGGTAGGAGGAAGACATCACAATGAAATGAAACATGTACTCGACATTTGATGGATGGTCAAGTTACATGATGAACAGAAGGCTCTGTTTAGGAAGGATGTACAACAAGGTTACTGAAACAGGCAGGTCGATCGAGAATACCCGAAACAAACTGATGGACGAATGGTTTACCAAATTGACAAGATGATGAGCGACAGGTTCGACGGAATGATCGCCAGACCAATTGTTCAACAGTGATGCGCTAATGAACCGAAAGAGGCAGTTTAGATGGGATAAGTTACACAACTGACAGATGACAACTCACACAATAGACGGAAAAAAAGACCCAGATGATGGAAGAAAGTATACAGAGCCGACAGTAGAAAGATTACAAGTTCATGGAAGAAATGGCACCCTAAAGGCATATATTTAATTCTTTCAGGAGAACGTAGACTTTATTCAACTTATAATGTTAGGTCGATATTACAAATTTATCTATTAGCATGGATAAAATGTGAGCAATACATATAAAAGTAAAGTTAATGTGACCCATGAAAACCCCTAAAACAGAACATAAAAAAAATAGTTAATTTTTAAATCCCTTTGCCATTTTAAATCGAGCTTGATTTCTTAGGCCAAAATTGAACTATTTTCTATCGTCTGCTCAACCATAGAAGGTAGTTCAGATCAGTAACTAAAGGCTTGACCAACCTTTGAAAACTGATCAAAATTATTTTCTGAAAATTTATTTACTTTTAAATGAAGTGCTTTCCAATCTAACATAGCGTTTTAATTAATCAGTAGTCTACATAAGTAATTCATGCATACGCCCAAACCATAGCCTACAAGAATTATTATTAAGTTTTCAACTGATACTTCGTTGTTTGTCTTCCATTTTTATGCCTCGCTGAGGCTAATTTAATAAACCTGTTCCTGGGATGGGCAGAATTATGTTTTTTCTCGTTTTAGATCAACCCATGGAGATTTTATTTTGGTAGAAGGAAGACATCACAATGAAATGAAGCATGTACTCGACAGTTGATGGATGGTCAAGTTACATGATGAACAGAAGGCTCTGTTTAGGAAGGATGTACAACAAGGTTACTGAAACAGGCAGGTCGATCGAGAATACCTGAAACAAACTGATGGACGAATGGTTTACCAAATTGACAAGATGATGAGCGACAGGTTCGACGGAAGGATCGCCAGACCAATTGTTTAACAGTGATGCGCTAATGAACCGAAAGAGACAGTTTAGATGGGATAAGTTACACAACTGACAGATGACAACTCACACAATAGACGGAAAAAAAGACCCAGATGATGGAAGAAAGTATACAGAGCCGACAGTAGAAAGATTACAAGTTCATGGAAGAAATGGCACCCTAAAGGCATATATTTAATTCTTTCAGGAGAACGTAGACTTTATTCAACTTATAATGTTAGGTCGATATTACAAATTTATCTATTAGCATGGATAAAATGTGAGCAATACATATAAAAGTAAAGTTAATGTGACCCATGAAAACCCCTAAAACAGAACATAAAAAAAATAGTTAATTTTTAAATCCCTTTGCCATTTTAAATCGAGCTTGATTTCTTAGGCCAAAATTGAACTACTTTCTATCGTCTGCTCAACCATAGAAGTTAGTTCAGATCAGTAACTAAAGGCTTGACCAACCTTTGGAAACTGATCAAAATTATTTTCTGAAAATTTATTTACTTTTAAATGAAGTGCTTTCCAATCTAACATAGCGTTTTAATTAATCAGTAGTCTACATAAGTAATTCATGCATATGCCAAAACCATAGCCTACATGAATAATTATTCAGTTTTTAACTGATACTTCGTTGTTTGTTTTCTATTTTTATGCCTCTCTGAGGCTAATTTACTAAACCTGTTCCTGGGAAGGACAGAATTATGTTTTTTCTCGTTTTAGATAAACCAATGGAGATTATATTCTGGTAGAAGGAAGACATCACAATGAAATTAAACATGTACTCTACAGTTGATGGATGGTCAAGTTACATGATGAACAGAAGGCTCTGTTTAGGAAGGATGTACAACAAGGTTACTGAAACAGGCAGGTCGATCGAGAATACCCGAAACAAACTGATGGACGAATGGTTTACCAAATTGACAAGATGATGAGCGACAGGTTCGACGGAATGATCGCCAGACCAATTGTTCAACAGTGATGCGCTAATGAACCGAAAGAGGCAGTTTAGATGGGATAAGTTACACAACTGACAGATGACAACTCACACAATAGACGGAAAAAAAGACCCAGATGATGGAAGAAAGTATACAGAGCCGACAGTAGAAAGATTACAAGTTCATGGAAGAAATGGCACCCTAAAGGCATATATTTAATTCTTTGAGGAGAACGTAGACTTTATTCAAATTATAATGTTAGGTCGATATTAAAAAATTATCTATTAGCATGGATAAAATGTGAGCAATACATATAAAAGTAAAGTTAATGTGACCCATGAAAACCCCTAAAACAGAACATAAAAAATCTTGTTAATTTTTTAATCCTTTTGACATTTTAAATCGAGCTTGATTTCTTAGGCCAAAATTGAACTACTTTCTATCGTCTGCTCAACCATAGAAGGTAGTTCAGATCAGTAACTAAAGGCTTGACCAACCTTTGGAAACTGATCAAAATTATTTTCTGAAAATTTATTTACTTTTTAATGAAGTGCTTTCCAATCTAACATAGCGTTTTAATTAATCAGTAGTCTACATAAGTAATTCATGCATACGCCCAAACCATAGCCTACAAGAATTATTATTAAGTTTTCAACTGATACTTCGTTGTTTGTTTTCCATTTTTATGCCTCGCTGAGGCTAATTTAATAAACCTGTTCCTGGGATGGGCAGAATTATGTTTTTTCTCGTTTTAGATCAACCCATGGAGATTTTATTTTGGTAGAAGGAAGACATCACAATGAAATGAAACATGTACTCGACAGTTGATGGATGGTCAAGTTACATGATGAACAGAAGGCTCTGTTTAGGAAGGATGTACAACAAGGTTACTGAAACAGGCAGGTCGATCGAGAATACCCGAAACAAACTGATGGACGAATGGTTTACCAAATTGACAGGATGATGAGCGACAGGTTCGACGGAATGATCGCCAGACCAATTGTTCAACAGTGATGCGCTAATGAACCGAAAGAGGCAGTTTAGATGGGATAAGTTACACAACTGACAGATGACAACTCACACAATAGACGGAAAAAAAGACCCAGATGATGGAAGAAAGTATACAGAGCCGACAGTAGAAAGATTACAAGTTCATGGAAGAAATGGCACCCTAAAGGCATATATTTAATTCTTTCAGGAGAACGTAGACTTTATTCAACTTATAATGTTAGGTCGATATTAAAAAATTATCTATTAGCATGGATAAAATGTGAGCAATACATATAAAAGTAAAGTTAATGTGACCCATGAAAACCCCTAAAACAGAACATAAAAAAAATAGTTAATTTTTAAATCCCTTTGCCATTTTAAATCGAGCTTGATTTCTTAGGCCAAACTTGAACTACTTTCTATCGTCTGCTCAAGCATAGAAGGTAGTTCAGATCAGTAACTAAAGGCCTGACTAACCTTTGGAAACTGGTCAAAGTTATTTTCTGAAAATTTATCTACTTTTTAATCAAGTGCTTTCCAATCTAACATAGTGTTTTAATTAATCAGTAGTCTACATAAGTAATTCATGCATATGCCAAAACCATAGCCTACATGAATAATTATTCAGTTTTTAACTGATACTTCGTTGTTTGTTTTCTATTTTTATGCCTCTCTGAGGCTAATTTACTAAACCTGTTCCTGGGAAGGACAGAATTATGTTTTTTCTCGTTTTAGATAAACCAATGGAGATTATATTTTGGTAGAAGGAAGACATCACAATGAAATTAAACATGTACTCTACAGTTGATGGATGGTCAAGTTACATGATGAACAGAAGGCTCTGTTTAGGAAGGATGTACAACAAGGTTACTGAAACAGGCAGGTCGATCGAGAATACCCGAAACAAACTGATGGACGAATGGTTTACCAAATTGACAAGATGATGAGCGACAGGTTCGACGGAATGATCGCCAGACCAATTGTTCAACAGTGATGCGCTAATGAACCGAAAGAGGCAGTTTAGATGGGATAAGTTACACAACTGACAGATGACAACTCACACAAAAGACGGAAAAAAAGACCCAGATGATGGAAGAAAGTATACAGAGCCGACAGTAGAAAGATTACAAGTTCATGGAAGAAATGGCACCCTAAAGGCATATATTTAATTCTTTGAGGAGAACGTAGACTTTATTCAAATTATAATGTTAGGTCGATATTAAAAAATTATCTATTAGCATGGATAAAATGTGAGCAATACATATAAAAGTAAAGTTAATGTGACCCATGAAAACCCCTAAAACAGAACATAAAAAATCTTGTTAATTTTTTAATCCTTTTGACATTTTAAATCGAGCTTGATTTCTTAGGCCAAATTTGAACTACTTTCTATCGCCGGCTCAACCATAGAAGGTAGTTCAGATCAGTAACTAAAGGCTTGACCAACCTTTGGAAACTGATCAAAATTATTTTCTGAAAATTTATTTACTTTTTAATGAAGTGCTTTCCAATCTAACATAGCGTTTTAATTAATCAGTAGTCTACATAAGTAATTCATGCATACGCCCAAACCATAGCCTACAAGAATTATTATTAAGTTTTCAACTGATACTTCGTTGTTTGTTTTCCATTTTTATGCCTCGCTGAGGCTAATTTAATAAACCTGTTCCTGGGATGGGCAGAATTATGTTTTTTCTCGTTTTAGATCAACCCATGGAGATTTTATTTTGGTAGAAGGAAGACATCACAATGAAATGAAACATGTACTCGACAGTTGATGGATGGTCAAGTTACATGATGAACAGAAGGCTCTGTTTAGGAAGGATGTACAACAAGGTTACTGAAACAGGCAGGTCGATCGAGAATACCCGAAACAAACTGATGGACGAATGGTTTACCAAATTGACAAGATGATGAGCGACAGGTTCGACGGAATGATCGCCAGACCAATTGTTCAACAGTGATGCGCTAATGAACCGAAAGAGGCAGTTTAGATGGGATAAGTTACACAACTGACAGATGACAACTCACACAATAGACGGAAAAAAAGACCCAGATGATGGAAGAAAGTATACAGAGCCGACAGTAGAAAGATTACAAGTTCATGGAAGAAATGGCACCCTAAAGGCTTATATTTAATTCTTTGACGAGAACGTAGACTTTTTTTTTAACTTATAATGTTAGGCCGATATTACAAAATTATATATTAGCATGGATAAAATGTGAGCAATACATATAAAAGTAAAGTTAATGTGACCCATGAAAACCCCTAAAACAGAACATAAAAAAATAGTTAATTTTTAAATCCCTTTGCCATTTTAAATCGAGCTTGATTTCTTAGGCCAAAATTGAACTACATGTACTTTCTATCGTCTGCTCAACCATAGAAGGTAGTTCAGATCAGTAACTAAAGGCCTGACTAACCTTTGGAAACTGGTCAAAATTATTTTCTGAAAATTTATCTACTTTTTAATCAAGTGCTTTCCAATCTAACATAGCGTTTTAATTAATCAGTAGTCTACATAAGTAATTCATGCATACACCAAAACCATAGCCTACAAGAATTATTATTAAGTTTTCAACTGATACTTCGTTGTTTGTTTTCCATTTTTATGCCTCGCTGAAGCTAATTTAATAAACCTGATGTTCCTGGGATGGGCAGAATTATGTTTTTTTCTCGTTTTAGATCAACCCATGGAGATTATATTTTGGTAGAAGGAAGACATCACAATGAAATAAAACATGTACTCTACAGTTGATGGATGGTCAAGTTACATGATGAACAGAAGGCTCTGTTCAGGAAGGATGTACAACAAGTTACTGAAACAGGCAGGTCGATCGAGAATACCCGAAACAAACTGATGGACGGATGGTTTACCAAATTGACAAGATGATGAGCGACAGGTTCGACGGAATGATCGCCAGACCAATTGTTTAACAGTGATGCGCTAATGAACCGAAAGAGACAGTTTAGATGGGATAAGTTACACAACTGACAGATGACAACTCACACAATAGACGGAAAAAAAGACCCAGATGATGGAAGAAAGTATACAGAGCCGACAGTAGAAAGATTACAAGTTCATGGAAGAAATGGCACCCTAAAGGCATATATTTAATTCTTTGAGGAGAACGTAGACTTTTTTCAACTTATAATGTTAGGTCGATATTACAAAATTATCTATTAGCATGGATAAAATGTGAGCAATACATATAAAAGTAAAGTTAATGTGACCCATGAAAACCCCTAAAACAGAACATAACAAAAATAGTTAATTTTTAAATCCCTTTGCCATTTTAAATCGAGCTTGATTTCTTAGGCCAAAATTGAACTACTTTCTATCGTCTGCTCAACCATAGAAGGTAGTTCAGATCAGTAACTAAAGGCCTGACTAACCTTTGGAAACTGGTCAAAATTATTTTCTGAAAATTTATCTACTTTTTAATCAAGTGCTTTCCAATCTAACATAGCGTTTTAATTAATCAGTAGTCTACATAAGTAATTCATGCATACACCCAAACCATAGCCTACAAGAATTATTATTAAGTTTTCAACTGATACTTCGTTGTTTGTTTTCCATTTTTATGCCTCGCTGAAGCTAATTTAATAAACCTGATGTTCCTGGGATGGGCAGAATTATGTTTTTTTCTCGTTTTAGATCAACCCATGGAGATTATATTTTGGTAGAAGGAAGACATCACAATGAAATAAAACATGTACTCTACAGTTGATGGATGGTCAAGTTACATGATGAACAGAAGGCTCTGTTCAGGAAGGATGTACAACAAGTTACTGAAACAGGCAGGTCGATCGAGAATACCCGAAACAAACTGATGGACGGATGGTTTACCAAATTGACAAGATGATGAGCGACAGGTTCGACGGAATGATCGCCAGACCAATTGTTTAACAGTGGTGCGCTAATGAACCGAAAGAGACAGTTTAGATGGGATAAGTTACACAACTGACAGATGACAACTCACACAATAGACGGAAAAAAAGACCCAGATGATGGAAGAAAGTATACAGAGCGGACAGTAGAAAGATTACAAGTTCATAGAAGAAATGGCACCCTAAAGGCATATATTTAATTCTTTGAGGAGAACGTAGACTTTTTTCAACTTATAATGTTAGGTCGATATTACAAAATTATCTATTAGCATGGATAAAATGTGAGCAATACATATAAAAGTAAAGTTAATGTGACCCATGAAAACCCCTAAAACAGAACATAACAAAAATAGTTAATTTTTAAATCCCTTTGCCATTTTAAATCGAGCTTGATTTCTTAGGCCAAAATTGAACTACTTTCTATCGTCTGCTCAACCATAGAAGGTAGTTCAGATCAGTAACTAAAGGCCTGACTAACCTTTGGAAACTGGTCAAAATTATTTTCTGAAAATTTATCTACTTTTTAATCAAGTGCTTTCCAATCTAACATAGTGTTTTAATTAATCAGTAGTCTACATAAGTAATTCATGCATATGCCAAAACCATAGCCTACATGAATAATTATTCAGTTTTTAACTGATACTTCGTTGTTTGTTTTCTATTTTTATGCCTCTCTGAGGCTAATTTACTAAACCTGTTCCTGGGAAGGACAGAATTATGTTTTTTCTCGTTTTAGATCAACCAATGGAGATTATATTTTGGTAGAAGGAAGACATCACAATGAAATAAAACATGTACTCTACAGTTGATGGATGGTCAAGTTACATGATGAACAGAAGGCTCTGTTCAGGAAGGATGTACAACAAGTTACTGAAACAGGCAGGTCGATCGAGAATACCCGAAACAAACTGATGGACGGATGGTTTACCAAATTGACAAGATGATGAGCGACAGGTTCGACGGAATGATCGCCAGACCAATTGTTCAACAGTGATGCGCTAATGAACCGAAAGAGGCAGTTTAGATGGGATAAGTTACACAACTGACAGATGACAACTCACACAATAGACGGAAAAAAAGACCCAGATGATGGAAGAAAGTATACAGAGCGGACAGTAGAAAGATTACAAGTTCATGGAAGAAATGGCACCCTAAAGGCATATATTTAATTCTTTGAGGAGAACGTAGACTTTTTTCAACTTATAATGTTAGGTCGATATTACAAAATTATCTATTAGCATGGATAAAATGTGAGCAATACATATAAAAGTAAAGTTAATGTGACCCATGAAAACCCCTAAAACAGAACATAAAAAAAATAGTTAATTTTTAAATCCCTTTGCCATTTTAAATCGAGCTTGATTTCTTAGGCCAAAATTGAACTACTTTCTATCGTCTGCTCAACCATAGAAGGTAGTTCAGATCAGTAACTAAAGGCTTGACCAACCTTTGGAAACTGATCAAAATTATTTTCTGAAAATTTATTTACTTTTTAATGAAGTGCTTTCCAATCTAACATAGCGTTTTAATTAATCAGTAGTCTACATAAGTAATTCATGCATACGCCCAAACCATAGCCTACAAGAATTATTATTAAGTTTTCAACTGATACTTCGTTGTTTGTCTTCCATTTTTATGCCTCGCTGAGGCTAATTTAATAAACCTGTTCCTGGGATGGGCAGAATTATGTTTTTTCTCGTTTTAGATCAACCCATGGAGATTTTATTTTGGTAGAAGGAAGACATCACAATGAAATGAAACATGTACTCGACAGTTGATGGATGGTCAAGTTACATGATGAACAGAAGGCTCTGTTTAGGAAGGATGTACAACAAGGTTACTGAAACAGGCAGGTCGATCGAGAATACCCGAAACAAACTGATGGACGAATGGTTTACCAAATTGACAAGATGATGAGCGACAGGTTCGACGGAATGATCGCCAGACCAATTGTTCAACAGTGATGCGCTAATGAACCGAAAGAGGCAGTTTAGATGGGATAAGTTACACAACTGACAGATGACAACTCACACAATAGACGGAAAAAAGACCCAGATGATGGAAGAAAGTATACAGAGCCAACAGTAGAAAGATTACAAGTTCATGGAAGAAATGGCACCCTAAAGGCATATATTTAATTTTTTCAGGAGAACGTAGACTTTATTCAACTTATAATGTTAGGTCGATATTACAAAATTATCTATTAGCATGGATAAAATGTGAGCAATACATATAAAAGTAAAGTTAATGTGACCCATGAAAACCCCTAAAACAGAACATAAAAAAAATAGTTAATTTTTAAATCCCTTTGCCATTTTAAATCGAGCTTGATTTCTTAGGCCAAAATTGAACTACTTTCTATCGTCTGCTCAACCATAGAAGGTAGTTCAGATCAGTAACTAAAGGCCTGACTAACCTTTGGAAACTGGTCAAAATTATTTTCTGAAAATTTATCTACTTTTTAATCAAGTGCTTTCCAATCTAACATAGTGTTTTAATTAATCAGTAGTCTACATAAGTAATTCATGCATATGCCAAAACCATAGCCTACATGAATTATTATTCAGTTTTTAACTGATACTTCGTTGTTTGTTTTCTATTTTTATGCCTCTCTGAGGCTAATTTACTTAACCTGTTCCTGGGAAGGACAGAATTATGTTTTTTCTCGTTTTAGATCAACCAATGGAGATTATATTTTGGTAGAAGGAAGACATCACAATGAAATAAAACATGTACTCTACAGTTGATGGATGGTCAAGTTACATGATGAACAGAAGGCTCTGTTTAGGAAGGATGTACAACAAGGTTACTGAAACAGGCAGGTCGATCGAGAATACCTGAAACAAACTGATGGACGAATGGTTTACCAAATTGACAAGATGATGAGCGACAGGTTCGACGGAAGGATCGCCAGACCAATTGTTTAACAGTGATGCGCTAATGAACCGAAAGAGACAGTTTAGATGGGATAAGTTACACAACTGACAGATGACAACTCACACAATAGACGGAAAAAAGACCCAGATGATGGAAGAAAGTATACAGAGCGGACAGTAGAAAGATTACAAGTTCATGGAAGAAATGGCACACTAAAGGCATATATTTAATTCTTTGAGGAGAACGTAGACTTTTTTCAACTTATAATGTTAGGCCGATATTACAAAATTATCTATTAGCATGGATAAAATGTGAGCAATACATATAAAAGTAAAGTTAATGTGACCCATGAAAACCCCTAAAACAGAACATAACAAAAATAGTTAATTTTTAAATCCCTTTGCCATTTTAAATCGAGCTTGATTTCTTAGGCCAAAATTGAACTACTTTCTATCCTCTGCTCAACCATAGAAGGTAGTTCAGATCAGTAACTAAAGGCCTGACTAACCTTTGGAAACTGGTCAAAATTATTTTCTGAAAATTTATCTACTTTTTAATCAAGTGCTTTCCAATCTAACATAGTGTTTTAATTAATCAGTAGTCTACATAAGTAATTCATGCATATGCCAAAACCATAGCCTACATTAATAATTATTCAGTTTTTAACTGATACTTCGTTGTTTGTTTTCTATTTTTATGCCTCTCTGAGGCTAATTTACTAAACCTGTTCCTGGGAAGGACAGAATTATGTTTTTTCTCGTTTTAGATCAACCAATGGAGATTATATTTTGGTAGAAGGAAGACATCACAATGCAATAAAACATGTACTCTACAGTTGATGGATGGTCAAGTTACATGATGAACAGAAGGCTCTGTTCAGGAAGGATGTACAACAAGTTACTGAAACAGGCAGGTCGATCGAGAATACCCGAAACAAACTGATGGACGGATGGTTTACCAAATTGACAAGATGATGAGCGACAGGTTCGACGGAATGATCGCCAGACCAATTGTTCAACAGTGATGCGCTAATGAACCGAAAGAGGCAGTTTAGATGGGATAAGTTACACAACTGACAGATGACAACTCACACAATAGACGGAAAAAAAGACCCAGATGATGGAAGAAAGTATACAGAGCCGACAGTAGAAAGATTACAAGTTCATGGAAGAAATGGCACCCTAAAGGCATATATTTAATTCTTTGAGGAGAACGTAGACTTTTTTCAACTTATAATGTTAGGTCGATATTACAAAATTATCTATTAGCATGGATAAAATGTGAGCAATACATATAAAAGTAAAGTTAATGTGACCCATGAAAACCCCTAAAACAGAACATAAAAAAAATAGTTAATTTTTAAATCCCTTTGCCATTTTAAATCGAGCTTGATTTCTTAGGCCAAAATTGAACTACTTTCTATCGTCTGCTCAACCATAGAAGGTAGTTCAGATCAGTAACTAAAGGCTTGACCAACCTTTGGAAACTGATCAAAATTATTTTCTGAAAATTTATTTACTTTTTAATGAAGTGCTTTCCAATCTAACATAGCGTTTTAATTAATCAGTAGTCTACATAAGTAATTCATGCATACGCCCAAACCATAGCCTACAAGAATTATTATTAAGTTTTCAACTGATACTTCGTTGTTTGTCTTCCATTTTTATGCCTCGCTGAGGCTAATTTAATAAACCTGTTCCTGGGATGGGCAGAATTATGTTTTTTCTCGTTTTAGATCAACCCATGGAGATTTTATTTTGGTAGAAGGAAGACATCACAATGAAATGAAACATGTACTCGACAGTTGATGGATGGTCAAGTTACATGATGAACAGAAGGCTCTGTTTAGGAAGGATGTACAACAAGGTTACTGAAACAGGCAGGTCGATCGAGAATACCCGAAACAAACTGATGGACGAATGGTTTACCAAATTGACAAGATGATGAGCGACAGGTTCGACGGAATGATCGCCAGACCAATTGTTCAACAGTGATGCGCTAATGAACCGAAAGAGGCAGTTTAGATGGGATAAGTTACACAACTGACAGATGACAACTCACACAATAGACGGAAAAAAAGACCCAGATGATGGAAGAAAGTATACAGAGCCGACAGTAGAAAGATTACAAGTTCATGGAAGAAATGGCACCCTAAAGGCATATATTTAATTCTTTGAGGAGAACGTAGACTTATTCAACTTATAATGTTAGGTCGATATTACAAAATTATCTATTAGCATGGATAAAATGTGAGCAATACATATAAAAGTAAAGTTAATGTGACCCATGAAAACCCCTAAAACAGAACATAAAAAAATAGTTAATTTTTAAATCCCTTTGCCATTTTAAATCGAGCTTGATTTCTTAGGCCAAAATTGAACTACTTTCTATCGTCTGCTCAACCATAGAAGGTAGTTCAGATCAGTAACTAAAGGCTTGACCAACCTTTGGAAACTGATCAAAATTATTTTCTGAAAATTTATTTACTTTTTAATGAAGTGCTTTCCAATCTAACATAGCGTTTTAATTAATCAGTAGTCTACATAAGTAATTCATGCATACGCCCAAACCATAGCCTACAAGAATTATTATTAAGTTTTCAACTGATACTTCGTTGTTTGTTTTCCATTTTTATGCCTCGCTGAGGCTAATTTAATAAACCTGTTCCTGGGATGGGCAGAATTATGTTTTTTCTCGTTTTAGATCAACCCATGGAGATTATATTTTGGTAGAAGGAAGACATCCCAATGAAAGGAAACATGTACTCTACAGTTGATGAATGGTCAAGTTACATGATGAACGGAAGGCTCTGTTTAGGAAGGATGTACAACAAGGTTACTAAAACAGGCAGGTCGATCGAGAATACCCGAAACAAACTGATGGACGAATGGTTTACCAAATTGACAAGATGATGAGCGACAGGTTCGACGGAATGATCGCCAGACCAATTGTTTAACAGTGATGCGCTAATGAACCGAAAGAGACAGTTTAGATGGGATAAGTTACACAACTGACAGATGACAACTCACACAATAGACGGAAAAAAAGACCCAGATGATGGAAGAAAGTATACAGAGCGGACAGTAGAAAGATTACAAGTTCATGGAAGAAATGGCACCCTAAAGGCATATATTTAATTCTTTGAGGAGAACGTAGACTTTTTTCAACTTATAATGTTAGGTCGATATTACAAAATTATCTATTAGCATGGATAAAATGTGAGCAATACATATAAAAGTAAAGTTAATGTGACCCATGAAAACCCCTAAAACAGAACATAACAAAAATAGTTAATTTTTAAATCCCTTTGCCATTTTAAATCGAGCTTGATTTCTTAGGCCAAAATTGAACTACTTTCTATCGTCTGCTCAACCATAGAAGGTAGTTCAGATCAGTAACTAAAGGCCTGACTAACCTTTGGAAACTGGTCAAAATTATTTTCTGAAAATTTATCTACTTTTTAATCAAGTGCTTTCCAATCTAACATAGCGTTTTAATTAATCAGTAGTCTACATAAGTAATTCATGCATACACCCAAACCATAGCCTACAAGAATTATGATTAAGTTTTCAACTGATACTTCGTTGTTTGTTTTCCATTTTTATGCCTCGCTGAAGCTAATTTAATAAACCTGATGTTCCTGGGATGGGCAGAATTATGTTTTTTTCTCGTTTTAGATCAACCCATGGAGATTATATTTTGGTAGAAGGAAGACATCACAATGAAATAAAACATGTACTCTACAGTTGATGGATGGTCAAGTTACATGATGAACAGAAGGCTCTGTTCAGGAAGGATGTACAACAAGTTACTGAAACAGGCAGGTCGATCGAGAATACCCGAAACAAACTGATGGACGGATGGTTTACCAAATTGACAAGATGATGAGCGACAGGTTCGACGGAATGATCGCCAGACCAATTGTTTAACAGTGATGCGCTAATGAACCGAAAGAGACAGTTTAGATGGGATAAGTTACACAACTGACAGATGACAACTCACACAATAGACGGAAAAAAAGACCCAGATGATGGAAGAAAGTATACAGAGCGGACAGTAGAAAGATTACAAGTTCATGGAAGAAATGGCACCCTAAAGGCATATATTTAATTCTTTGAGGAGAACGTAGACTTTTTTCAACTTATAATGTTAGGTCGATATTACAAAATTATCTATTAGCATGGATAAAATGTGAGCAATACATATAAAAGTAAAGTTAATGTGACCCATGAAAACCCCTAAAACAGAACATAACAAAAATAGTTAATTTTTAAATCCCTTTGCCATTTTAAATCGAGCTTGATTTCTTAGGCCAAAATTGAACTACTTTCTATCGTCTGCTCAACCATAGAAGGTAGTTCAGATCAGTAACTAAAGGCCTGACTAACCTTTGGAAACTGGTCAAAATTATTTTCTGAAAATTTATCTACTTTTTAATCAAGTGCTTTCCAATCTAACATAGTGTTTTAATTAATCAGTAGTCTACATAAGTAATTCATGCATATGCCAAAACCATAGCCTACATGAATAATTATTCAGTTTTTAACTGATACTTCGTTGTTTGTTTTCTATTTTTATGCCTCTCTGAGGCTAATTTACTAAACCTGTTCCTGGGAAGGACAGAATTATGTTTTTTCTCGTTTTAGATCAACCAATGGAGATTATATTTTGGTAGAAGGAAGACATCACAATGAAATAAAACATGTACTCTACAGTTGATGGATGGTCAAGTTACATGATGAACAGAAGGCTCTGTTCAGGAAGGATGTACAACAAGTTACTGAAACAGGCAGGTCGATCGAGAATACCCGAAACAAACTGATGGACGGATGGTTTACCAAATTGACAAGATGATGAGCGACAGGTTCGACGGAATGATCGCCAGACCAATTGTTCAACAGTGATGCGCTAATGAACCGAAAGAGGCAGTTTAGATGGGATAAGTTACACAACTGACAGATGACAACTCACACAATAGACGGAAAAAAAGACCCAGATGATGGAAGAAAGTATACAGAGCCGACAGTAGAAAGATTACAAGTTCATGGAAGAAATGGCACCCTAAAGGCATATATTTAATTCTTTGAGGAGAACGTAGACTTTTTTCAACTTATAATGTTAGGTCGATATTACAAAATTATCTATTAGCATGGATAAAATGTGAGCAATACATATAAAAGTAAAGTTAATGTGACCCATGAAAACCCCTAAAACAGAACATAAAAAAAATAGTTAATTTTTAAATCCCTTTGCCATTTTAAATCGAGCTTGATTTCTTAGGCCAAAATTGAACTACTTTCTATCGTCTGCTCAACCATAGAAGGTAGTTCAGATCAGTAACCAAAGGCTTGACCAACCTTTGGAAACTGATCAAAATTATTTTCTGAAAATTTATTTACTTTTTAATGAAGTGCTTTCCAATCTAACATAGCGTTTTAATTAATCAGTAGTCTACATAAGTAATTCATGCATACGCCCAAACCATAGCCTACAAGAATTATTATTAAGTTTTCAACTGATACTTCGTTGTTTGTCTTCCATTTTTATGCCTCGCTGAGGCTAATTTAATAAACCTGTTCCTGGGATGGGCAGAATTATGTTTTTTCTCGTTTTAGATCAACCCATGGAGATTTTATTTTGGTAGAAGGAAGACATCACAATGAAATGAAACATGTACTCGACAGTTGATGGATGGTCAAGTTACATGATGAACAGAAGGCTCTGTTTAGGAAGGATGTACAACAAGGTTACTGAAACAGGCAGGTCGATCGAGAATACCCGAAACAAACTGATGGACGAATGGTTTACCAAATTGACAAGATGATGAGCGACAGGTTCGACGGAATGATCGCCAGACCAATTGTTCAACAGTGATGCGCTAATGAACCGAAAGAGGCAGTTTAGATGGGATAAGTTACACAACTGACAGATGACAACTCACACAATAGACGGAAAAAAGACCCAGATGATGGAAGAAAGTATACAGAGCCAACAGTAGAAAGATTACAAGTTCATGGAAGAAATGGCACACTAAAGGCATATATTTAATTTTTTCAGGAGAACGTAGACTTTATTCAACTTATAATGTTAGGTCGATATTACAAAATTATCTATTAGCATGGATAAAATGTGAGCAATACATATAAAAGTAAAGTTAATGTGACCCATGAAAACCCCTAAAACAGAACATAACAAAAATAGTTAATTTTTAAATCCCTTTGCCATTTTAAATCGAGCTTGATTTCTTAGGCCAAAATTGAACTACTTTCTATCGTCTGCTCAACCATAGAAGGTAGTTCAGATCAGTAACTAAAGGCCTGACTAACCTTTGGAAACTGGTCAAAATTATTTTCTGAAAATTTATCTACTTTTTAATCAAGTGCTTTCCAATCTAACATAGTGTTTTAATTAATCAGTAGTCTACATAAGTAATTCATGCATATGCCAAAACCATAGCCTACATTAATAATTATTCAGTTTTTAACTGATACTTCGTTGTTTGTTTTCTATTTTTATGCCTCTCTGAGGCTAATTTACTAAACCTGTTCCTGGGAAGGACAGAATTATGTTTTTTCTCGTTTTAGATCAACCAATGGAGATTATATTTTGGTAGAAGGAAGACATCACAATGCAATAAAACATGTACTCTACAGTTGATGGATGGTCAAGTTACATGATGAACAGAAGGCTCTGTTCAGGAAGGATGTACAACAAGTTACTGAAACAGGCAGGTCGATCGAGAATACCCGAAACAAACTGATGGACGGATGGTTTACCAAATTGACAAGATGATGAGCGACAGGTTCGACGGAATGATCGCCAGACCAATTGTTCAACAGTGATGCGCTAATGAACCGAAAGAGGCAGTTTAGATGGGATAAGTTACACAACTGACAGATGACAACTCACACAATAGACGGAAAAAAAGACCCAGATGATGGAAGAAAGTATACAGAGCCGACAGTAGAAAGACTACAAGTTCATGGAAGAAATGGCACCCTAAAGGCATATATTTAATTCTTTGAGGAGAACGTAGACTTTTTTCAACTTATAATGTTAGGTCGATATTACAAAATTATCTATTAGCATGGATAAAATGTGAGCAATACATATAAAAGTAAAGTTAATGTGACCCATGAAAACCCCTAAAACAGAACATAAAAAAAATAGTTAATTTTTAAATCCCTTTGCCATTTTAAATCGAGCTTGATTTCTTAGGCCAAAATTGAACTACTTTCTATCGTCTGCTCAACCATAGAAGGTAGTTCAGATCAGTAACTAAAGGCTTGACCAACCTTTGGAAACTGATCAAAATTATTTTCTGAAAATTTATTTACTTTTTAATGAAGTGCTTTCCAATCTAACATAGCGTTTTAATTAATCAGTAGTCTACATAAGTAATTCATGCATACGCCCAAACCATAGCCTACAAGAATTATTATTAAGTTTTCAACTGATACTTCGTTGTTTGTCTTCCATTTTTATGCCTCGCTGAGGCTAATTTAATAAACCTGTTCCTGGGATGGGCAGAATTATGTTTTTTCTCGTTTTAGATCAACCCATGGAGATTTTATTTTGGTAGAAGGAAGACATCACAATGAAATGAAACATGTACTCGACAGTTGATGGATGGTCAAGTTACATGATGAACAGAAGGCTCTGTTTAGGAAGGATGTACAACAAGGTTACTGAAACAGGCAGGTCGATCGAGAATACCCGAAACAAACTGATGGACGAATGGTTTACCAAATTGACAAGATGATGAGCGACAGGTTCGACGGAATGATCGCCAGACCAATTGTTCAACAGTGATGCGCTAATGAACCGAAAGAGGCAGTTTAGATGGGATAAGTTACACAACTGACAGATGACAACTCACACAATAGACGGAAAAAAGACCCAGATGATGGAAGAAAGTATACAGAGCCAACAGTAGAAAGATTACAAGTTCATGGAAGAAATGGCACACTAAAGGCATATATTTAATTTTTTCAGGAGAACGTAGACTTTATTCAACTTATAATGTTAGGTCGATATTACAAAATTATCTATTAGCATGGATAAAATGTGAGCAATACATATAAAAGTAAAGTTAATGTGACCCATGAAAACCCCTAAAACAGAACATAACAAAAATAGTTAATTTTTAAATCCCTTTGCCATTTTAAATCGAGCTTGATTTCTTAGGCCAAAATTGAACTACTTTCTATCGTCTGCTCAACCATAGAAGGTAGTTCAGATCAGTAACTAAAGGCCTGACTAACCTTTGGAAACTGGTCAAAATTATTTTCTGAAAATTTATCTACTTTTTAATCAAGTGCTTTCCAATCTAACATAGTGTTTTAATTAATCAGTAGTCTACATAAGTAATTCATGCATATGCCAAAACCATAGCCTACATTAATAATTATTCAGTTTTTAACTGATACTTCGTTGTTTGTTTTCTATTTTTATGCCTCTCTGAGGCTAATTTACTAAACCTGTTCCTGGGAAGGACAGAATTATGTTTTTTCTCGTTTTAGATCAACCAATGGAGATTATATTTTGGTAGAAGGAAGACATCACAATGCAATAAAACATGTACTCTACAGTTGATGGATGGTCAAGTTACATGATGAACAGAAGGCTCTGTTCAGGAAGGATGTACAACAAGTTACTGAAACAGGCAGGTCGATCGAGAATACCCGAAACAAACTGATGGACGGATGGTTTACCAAATTGACAAGATGATGAGCGACAGGTTCGACGGAATGATCGCCAGACCAATTGTTCAACAGTGATGCGCTAATGAACCGAAAGAGGCAGTTTAGATGGGATAAGTTACACAACTGACAGATGACAACTCACACAATAGACGGAAAAAAAGACCCAGATGATGGAAGAAAGTATACAGAGCCGACAGTAGAAAGATTACAAGTTCATGGAAGAAATGGCAGCCTAAAGGCATATATTTAATTCTTTGAGGAGAACGTAGACTTTTTTCAACTTATAATGTTAGGTCGATATTACAAAATTATCTATTAGCATGGATAAAATGTGAGCAATACATATAAAAGTAAAGTTAATGTGACCCATGAAAACCCCTAAAACAGAACATAAAAAAAATAGTTAATTTTTAAATCCCTTTGCCATTTTAAATCGAGCTTGATTTCTTAGGCCAAAATTGAACTACTTTCTATCGTCTGCTCAACCATAGAAGGTAGTTCAGATCAGTAACTAAAGGCTTGACCAACCTTTGGAAACTGATCAAAATTATTTTCTGAAAATTTATTTACTTTTTAATGAAGTGCTTTCCAATCTAACATAGCGTTTTAATTAATCAGTAGTCTACATAAGTAATTCATGCATACGCCCAAACCATAGCCTACAAGAATTATTATTAAGTTTTCAACTGATACTTCGTTGTTTGTCTTCCATTTTTATGCCTCGCTGAGGCTAATTTAATAAACCTGTTCCTGGGATGGGCAGAATTATGTTTTTTCTCGTTTTAGATCAACCCATGGAGATTTTATTTTGGTAGAAGGAAGACATCACAATGAAATGAAACATGTACTCGACAGTTGATGGATGGTCAAGTTACATGATGAACAGAAGGCTCTGTTTAGGAAGGATGTACAACAAGGTTACTGAAACAGGCAGGTCGATCGAGAATACCCGAAACAAACTGATGGACGAATGGTTTACCAAATTGACAAGATGATGAGCGACAGGTTCGACGGAATGATCGCCAGACCAATTGTTCAACAGTGATGCGCTAATGAACCGAAAGAGGCAGTTTAGATGGGATAAGTTACACAACTGACAGATGACAACTCACACAATAGACGGAAAAAAAGACCCAGATGATGGAAGAAAGTATACAGAGCCGACAGTAGAAAGATTACAAGTTCATGGAAGAAATGGCACCCTAAAGGCATATATTTAATTCTTTGAGGAGAACGTAGACTTATTCAACTTATAATGTTAGGTCGATATTACAAAATTATCTATTAGCATGGATAAAATGTGAGCAATACATATAAAAGTAAAGTTAATGTGACCCATGAAAACCCCTAAAACAGAACATAAAAAAATAGTTAATTTTTAAATCCCTTTGCCATTTTAAATCGAGCTTGATTTCTTAGGCCAAAATTGAACTACTTTCTATCGTCTGCTCAACCATAGAAGGTAGTTCAGATCAGTAACTAAAGGCTTGACCAACCTTTGGAAACTGATCAAAATTATTTTCTGAAAATTTATTTACTTTTTAATGAAGTGCTTTCCAATCTAACATAGCGTTTTAATTAATCAGTAGTCTACATAAGTAATTCATGCATACGCCCAAACCATAGCCTACAAGAATTATTATTAAGTTTTCAACTGATACTTCGTTGTTTGTTTTCCATTTTTATGCCTCGCTGAGGCTAATTTAATAAACCTGTTCCTGGGATGGGCAGAATTATGTTTTTTCTCGTTTTAGATCAACCCATGGAGATTATATTTTGGTAGAAGGAAGACATCCCAATGAAAGGAAACATGTACTCTACAGTTGATGAATGGTCAAGTTACATGATGAACGGAAGGCTCTGTTTAGGAAGGATGTACAACAAGGTTACTAAAACAGGCAGGTCGATCGAGAATACCCGAAACAAACTGATGGACGAATGGTTTACCAAATTGACAAGATGATGAGCGACAGGTTCGACGGAATGATCGCCAGACCAATTGTTTAACAGTGATGCGCTAATGAACCGAAAGAGACAGTTTAGATGGGATAAGTTACACAACTGACAGATGACAACTCACACAATAGACGGAAAAAAAGACCCAGATGATGGAAGAAAGTATACAGAGCGGACAGTAGAAAGATTACAAGTTCATGGAAGAAATGGCACCCTAAAGGCATATATTTAATTCTTTGAGGAGAACGTAGACTTTTTTCAACTTATAATGTTAGGTCGATATTACAAAATTATCTATTAGCATGGATAAAATGTGAGCAATACATATAAAAGTAAAGTTAATGTGACCCATGAAAACCCCTAAAACAGAACATAACAAAAATAGTTAATTTTTAAATCCCTTTGCCATTTTAAATCGAGCTTGATTTCTTAGGCCAAAATTGAACTACTTTCTATCGTCTGCTCAACCATAGAAGGTAGTTCAGATCAGTAACTAAAGGCCTGACTAACCTTTGGAAACTGGTCAAAATTATTTTCTGAAAATTTATCTACTTTTTAATCAAGTGCTTTCCAATCTAACATAGCGTTTTAATTAATCAGTAGTCTACATAAGTAATTCATGCATACACCCAAACCATAGCCTACAAGAATTATTATTAAGTTTTCAACTGATACTTCGTTGTTTGTTTTCCATTTTTATGCCTCGCTGAAGCTAATTTAATAAACCTGATGTTCCTGGGATGGGCAGAATTATGTTTTTTTCTCGTTTTAGATCAACCCATGGAGATTATATTTTGGTAGAAGGAAGACATCACAATGAAATAAAACATGTACTCTACAGTTGATGGATGGTCAAGTTACATGATGAACAGAAGGCTCTGTTCAGGAAGGATGTACAACAAGTTACTGAAACAGGCAGGTCGATCGAGAATACCCGAAACAAACTGATGGACGGATGGTTTACCAAATTGACAAGATGATGAGCGACAGGTTCGACGGAATGATCGCCAGACCAATTGTTTAACAGTGATGCGCTAATGAACCGAAAGAGACAGTTTAGATGGGATAAGTTACACAACTGACAGATGACAACTCACACAATAGACGGAAAAAAAGACCCAGATGATGGAAGAAAGTATACAGAGCGGACAGTAGAAAGATTACAAGTTCATGGAAGAAATGGCACCCTAAAGGCATATATTTAATTCTTTGAGGAGAACGTAGACTTTTTTCAACTTATAATGTTAGGTCGATATTACAAAATTATCTATTAGCATGGATAAAATGTGAGCAATACATATAAAAGTAAAGTTAATGTGACCCATGAAAACCCCTAAAACAGAACATAACAAAAATAGTTAATTTTTAAATCCCTTTGCCATTTTAAATCGAGCTTGATTTCTTAGGCCAAAATTGAACTACTTTCTATCGTCTGCTCAACCATAGAAGGTAGTTCAGATCAGTAACTAAAGGCCTGACTAACCTTTGGAAACTGGTCAAAATTATTTTCTGAAAATTTATCTACTTTTTAATCAAGTGCTTTCCAATCTAACATAGTGTTTTAATTAATCAGTAGTCTACATAAGTAATTCATGCATATGCCAAAACCATAGCCTACATGAATAATTATTCAGTTTTTAACTGATACTTCGTTGTTTGTTTTCTATTTTTATGCCTCTCTGAGGCTAATTTACTAAACCTGTTCCTGGGAAGGACAGAATTATGTTTTTTCTCGTTTTAGATCAACCAATGGAGATTATATTTTGGTAGAAGGAAGACATCACAATGAAATAAAACATGTACTCTACAGTTGATGGATGGTCAAGTTACATGATGAACAGAAGGCTCTGTTCAGGAAGGATGTACAACAAGTTACTGAAACAGGCAGGTCGATCGAGAATACCCGAAACAAACTGATGGACGGATGGTTTACCAAATTGACAAGATGATGAGCGACAGGTTCGACGGAATGATCGCCAGACCAATTGTTCAACAGTGATGCGCTAATGAACCGAAAGAGGCAGTTTAGATGGGATAAGTTACACAACTGACAGATGACAACTCACACAATAGACGGAAAAAAAGACCCAGATGATGGAAGAAAGTATACAGAGCCGACAGTAGAAAGATTACAAGTTCATGGAAGAAATGGCACCCTAAAGGCATATATTTAATTCTTTGAGGAGAACGTAGACTTTTTTCAACTTATAATGTTAGGTCGATATTACAAAATTATCTATTAGCATGGATAAAATGTGAGCAATACATATAAAAGTAAAGTTAATGTGACCCATGAAAACCCCTAAAACAGAACATAAAAAAATAGTTAATTTTTAAATCCCTTTGCCATTTTAAATCGAGCTTGATTTCTTAGGCCAAAATTGAACTACTTTCTATCGTCTGCTCAACCATAGAAGGTAGTTCAGATCAGTAACTAAAGGCTTGACCAACCTTTGGAAACTGATCAAAATTATTTTCTGAAAATTTATTTACTTTTTAATGAAGTGCTTTCCAATCTAACATAGCGTTTTAATTAATCAGTAGTCTACATAAGTAATTCATGCATACGCCCAAACCATAGCCTACAAGAATTATTATTAAGTTTTCAACTGATACTTCGTTGTTTGTCTTCCATTTTTATGCCTCGCTGAGGCTAATTTAATAAACCTGTTCCTGGGATGGGCAGAATTATGTTTTTTCTCGTTTTAGATCAACCCATGGAGATTTTATTTTGGTAGAAGGAAGACATCACAATGAAATGAAACATGTACTCGACAGTTGATGGATGGTCAAGTTACATGATGAACAGAAGGCTCTGTTTAGGAAGGATGTACAACAAGGTTACTGAAACAGGCAGGTCGATCGAGAATACCCGAAACAAACTGATGGACGAATGGTTTACCAAATTGACAAGATGATGAGCGACAGGTTCGACGGAATGATCGCCAGACCAATTGTTCAACAGTGATGCGCTAATGAACCGAAAGAGGCAGTTTAGATGGGATAAGTTACACAACTGACAGATGACAACTCACACAATAGACGGAAAAAAGACCCAGATGATGGAAGAAAGTATACAGAGCCAACAGTAGAAAGATTACAAGTTCATGGAAGAAATGGCACCCTAAAGGCATATATTTAATTTTTTCAGGAGAACGTAGACTTTATTCAACTTATAATGTTAGGTCGATATTACAAAATTATCTATTAGCATGGATAAAATGTGAGCAATACATATAAAAGTAAAGTTAATGTGACCCATGAAAACCCCTAAAACAGAACATAAAAAAAATAGTTAATTTTTAAATCCCTTTGCCATTTTAAATCGAGCTTGATTTCTTAGGCCAAAATTGAACTACTTTCTATCGTCTGCTCAACCATAGAAGGTAGTTCAGATCAGTAACTAAAGGCCTGACTAACCTTTGGAAACTGGTCAAAATTATTTTCTGAAAATTTATCTACTTTTTAATCAAGTGCTTTCCAATCTAACATAGTGTTTTAATTAATCAGTAGTCTACATAAGTAATTCATGCATATGCCAAAACCATAGCCTACATGAATTATTATTCAGTTTTTAACTGATACTTCGTTGTTTGTTTTCTATTTTTATGCCTCTCTGAGGCTAATTTACTTAACCTGTTCCTGGGAAGGACAGAATTATGTTTTTTCTCGTTTTAGATCAACCAATGGAGATTATATTTTGGTAGAAGGAAGACATCACAATGAAATAAAACATGTACTCTACAGTTGATGGATGGTCAAGTTACATGATGAACAGAAGGCTCTGTTTAGGAAGGATGTACAACAAGGTTACTGAAACAGGCAGGTCGATCGAGAATACCTGAAACAAACTGATGGACGAATGGTTTACCAAATTGACAAGATGATGAGCGACAGGTTCGACGGAAGGATCGCCAGACCAATTGTTTAACAGTGATGCGCTAATGAACCGAAAGAGACAGTTTAGATGGGATAAGTTACACAACTGACAGATGACAACTCACACAATAGACGGAAAAAAAGACCCAGATGATGGAAGAAAGTATACAGAGCGGACAGTAGAAAGATTACAAGTTCATGGAAGAAATGGCACCCTAAAGGCATATATTTAATTCTTTGAGGAGAACGTAGACTTTTTTCAACTTATAATGTTAGGCCGATATTACAAAATTATCTATTAGCATGGATAAAATGTGAGCAATACATATAAAAGTAAAGTTAATGTGACCCATGAAAACCCCTAAAACAGAACATAACAAAAATAGTTAATTTTTAAATCCCTTTGCCATTTTAAATCGAGCTTGATTTCTTAGGCCAAAATTGAACTACTTTCTATCGTCTGCTCAACCATAGAAGGTAGTTCAGATCAGTAACTAAAGGCCTGACTAACCTTTGGAAACTGGTCAAAATTATTTTCTGAAAATTTATCTACTTTTTAATCAAGTGCTTTCCAATCTAACATAGTGTTTTAATTAATCAGTAGTCTACATAAGTAATTCATGCATATGCCAAAACCATAGCCTACATTAATAATTATTCAGTTTTTAACTGATACTTCGTTGTTTGTTTTCTATTTTTATGCCTCTCTGAGGCTAATTTACTAAACCTGTTCCTGGGAAGGACAGAATTATGTTTTTTCTCGTTTTAGATCAACCAATGGAGATTATATTTTGGTAGAAGGAAGACATCACAATGCAATAAAACATGTACTCTACAGTTGATGGATGGTCAAGTTACATGATGAACAGAAGGCTCTGTTCAGGAAGGATGTACAACAAGTTACTGAAACAGGCAGGTCGATCGAGAATACCCGAAACAAACTGATGGACGGATGGTTTACCAAATTGACAAGATGATGAGCGACAGGTTCGACGGAATGATCGCCAGACCAATTGTTCAACAGTGATGCGCTAATGAACCGAAAGAGGCAGTTTAGATGGGATAAGTTACACAACTGACAGATGACAACTCACACAATAGACGGAAAAAAGACCCAGATGATGGAAGAAAGTATACAGAGCCGACAGTAGAAAGATTACAAGTTCATGGAAGAAATGGCACCCTAAAGGCATATATTTAATTCTTTGAGGAGAACGTAGACTTTTTTCAACTTATAATGTTAGGTCGATATTACAAAATTATCTATTAGCATGGATAAAATGTGAGCCAAACATATAAAAGTAAAGTTAATGTGACCCATGAAAACCCCTAAAACAGAACATAAAAAAAATAGTTAATTTTTAAATCCCTTTGCCATTTTAAATCGAGCTTGATTTCTTAGGCCAAAATTGAACTACTTTCTATCGTCTGCTCAACCATAGAAGGTAGTTCAGATCAGTAACTAAAGGCTTGACCAACCTTTGGAAACTGATCAAAATTATTTTCTGAAAATTTATTTACTTTTTAATGAAGTGCTTTCCAATCTAACATAGCGTTTTAATTAATCAGTAGTCTACATAAGTAATTCATGCATACGCCCAAACCATAGCCTACAAGAATTATTATTAAGTTTTCAACTGATACTTCGTTGTTTGTCTTCCATTTTTATGCCTCGCTGAGGCTAATTTAATAAACCTGTTCCTGGGATGGGCAGAATTATGTTTTTTCTCGTTTTAGATCAACCCATGGAGATTTTATTTTGGTAGAAGGAAGACATCACAATGAAATGAAACATGTACTCGACAGTTGATGGATGGTCAAGTTACATGATGAACAGAAGGCTCTTTTTAGGAAGGATGTACAACAAGGTTACTGAAACAGGCAGGTCGATCGAGAATACCCGAAACAAACTGATGGACGAATGGTTTACCAAATTGACAAGATGATGAGCGACAGGTTCGACGGAATGATCGCCAGACCAATTGTTCAACAGTGATGCGCTAATGAACCGAAAGAGGCAGTTTAGATGGGATAAGTTACACAACTGACAGATGACAACTCACACAATAGACGGAAAAAAAGACCCAGATGATGGAAGAAAGTATACAGAGCCGACAGTAGAAAGATTACAAGTTCATGGAAGAAATGGCACCCTAAAGGCATATATTTAATTCTTTGAGGAGAACGTAGACTTTATTCAACTTATAATGTTAGGTCGATATTACAAAATTATCTATTAGCATGGATAAAATGTGAGCAATACATATAAAAGTAAAGTTAATGTGACCCATGAAAACCCCTAAAACAGAACATAAAAAAATAGTTAATTTTTAAATCCCTTTGCCATTTTAAATCGAGCTTGATTTCTTAGGCCAAAATTGAACTACTTTCTATCGTCTGCTCAACCATAGAAGGTAGTTCAGATCAGTAACTAAAGGCTTGACCAACCTTTGGAAACTGATCAAAATAATTTTCTGAAAATTTATTTACTTTTTAATGAAGTGCTTTCCAATCTAACATAGCGTTTTAATTAATCAGTAGTCTACATAAGTAATTCATGCATACGCCCAAACCATAGCCTACAAGAATTATTATTAAGTTTTCAACTGATACTTCGTTGTTTGTTTTCCATTTTTATGCCTCGCTGAGGCTAATTTAATAAACCTGTTCCTGGGATGGGCAGAATTATGTTTTTTCTCGTTTTAGATCAACCCATGGAGATTATATTTTGGTAGAAGGAAGACATCCCAATGAAAGGAAACATGTACTCTACAGTTGATGGATGGTCAAGTTACATGATGAACAGAAGGCTCTGTTTAGGAAGGATGTACAACAAGGTTACTGAAACAGGCAGGTCGATCGAGAATACCCGAAACAAACTGATGGACGAATGGTTTACCAAATTGACAAGATGATGAGCGACAGGTTCGACGGAATGATCGCCAGACCAATTGTTTAACAGTGATGCGCTAATGAACCGAAAGAGGCAGTTTAGATGGGATAAGTTACACAACTGACAGATGACAACTCACACAATAGACGGAAAAAAAGACCCAGATGATGGAAGAAAGTATACAGAGCCGACAGTAGAAAGATTACAAGTTCATGGAAGAAATGGCACCCTAAAGGCATATATTTAATTCTTTGAGGAGAACGTAGACTTTTTTCAACTTATAATGTTAGGTCGATATTACAAAATTATCTATTAGCATGGATAAAATGTGAGCAATACATATAAAAGTAAAGTTAATGTGACCCATGAAAACCCCTTAAACAGAACATAAAAAAAATAGTTAATTTTTAAATCCCTTTGCCATTTTAAATCGAGCTTGATTTCTTAGGCCAAAATTGAACTACTTTCTATCGTCTGCTCAACCATAGAAGGTAGTTCAGATCAGTAACTAAAGGCCTGACTAACCTTTGGAAACTGGTCAAAATTATTTTCTGAAAATTTATCTACTTTTTAATCAAGTGCTTTCCAATCTAACATAGCGTTTTAATTAATCAGTAGTCTACATAAGTAATTCATGCATATGCCAAAACCATAGCCTACATGAATAATTATTCAGTTTTTAACTGATACTTCGTTGTTTGTTTTCTATTTTTATGCCTCTCTGAGGCTTATTTACTAAACCTGTTCCTGGGAAGGACAGAATTATGTTTTTTCTCGTTTTAGATCAACCAATGGAGATTATATTTTGGTAGAAGGAAGACATCCCAATGAAAGGAAACATGTACTCTACAGTTGATGGATGGTCAAGTTACATGATGAACGGAAGGCTCTGTTTAGGAAGGATGTACAACAAGGTTACTAAAACAGGCAGGTCGATCGAGAATACCCGAAACAAACTGATGGACGAATGGTTTACCAAATTGACAAGATGATGAGCGACAGGTTCGACGGAAGGATCGCCAGACCAATTGTTTAACAGTGATGCGCTAATGAACCGAAAGAGGCAGTTCAGATGGGATAAGTTACACAACTGACAGATGACAACTCACACAATAGACGGAAAAAAGATCCAGATGATGGAAGAAAGTATACAGAGCCGACAGTAGAAAGATTACAAGTTCATGGAAGAAATGGCACCCTAAAGGCATATATTTAATTCTTTGAGGAGAACGTAGACTTTATTCAACTTATAATGTTAGGTCGATATTAAAAAATTATCTATTAGCATGGATAAAATGTGAGCAATACATATAAAAGTAAAGTTAATGTGACCCATGAAAACCCCTTAAACAGAACATAAAAAAAATAGTTAATTTTTAAATCCCTTTGCCATTTTAAATCGAGCTTGATTTCTTAGGCCAAAATTGAACTACTTTCTATCGTCTGCTCAACCATAGAAGGTAGTTCAGATCAGTAACTAAAGGCCTGACTAACCTTTGGAAACTGGTCAAAATTATTTTCTGAAAATTTATCTACTTTTTAATCAAGTGCTTTCCAATCTAACATAGCGTTTTAATTAATCAGTAGTCTACATAAGTAATTCATGCATATGCCAAAACCATAGCCTACATGAATAATTATTCAGTTTTTAACTGATACTTCGTTGTTTGTTTTCTATTTTTATGCCTCTCTGAGGCTAATTTACTAAACCTGTTCCTGGGAAGGACAGAATTATGTTTTTTCTCGTTTTAGATCAACCAATGGAGATTATATTTTGGTAGAAGGAAGACATCCCAATGAAAGGAAACATGTACTCTACAGTTGATGGATGGTCAAGTTACATGATGAACGGAAGGCTCTGTTTAGGAAGGATGTACAACAAGGTTACTAAAACAGGCATGTCGATCGAGAATACCCGAAACAAACTTATGGACGAATGGTTTACCAAATTGACAAGATGATGAGCGACAGGTTCGACGGAAGGATCGCCAGACCAATTGTTTAACAGTGATGCGCTAATGAACCGAAAGAGGCAGTTTAGATGGGATAAGTTACACAACTGACAGATGACAACTCACACAATAGACGGAAAAAAGACCCAGATGATGGAAGAAAGTATACAGAGCCGACAGTAGAAAGATTACAAGTTCATGGAAGAAATGGCACCCTAAAGGCATATATTTAATTCTTTGAGGAGAACGTAGACTTTATTCAACTTATAATGTTAGGTCGATATTACAAAATTATCTATTAGCATGGATAAAATGTGAGCAATACATATAAAAGTAAAGTTAATGTGACCCATGAAAACCCCTTAAACAGAACATAAAAAAAATAGTTAATTTTTAAATCCCTTTGCCATTTTAAATCGAGCTTGATTTCTTAGGCCAAAATTGAACTACTTTCTATCGTCTGCTCAACCATAGAAGGTAGTTCAGATCAGTAACTAAAGGCCTGACTAACCTTTGGAAATTGGTCAAAATTATTTTCTGAAAATTTATTTACTTTTTAATGAAGTGCTTTCCAATCTAACATAGCGTTTTAATTAATCAGTAGTCTACATAAGTAATTCATGCATACGCCCAAACCATAGCCTACAAGAATTATTATTAAGTTTTCAACTGATACTTCGTTGTTTGTTTTCCATTTTTATGCCTGAAACAAACTGATGGACGAATGGTTTACCAAATTGACAAGATGATGAGCGACAGGTTCGACGGAAGGATCGCCAGACCAATTGTTTAACAGTGATGCGCTAATGAACCGAAAGAGACAGTTTAGATGGGATAAGTTACACAACTGACAGATGACAACTCACACAATAGACGGAAAAAAAGACCCAGATGATGGAAGAAAGTATACAGAGCCGACAGTAGAAAAGGCATATATTTAATTCTTTGAGGAGAACGTACACTTTATTCAACTTATAATGTTAGGCCGATATTACAAAATTATCTATTAGCATGGATAAAATGTGAGCAATACATATAAAAGTAAAGTTAATGTGACCCATGAAAACCCCTAAAACAGAACATAAAAAAATAGTTAATTTTTAAATCCCTTTGCCATTTTAAATCGAGCTTGATTTCTCAGGCCAAAATTGAACTACTTTCTATCGTCTGCTCAACCATAGAAGGTAGTTCAGATCAGTAACTAAAGGCCTGACTTACCTTTGGAAATTGGTCAAAATTATTTTCTGAAAATTTATTTACTTTTTAATGAAGTGCTTTCCAATCTAACATAGCGTTTTAATTAATCAGTAGTCTACATAAGTAATTCATGCATACGCCCAAACCATAGCCTACAAGAATTATTATTAAGTTTTCAACTGATACTTCGTTGTTTGTTTTCCATTTTTATGCCTCGCTGAGGCTAATTTAATAAACCTGTTCCTGGGATGGGCAGAATTATGTTTTTTCTCGTTTTAGATCAACCCATGGAGATTTTATTTTGGTAGAAGGAAGACATCACAATGAAATGAAACATGTACTCTACAGTTGATGGATGGTCAAGTTACATGATGAACAGAAGGCTCTGTTTAGGAAGGATGTACAACAAGGTTACTGAAACAGGCAGGTCGATCGAGAATACCCGAAACAAACTGATGGACGAATGGTTTATCAAATTGACAAGATGATGAGCGACAGGTTCGACGGAATGATCGCCAGACCAATTGTTTAACAGTGATGTGCTAATGAACCGAAAGAGGCAGTTTAGATGGGATAAGTTACACAACTGACAGATGACAACTCACACAATAGACGGAAAAAAAGACCCAGATGATGGAAGAAAGTATACAGAGCCGACAGTAGAAAGATTACAAGTTCATGGAAGAAATGGCACCCTAAAGGCATATATTTAATTCTTTGAGGAGAACGTAGACTTTTTTCAACTTATAATGTTAGGTCGATATTACAAAATTATCTATTAGCATGGATAAAATGTGAGCAATACATATAAAAGTAAAGTTAATGTGACCCATGAAAACCCCTAAAACAGAACATAAAAAAATAGTTAATTTTTAAATCCCTTTGCCATTTTAAATCGAGCTTGATTTCTTAGGCCAAAATTAAACTAATTTCTATCGTCTGCTCAACCATAGAAGGTAGTTCAGATCAGTAACTAAAGGCCTGACTAACCTTTGGAAACTGGTCAAAATTATTTTCTGAAAATTTATCTACTTTTTAATCAAGTGCTTTCCAATCTAACATAGCGTTTTAATTAATCAGTAGTCTACATAAGTAATTCATGCATATGCCAAAACCATAGCCTACATGAATAATTATTCAGTTTTTAACTGATACTTCGTTGTTTGTTTTCTATTTTTATGCCTCTCTGAGGCTAATTTACTAAACCTGTTCCTGGGAAGGACAGAATTATGTTTTTTCTCGTTTTAGATCAACCAATGGAGATTATATTTTGGTAGAAGGAAGACATCCCAATGAAAGGAAACATGTACTCTACAGTTGATGGATGGTCAAGTTACATGATGAACAGAAGGCTCTGTTTAGGAAGGATGTACAACAAGGTTACTGAAACAGGCAGGTCGATCGAGAATACCCGAAACAAACTGATGGACGAATGGTTTACCAAATTGACAAGATGATGAGCGACAGGTTCGACGGAATGATCGCCAGACCAATTGTTTAACAGTGATGCGCTAATGAACCGAAAGAGGCAGTTTAGATGGGATAAGTTACACAACTGACAGATGACAACTCACACAATAGACGGAAAAAAAGACCCAGATGATGGAAGAAAGTATACAGAGCCGACAGTAGAAAGATTACAAGTTCATGGAAGAAATGGCACCCTAAAGGCATATATTTAATTCTTTGAGGAGAACGTACACTTTATTCAACTTATAATGTTAGGCCGATATTACAAAATTATCTATTAGCATGGATAAAATGTGAGCAATACATATAAAAGTAAAGTTAATGTGACCCATGAAAACCCCTAAAACAGAACATAAAAAAACAGTTAATTTTTAAATCCCTTTGCCATTTTAAATCGAGCTTGATTTCTTAGGCCAAAATTGAACTACTTTCTATCGTCTGCTCAACCATAGAAGGTAGTTCAGATCAGTAACTAAAGGCCTGACTAACCTTTGGAAATTGGTCAAAATTATTTTCTGAAAATTTATTTACTTTTTAATGAAGTGCTTTCCAATCTAACATAGCGTTTTAATTAATCAGTAGTCTACATAAGTAATTCATGCATACGCCCAAACCATAGCCTACAAGAATTATTATTAAGTTTTCAACTGATACTTCGTTGTTTGTTTTCCATTTTTATGCCTCGCTGAGGCTAATTTAATAAACCTGTTCCTGGGATGGGCAGAATTGTGTTTTTTCTCGTTTTAGATCAACCCATGGAGATTTTATTTTGGTAGAAGGAAGACATCACAATGAAATGAAACATGTACTCGACAGTTGATGGATGGTCAAGTTACATGATGAACAGAAGGCTCTGTTTAGGAAGGATGTACAACAAGGTTACTGAAACAGGCAGGTCGATCGAGAATACCCGAAACAAACTGATGGACGAATGGTTTACCAAATTGACAAGATGAAGAGCGACAGGTTCGACGGAATGATCGCCAGACCAATTGTTCAACAGTGATGCGCTAATGAACCGAAAGAGGCAGTTTAGATGGGATAAGTTACACAACTGACAGATGACATCTCACACAATAGACGAAAAAAAAGACCCAGATGATGGAAGAAAGTATACAGAGCCGACAGTAGAAAGATTACAAGTTCATGGAAGAAATGGCACCCTAAAGGCATATATTTAATTCTTTCAGGAGAACGTAGACTTTATTCAACTTATAATGTTAGGTCGATATTACAAAATTATCTATTAGCATGGATAAAATGTGAGCAATACATATAAAAGTAAAGTTAATGTGACCCATGAAAACCCCTAAAACAGAACATAAAAAAAATAGTTAATTTTTAAATCCCTTTGCCATTTTAAATCGATCTTGATTTCTTAGGCCAAAATTGAACTACTTTCTATCGTCTTCTCAACCATAGAAGGTAGTTCAGATCAGTAACTAAAGGCCTGACTAACCTTTGGAAACTGGTCAAAATTATTTTCTGAAAATTTATCTACTTTTTAATCAAGTGCTTTCCAATCTAACATAGCGTTTTAATTAATCAGTAGTCTACATAAGTAATTCATGCATATGCCAAAACCATAGCCTACATGAATAATTATTCAGTTTTTAACTGATACTTCGTTGTTTGTTTTCTATTTTTATGCCTCTCTGAGGCTAATTTACTAAACCTGTTCCTGGGAAGGACAGAATTATGTTTTTTCTCGTTTTAGATCAACCAATGGAGATTATATTTTGGTAGAAGGAAGACATCACAATGAAATAAAACATGTACTCTACAGTTGATGGTTGGTCAAGTTACATGATGAACAGAAGGCTCTGTTAAGGAAGGATGTACAACAAGGTTACTGAAACAGGCAGGTCGATCGAGAATACCCGAAACAAACTGATGGACGAATGGTTTACCAAATTGACAAGATGATGAGCGACAGGTTCGACGGAATGATCGCCAGACCAATTGTTCAACAGTGATGCGCTAATGAACCGAAAGAGGCAGTTTAGATGGGATAAGTTACACAACTGACAGATGACAACTCACACAATAGACTGAAAAAAAGACCCAGATGATGGAACTAAGTATACAGAGCCGACAGTAGAAAGATTACAAGTTCATGGAAGAAATGGCACCCTAAAGGCATATATTTAATTCTTTGAGGAGAACGTAGACTTTATTCAACTTATAATGTTACAAAATTATCTATTAGCATGGATAAAATGTGAGCAATACATATAAAAGTAAAGTTAATGTGACCCATGAATACGCCTAAACCAGAACATAAAAAATCTTGTTAATTTTTTAATCCTTTTGACATTTTAAATCGAGCTTGATTTCTTAGGCCAAATTTGAACTACTTTCTATCGCCGGCTCAACCATAGAAGGTAGTTCAGATCAGTAACTAAAGGCTTGACCAACCTTTGGAAACTGATCAAAATTATTTTCTGAAAATTTATTTACTTTTTAATGAAGTGCTTTCCAATCTAACATAGCGTTTTAATTAATCAGTAGTCTACATAAGTAATTCATGCATACGCCCAAACCATAGCCTACAAGAATTATTATTAAGTTTTTAACTGATACTTCGTTGTTTGTTTTCCATTTTTATGCCTCGCTGAGGCTAATTTAATAAACCTGTTCCTGGGATGGGCAGAATTATGTTTTTTCTCGTTTTAGATCAACCCATGGAGATTTTATTTTGGTAGAAGGAAGACATCACAATGAAATGAAACATGTACTCTACAGTTGATGGATGGTCAAGTTACATGATGAACAGAAGGCTCTGTTTAGGAAGGATGTACAACAAGGTTACTGAAACAGGCAGGTCGATCGAGAATACCTGAAACAAACTGATGGACGAATGGTTTACCAAATTGACAAGATGATGAGCGACAGGTTCGACGGAATGATCGCCAGACCAATTGTTTAACAGTGATGCGCTAATGAACCGAAAGAGGCAGTTTAGATGGGATAAGTTACACAACTGACAGATGACAACTCACACAATAGACGGAAAAAAAGACCCAGATGATGGAAGAAAGTATACAGAGCCGACAGTAGAAAGATTACAAGTTCATGGAAGAAATGGCACCCTAAAGGCATATATTTAATTCTTTGAGGAGAACGTAGACTTTTTTCAACTTATAATGTTAGGTCGATATTACAAAATTATCTATTAGCATGGATAAAATGTGAGCAATACATATAAAAGTAAAGTTAATGTGACCCATGAAAACCCCTAAAACAGAACATAAAAAAAATAGTTAATTTTTAAATCCCTTTGCCATTTTAAATCGAGCTTGATTTCTTAGGCCAAACTTGAACTACTTTCTATCGTCTGCTCAACCATTGAAGGTAGTTCAGATCAGTAACTAAAGGCCTGACTAACCTTTGGAAACTGGTCAAAATTATTTTCTGAAAATTTATCTACTTTTTAATCAAGTGCTTTCCAATCTAACATAGTGTTTTAATTAATCAGTAGTCTACATAAGTAATTCATGCATATGCCAAAACCATAGCCTACATGAACAATTATTCAGTTTTTAACTGATACTTCGTTGTTTGTTTTCTATTTTTATGCCTCTCTGAGGCTAATTTACTAAACCTGTTCCTGGGAAGGACAGAATTATGTTTTTTCTCGTTTTAGATAAACCAATGGAGATTATATTTTGGTAGAAGGAAGACATCACAATGAAATAAAACATGTACTGTACTCTACAGTTGATGGATGGTCAAGTTACATGATGAACAGAAGGCACTGTTTAGGAAGGATGTACAACAAGGTTACTGAAACAGGCAGGTCGATCGAGAATACCCGAAACAAACTGATGGACGAATGGTTTACCAAATTGACAAGATGATGAGCGACAGGTTCGACGGAATGAGCGACAGGTTCGACGGAATGATCGCCAGACCAATTGTTCAACAGTGATGCGCTAATGAACCGAAAGAGGCAGTTTAGATGGGATAAGTTACACAACTGACAGATGCGAACTCACACAATAGAGGGAAAAAAAGACCCAGATGATGGAAGAAAGTATACAGAGCCGACAGTAGAAAGATTACAAGTTCATGGAAGAAATGGCACCCTAAAGGCATATATTTAATTCTTTGAGGAGAACGTAGACTTTTTTCAACTTATAATGTTAGGTCGATATTAAAACATTATCTATTAGCATGGATAAAATGTGAGCAATACATATAAAAGTAAAGTTAATGTGACCCATGAATACGCCTAAATCAGAACATAAAAAATCTTGTTAATTTTTTAATCCTTTTGACATTTTAAATCGAGCTTGATTTCTTAGGCCAAATTTGAACTACTTTCTATCGTCTGCTCAACCATAGAAGGTAGTTCAGATCAGTAACTAAAGGCCTGACTAACCTTTGGAAAATGGCCAAAATTATTTTCTGAAAATTTATCTACTTTTTAATCAAGTGCTTTCCAATCTAACATAGTGTTTTAATTAATCAGTAGTCTACATAAGTAATTCATGCATATGCCAAAACCATAGCCTACATGAATAATTATTCAGTTTTTAACTGATACTTCGTTGTTTGTTTTCTATTTTTATGCCTCTCTGAGGCTAATTTACTAAACCTGTTCCTGGGAAGGACAGAATTATGTTTTTTCTCGTTTTAGATAAACCAATGGAGATTATATTTTGGTAGAAGGGAGACATCACAATGAAATGAAACATGTACTCTACAGTTGATGGATGGTCAAGTTACATGATGAACAGAAGGCTCTGTTTAGGAAGGATGTACAACAAGGTTACTGAAACAGGCAGGTCGATCGAGAATACCCGAAACAAACTGATGGACGAATGGTTTACCAAATTGACAAGATGATGAGCGACAGGTTCGACGGAATGATCGCCAGACCAATTGTTCAACAGTGATGCGCTAATGAACCGAAAGAGGCAGTTTAGATGGGATAAGTTACACAACTGACAGATGACAACTCACACAATAGACGGAAAAAAAGACCCAGATGATGGAACTAAGTATACAGAGCCGACAGTAGAAAGATTACAAGTTCATGGAAGAAATGGCACCCTAAAGGCATATATTTAATTCTTTCAGGAGAACGTAGACTTTATTCAACTTATAATGTTAGGTCGATATTACAAAATTATCTATTAGCATGGATAAAATGTGAGCAATACATATAAAAGTAAAGTTAATGTGACCCATGAAAACCCCTAAAACAGAACATAAAAAAAATAGTTAATTTTTAAATCCCTTTGCCATTTTAAATCGAGCTTGATTTCTTAGGCCAAAATTGAACTACTTTCTAACGTCTTCTCAACCATAGAAGGTAGTTCAGATCAGTAACTAAAGGCCTGACTAACCTTTGGAAACTGGTCAAAATTATTTTCTGAAAATTTATCTACTTTTTAATCAAGTGCTTTCCAATCTAACATAGCGTTTTAATTAATCAGTAGTCTACATAAGTAATTCATGCATATGCCAAAACCATAGCCTACATGAATAATTATTCAGTTTTTAACTGATACTTCGTTGTTTGTTTTCTATTTTTATGCCTCTCTGAGGCTAATTTACTAAACCTGTTCCTGGGAAGGACAGAATTATGTTTTTTCTCGTTTTAGATCAACCAATGGAGATTATATTTTGGTAGAAGGAAGACATCACAATGAAATAAAACATGTACTCTACAGTTGATGGATGGTCAAGTTACATGATGAACAGAAGGCTCTGTTTAGGAAGGATGTACAACAAGGTTACTGAAACAGGCAGGTCGATCGAGAATACCCGAAACAAACTGATGGACGAATGGTTTACCAAATTGACAAGATGATGAGCGACAGGTTCGACGGAATGATCGCCAGACCAATTGTTCAACAGTGATGCGCTAATGAACCGAAAGAGACAGTTTAGATGGGATAAGTTACACAACTGACAGATGACAACTCACACAATAGACGGAAAAAAAGACCCAGATGATGGAAGAAAGTATACAGAGCCGACAGTAGAAAGATTAAAAGTTCATGGAAGAAATGGCAGCCTAAAGGCATATATTTTATTTTTTGAGGACAACTTAGACTTTATTCAACTTATAATGTTACAAAATTATCTATTAGCATGGATAAAATGTGAGCAATACATATAAAAGTAAAGTTAATGTGACCCATGAATACGCCTAAACCAGAACATAAAAAATCTTGTTAATTTTTTAATCCTTTTGACATTTTAAATCGAGCTTGATTTCTTAGGCCAAATTTGAACTACTTTCTATCGCCGGCTCAACCATAGAAGGTAGTTCAGATCAGTAACTAAAGGCTTGACCAACCTTTGGAAACTGATCAAAATTATTTTCTGAAAATTTATCTACTTTTTAATCAAGTGCTTTCCAATCTAACATAGCGTTTTAATTAATCAGTAGTCTACATAAGTAATTCATGCATACGCCCAAACCATAGCCTACAAGAATTATTATTAAGTTTTCAACTGATACTTCGTTGTTTGTTTTCCATTTTTATGCCTCGCTGAGGCTAATTTAATAAACCTGTTCCTGGGATGGGCAGAATTATGTTTTTTCTCGTTTTAGATCAACCCATGGAGATTTTATTTTGGTAGAAGGAAGACATCACAATGAAATGAAACATGTACTCTACAGTTGATGGATGGTCAAGTTACATGATGAACAGAAGGCTCTGTTTAGGAAGGATGTACAACAAGGTTACTGAAACAGGCAGGTCGATCGAGAATACCCGAAACAAACTGATGGACGAATGGTTTACCAAATTGACAAGATGAAGAGCGACAGGTTCGACGGAATGATCGCCAGACCAATTGTTCAACAGTGATGCGCTAATGAACCGAAAGAGGCAGTTTAGATGGGATAAGTTACACAACTGACAGATGACATCTCACACAATAGACGAAAAAAAAGACCCAGATGATGGAAGAAAGTATACAGAGCCGACAGTAGAAAGATTACAAGTTCATGGAAGAAATGGCACCCTAAAGGCATATATTTAATTCTTTCAGGAGAACGTAGACTTTATTCAACTTATAATGTTAGGTCGATATTACAAAATTATCTATTAGCATGGATAAAATGTGAGCAATACATATAAAAGTAAAGTTAATGTGACCCATGAAAACCCCTAAAACAGAACATAAAAAAAATAGTTAATTTTTAAATCCCTTTGCCATTTTAAATCGATCTTGATTTCTTAGGCCAAAATTGAACTACTTTCTATCGTCTTCTCAACCATAGAAGGTAGTTCAGATCAGTAACTAAAGGCCTGACTAACCTTTGGAAACTGGTCAAAATTATTTTCTGAAAATTTATCTACTTTTTAATCAAGTGCTTTCCAATCTAACATAGCGTTTTAATTAATCAGTAGTCTACATAAGTAATTCATGCATATGCCAAAACCATAGCCTACATGAATAATTATTCAGTTTTTAACTGATACTTCGTTGTTTGTTTTCTATTTTTATGCCTCTCTGAGGCTAATTTACTAAACCTGTTCCTGGGAAGGACAGAATTATGTTTTTTCTCGTTTTAGATCAACCAATGGAGATTATATTTTGGTAGAAGGAAGACATCACAATGAAATAAAACATGTACTCTACAGTTGATGGATGGTCAAGTTACATGATGAACAGAAGGCTCTGTTAAGGAAGGATGTACAACAAGGTTACTGAAACAGGCAGGTCGATCGAGAATAACCGAAACAAACTGATGGACGAATGGTTTACCAAATTGACAAGATGATGAGCGACAGGTTCGACGGAATGATCGCCAGACCAATTGTTCAACAGTGATGCGCTAATGAACCGAAAGAGGCAGTTTAGATGGGATAAGTTACACAACTGACAGATGACAACTCACACAATAGACGGAAAAAAAGACCCAGATGATGGAACTAAGTATACAGAGCCGACAGTAGAAAGATTACAAGTTCATGGAAGAAATGGCACCCTAAAGGCATATATTTAATTCTTTGAGGAGAACGTAGACTTTATTCAACTTATAATGTTACAAAATTATCTATTAGCATGGATAAAATGTGAGCAATACATATAAAAGTAAAGTTAATGTGACCCATGAATACGCCTAAACCAGAACATAAAAAATCTTGTTAATTTTTTAATCCTTTTGACATTTTAAATCGAGCTTGATTTCTTAGGCCAAATTTGAACTACTTTCTATCGCCGGCTCAACCATAGAAGGTAGTTCAGATCAGTAACTAAAGGCTTGACCAACCTTTGGAAACTGATCAAAATTATTTTCTGAAAATTTATTTACTTTTTAATGAAGTGCTTTCCAATCTAACATAGCGTTTTAATTAATCAGTAGTCTACATAAGTAATTCATGCATACGCCCAAACCGGATCCGGGACATTTCGGCCTGGGACATTTTGGCCTGGGACGTTTCGGTACGGTACATTTCGGCCTGGGACATTTCGGCTTGGGACATTTCGGCCTAAAGTGATAAAGGGGACATTTCGGCCCACCTTGGTTTTCATTCTATTTAATTGTATATTTTCTCATTTCTTTCTCCATTCAGCAATTTTTCCGCTATAACAGTGATACTAGTGGGCTTATGGACACGCGTTTAAGTTATGGGTTCTCTCTGTAAACACCTGATGTTAGTTATTTATACACCAAGTAGTCGATTTCAGAACTTTATGTTAACCATTTTGATGTCAGCCCCACTGAAATTTAGGTTTTAAACAAATACCAGACTGTCCAACTTGACGAGGTATATCTTTTTACTCAGATAAATGAAAATTGTTTTAATAATTTAAATTGATGTGTGAATTTGCTGAATTGTTTCCATTGTTTCCTGTACAATGCTCTATTATCATGTTTTCTCATTTTTTTTAATACAGGTAATTACAATTTATCAACTTGAGCTCAACTTAATGAGCATATATATATTCTAATTCATATAGAATAAGAGAAAGAAATGAGGGACGGACTATAGAATTGGTCCGTCAGTCTCAAACCGCTAAAATCGTCAGGGGGGCAAGCCCCCCTGCAACCCCCCGTTTTATTCATTTCTTCGAGAACTTATGACTAGTTTAATATTACAAGCTTAAAACTAAACTATCCCTACTAAAAGCTAAAAGAAATAACATCTAAAAGACGAATTTGAAGAGAAGTTAAAAACGACGGACCTATTCTATATTTGCACCGTAATGAGAACATCTTTAATCAAATATAATTAAAACCAAGGTAGGCCGAAATGTCCCCTTTTTCACTTTGGACCGAAATGTCCCAGGCCAAACTGTCCCAGGCCGAAATGTACTGTACCGAAATGTCCCAGGCCGAAATGTCCCAGGCCGAAATGTCTGGATACCGCCCAAACCATAGCCTACAAGAATTATTATTAAGTTTTTAACTGATACTTCGTTGTTTGTTTTCCATTTTTATGCCTCGCTGAGGCTAATTTAATAAACCTGTTCCTGGGATGGGCAGAATTATGTTTTTTCTCGTTTTAGATCAACCCATGGAGATTTTATTTTGGTAGAAGGAAGACATCACAATGAAATGAAACATGTACTCTACAGTTGATGGATGGTCAAGTTACATGATGAACAGAAGGCTCTGTTTAGGAAGGATGTACAACAAGGTTACTGAAACAGGCAGGTCGATCGAGAATACCCGAAACAAACTGATGGACGAATGGTTTACCAAATTGACAAGATGATGAGCGACAGGTTCGACGGAATGATCGCCAGACCAATTGTTCAACAGTGATGCGCTAATGAACCGAAAGAGGCAGTTTAGATGGGATAAGTTACACAACTGACAGATGACAACTCACACAATAGACGGAAAAAAAGACCCAGATGATGGAAGAAAGTATACAGAGCCGACAGTAGAAAGATTACAAGTTCATGGAAGAAATGGCAGCCTAAAGGCATATATTTTATTTTTTGAGGACAACTTAGACTTTATTCAACTTATAATGTTACAAAATTATCTATTAGCATGGATAAAATGTGAGCAATACATATAAAAGTAAAGTTAATGTGACCCATGAATACGCCTAAACCAGAACATAAAAAATCTTGTTAATTTTTTAATCCTTTTGACATTTTAAATCGAGCTTGATTTCTTAGGCCAAATTTGAACTACTTTCTATCGCCGGCTCAACCATAGAAGGTAGTTCAGATCAGTAACTAAAGGCTTGACCAACCTTTGGAAACTGATCAAAATTATTTTCTGAAAATTTATCTACTTTTTAATCAAGTGCTTTCCAATCTAACATAGCGTTTTAATTAATCAGTAGTCTACATAAGTAATTCATGCATACGCCCAAACCATAGCCTACAAGAATTATTATTAAGTTTTCAACTGATACTTCGTTGTTTGTTTTCCATTTTTATGCCTCGCTGAGGCTAATTTAATAAACCTGTTCCTGGGATGGGCAGAATTATGTTTTTTCTCGTTTTAGATCAACCCATGGAGATTTTATTTTGGTAGAAGGAAGACATCACAATGAAATGAAACATGTACTCTACAGTTGATGGATGGTCAAGTTACATGATGAACAGAAGGCTCTGTTTAGGAAGGATGTACAACAAGGTTACTGAAACAGGCAGGTCGATCGAGAATACCCGAAACAAACTGATGGACGAATGGTTTACCAAATTGACAAGATGAAGAGCGACAGGTTCGACGGAATGATCGCCAGACCAATTGTTCAACAGTGATGCGCTAATGAACCGAAAGAGGCAGTTTAGATGGGATAAGTTACACAACTGACAGATGACATCTCACACAATAGACGAAAAAAAAGACCCAGATGATGGAAGAAAGTATACAGAGCCGACAGTAGAAAGATTACAAGTTCATGGAAGAAATGGCACCCTAAAGGCATATATTTAATTCTTTCAGGAGAACGTAGACTTTATTCAACTTATAATGTTAGGTCGATATTACAAAATTATCTATTAGCATGGATAAAATGTGAGCAATACATATAAAAGTAAAGTTAATGTGACCCATGAAAACCCCTAAAACAGAACATAAAAAAAATAGTTAATTTTTAAATCCCTTTGCCATTTTAAATCGATCTTGATTTCTTAGGCCAAAATTGAACTACTTTCTATCGTCTTCTCAACCATAGAAGGTAGTTCAGATCAGTAACTAAAGGCCTGACTAACCTTTGGAAACTGATCAAAATTATTTTCTGAAAATTTATCTACTTTTTAATCAAGTGCTTTCCAATCTAACATAGCGTTTTAATTAATCAGTAGTCTACATAAGTAATTCATGCATACGCCCAAACCATAGCCTACAAGAATTATTATTAAGTTTTCAACTGATACTTCGTTGTTTGTTTTCCATTTTTATGCCTCGCTGAGGCTAATTTAATAAACCTGTTCCTGGGATGGGCAGAATTATGTTTTTTCTCGTTTTAGATCAACCCATGGAGATTTTATTTTGGTAGAAGGAAGACATCACAATGAAATGAAACATGTACTCTACAGTTGATGGATGGTCAAGTTACATGATGAACAGAAGGCTCTGTTTAGGAAGGATGTACAACAAGGTTACTGAAACAGGCAGGTCGATCGAGAATACCCGAAACAAACTGATGGACGAATGGTTTACCAAATTGACAAGATGAAGAGCGACAGGTTCGACGGAATGATCGCCAGACCAATTGTTCAACAGTGATGCGCTAATGAACCGAAAGAGGCAGTTTAGATGGGATAAGTTACACAACTGACAGATGACATCTCACACAATAGACGAAAAAAAAGACCCAGATGATGGAAGAAAGTATACAGAGCCGACAGTAGAAAGATTACAAGTTCATGGAAGAAATGGCACCCTAAAGGCATATATTTAATTCTTTCAGGAGAACGTAGACTTTATTCAACTTATAATGTTAGGTCGATATTACAAAATTATCTATTAGCATGGATAAAATGTGAGCAATACATATAAAAGTAAAGTTAATGTGACCCATGAAAACCCCTAAAACAGAACATAAAAAAAATAGTTAATTTTTAAATCCCTTTGCCATTTTAAATCGATCTTGATTTCTTAGGCCAAAATTGAACTACTTTCTATCGTCTTCTCAACCATAGAAGGTAGTTCAGATCAGTAACTAAAGGCCTGACTAACCTTTGGAAACTGGTCAAAATTATTTTCTGAAAATTTATCTACTTTTTAATCAAGTGCTTTCCAATCTAACATAGCGTTTTAATTAATCAGTAGTCTACATAAGTAATTCATGCATATGCCAAAACCATAGCCTACATGAATAATTATTCAGTTTTTAACTGATACTTCGTTGTTTGTTTTCTATTTTTATGCCTCTCTGAGGCTAATTTACTAAACCTGTTCCTGGGAAGGACAGAATTATGTTTTTTCTCGTTTTAGATCAACCAATGGAGATTATATTTTGGTAGAAGGAAGACATCACAATGAAATAAAACATGTACTCTACAGTTGATGGATGGTCAAGTTACATGATGAACAGAAGGCTCTGTTAAGGAAGGATGTACAACAAGGTTACTGAAACAGGCAGGTCGATCGAGAATACCCGAAACAAACTGATGGACGAATGGTTTACCAAATTGACAAGATGATGAGCGACAGGTTCGACGGAATGATCGCCAGACCAATTGTTCAACAGTGATGCGCTAATGAACCGAAAGAGGCAGTTTAGATGGGATAAGTTACACAACTGACAGATGACAACTCACACAATAGACGGAAAAAAAGACCCAGATGATGGAACTAAGTATACAGAGCTGACAGTAGAAAGATTACAAGTTCATGGAAGAAATGGCACCCTAAAGGCATATATTTAATTCTTTGAGGAGAACGTAGACTTTATTCAACTTATAATGTTACAAAATTATCTATTAGCATGGATAAAATGTGAGCAATACATATAAAAGTAAAGTTAATGTGACCCATGAATACGCCTAAACCAGAACATAAAAAATCTTGTTAATTTTTTAATCCTTTTGACATTTTAAATCGAGCTTGATTTCTTAGGCCAAATTTGAACTACTTTCTATCGCCGGCTCAACCATAGAAGGTAGTTCAGATCAGTAACTAAAGGCTTGACCAACCTTTGGAAACTGATCAAAATTATTTTCTGAAAATTTATTTACTTTTTAATGAAGTGTTTTCCAATCTAACATAGCGTTTTAATTAATCAGTAGTCTACATAAGTAATTCATGCATACGCCCAAACCATAGCCTACAAGAATTATTATTAAGTTTTTAACTGATACTTCGTTGTTTGTTTTCCATTTTTATGCCTCGCTGAGGCTAATTTAATAAACCTGTTCCTGGGATGGGCAGAATTATGTTTTTTCTCGTTTTAGATCAACCCATGGAGATTTTATTTTGGTAGAAGGAAGACATCACAATGAAATGAAACATGTACTCTACAGTTGATGGATGGTCAAGTTACATGATGAACAGAAGGCTCTGTTTAGGAAGGATGTACAACAAGGTTACTGAAACAGGCAGGTCGATCGAGAATACCTGAAACAAACTGATGGACGAATGGTTTACCAAATTGACAAGATGATGAGCGACAGGTTCGACGGAATGATCGCCAGACCAATTGTTTAACAGTGATGCGCTAATGAACCGAAAGAGGCAGTTTAGATGGGATAAGTTACACAACTGACAGATGACAACTCACACAATAGACGGAAAAAAAGACCCAGATGATGGAAGAAAGTATACAGAGCCGACAGTAGAAAGATTACAAGTTCATGGAAGAAATGGCACCCTAAAGGCATATATTTAATTCTTTGAGGAGAACGTAGACTTTTTTCAACTTATAATGTTAGGTCGATATTACAAAATTATCTATTAGCATGGATAAAATGTGAGCAATACATATAAAAGTAAAGTTAATGTGACCCATGAAAACCCCTAAAACAGAACATAAAAAAAATAGTTAATTTTTAAATCCCTTTGCCATTTTAAATCGAGCTTGATTTCTTAGGCCAAACTTGAACTACTTTCTATCGTCTGCTCAACCATTGAAGGTAGTTCAGATCAGTAACTAAAGGCCTGACTAACCTTTGGAAACTGGTCAAAATTATTTTCTGAAAATTTATCTACTTTTTAATCAAGTGCTTTCCAATCTAACATAGTGTTTTAATTAATCAGTAGTCTACATAAGTAATTCATGCATATGCCAAAACCATAGCCTACATGAATAATTATTCAGTTTTTAACTGATACTTCGTTGTTTGTTTTCTATTTTTATGCCTCTCTGAGGCTAATTTACTAAACCTGTTCCTGGGAAGGACAGAATTATGTTTTTTCTCGTTTTAGATAAACCAATGGAGATTATATTTTGGTAGAAGGAAGACATCACAATGAAATAAAACATGTACTCTACAGTTGATGGATGGTCAAGTTACATGATGAACAGAAGGCACTGTTTAGGAAGGATGTACAACAAGGTTACTGAAACAGGCAGGTCGATCGAGAATACCCGAAACAAACTGATGGACGAATGGTTTACCAAATTGACAAGATGATGAGCGACAGGTTCGACGGAATGATCGCCAGACCAATTGTTCAACAGTGATGCGCTAATGAACCGAAAGAGGCAGTTTAGATGGGATAAGTTACACAACTGACAGATGCGAACTCACACAATAGAGGGAAAAAAAGACCCAGATGATGGAAGAAAGTATACAGAGCCGACAGTAGAAAGATTACAAGTTCATGGAAGAAATGGCACCCTAAAGGCATATATTTAATTCTTTGAGGAGAACGTAGACTTTTTTCAACTTATAATGTTAGGTCGATATTAAAACATTATCTATTAGCATGGATAAAATGTGAGCAATACATATAAAAGTAAAGTTAATGTGACCCATGAATACGCCTAAATCAGAACATAAAAAATCTTGTTAATTTTTTAATCCTTTTGACATTTTAAATCGAGCTTGATTTCTTAGGCCAAATTTGAACTACTTTCTATCGTCTGCTCAACCATAGAAGGTAGTTCAGATCAGTAACTAAAGGCCTGACTAACCTTTGGAAAATGGCCAAAATTATTTTCTGAAAATTTATCTACTTTTTAATCAAGTGCTTTCCAATCTAACATAGTGTTTTAATTAATCAGTAGTCTACATAAGTAATTCATGCATATGCCAAAACCATAGCCTACATGAATAATTATTCAGTTTTTAACTGATACTTCGTTGTTTGTTTTCTATTTTTATGCCTCTCTGAGGCTAATTTACTAAACCTGTTCCTGGGAAGGACAGAATTATGTTTTTTCTCGTTTTAGATAAACCAATGGAGATTATATTTTGGTAGAAGGGAGACATCACAATGAAATGAAACATGTACTCTACAGTTGATGGATGGTCAAGTTACATGATGAACAGAAGGCTCTGTTTAGGAAGGATGTACAACAAGGTTACTGAAACAGGCAGGTCGATCGAGAATACCCGAAACAAACTGATGGACGAATGGTTTACCAAATTGACAAGATGATGAGCGACAGGTTCGACGGAATGATCGCCAGACCAATTGTTCAACAGTGATGCGCTAATGAACCGAAAGAGGCAGTTTAGATGGGATAAGTTACACAACTGACAGATGACAACTCACACAATAGACGGAAAAAAAGACCCAGATGATGGAACTAAGTATACAGAGCCGACAGTAGAAAGATTACAAGTTCATGGAAGAAATGGCACCCTAAAGGCATATATTTAATTCTTTCAGGAGAACGTAGACTTTATTCAACTTATAATGTTAGGTCGATATTACAAAATTATCTATTAGCATGGATAAAATGTGAGCAATACATATAAAAGTAAAGTTAATGTGACCCATGAAAACCCCTAAAACAGAACATAAAAAAAATAGTTAATTTTTAAATCCCTTTGCCATTTTAAATCGAGCTTGATTTCTTAGGCCAAAATTGAACTACTTTCTATCGTCTTCTCAACCATAGAAGGTAGTTCAGATCAGTAACTAAAGGCCTGACTAACCTTTGGAAACTGGTCAAAATTATTTTCTGAAAATTTATCTACTTTTTAATCAAGTGCTTTCCAATCTAACATAGCGTTTTAATTAATCAGTAGTCTACATAAGTAATTCATGCATATGCCAAAACCATAGCCTACATGAATAATTATTCAGTTTTTAACTGATACTTCGTTGTTTGTTTTCTATTTTTATGCCTCTCTGAGGCTAATTTACTAAACCTGTTCCTGGGAAGGACAGAATTATGTTTTTTCTCGTTTTAGATCAACCAATGGAGATTATATTTTGGTAGAAGGAAGACATCACAATGAAATAAAACATGTACTCTACAGTTGATGGATGGTCAAGTTACATGATGAACAGAAGGCTCTGTTTAGGAAGGATGTACAACAAGGTTACTGAAACAGGCAGGTCGATCGAGAATACCCGAAACAAACTGATGGACGAATGGTTTACCAAATTGACAAGATGATGAGCGACAGGTTCGACGGAATGATCGCCAGACCAATTGTTCAACAGTGATGCGCTAATGAACCGAAAGAGGCAGTTTAGATGGGATAAGTTACACAACTGACAGATGACAACTCACACAATAGACGGAAAAAAAGACCCAGATGATGGAAGAAAGTATACAGAGCCGACAGTAGAAAGATTACAAGTTCATGGAAGAAATGGCAGCCTAAAGGCATATATTTTATTTTTTGAGGACAACTTAGACTTTATTCAACTTATAATGTTACAAAATTATCTATTAGCATGGATAAAATGTGAGCAATACATATAAAAGTAAAGTTAATGTGACCCATGAATACGCCTAAACCAGAACATAAAAAATCTTGTTAATTTTTTAATCCTTTTGACATTTTAAATCGAGCTTGATTTCTTAGGCCAAATTTGAACTACTTTCTATCGCCGGCTCAACCATAGAAGGTAGTTCAGATCAGTAACTAAAGGCTTGACCAACCTTTGGAAACTGATCAAAATTATTTTCTGAAAATTTATCTACTTTTTAATCAAGTGCTTTCCAATCTAACATAGCGTTTTAATTAATCAGTAGTCTACATAAGTAATTCATGCATACGCCCAAACCATAGCCTACAAGAATTATTATTAAGTTTTCAACTGATACTTCGTTGTTTGTTTTCCATTTTTATGCCTCGCTGAGGCTAATTTAATAAACCTGTTCCTGGGATGGGCAGAATTATGTTTTTTCTCGTTTTAGATCAACCCATGGAGATTTTATTTTGGTAGAAGGAAGACATCACAATGAAATGAAACATGTACTCTACAGTTGATGGATGGTCAAGTTACATGATGAACAGAAGGCTCTGTTTAGGAAGGATGTACAACAAGGTTACTGAAACAGGCAGGTCGATCGAGAATACCTGAAACAAACTGATGGACGAATGGTTTACCAAATTGACAAGATGATGAGCGACAGGTTCGACGGAATGATCGCCAGACCAATTGTTTAACAGTGATGCGCTAATGAACCGAAAGAGGCAGTTTAGATGGGATAAGTTACACAACTGACAGATGACAACTCACACAATAGACGGAAAAAAAGACCCAGATGATGGAAGAAAGTATACAGAGCCGACAGTAGAAAGATTACAAGTTCATGGAAGAAATGGCACCCTAAAGGCATATATTTAATTCTTTGAGGAGAACGTAGACTTTTTTCAACTTATAATGTTAGGTCGATATTACAAAATTATCTATTAGCATGGATAAAATGTGAGCAATACATATAAAAGTAAAGTTAATGTGACCCATGAAAACCCCTAAAACAGAACATAAAAAAAATAGTTAATTTTTAAATCCCTTTGCCATTTTAAATCGAGCTTGATTTCTTAGGCCAAACTTGAACTACTTTCTATCGTCTGCTCAACCATTGAAGGTAGTTCAGATCAGTAACTAAAGGCCTGACTAACCTTTGGAAACTGGTCAAAATTATTTTCTGAAAATTTATCTACTTTTTAATCAAGTGCTTTCCAATCTAACATAGTGTTTTAATTAATCAGTAGTCTACATAAGTAATTCATGCATATGCCAAAACCATAGCCTACATGAATAATTATTCAGTTTTTAACTGATACTTCGTTGTTTGTTTTCTATTTTTATGCCTCTCTGAGGCTAATTTACTAAACCTGTTCCTGGGAAGGACAGAATTATGTTTTTTCTCGTTTTAGATCAACCCATGGAGATTTTATTTTGGTAGAAGGAAGACATCACAATGAAATGAAACATGTACTCGACAGTTGATGGATGGTCAAGTTACATGATGAACAGAAGGCTCTGTTTAGGAAGGATGTACAACAAGGTTACTGAAACAGGCAGGTCGATCGAGAATACCCGAAACAAACTGATGGACGAATGGTTTACCAAATTGACAAGATGATGAGCGACAGGTTCGACGGAATGATCGCCAGACCAATTGTTTAACAGTGATGCGCTAATGAACCGAAAGAGGCAGTTTAGATGGGATAAGTTACACAACTGACAGATGACAACTCACACAATAGACGGAAAAAAAGACCCAGATGATGGAAGAAAGTATACAGAGCCGACAGTAGAAAGATTACAAGTTCATGGAAGAAATGGCACCCTAAAGGCATATATTTAATTCTTTGAGGAGAACGTAGACTTTTTTCAACTTATAATGTTAGGTCGATATTACAAAATTATCTATTAGCATGGATAAAATGTGAGCAATACATATAAAAGTAAAGTTAATGTGACCCATGAAAACCCCTAAAACAGAACATAAAAAAAATAGTAAATTTTTAAATCCCTTTGCCATTTTAAATCGAGCTTGATTTCTTAGGCCAAACTTGAACTACTTTCTATCGTCTGCTCAACCATTGAAGGTAGTTCAGATCAGTAACTAAAGGCCTGACTAACCTTTGGAAACTGGTCAAAATTATTTTCTGAAAATTTATCTACTTTTTAATCAAGTGCTTTCCAATCTAACATAGTGTTTTAATTAATCAGTAGTCTACATAAGTAATTCATGCATATGCCAAAACCATAGCCTACATGAATAATTATTCAGTTTTTAACTGATACTTCGTTGTTTGTTTTCTATTTTTATGCCTCTCTGAGGCTAATTTACTAAACCTGTTCCTGGGAAGGACAGAATTATGTTTTTTCTCGTTTTAGATAAACCAATGGAGATTATATTTTGGTAGAAGGAAGACATCACAATGAAATAAAACATGTACTCTACAGTTGATGGATGGTCAAGTTACATGATGAACAGAAGGCACTGTTTAGGAAGGATGTACAACAAGGTTACTGAAACAGGCAGGTCGATCGAGAATACCCGAAACAAACTGATGGACGAATGGTTTACCAAATTGACAAGATGATGAGCGACAGGTTCGACGGAATGATCGCCAGACCAATTGTTCAACAGTGATGCGCTAATGAACCGAAAGAGGCAGTTTAGATGGGATAAGTTACACAACTGACAGATGAGAACTCACACAATAGAGGGAAAAAAAGACCCAGATGATGGAAGAAAGTATACAGAGCCGACAGTAGAAAGATTACAAGTTCATGGAAGAAATGGCAGCCTAAAGGCATATATTTTATTCTTTGAGGACAACTTAGACTTTATTCAACTTATAATGTTAGGACGATATTACAAAATTATCTATTAGCATGGATAAAATGTGAGCAATACATATAAAAGTAAAGTTAATGTGACCCATGAATACGCCTAAACCAGAACATAAAAAATCTTGTTAATTTTTTAATCCTTTTGACATTTTAAATCGAGCTTGATTTCTTAGGCCAAATTTGAACTACTTTCTATCGCCGGCTCAACCATAGAAGGTAGTTCAGATCAGTAACTAAAGGCTTGACCAACCTTTGGAAACTGATCAAAATTATTTTCTGAAAATTTATCTACTTTTTAATCAAGTGCTTTCCAATCTAACATAGCGTTTTAATTAATCAGTAGTCTACATAAGTAATTCATGCATACGCCCAAACCATAGCCTACAAGAATTATTATTAAGTTTTCAACTGATACTTCGTTGTTTGTTTTCCATTTTTATGCCTCGCTGAGGCTAATTTAATAAACCTGTTCCTGGGATGGGCAGAATTATGTTTTTTCTCGTTTTAGATCAACCCATGGAGATTTTATTTTGGTAGAAGGAAGACATCACAATGAAATGAAACATGTACTCTACAGTTGATGGATGGTCAAGTTACATGATGAACAGAAGGCTCTGTTTAGGAAGGATGTACAACAAGGTTACTGAAACAGGCAGGTCGATCGAGAATACCTGAAACAAACTGATGGACGAATGGTTTACCAAATTGACAAGATGATGAGCGACAGGTTCGACGGAATGATCGCCAGACCAATTGTTTAACAGTGATGCGCTAATGAACCGAAAGAGGCAGTTTAGATGGGATAAGTTACACAACTGACAGATGACAACTCACACAATAGACGGAAAAAAAGACCCAGATGATGGAAGAAAGTATACAGAGCCGACAGTAGAAAGATTACAAGTTCATGGAAGAAATGGCACCCTAAAGGCATATATTTAATTCTTTGAGGAGAACGTAGACTTTTTTCAACTTATAATGTTAGGTCGATATTACAAAATTATCTATTAGCATGGATAAAATGTGAGCAATACATATAAAAGTAAAGTTAATGTGACCCATGAAAACCCCTAAAACAGAACATAAAAAAAATAGTTAATTTTTAAATCCCTTTGCCATTTTAAATCGAGCTTGATTTCTTAGGCCAAACTTGAACTACTTTCTATCGTCTGCTCAACCATTGAAGGTAGTTCAGATCAGTAACTAAAGGCCTGACTAACCTTTGGAAACTGGTCAAAATTATTTTCTGAAAATTTATCTACTTTTTAATCAAGTGCTTTCCAATCTAACATAGTGTTTTAATTAATCAGTAGTCTACATAAGTAATTCATGCATATGCCAAAACCATAGCCTACATGAATAATTATTCAGTTTTTAACTGATACTTCGTTGTTTGTTTTCTATTTTTATGCCTCTCTGAGGCTAATTTACTAAACCTGTTCCTGGGAAGGACAGAATTATGTTTTTTCTCGTTTTAGATCAACCCATGGAGATTTTATTTTGGTAGAAGGAAGACATCACAATGAAATGAAACATGTACTCGACAGTTGATGGATGGTCAAGTTACATGATGAACAGAAGGCTCTGTTTAGGAAGGATGTACAACAAGGTTACTGAAACAGGCAGGTCGATCGAGAATACCCGAAACAAACTGATGGACGAATGGTTTACCAAATTGACAAGATGATGAGCGACAGGTTCGACGGAATGATCGCCAGACCAATTGTTTAACAGTGATGCGCTAATGAACCGAAAGAGGCAGTTTAGATGGGATAAGTTACACAACTGACAGATGACAACTCACACAATAGACGGAAAAAAAGACCCAGATGATGGAAGAAAGTATACAGAGCCGACAGTAGAAAGATTACAAGTTCATGGAAGAAATGGCACCCTAAAGGCATATATTTAATTCTTTGAGGAGAACGTAGACTTTTTTCAACTTATAATGTTAGGTCGATATTACAAAATTATCTATTAGCATGGATAAAATGTGAGCAATACATATAAAAGTAAAGTTAATGTGACCCATGAAAACCCCTAAAACAGAACATAAAAAAAATAGTAAATTTTTAAATCCCTTTGCCATTTTAAATCGAGCTTGATTTCTTAGGCCAAACTTGAACTACTTTCTATCGTCTGCTCAACCATTGAAGGTAGTTCAGATCAGTAACTAAAGGCCTGACTAACCTTTGGAAACTGGTCAAAATTATTTTCTGAAAATTTATCTACTTTTTAATCAAGTGCTTTCCAATCTAACATAGTGTTTTAATTAATCAGTAGTCTACATAAGTAATTCATGCATATGCCAAAACCATAGCCTACATGAATAATTATTCAGTTTTTAACTGATACTTCGTTGTTTGTTTTCTATTTTTATGCCTCTCTGAGGCTAATTTACTAAACCTGTTCCTGGGAAGGACAGAATTATGTTTTTTCTCGTTTTAGATAAACCAATGGAGATTATATTTTGGTAGAAGGAAGACATCACAATGAAATAAAACATGTACTCTACAGTTGATGGATGGTCAAGTTACATGATGAACAGAAGGCACTGTTTAGGAAGGATGTACAACAAGGTTACTGAAACAGGCAGGTCGATCGAGAATACCCGAAACAAACTGATGGACGAATGGTTTACCAAATTGACAAGATGATGAGCGACAGGTTCGACGGAATGATCGCCAGACCAATTGTTCAACAGTGATGCGCTAATGAACCGAAAGAGGCAGTTTAGATGGGATAAGTTACACAACTGACAGATGAGAACTCACACAATAGAGGGAAAAAAAGACCCAGATGATGGAAGAAAGTATACAGAGCCGACAGTAGAAAGATTACAAGTTCATGGAAGAAATGGCAGCCTAAAGGCATATATTTTATTCTTTGAGGACAACTTAGACTTTATTCAACTTATAATGTTAGGACGATATTACAAAATTATCTATTAGCATGGATAAAATGTGAGCAATACATATAAAAGTAAAGTTAATGTGACCCATGAATACGCCTAAACCAGAACATAAAAAATCTTGTTAATTTTTTAATCCTTTTGACATTTTAAATCGAGCTTGATTTCTTAGGCCAAATTTGAACTACTTTCTATCGCCGGCTCAACCATAGAAGGTAGTTCAGATCAGTAACTAAAGGCTTGACCAACCTTTGGAAACTGATCAAAATTATTCTCTGAAAATTTATTTACTTTTTAATGAAGTGCTTTCCAATCTAACATAGCGTTTTAATTAATCAGTAGTCTACATAAGTAATTCATGCATACGCCCAAACCATAGCCTACAAGAATTATTATTAAGTTTTCAACTGATACTTCGTTGTTTGTTTTCCATTTTTATGCCTCGCTGAGGCTAATTTAATAAACCTATTCCTGGGATGGGCAGAATTATGTTTTTTCTCGTTTTAGATCAACCCATGGAGATTTTATTTTGGTAGAAGGAAGACATCACAATGAAATGAAACATGTACTCTACAGTTGATGGATGGTCAAGTTACATGATGAACAGAAGGCTCTGTTTAGGAAGGATGTACAACAAGGTTACTGAAACAGGCAGGTCGATCGAGAATACCCGAAACAAACTGATGGGCGAATGGTTTACCAAATTGACAAGATGATGAGCGACAGGTTCGACGGAATGATCGCCAGACCAATTGTTCAACAGTGATGCGCTAATGAACCGAAAGAGGCAATTTAGATGGGATAAGTTACACAACTGACAGATGACAACTCACACAATAGACGGAAAAAAAGACCCAGATGATGGAAGAAAGTATACAGAGCCGACAGTAGAAAGATTACAAGTTCATGGAAGAAATGGCACCCTAAAGGCATATATTTAATTCTTTGAGGAGAACGTAGACTTTATTCAACTTATAATGTTAGGCCGATATTACAAAATTATCTATTAGCATGGATAAAATGTGAGCAATACATATAAAAGTAAAGTTAATGTGACCCATGAAAACCCCTAAAACAGAACATAAAAAAATATTTAATTTTTAAATCCCTTTGCCATTTTAAATCGAGCTTGATTTCTTAGGCCAAAATTGAACTACTTTCTATCGTCTGCTCAACCATAGAAGGTAGTTCAGATCAGTAACTAAAGGCCTGACTAACCTTTGGAAATTGGTCAAAATTATTTTCTGAAAATTTATTTACTTTTTAATGAAGTGCTTTCCAATCTAACATAGCGTTTTAATTAATCAGTAGTCTACATAAGTAATTCATGCATACGCCCAAACCATAGCCTACATGAATAATTATTCAGTTTTTAACTGATACTTCGTTGTTTGTTTTCTATTTTTATGCCTCTCTGAGGCTAATTTACTAAACCTGTTCCTGGGAAGGACAGAATTATGTTTTTTCTCGTTTTAGATCAACCAATGGAGATTTTATTTTGGTAGAAGGAAGACATCACAATGAAATGAAACATGTACTCTACAGTTGATGGATGGTCAAGTTACATGATGAACAGAAGGCTCTGTTTAGGAAGGATGTACAACAAGGTTACTGAAACAGGCAGGTCGATCGAGAATACCCGAAACAAACTGATGGACGAATGGTATACCAAATTGACAAGATGATGAGCGACAGGTTCGACGGAATGATCGCCAGACCAATTGTTTAACAGTGATGCGCTAATGAACCGAAAGAGGCAGTTTAGATGGGATAAGTTACACAACTGACAGATGACAACTCACACAATAGACGGAAAAAAAGACCCAGATGATGGAAGAAAGTATACAGAGCCAACAGTAGAAAGATTACAAGTTCATGGAAGAAATGGCAGCCTAAAGGCATATATTTTATTCTTTGAGGACAACTTAGACTTTATTCAACTTATAATGTTAGGACGATATTACAAAATTATCTATTAGCATGGATAAAATGTGAGCAATACATATAAAAGTAAAGTTAATGTGACCCATGAAAACCCCTAAAACAGAACATAAAAATAATAGTTAATTTTTAAATCCCTTTGCCATTTCAAATCGAGCTTGATTTCTTAGGCCAAAATTGAACTACTTTCTATCGTCTGCTCAACCATAGAAGGTAGTTCAGATCAGTAACTAAAGGCTTGACCAACCTTTGAAAACTGATCAAAATTATTTTCTGAAAATTTATTTACTTTTTAATGAAGTGCTTTCCAATCTAACATAGCGTTTTAATTAATCAGTAGTCTACATAAGTAATTGATGCATACGCCCAAACCATAGCCTACAAGAATTATTATTAAGTTTTCAACTGATACTTCGTTGTTTGTTTTCCATTTTTATGCCTCGCTGAGGCTAATTTAATAAACCTGTTCCTGGGATGGGCAGAATTATGTTTTTTCTCGTTTTAGATCAACCCATGGAGATTTTATTTTGGTAGAAGGAAGACATCACAATGAAATGAAACATGTACTCTACAGTTGATGGATGGTCAAGTTACATGATGAACAGAAGGCTCTGTTAAAGGGGCTTTCACAATTGAGACTTTCGCCGCACGGTCAAAATACTGAAATCGACCGCACGGTTTAGATAAAATGTTTCGGGCCGCAGTAGAATCGGAAAAAATACCGCAAGAAAATAATCCATTTTACGATTGGCCGGGGCATCGTAAGGGCGTGGCAAGGTTCCCGCACGTTTTAATCCACGAATCTCTTGCGGCGAACCGCGCGAGTGACGCAAGCAACGCACGTCTAGCGCACGTGATCCGTGAGACAGTTGCGCGGAGGTGCTACGTGATTTGTTGGAACGTGCGGCGTGCCGCAAGATGCATCGTGCGTCATTGTTTTTCGCCGCGCACCAATGAGCGGGCGTTTTACGGTGTTTTGTCAAATCGTGCGGCGATTTTGGGCTCCGCAGACGTGATTGCAGTATAAAGAGGCGCATAGATCCAAAAAACCTTTAGAAAAAGAACGTCAATCCATTGAGGAAGATCACCACGAAGCCCGCCAAGAAGCAGACCAAGGCAAAAGCTTCAACTGTTGTGAGATAAAATGAAGCACCCACAAATATATACATGTAGGACACCTGAAGGTATTTTTCACACGGTGAACGCAAGGCGGTGCAAGACCGGGACGGCGAATCGTTCAACGGGTTACGACTGCCGCAAGGTTGGCGGAACAAGAAATTTCACCGTACGGAGCATCTTACGACACAAAAAAATGGTGCAACAACCGCGCGTCAAGATACAACGGTTTACGGTGAACGTACTAGCGCCCGCACGGATCAGAGGTAATACAAAAATTCGCACGGCCGAAAATTGGATTCCATGTGCACATCAAACTTTTCTGCGGCTCTTGCGGCACAAAAATTCCGCGCGGTAAGGTGCGGTTGCCCGCAAGGAAGGCTGCGGTCCATCGTACGGAAGGCCACAATTCATGACCGCAAGAGCCGTAAACCCGTCGTATCTCAATTGTGAAAGGGGCTTTAGGAAGGATGTACAACAAGGTTACTGAAACAGGCAGGTCGATCGAGAATACCCGAAACAAACTGATGGAGGAATGGTTTACCAAATTGACAAGATGATGAGCGACAGGTTCGACGGAAGGATCGCCAGACCAATTGTTTAACAGTGATGCGCTAATGAACCGAAAGAGACAGTTTAGATGGGATAAGTTACACAACTGACAGATGACAACTCACACAATAGACGGAAAAAAAGACCCAGATGATGGAAGAAAGTATACAGAGCCGACAGTAGAAAGATTACAAGTTCATGGAAGAAATGGCACCCTAAAGGCATATATTTAATTCTTTGAGGAGAACGTAGACTTTATTCAACTTATAATGTTAGGCCGATATTACAAAATTATCTATTAGCATGGATAAAATGTGAGCAATACATATAAAAGTAAAGTTAATGTGACCCATGAAAACCCCTAAAACAGAACATAAAAAAATAGTTAATTTTTAAATCCCTTTGCCATTGTAAATCGAGCTTGATTTCTTAGGCCAAAATTGAACTACTTTCTATTGTCTGCTCAACCATAGAAGGTAGTTCAGATCAGTAACTAAAGGCCTGACTAACCTTTGGAAATTGGTCAAAATTATTTTCTGAAAATTTATTTACTTTTTAATGAAGTGCTTTCCAATCTAACATAGCGTTTTAATTAATCAGTAGTCTACATAAGTAATTCATGCATACGCCCAAACCATAGCCTACAAGAATTATTATTAAGTTTTCAACTGATACTTCGTTGTTTGTTTTCCATTTTTATGCCTCGCTGAGGCTAATTTAATAAACCTGTTCCTGGGATGGGCAGAATTATGTTTTTTCTCGTTTTAGATCAACCCATGGAGATTTTATTTTGGTAGAAGGAAGACATCACAATGGAATGAAACATGTACTCTACAGTTGATGGATGGTCAAGTTACATGATGAACAGAAGGCTCTGTTTAGGAAGGATGTACAACAAGGTTACTAAAACAGGCAGGTCGATCGAGAATACCCGAAACAAACTGATGGACGAATGGTTTACCAAATTGACAAGATGATGAGCGACAGGTTCGACGGAATGATCGCCAGACCAATTGTTTAACAGTGATGCGCTAATGAACCGAAAGAGGCAGTTTAGATGGGATAAGTTACACAACTGACAGATGACAACTCACACAATAGACGGAAAAAAGACCCAGATGATGGAAGAAAGTATACAGAGCCGACAGTAGAAAGATTACAAGTTCATGGAAGAAATGGCACCCTAAAGGCATATATTTAATTCTTTGAGGAGAACGTAGACTTTTTTCAACTTATAATGTTAGGACGATATTACAAAATTTTCTATTAGCATGGATAAAATGTGAGCAATACATATAAAAGTAAAGTTAATGTGACCCATGAATACGCCTAAACAAGAACATATAAAATCTTGTTAATTTTTTAATCCTTTTACCATTTTAAATCGAGCTTGATTTCTTAGGCCAAATTTGAACTACTTTCTATCGTTGGCTCAACCATAGAAGGTAGTTCAGATCAGTAACTAAAGGCTTGACCAACCTTTGGAAACTGATCAAAATTATTCTCTGAAAATTTATTTACTTTTTAATGCAGTGCTTTCCAATTTAACATAGCGTTTTAATTAATCAGTAGTCTACATAAGTAATTCATACATACACCCAAACCATAGACTAGAAGAATTATTATTAAGTTTTCAACTGATACTTTGTTGTATTTTTTTTCTATTCTTATGCCTCTCTGAGGCTAATTTACTAAACCTGTTCCTGGGATGGGCAGAATTATGTTTTTTCTCGTTTTAGATCGACCCATGGAGATTTTATTTTGGTAGAAGGAAGACATCACAATGAAAGGAAACATGTACACTACAGTTGATGGATGGTCAAGTTACATGATGAACAGAAGGCTCTGTTTAGGAAGGATGTACAACAAGGTTACTGAAACAGGCAGGTCGATGGAGAATACCCGAAACAAACTGGAGGAATGGTTTACCAAATTGATAAGATGATGAGCCATAGTTTTCACCTAATATTTTGTTATTTGTTTTCCAATTGTATGCCTCTCTGATTGATTAATTAATTGTTTGGTGTTTTACGCCGCGCTCAAGATTATTTCACTTATATGGCGGCGTTGCCAGTTTTATTGTGGGAGGAAACCGGGCTCTGTGCCCGGAGGAAACCCACGACTTTCCGCTTGTAACTGGCAACCATCCCACATAGGTCGTTTATGCCTCTCTGAGGCTAATTTACTAAACCTGTTCCTGGGAAGGACAGAATTATGTTTTTTCTCGTTTTAGATCTACCAATGGAGATTATATTTTGGTAGAAGGAAGACATCCCAATGAAAGGAAACATGTACACTACAGTTGATGGATGGTCAAGTTACATGATGAACGGAAGGCTCTGTTTAGGAAGGATGTACAACAAGGTAACTGAAACAGGCAGGTCGAACGAGAATACCCAAAACAAACTGATGGACGAATTGTTTACCAAATTGACAAGATGAGCGACAGGTTCGACGGAAGGACCGCCAGACCAATTGTTTAATAGTGATGCGCTAATGAACCCAAAGAGGCAGTTTAGATGGGATAAGATACACAACTGATAGATGACAACTCACACAATAGACGGAAAAAAAGACCCAGATGATGGAAGAAAGTATACAGAGCCGACAGTAGAAAGATTACAAGTTCATGGAAGAAATGGCACCCTAAAGGCATATATTTTATTCTTTGAGGACAACGTAGACTTTATTCAACTTATAATGTTAGGACGATATTACAAAATTATCTATTAGCATGGATAAAATGTGAGCAATACATATAAAAGTAAAGTTAATGTGACCCATGAATACGCCTAAACAAGAACATATAAAATCTTGTTAATTTTTTAATCCTTTTGCCATTTTAAATCGAGCTTGATTTCTTAGGCCAAATTTGAACTACTTTCTATCGTTGGCTCAACCATAGAAGGTAGTTCAGATCAGTAACTAAAGGCTTGACCAACCTTTGGAAACTGATCAAAATTATTTTCTGAAAATTTATTTACTTTTTAATGAAGTGCTTTCCAATCTAACATAGCGTTTTAATTAATCAGTAGTCTACATAAGTAATTCATGCACACGCCCAAACCATAGCCTACAAGAATTATTAAGTTTTCAACTGATACTTCGTTGATTGTTTTCCATTTTTATGCCTCGCTGAGGCTAATTTACTAAACCTGTTCCTGGGAAGGACAGAATTATGTTTTTTCTCGTTTTAGATCAACCAATGGATATTATATTTTGGTAGAAGGAAGACATCCCAATGAAAGGAAACATGTACTCTACAGTTGATGGATGGTCAAGTTACATGATGAACGGAAGGCTCTGTTTAGGAAGGATGTACAACAAAGTTACTGAAACAGGCAGGTCGATGGAGAATACCCGAAACAAACTGATGGAAGAATGGTTTACCAAATTGACAAGATGAGCGACAGGTTCGACGGAAGGATCGCCAGACAAATTGTTTAACAGTGATGCGCTAATGAAAGAAAGAGGCAGTTTAGATGGGATAAGTTACACAGCTGGCAGATGACAACTCACACAATAGAGGGAAAAAAGACAGAGATGATGCGAGAAAGTATACAGAGCCGACAGTAGAAAGATTACAAGTTCATGGAAGAAATGGCACCCTAAAGGCATATATTTAATTCTTTGAGGACAACGTAGACTTTATTCAACTTATAATGTTAGGACAATATTACAAAATTATCTATTAGCATGGATAAAATGTGAGCAATACATATAAAAGTAAAGTTAATGTGACCCATGAAAACCCCTAAAACAGAACATAAAAAAATAGTTAATTTTTAAATCCCTTTGCCATTTTAAATCGAGCTTGATTTCTTAGGCCAAAATTGAACTACTTTCTATCGTCTGCTCAACCATAGAAGGTAGTTCAGATCAATAACTAAAGGCTTGACCAACCTTTGGAAACGGATCAAAATTATTTTCTGAAAATTTATTTACTTTTTAATGAAGTGCTTTCCAATCTAACAAAGCGTTTTAATTAATCAGTAGTCTACATAAGTAATTCATGCATACGCCCAAACCATAGCCTACAAGAATTATTATTAAGTTTTCAACTGATACATGTACTTCGTTGTTTGTTTTCCATTTTTATGCCTCTCTGAGGCTAATTTACTAAACCTGTTCCTGGGAAGGACAGAATTATGTTTTTTCTCGTTTTAGATCAACCAATGGAGATTATATTTTGGTAGAAGGAAGACATCCCAATGAAAGGAAACATGTACTCTACAGTTGATGGATGGTCAAGTTACATGATGAACGGAAGGCTCTGTTTAGGAAGGATGTACAACAAGGTTACTGAAACAGGCAGGTCGATGGAGAATACCCGAAAGAAACTGATGGAAGAATGGTTTACCAAATTGACAAGATGAGCGACAGGTTCGACGGAAGGATCGCCAGACAAATTGTTTAACAGTGATGCGCTAATGAACCGAAAGAGGCAGTTTAGATGGGATAAGTTACACAACTGACAGATGACAACTCACACAATAGACGGAAAAAAGACCCAGATGATGGAAGAAAGTATACAGAGCCGACAGTAGAAAGATTACAAGTTCATGGAAGAAATGGCACCCTAAAGGCATATATTTAATTCTTTGAGGAGAACGTAGACTTTTTTCAACTTATAATGTTAGGTCGATATTAAAAAATTATCTATTAGCATGGATAAAATGTGAGCAATACATATAAAAGTAAAGTTAATGTGACCCATGAAAACCCCTAAAACAGAACATAAAAAATCTTGTTAATTTTTTAATCCTTTTGACATTTTAAATCAAGCTTGATTTCTTAGGCCAAATTTGAACTACTTTCTATCGCCGGCTCAACCATAGAAGGTAGTTCAGATCAGTAACTAAAGGCTTGACCAACCTTTGGAAACTGATCAAAATTATTTTCTGAAAATTTATTTACTTTTTAATGAAGTGCTTTCCAATCTAACATAGCGTTTTAATTAATCAGTAGTCTACATAAGTAATTCATGCATACGCCCAAACCATAGCCTACAATAATTATTATTAAGTTTTCAACTGATACTTCGTTGTTTGTTTTCCATTTTTATGCCTCGCTGAGGCTAATTTAAAAAACCTGTTCCTGGGATGGGCAGAATTATGTTTTTTCTCGTTTTAGATCAACCCATGGAGATTTTATTTTGGTAGAAGGAAGACATCACAATGAAATGAAACATGTACTCTACAGTTGATGGATGGTCAAGTTACATGATGAACAGAAGGCTCTGTTTAGGAAGGATGTACAACAAGGTTACTGAAACAGGCAGGTCGATCGAGAATACCCGAAACAAACTGATGGACGAATGGTTTACCAAATTGACAAGATGATGAGCGACAGGTTCGACGGAATGATCGCCAGACCAATTGTTCAACAGTGATGCGCTAATGAACCGAAAGAGGCAGTTTAGATGGGATAAGTTACACAACTGACGGATGAGAACTCACACAATAGACGGAAAAAAAGACCCAGATGATGGAAGAAAGTATACAGAGCCGACAGTAGAAAGATTACAAGTTCATGGAAGAAATGGCAGCCTAAAGGCATATATTTTATTCTTTGAGGACAACTTAGACTTTATTCAACTTATAATGTTAGGACGATATTACAAAATTATCTATTAGCATGGATAAAATGTGAGCAATACATATAAAAGTAAAGTTAATGTGACCCATGAATACGCCTAAACCAGAACATAAAAAATCTTGTTAATTTTTTAATCCTTTTGACATTTTAAATCGAGCTTGATTTCTTAGGCCAAATTTGAACTACTTTCTATCGCCGGCTCAACCATAGAAGGTAGTTCAGATCAGTAACTAAAGGCTTGACCAACCTTTGGAAACTGATCAAAATTATTCTCTGAAAATTTATTTACTTTTTAATGAAGTGCTTTCCAATCTAACATAGCGTTTTAATTAATCAGTAGTCTACATAAGTAATTCATGCATACGCCCAAACCATAGCCTACAAGAATTATTATTAAGTTTTCAACTGATACTTCGTTGTTTGTTTTCCATTTTTATGCCTCGCTGAGGCTAATTTAATAAACCTATTCCTGGGATGGGCAGAATTATGTTTTTTCTCGTTTTAGATCAACCCATGGAGATTTTATTTTGGTAGAAGGAAGACATCACAATGAAATGAAACATGTACTCTACAGTTGATGGATGGTCAAGTTACATGATGAACAGAAGGCTCTGTTTAGGAAGGATGTACAACAAGGTTACTGAAACAGGCAGGTCGATCGAGAATACCCGAAACAAACTGATGGACGAATGGTTTACCAAATTGACAAGATGATGAGCGACAGGTTCGACGGAATGATCGCCAGACCAATTGTTCAACAGTGATGCGCTAATGAACCGAAAGAGGCAATTTAGATGGGATAAGTTACACAACTGACAGATGACAACTCACACAATAGACGGAAAAAAAGACCCAGATGGTGGAAGAAAGTATACAGAGCCGACAGTAGAAATATTACAAGTTCATGGAAGAAATGGCACCCTAAAGGCATATATTTAATTCTTTGAGGAGAACGTAGACTTTATTCAACTTATAATGTTAGGCCGATATTACAAAATTATCTATTAGCATGGATAAAATGTGAGCAATACATATAAAAGTAAAGTTAATGTGACCCATGAAAACCCCTAAAACAGAACATAAAAAAATACTTAATTTTTAAATCCCTTTGCCATTTTAAATCGAGCTTGATTTCTTAGGCCAAAATTGAACTACTTTCTATCGTCTGCTCAACCATAGAAGGTAGTTCAGATCAGTAACTAAAGGCCTGACTAACCTTTGGAAATTGGTCAAAATTATTTTCTGAAAATTTATTTACTTTTTAATGAAGTGCTTTCCAATCTAACATAGCGTTTTAATTAATCAGTAGTCTACATAAGTAATTCATGCATACGCCCAAACCATAGCCTACATGAATAATTATTCAGTTTTTAACTGATACTTCGTTGTTTGTTTTCTATTTTTATGCCTCTCTGAGGCTAATTTACTAAACCTGTTCCTGGGAAGGACAGAATTATGTTTTTTCTCGTTTTAGATCAACCAATGGAGATTTTATTTTGGTAGAAGGAAGACATCACAATGAAATGAAACATGTACTCTACAGTTGATGGATGGTCAAGTTACATGATGAACAGAAGGCTCTGTTTAGGAAGGATGTACAACAAGGTTACTGAAACAGGCAGGTCGATCGAGAATACCCGAAACAAACTGATGGACGAATGGTATACCAAATTGACAAGATGATGAGCGACAGGTTCGACGGAATGATCGCCAGACCAATTGTTTAACAGTGATGCGCTAATGAACCGAAAGAGGCAGTTTAGATGGGATAAGTTACACAACTGACAGATGACAACTCACACAATAGACGGAAAAAAAGACCCAGATGATGGAAGAAAGTATACAGAGCCAACAGTAGAAAGATTACAAGTTCATGGAAGAAATGGCAGCCTAAAGGCATATATTTTATTCTTTGAGGACAACTTAGACTTTATTCAACTTATAATGTTAGGACGATATTACAAAATTATCTATTAGCATGGATAAAATGTGAGCAATACATATAAAAGTAAAGTTAATGTGACCCATGAAAACCCCTAAAACAGAACATAAAAATAATAGTTAATTTTTAAATCCCTTTGCCATTTCAAATCGAGCTTGATTTCTTAGGCCAAAATTGAACTACTTTCTATCGTCTGCTCAACCATAGAAGGTAGTTCAGATCAGTAACTAAAGGCTTGACCAACCTTTGAAAACTGATCAAAATTATTTTCTGAAAATTTATTTACTTTTTAATGAAGTGCTTTCCAATCTAACATAGCGTTTTAATTAATCAGTAGTCTACATAAGTAATTCATGCATACGCCCAAACCATAGCCTACAAGAATTATTATTAAGTTTTCAACTGATACTTCGTTGTTTGTTTTCCATTTTTATGCCTCGCTGAGGCTAATTTAATAAACCTGTTCCTGGGATGGGCAGAATTATGTTTTTTCTCGTTTTAGATCAACCCATGGAGATTTTATTTTGGTAGAAGGAAGACATCACAATGAAATGAAACATGTACTCTACAGTTGATGGATGGTCAAGTTACATGATGAACAGAAGGCTCTGTTTAGGAAGGATGTACAACAAGGTTACTGAAACAGGCAGGTCGATCGAGAATACCCGAAACAAACTGATGGAGGAATGGTTTACCAAATTGACAAGATGATGAGCGACAGGTTCGACGGAAGGATCGCCAGACCAATTGTTTAACAGTGATGCGCTAATGAACCGAAAGAGACAGTTTAGATGGGATAAGTTACACAACTGACAGATGACAACTCACACAATAGACGGAAAAAAAGACCCAGATGATGGAAGAAAGTATACAGAGCCGACAGTAGAAAGATTACAAGTTCATGGAAGAAATGGCACCCTAAAGGCATATATTTAATTCTTTGAGGAGAACGTAGACTTTATTCAACTTATAATGTTAGGCCGATATTACAAAATTATCTATTAGCATGGATAAAATGTGAGCAATACATATAAAAGTAAAGTTAATGTGACCCATGAAAACCCCTAAAACAGAACATAAAAAATCTTGTTAATTTTTTAATCCTTTTGACATTTTAAATCAAGCTTGATTTCTTAGGCCAAATTTGAACTACTTTCTATCGCCGGCTCAACCATAGAAGGTAGTTCAGATCAGTAACTAAAGGCTTGACCAACCTTTGGAAACTGATCAAAATTATTTTCTGAAAATTTATTTACTTTTTAATGAAGTGCTTTCCAATCTAACATAGCGTTTTAATTAATCAGTAGTCTACATAAGTAATTCATGCATACGCCCAAACCATAGCCTACAATAATTATTATTAAGTTTTCAACTGATACTTCGTTGTTTGTTTTCCATTTTTATGCCTCGCTGAGGCTAATTTAAACAAGAGATCAGTGAACTGATCTTAGCCCACCATAGAACACTATCAGAAAGTGAGGCTGCTTATAAACGGATCGCAAATTTGATATATGAAATTTATTTCTTCAGTTGGTGGGTGGCTGGACAAGAACAAAGTTTCTTCGGTAGATAGTGGCTGTTATCTGAAAACTCAGATAACTTTCTTCAAGGAGGCCGCACATTAACGCTACTTACCGGAGCTATATGTACTTGCACACAGGCCAGTCAGTGATATCGCTTGTTTGAGTCCTGTACACAATTAAAATTTACAAAATCCAAAACGATTGTACAGATGTTACCAAGATGCATTGAGTGTTTGTTTACAAATCAAAAGATAATGTATATCTGTCAAAAATAGCCCGTGAAAAGTGAAGAACGGGCGACGTATCACTCGACTGATGAGTAAAAATTTAAACATGACGAAAGTCAGTTTAAAAATTAATGGCAAAAAATGTCCCGATCGTTCAGAAATTAGTGAACTTATAAAAAAATCTTCATGCACGATTTGATATAAATATATGATTGAATAAAAACATTTCAGTTACTTTATTGGTAAATAGCATTTACAATTGCGAAGTCAGTTGCTGTACATAGCTGCCTGAATGCAAATTCGATCGGCAAAATAGTGATTGTACGGTGCCGTGTATTTCATTTCATTTTGAAATATTCCTTCCTTTCACACTCCGAAAAATACAATATGGATCTTCTTAAGTGTCTTAGGGAACACTCTCCTTTAAAAATATTTATTATTGTTACATTTTTGGAAAGAATTTAGGCGTTTAAAATCCAAATTCGAGAAGGCCATTTTACCGACTTCGAACAAGCCGTGGCGGCCGGCAACATGCATAGATAATTCTGTTTCTTATAGTCGCCCTTGGAAATCTGAAAGGAGTCGATTTTGATACGTTTTAAAATGACACGAGGATTGCAATTTCACTCTGAGGTTTAATAAAGCTCCGATAAATGCCTTTTTTCCACTACTCTGGACTAGGAAATTCCAAAATAACGTCCTCAGTGCCAAAAATAGCTTATTTGTCTTTAACTGGGCCATGCTTTTAAAATGCCTGGTAGGGATCCGGTGATTGACAGCGGGAACTCGCACTAGCTAATTTCACCACCCGATTTTAGCACTTTTTAATCATAGATATTTCAATATCTCACTCACTGTCAGTATATTGGAGACAAGGAAAATATATATTAAGATCTGAAGCTGTAAATATAAGGAATTCCACAAGCTTTTATTGTCATATTTAACATTTTCTTGTTATATACGTATGCTTGAAGTGTCCGTTCTCACCTAGACAAGTTGGAAGTTATCAGTAAATTGCGCGTCTGTTAAAGTAAATTAAACCTCTTTAACCGTATTCAAAGATTGACAAAACAAAACACAAAGCAACCAACAGATGCAACATGTGATTTTATTTGTGCATTTTCAAAATCAGTTGAAGTTGTAAGAAAAAATAACCATACGGCGTCAGTGGGGTTTTAGCCGACTTTTCTGCTGTCGCCATAGGCCTACGATGTCTTCGGTAATGAAGCAGGCTAGCACTCTAACGCCAAATGGCGACAGCGGTACCGAATGTGTTAAATGAAAACGTCAACGACGAAAAAAATACATGTTGCATAACTTGACCATATGAGGAAGCAACACAAAAAAAAATCATCAAGATCCGCCTGGTAGTTTTGTTGAGTCCGCGATCACAAACTATGTAGATAGAAATCACAGAAAAAACTACCGGCCGCCATTTTGAATATGCAAATGAGCAGCGAGTGCATAACAAGGCCATAGGGTTAACCTGCGTATAACATTTTACGAACATCCTTTCATTACTTTAGAACAGTGATAAAAAAATAAAGGCCAGTGGCCGCCATTTTGAATATGCAAATGAGCACAAAAGTGCATAGTGCGCAACGAGACCATAGGGCTAACATGCGTAAATTAGTTTACGAAAATCCTAGCCTTTCTTTACTTTAGGAGAAAAGTGAGAAAAAGAAGAAAAACAAAATGGTCGCCCAGCGGCCATTTTGATATGCAAATGAGCAAAAGAAATACATGTTGCACAACTACAGGGGTGTGAGAGCCGGCCCGAAAAAAAAGAGGAAAATTTGTTTGTCAAGAATACCCCCAAAGGGTTTACTTAAGAGTTAAATCAAATCACATCAACTTGAACTACTAGGCCCCTACTACATTGACTGATTGAGTTTGAGAAAAAAAAATATTAAAAAAAAAAATTAAAAATCAAAAATTCTAAAAATTTGTTAAATTACTGGACCTAAAGTAAATTGTACGTGAAAATGGTGCCATTTAACTTGTCCCTAATAGATTGCGAACTGAATTCTTCGAGTTTTGAAACTTTCCATTTGTTTCATTTACCGTCTGTTTCACTTACTGCCGAAACGTGCGTCAGCAGCGAAGACGTATTATTGGGGTTGTATCGGCGAGGGTCCAATTATCGTCACTTGTCATCACTGCGGGAAAATAGCAGAGGCCGTGCATTCCAGACTAAATTCAATTTTATGGCAGTATGTTTGAAAAACAACGCTTAATTGTGGTCTTTGGATTGCTTTTGATATCCAGTAGACAAAACGACAATTTCATTTCAAACACCCAATAAACTTAAGTTAAACTTAAAGCACGAGCTGGTCTTGGAATTTTATGTTTGGATGCGCTCGTGGTCTTTCACATCTTAGTCAGCGCAAGGAGATATACCTCCTTGAGTCAGCGTTTATAGAATTAATAGGCAAATCACTGAAAAACAACCAACGCGGACCAATGTAGTAATACTAATAGTATTATAAATAAGCTACCACACGGCGGCGTTACGGCTAAGCCTTCGAACAAACATTCGCCAGTCCTCCAGAGTTCAGGCGGAACTCTACGGGAGATTATTACATAGGCCTACGTACACCTTCAATCACTATCAGTTAAATGCTAATACTACATGCACATAAATAAAATTGACACTTCACCCTTGAACAAAAACGCGTAATTCAGGAAAATGCCGCGGACAGCCATTTTAAAAAACGCGATTTTCCGCATTTCCGCGGAAGTCTCACACCCCTGCAACTAGACCATAAGAGGAACGTGCGTGTGAAATTTAAAGAAGATCCGAATAGGACTTCTCTTGGAATCGCGGTCACAAGAGAGAAAAGCGATAAAAAATAGAAAAACAAAATGGTCGCCTAGCGGACATTTTAATATGCAAATGAGCTCAGAAAAATAGATGTTGCACAACTAGACCATATGGGGAACCAATACAAAAACATTTCATCAAGATCGGCCTGGTGGATTTCTAGATTCCGCGATCACAAACTATGTAGGTAAAAATCACAAAATGACCGCCAGCGGCCATTTTAATATGCAAATGAGCAAACGAACTAGATGTTGCACAACTAGACCATAGGAGGAACGTGCGTGTGAAGTTTAAAGAAGATCCGACTAGGACTTCTCTTTAAATCGCGGTCACAAGAGAGAAAAGCGATAAAAAATAGAAAAACAAAATGGTCGCCTAGCGGCCATTTTAATATGCAAATGAGCTTAGAAAAATAGATGGTGCACAACTAGACCATATGGGGAACCAATATAAAAACATTTCATCAAGATCGGCCTGGTGGATTTCTAGATTCCGCGATCACAAACTATGTAGGTAAAAATCACAAAATGACCGCCAGCGGCCATTTTAATATGCAAATGAGCAAACGAACTAGATGTTGCACAACTAGACCATAGGAGGAACGTGCGTGTGAAGTTTAAAGAAGATCCGACTAGGACTTCTCTTTAAATCGCGGTCACAAGCGATAAAAAATAGAAAAACAAAATGGTCGCCTAGCGGCCATTTTAATATGCAAATGAGCTTAGAAAAATAGATGTTGCACAACTAGACCATAAGGGGAACATGTCTGAAAAATTTGATGAAAATCCGACCAGTAGTTCTCTTGGAATCGCGATCACAAGAAAAGTTTACAGACACCGGACGACGGACGACAGACGACGGACGACGGACCACGGACAAAAAGCGATTTGATAAGACCACCATGAGATCATGGTGGTCTAAAAACCTGTTCCTGGGATGGGCAGAATTATGTTTTTTCTCGTTTTAGATCAACCCATGGAGATTTTATTTTGGTAGAAGGAAGACATCACAATGAAATGAAACATGTACTCTACAGTTGATGGATGGTCAAGTTACATGATGAACAGAAGGCTCTGTTTAGGAAGGATGTACAACAAGGTTACTGAAACAGGCAGGTCGATTGAAAATACCCGAAACAAACTGATGGACGAATGGTATACCAAATTGACAAGATGATGAGCGACAGGTTCGACGGAATGATCGCCAGACCAATTGTTTAACAGTGATGCGCTAATGAACCGAAAGAGGCAGTTTAGATGGGATAAGTTACACAACTGACAGATGACAACTCACAATAGACGGAAAAAAAGACCCAGATGATGGAAGAAAGTATACAGAGCCGACAGTAGAAAGATTACAAGTTCATGGAAGAAATGGCAGCCTAAAGGCATATATTTTATTCTTTGAGGACAACTTAGACTTTATTCAACTTATAATGTTAGGACGATATTACAAAATTATCTATTAGCATGGATAAAATGTGAGCAATACATATAAAAGTAAAGTTAATGTGACCCATGAATACGCCTAAACCAGAACATAAAAAATCTTGTTAATTTTTTAATCCTTTTGACATTTTAAATCGAGCTTGATTTCTTAGGCCAAATTTGAACTACTTTCTATCGCCGGCTCAACCATAGAAGGTAGTTCAGATCAGTAACTAAAGGCTTGACCAACCTTTGGAAACTGATCAAAATTATTCTCTGAAAATTTATTTACTTTTTAATGAAGTGCTTTCCAATCTAACATAGCGTTTTAATTAATCAGTAGTCTACATAAGTAATTCATGCATACGCCCAAACCATAGCCTACAAGAATTATTATTAAGTTTTCAACTGATACTTCGTTGTTTGTTTTCCATTTTTATGCCTCGCTGAGGCTAATTTAATAAACCTGTTCCTGGGATGGGCAGAATTATGTTTTTTCTCGTTTTAGATCAACCCATGGAGATTTTATTTTGGTAGAAGGAAGACATCACAATGAAATGAAACATGTACTCTACAGTTGATGGATGGTCAAGTTACATGATGAACAGAAGGCTCTGTTTAGGAAGGATGTACAACAAGGTTACTGAAACAGGCAGGTCGATCGAGAATACCCGAAACAAACTGATGGACGAATGGTTTACCAAATTGACAAGATGATGAGCGACAGGTTCGACGGAATGATCGCCAGACCAATTGTTCAACAGTGATGCGCTAATGAACCGAAAGAGGCAATTTAGATGGGATAAGTTACACAACTGACAGATGACAACTCACACAATAGACGGAAAAAAAGACCCAGATGATGGAAGAAAGTATACAGAGCCGACAGTAGAAAGATTACAAGTTCATGGAAGAAATGGCACCCTAAAGGCATATATTTAATTCTTTGAGGAGAACGTAGACTTTATTCAACTTATAATGTTAGGCCGATATTACAAAATTATCTATTAGCATGGATAAAATGTGAGCAATACATATAAAAGTAAAGTTAATGTGACCCATGAAAACCCCTAAAACAGAACATAAAAAAATACTTAATTTTTAAATCCCTTTGCCATTTTAAATCGAGCTTGATTTCTTAGGCCAAAATTGAACTACTTTCTATCGTCTGCTCAACCATAGAAGGTAGTTCAGATCAGTAACTAAAGGCCTGACTAACCTTTGGAAATTGGTCAAAATTATTTTCTGAAAATTTATTTACTTTTTAATGAAGTGCTTTCCAATCTAACATAGCGTTTTAATTAATCAGTAGTCTACATAAGTAATTCATGCATACGCCCAAACCATAGCCTACAAGAATTATTATTAAGTTTTCAACTGATACTTCGTTGTTTGTTTTCCATTTTTATGCCTCGCTGAGGCTAATTTAATAAACCTGTTCCTGGGATGGGCAGAATTATGTTTTTTCTCGTTTTAGATCAACCCATGGAGATTTTATTTTGGTAGAAGGAAGACATCACAATGAAATGAAACATGTACTCTACAGTTGATGGATGGTCAAGTTACATGATGAACAGAAGGCTCTGTTTAGGAAGGATGTACAACAAGGTTACTGAAACAGGCAGGTCGATCGAGAATACCCGAAACAAACTGATGGAGGAATGGTTTACCAAATTGACAAGATGATGAGCGACAGGTTCGACGGAAGGATCGCCAGACCAATTGTTTAACAGTGATGCGCTAATGAACCGAAAGAGACAGTTTAGATGGGATAAGTTACACAACTGACAGATGACAACTCACACAATAGACGGAAAAAAAGACCCAGATGATGGAAGAAAGTATACAGAGCCGACAGTAGAAAGATTACAAGTTCATGGAAGAAATGGCACCCTAAAGGCATATATTTAATTCTTTGAGGAGAACGTAGACTTTATTCAACTTATAATGTTAGGCCGATATTACAAAATTATCTATTAGCATGGATAAAATGTGAGCAATACATATAAAAGTAAAGTTAATGTGACCCATGAAAACCCCTAAAACAGAACATAAAAAAATAGTTAATTTTTAAATCCCTTTGCCATTGTAAATCGAGCTTGATTTCTTAGGCCAAAATTGAACTACTTTCTATTGTCTGCTCAACCATAGAAGGTAGTTCAGATCAGTAACTAAAGGCCTGACTAACCTTTGGAAATTGGTCAAAATTATTTTCTGAAAATTTATTTACTTTTTAATGAAGTGCTTTCCAATCTAACATAGCATTTTAATTAATCAGTAGTCTACATAAGTAATTCATGCATACGCCCAAACCATAGCCTACAAGAATTATTATTAAGTTTTCAACTGATACTTCGTTGTTTGTTTTCCATTTTTATGCCTCGCTGAGGCTAATTTAATAAACCTGTTCCTTGGATGGGCAGAATTATGTTTTTTCTCGTTTTAGATCAACCCATGGAGATTTTATTTTGGTAGAAGGAAGACATCACAATGGAATGAAACATGTACTCTACAGTTGATGGATGGTCAAGTTACATGATGAACAGAAGGCTCTGTTTAGGAAGGATGTACAACAAGGTTACTAAAACAGGCAGGTCGATCGAGAATACCCGAAACAAACTGATGGACGAATGGTTTACCAAATTGACAAGATGATGAGCGACAGGTTCGACGGAATGATCGCCAGACCAATTGTTTAACAGTGATGCGCTAATGAACCGAAAGAGGCAGTTTAGATGGGATAAGTTACACAACTGACAGATGACAACTCACACAATAGACGGAAAAAAGACCCAGATGATGGAAGAAAGTATACAGAGCCGACAGTAGAAAGATTACAAGTTCATGGAAGAAATGGCACCCTAAAGGCATATATTTAATTCTTTGAGGAGAACGTAGACTTTTTTCAACTTATAATGTTAGGACGATATTACAAAATTTTCTATTAGCATGGATAAAATGTGAGCAATACATATAAAAGTAAAGTTAATGTGACCCATGAATACGCCTAAACAAGAACATATAAAATCTTGTTAATTTTTTAATCCTTTTACCATTTTAAATCGAGCTTGATTTCTTAGGCCAAATTTGAACTACTTTCTATCGTTGGCTCAACCATAGAAGGTAGTTCAGATCAGTAACTAAAGGCTTGACCAACCTTTGGAAACTGATCAAAATTATTCTCTGAAAATTTATTTACTTTTTAATGCAGTGCTTTCTAATTTAACATAGCGTTTTAATTAATCAGTAGTCTACATAAGTAATTCATACATACACCCAAACCATAGCCTAGAAGAATTATTATTAAGTTTTCAACTGATACTTTGTTGTTTTTTTTTTCTATTCTTATGCCTCTCTGAGGCTAATTTACTAAACCTGTTCCTGGGATGGGCAGAATTATGTTTTTTCTCGTTTTAGATCGACCCATGGAGATTTTATTTTGGTAGAAGGAAGACATCACAATGAAAGGAAACATGTACACTACAGTTGATGGATGGTCAAGTTACATGATGAACAGAAGGCTCTGTTTAGGAAGGATGTACAACAAGGTTACTGAAACAGGCAGGTCGATGGAGAATACCCGAAACAAACTGGAGGAATGGTTTACCAAATTGATAAGATGATGAGCGATAGTTTTCACCTAATATTTTGTTATTTGTTTTCCAATTGTATGCCTCTCTGATTGATAAATTAATTGTTTGGTGTTTTACGCCGCGCTCAAGATTATTTCACTTATATGGCGGCGTTGCCAGTTTTATTGTGGGAGGAAACCGGGCTCTGTGCCCGGAGGAAACCCACGACTTTCCGCTTGTAACTGGCAACCATCCCACATAGGTCGTTTATGCCTCTCTGAGGCTAATTTACTAAACCTGTTCCTGGGAAGGACAGAATTATGTTTTTTCTCGTTTTAGATCTACCAATGGAGATTATATTTTGGTAGAAGGAAGACATCCCAATGAAAGGAAACATGTACACTACAGTTGATGGATGGTCAAGTTACATGATGAACGGAAGGCTCTGTTTAGGAAGGATGTACAACAAGGTAACTGAAACAGGCAGGTCGAACGAGAATACCCAAAACAAACTGATGGACGAATTGTTTACCAAATTGACAAGATGAGCGACAGGTTCGACGGAAGGATCGCCAGACCAATTGTTTAATAGTGATGCGCTAATGAACCCAAAGAGGCAGTTTAGATGGGATAAGATACACAACTGATAGATGACAACTCACACAATAGACGGAAAAAAAGACCCAGATGATGGAAGAAAGTATACAGAGCCGACAGTAGAAAGATTACAAGTTCATGGAAGAAATGGCACCCTAAAGGCATATATTTTATTCTTTGAGGACAACGTAGACTTTATTCAACTTATAATGTTAGGACGATATTACAAAATTATCTATTAGCATGGATAAAATGTGAGCAATACATATAAAAGTAAAGTTAATGTGACCCATGAATACGCCTAAACAAGAACATATAAAATCTTGTTAATTTTTTAATCCTTTTGCCATTTTAAATTGAGCTTGATTTCTTAGGCCAAATTTGAACTACTTTCTATCGTTGGCTCAACCATAGAAGGTAGTTCAGATCAGTAACTAAAGGCTTGACCAACCTTTGGAAACTGATCAAAATTATTTTCTGAAAATTTATTTACTTTTTAATGAAGTGCTTTCCAATCTAACATAGCGTTTTAATTAATCAGTAGTCTACATAAGTAATTCATGCACACGCCCAAACCATAGCCTACAAGAATTATTAAGTTTTCAACTGATACTTCGTTGATTGTTTTCCATTTTTATGCCTCGCTGAGGCTAATTTACTAAACCTGTTCCTGGGAAGGACAGAATTATGTTTTTTCTCGTTTTAGATCAACCAATGGATATTATATTTTGGTAGAAGGAAGACATCCCAATGAAAGGAAACATGTACTCTACAGTTGATGGATGGTCAAGTTACATGATGAATGGAAGGCTCTGTTTAGGAAGGATGTACAACAAAGTTACTGAAACAGGCAGGTCGATGGAGAATACCCGAAACAAACTGATGGAAGAATGGTTTACCAAATTGACAAGATGAGCGACAGGTTCGACGGAAGGATCGCCAGACAAATTGTTTAACAGTGATGCGCTAATGAAAGAAAGAGGCAGTTTAGATGGGATAAGTTACACAGCTGGCACATGACAACTCACACAATAGAGGGAAAAAAGACAGAGATGATGCGAGAAAGTATACAGAGCCGACAGTAGAAAGATTACAAGTTCATGGAAGAAATGGCACCCTAAAGGCATATATTTAATTCTTTGAGGACAACGTAGACTTTATTCAACTTATAATGTTAGGACCATATTACAAAATTATCTATTAGCATGGATAAAATGTGAGCAATACATATAAAAGTAAAGTTAATGTGACCCATGAAAACCCCTAAAACAGAACATAAAAAAATACTTAATTTTTAAATCCCTTTGCCATTTTAAATCGAGCTTGATTTCTTAGGCCAAAATTGAACTACTTTCTATCGTCTGCTCAACCATAGAAGGTAGTTCAGATCAATAACTAAAGGCTTGACCAACCTTTGGAAACGGATCAAAATTATTTTCTGAAAATTTATTTACTTTTTAATGAAGTGCTTTCCAATCTAACAAAGCGTTTTAATTAATCAGTAGTCTACATAAGTAATTCATGCATACGCCCAAACCATAGCCTACAAGAATTATTATTAAGTTTTCAACTGATACATGTACTTCGTTGTTTGTTTTCCATTTTTATGCCTCTCTGAGGCTAATTTACTAAACCTGTTCCTGGGAAGGACAGAATTATGTTTTTTCTCGTTTTAGATCAACCAATGGAGATTATATTTTGGTAGAAGGAAGACATCCCAATGAAAGGAAACATGTACTCTACAGTTGATGGATGGTCAAGTTACATGATGAACGGAAGGCTCTGTTTAGGAAGGATGTACAACAAGGTTACTGAAACAGGCAGGTCGATGGAGAATACCCGAAACAAACTGATGGAAGAATGGTTTACCAAATTGACAAGATGAGCGACAGGTTCGACGGAAGGATCGCCAGACAAATTGTTTAACAGTGATGCGCTAATGAACCGAAAGAGGCAGTTTAGATGGGATAAGTTACACAACTGACAGATGACAACTCACACAATAGACGGAAAAAAAGACCCAGATGATGGAAGAAAGTATACAGAGCCGACAGTAGAAAGATTACAAGTTCATGGAAGAAATAGCACCCTAAAGGCATATATTTTATTCTTTGAGGACAACGTAGACTTTATTTAACTTATAATGTTAGGACGATATTACAAAATTATCTATTAGCATGGATAAAATGTGAGCAATACATATAAAAGTAAAGTTAATGTGACCCATGAATACGCCTAAACAAGAACATAAAAAATCTTGTTAATTTTTTAATCCTTTTGCCATTTTAAATCGAGCTTGATTTCTTAGGCCAAATTTGAACTACTTTCTATCGTTGGCTCAACCATAGAAGGTAGTTCAGATCAGTAACTAAAGGCTTGACCAACCTTTGGAAACTGATCAAAATTATTTTCTGAAAATTTATTTACTTTTTAATGAAGTGCTTTTTAATCTAACATAGCGTTTTAATCAATCAGTAGTCTACATAAGTAATTCATACATACACCCAAACCATAGCCTACAAGAATTATTATTAAGTTTTCAACTGATACTTCGTTGTTTGTTTTCCATTTTTATGCCTCGCTGAGGCTAATTTACTAAACCTGTTCCTGGGATGGGCAGAATTATATTTTTTCTCGTTTTAGATCAACCCATGGAGATTTTATTTTGGTAGAAGGAAGACATCACAATGAAATGAAACATGTACTCTACAGTTGATGGATGGTCAAAATACATGATGAATGGAAGGCTCTGTTTAGGAAGGATGTACAACAAGGTTACTGAAACAGGCAGGTCGATGGAGAATACCCGAAACAAACTGGAGGAGGAATGGTTTACCAAATTGATAAGATGATGAGCGACAGTTTTCACCTAATATTTTGCTTTTCGTTTTCCAATTGTATGCCTCTCTGATTTATTAATTGATTGTTTGGTGTTTTACGCCGCGCTCAAAATTATTTCACTTATATGGCGGCGTTGCCAGTTTTATTGTGGGAGGAAACCGGGCTCTGTGCCCAGAGGAAACCCATGACCTTCCGCTGGTAACTGGCAACCATCCCACATAGGTCGTTTATGCCTCTCTGAGGCTAAATATACTAAACCTGTTCCAGGGAAGGATAGAATTATGCTTTTTCTCGTTTTAGATCAACCAATGGAGATTATATTTTGGTAGAAGGAAGACATCCCAATAAACGGAAACATGTACTCTACAGTTGATGGATGGTCAAAATACATGTGTGAACGAAAGGCTCTGTTTAGGAAGGATGTACAACAAGGTTACTGAAACAGGCAGGTCGATAGAGAATACCCGAAAAAAACTGATGGAGGAATGGTTTACCGAATTGATAAGATGATGAGCGACGGTTTTCAACTAATATTTCATTGTTTGTTTTCCAATTTTATGCCTCTCTGAGGCTCATTTACTAAACCTGTTCCTGGGAAGGACAGAATTATGTTTTTTCTCGTTTTAGATCAACCAATGGAGATTATATTTTGGTAGAAGGAAGACATCCCAATGAAAGGAAACATGTACTCTACAGTTGATGGATGGTAAAGTTACATGATGAACAGAAGGCTTTGTTTAGGAAGGATGTACAAGGTTACTGAAACAGGCAGGTCGATCGAGAATACCCGAAACAAACTGATGGACGAATTGTTTACCAAATTGACAAGATGATGAGCGACAGGTTCGACGGAAGGATCGCCAGACCAATTGTTTAACAGTGATGCGCTAATGAACCGAAAGAGGCAGTTTAGATGAGATAAGTGACAGCTGACACAACTGACAGATGACAACTCACACAATAGACGGGAAAAAAAAGACCCAGATGATGGAAGAAAGTATACAGAGCCGACAGTAGAAAGATTACAAGTTCATGGAAGAAATGGCAGCCTAAAGGCATATATTTTATTAATTCTTTGAGGAGAACGTAGACTTTATTCAACTTATAATGTTAGGACGATATTACAAAATTATCTATTAGCATGGATAAAATGTGAGTAATACATATAAAAGTAAAGTTAATGTGACCCATGAATACCCCTTAAACAGAAAATAAAAAACTTGTTACTTTTTTCATCCTTTTGCCAATTCAAATCGAGCTTGATTTCTTTGGCCAAAATTGAAATACTTTCTATCCACTGCTCAACCATAGAAGGTAGTTCAGATCAATAACTGAAGGCCTAACCTTTGGAAACTGATCAAAATTATTTTCTGAAAATTTATTTACTTTTTAATCAAGTGCTTTCCAATCTAACATAACGTTTTAATTAATCAGTAGTCTACATAAGTAATTTATGCATACGCCAAAACCATAGCCTACATGAATTATTATTAAGTTTTTAACTAATATTTCGTTGTTTGTTTTCCATTTTTATGCCTCTCTGAGACTAATTTAATAAACCTGTTCCTGGGATGGGCAGAATTATGTTTTTTCTCGTTTTAGATCAACCCATGGAGATTTTATTTTGGTAGAAGGAAGACATCACAATGAAATGAAACATGTACTCTACAGTTGATGGATGGTCAAGTTACATGATGAACAGAAGGCTCTGTTTAGGAAGGATGTACAACAAGGTTACTGAAACAGGCAGGTCGATCGAGAATACCTGAAACAAACTGATGGACGAATGGTTTACCAAATTGACAAGATGATGAGCGACAGGTTCGACGGAATGATCGCCAGACCAATTGTTTAACAGTGATGCGCTAATGAACCGAAAGAGGCAGTTTAGATGGGATAAGTTACACAACTGACAGATGACAACTCACACAATAGACGGGAAAAAAGACCCAGATGATGGAAGAAAGTATACAGAGCCGACAGTAGAAAGATTACAAGTTCATGGAAGAAATGGCACCCTAAAGGCATATATTTAATTCTTTGAGGAGAACGTAGACTTTTTTCAACTTATAATGTTAGGTCGATATTACAAAATTATCTATTAGCATGGATAAAATGTGAGCAATACATATAAAAGTAAAGTTAATGTGACCCATGAAAACCCCTAAAACAGAACATAAAAAAATAGTTAATTTTTAAATCCCTTTGCCATTTTAAATCGAGCTTGATTTCTTAGGCCAAAATTGAACTACTTTCTATCGTCTGCTCAACCATTGAAGGTAGTTCAGATCAGTAACTAAAGGCCTGACTAACCTTTGGAAACTGGTCAAAATTATTTTCTGAAAATTTATCTACTTTTTAATCAAGTGCTTTCCAATCTAACATAGTGTTTTAATTAATCAGTAGTCTACATAAGTAATTCATGCATATGCCAAAACCATAGCCTACATGAATAATTATTCAGTTTTTAACTGATACTTCGTTGTTTGTTTTCTATTTTTATGCCTCTCTGAGGCTAATTTACTAAACCTGTTCCTGGGAAGGACAGAATTATGTTTTTTCTCGTTTTAGATAAACCAATGGAGATTATATTTTGGTAGAAGGAAGACATCACAATGAAATAAAACATGTACTCTACAGTTGATGGATGGTCAAGTTACATGATGAACAGAAGGCACTGTTTAGGAAGGATGTACAACAAGGTTACTGAAACAGGCAGGTCGATCGAGAATACCCGAAACAAACTGATGGACGAATGGTTTACCAAATTGACAAGATGATGAGCGACAGGTTCGACGGAATGATCGCCAGACCAATTGTTCAACAGTGATGCGCTAATGAACCGAAAGAGGCAGTTTAGATGGGATAAGTTACACAACTGACAGATGAGAACTCACACAATAGAGGGAAAAAAAGACCCAGATGATGGAAGAAAGTATACAGAGCCGACAGTAGAAAGATTACAAGTTCATGGAAGAAATGGCACCCTAAAGGCATATATTTAATTCTTTGAGGAGAACGTAGACTTTTTTCAACTTATAATGTTAGGTCGATATTAAAACATTATCTATTAGCATGGATAAAATGTGAGCAATACATATAAAAGTAAAGTTAATGTGACCCATGAAAACCCCTAAAACAGAACATAAAAAATCTTGTTAATTTTTTAATCCTTTTGACATTTTAAATCAAGCTTGATTTCTTAGGCCAAATTTGAACTACTTTCTATCGCCGGCTCAACCATAGAAGGTAGTTCAGATCAGTAACTAAAGGCTTGACCAACCTTTGGAAACTGATCAAAATTATTTTCTGAAAATTTATCTACTTTTTAATCAAGTGCTTTCCAATCTAACATAGCGTTTTAATTAATCAGTAGTCTACATAAGTAATTCATGCATATGCCAAAACCATAGCCTACATGAATAATTATTCAGTTTTTAACTGATACTTCGTTGTTTGTTTTCTATTTTTATGCCTCTCTGAGGCTAATTTACTAAACCTGTTCCTGGGAAGGACAGAATTGTTTTTTCTCGTTTTAGATCAACCAATGGAGATTATATTTTGGTAGAAGGAAGACATCCCAATGAAAGGAAACATGTACTCTACAGTTGATGGATGGTCAAGTTACATGATGAACGAAAGGCTTTGTTTAGGAAGGATGTACAACAAGGTTACTGAAACAGGCAGGTCGATCGAGAATACCCGAAACAAACTGATGGACGAATGGTTTACCAAATTGACAAGATGATGAGCGACAGGTTCGACGGAATGATCGCCAGACCAATTGTTTAACAGTGATGCGCTAATGAACCGAAAGAGGCAGTTTAGATGGGATAAGTTACACAACTGACAGATGACAACTCACACAATAGACGGAAAAAAAGACCCAGATGATGGAAGAAAGTATACAGAGCCGACAGTAGAAAGATTACAAGTTCATGGAAGAAATGGCAGCCTAAAGGCATATATTTTATTCTTTGAGGACAACTTAGACTTTATTCAACTTATAATGTTAGGACAATATTACAAAATTATCTATTAGCATGGATAAAATGTGAGCAATACATATAAAAGTAAAGTTAATGTGACCCATGAATACGCCTAAATCAGAACATAAACAATCTTGTTAATTTTTTAATCCTTTTGACATTTTAAATCGAGCTTGATTTCTTAGGCCAAATTTGAACTACTTTCTATCGCCGGCTCAACCATAGAAGGTAGTTCAGATCAGTAACTAAAGGCTTGACCAACCTTTGGAAACTGATCAAAATTATTTTCTGAAAATTTATTTACTTTTTAATGAAGTGCTTTCCAATCTAACATAGCGTTTTAATTAATCAGTAGTCTACATAAGTAATTCATGCATACGCCCAAACCATAGCCTACAAGAATTATTATTAAGTTTTCAACTGATACTTCGTTGTTTGTTTTCCATTTTTATGCCTCGCTGAGGCTAATTTAATAAACCTGTTCCTGGGATGGGCAGAATTATGTTTTTTCTCGTTTTAGATCAACCCATGGAGATTTTATTTTGGTAGAAGGAAGACATCACAATGAAATGAAACATGTACTCTACAGTTGATGGATGGTCAAGTTACATGATGAACAGAAGGCTCTGTTTAGGAAGGATGTACAACAAGGTTACTGAAACAGGCAGGTCGATCGAGAATACCTGAAACAAACTGATGGACGAATGGTTTACCAAATTGACAAGATGATGAGCGACAGGTTCGACGGAATGATCGCCAGACAAATTGTTTAACAGTGATGCGCTAATGAACCGAAAGAGGCAGTTTAGATGGGATAAGTTACACAACTGACAGATGACAACTCACACAATAGACGGAAAAAACGACCCAGATGATGGAAGAAAGTATACAGTGCCGACAGTAGAAAGATTACAAGTTCATGGAAGAAATGGCACCCTAAAGGCATATATTTAATTCTTTGAGGAGAACGTAGACTTTTTTCAACTTATAATGTTAGGTCGATATAACAAAATTATCTATTAGCATGGATAAAATGTGAGCAATACATATAAAAGTAAAGTTAATGTGACCCATGAAAACCCCTAAAACAGAACATAAAAAAATAGTTAATTTTTAAATCCCTTTGCCATTTTAAATCGAGCTTGATTTCTTAGGCCAAACTTGAACTACTTTCTATCGTCTGCTCAACCATTGAAGGTAGTTCAGATCAGTAACTAAAGGCCTGACTAACCTTTGGAAAATGGTCAAAATTATTTTCTGAAAATTTATCTACTTTTTAATCAAGTGCTTTCCAATCTAACATAGTGTTTTAATTAATCAGTAGTCTACATAAGTAATTCATGCATATGCCAAAACCATAGCCTACATGAATAATTATTCAGTTTTTAACTGATACTTCGTTGTTTGTTTTCTATTTTTATGCCTCTCTGAGGCTAATTTACTAAACCTGTTCCTGGGAAGGACAGAATTATGTTTTTTCTCGTTTTAGATAAACCAATGGAGATTATATTTTGGTAGAAGGGAGACATCACAATGAAATGAAACATGTACTCTACAGTTGATGGATGGTCAAGTTACATGATGAACAGAAGGCTCTGTTTAGGAAGGATGTACAACAAGGTTACTGAAACAGGCAGGTCGATCGAGAATACCCGAAACAAACTGATGGACGAATGGTTTACCAAATTGACAAGATGATGAGCGACAGGTTCGACGGAATGATCACCAGACCAATTGTTCAACAGTGATGCGCTAATGAACCGAAAGAGGCAGTTTAGATGGGATAAGTTACACAACTGACGGATGAGAACTCACACAATAGACGGAAAAAAAGACCCAGATGATGGAAGAAAGTATACAGAGCCGACAGTAGAAAGATTACAAGTTCATGGAAGAAATGGCACCCTAAAGGCATATATTTAATTCTTTGAGGAGAACGTAGACTTTATTCAACTTATAATGTTAGGTCGATATTACAAAATTATCTATTAGCATGGATAAAATGTGAGCAATACATATAAAAGTAAAGTTAATGTGACCCATGAAAACCCCTAAAACAGAACATAAAAAAATAGTTAATTTTTAAATCCCTTTGCCATTTTAAATCGAGCTTGATTTCTTAGGCCAAAATTGAACTATTTTCTATCGTCTGCTCAACCATAGAAGGTAGCTCAGATCAGTAACTAAAGGCTTGACCAACCTTTGGAAACTGATCAAAATTATTTTCTGAAAATTTATTTACTTTTAAATGACGTGCTTTCCAATCTAACATAGCGTTTTAATTAATCAGTAGTCTACATAAGTAATTCATGCATACGCCCAAACCATAGCCTACAAGAATTATTATTAAGTTTTCAACTGATACTTCGTTGTTTGTCTTCCATTTTTATGCCTCGCTGAGGCTAATTTAATAAACCTGTTCCTGGGATGGGCAGAATTATGTTTTTTCTCGTTTTAGATCAACCCATGGAGATTTTATTTTGGTAGAAGGAGGACATCACAATGAAATGAAACATGTACTCTACAGTTGATGGATGGTCAAGTTACATGATGAACAGAAGGCTCTGTTTAGGAAGGATGTACAACAAGGTTACTGAAACAGGCAGGTCGATCGAGAATACCTGAAACAAACTGATGGACGAATGGTTTACCAAATTGACAAAATGATGAGCGACAGGTTCGACGGAATGATCGCCAGACCAATTGTTTAACAGTGATGCGCTAATGAACCGAAAGAGACAGTTTAGATGGGATAAGTTACACAACTGACAGATGACAACTCACACAATAGACGGAAAAAAAGACCCAGATGATGGAAGAAAGTATACAGAGCCGACAGTAGAAAGATTACAAGTTCATGGAAGAAATGGCACCCTAAAGGCATATATTTAATTCTTTGAGGAGAACGTAGACTTTTTTCAACTTATAATGTTAGGCCGATATTACAAAATTATCTATTAGCATGGATAAAATGTGAGCAATACATATAAAAGTAAAGTTAATGTGACCCATGAAAACCCCTAAAACAGAACATAAAAAAAATAGTTAATTTAATAAACCTATTCCTGGGATGGGCAGAATTATGTTTTTTCTCGTTTTAGATCAACCCATGGAGATTTTATTTTGGTAGAAGGAAGACATCACAATGAAATGAAACATGTTCTCTACAGTTGATGGATGGTCAAGTTACATGATGAACAGAAGGCTCTGTTTAGGAAGGATGTACAACAAGGTTACTGAAACAGGCAGGTCGATCGAGAATACCCGAAACAAACTGATGGACGAATGGTTTACCAAATTGACAAGATGATGAGCGACAGGTTCGACGGAATGATCGCCAGACCAATTGTTCAACAGTGATGCGCTAATGAACCGAAAGAGGCAATTTAGATGGGATAAGTTACACAACTGACAGATGACAACTCACACAATAGACGGAAAAAAAGACCCAGATGATGGAAGAAAGTATACAGAGCCGACAGTAGAAAGATTACAAGTTCATGGAAGAAATGGCACCCTAAAGGCATATATTTAATTCTTTGAGGAGAACGTAGACTTTATTCAACTTATAATGTTAGGCCGATATTACAAAATTATCTATTAGCATGGATAAAATGTGAGCAATACATATAAAAGTAAAGTTAATGTGACCCATGAAAACCCCTAAAACAGAACATAAAAAAATACTTAATTTTTAAATCCCTTTGCCATTTTAAATCGAGCTTGATTTCTTAGGCCAAAATTGAACTACTTTCTATCGTCTGCTCAACCATAGAAGGTAGTTCAGATCAGTAACTAAAGGCCTGACTAACCTTTGGAAATTGGTCAAAATTATTTTCTGAAAATTTATTTACTTTTTAATGAAGTGCTTTCCAATCTAACATAGCGTTTTAATTAATCAGTAGTCTACATAAGTAATTCATGCATACGCCCAAACCATAGCCTACATGAATAATTATTCAGTTTTTAACTGATACTTCGTTGTTTTTTTTTTATTTTTATGCCTCTCTGAGGCTAATTTACTAAACCTGTTCCTGGGAAGGACAGAATTATGTTTTTTCTCGTTTTAGATCAACCAATGGAGATTTTATTTTGGTAGAAGGAAGACATCACAATGAAATGAAACATGTACTCTACAGTTGATGGATGGTCAAGTTACATGATGAACAGAAGGCTCTGTTTAGGAAGGATGTACAACAAGGTTACTGAAACAGGCAGGTCGATCGAGAATACCCGAAACAAACTGATGGACGAATGGTATACCAAATTGACAAGATGATGAGCGACAGGTTCGACGGAATGATCGCCAGACCAATTGTTTAACAGTGATGCGCTAATGAACCGAAAGAGGCAGTTTAGATGGGATAAGTTACACAACTGACAGATGACAACTCACACAATAGACGGAAAAAAAGACCCAGATGATGGAAGAAAGTATACAGAGCCAACAGTAGAAAGATTACAAGTTCATGGAAGAAATAGCAGCCTAAAGGCATATATTTTATTCTTTGAGGACAACTTAGACTTTATTCAACTTATAATGTTAGGACGATATTACAAAATTATCTATTAGCATGGATAAAATGTGAGCAATACATATAAAAGTAAAGTTAATGTGACCCATGAAAACCCCTAAAACAGAACATAAAAAAAATTGTTAATTTTTAAATCCCTTTGCCATTTCAAATCGAGCTTGATTTCTTAGGCCAAAATTGAACTACTTTCTATCGTCTGCTCAACCATAGAAGGTAGTTCAGATCAGTAACTAAAGGCCTGACTAACCTTTGGAAATTGGTCAAAATTATTTTCTGAAAATTTATTTACTTTTTAATGAAGTGCTTTCCAATCTAACATAGCGTTTTAATTAATCAGTAGTCTACATAAGTAATTCATGCATACGCCCAAACCATAGCCTACATGAATAATTATTCAGTTTTTAACTGATACTTCGTTGTTTGTTTTTTATTTTTATGCCTCTCTGAGGCTAATTTACTAAACCTGTTCCTGGGAAGGACAGAATTATGTTTTTTCTCGTTTTAGATCAACCAATGGAGATTTTATTTTGGTAGAAGGAAGACATCACAATGAAATGAAACATGTACTCTACAGTTGATGGATGGTCAAGTTACATGATGAACGGAAGGCTCTGTTTAGGAAGGATGTACAACAAGGTTACTGAAACAGGCAGGTCGATCGAGAATACCCGAAACAAACTGATGGACGAATTGTTTACCAAATTGACAAGATGAGCGACAGGTTCGACGGAAGGATCGCCAGACCAATTGTTTAATAGTGATGCGCTAATGAACCCAAAGAGGCAGTTTAGATGGGATAAGATACACAACTGATAGATGACAACTCACACAATAGACGGAAAAAAAGACCCAGATGATGGAAGAAAGTATACAGAGCCGACAGTAGAAAGATTACAAGTTCATGGAAGAAATGGCACCCTAAAGGCATATATTTTATTCTTTGAGGACAACGTAGACTTTATTCAACTTATAATGTTAGGACGATATTACAAAATTATCTATTAGCATGGATAAAATGTGAGCAATACATATAAAAGTAAAGTTAATGTGACCCATGAATACGCCTAAACAAGAACATATAAAATCTTGTTAATTTTTTAATCCTTTTGCCATTTTAAATCGAGCTTGATTTCTTAGGCCAAATTTGAACTACTTTCTATCGTTGGCTCAACCATAGAAGGTAGTTCAGATCAGTAACTAAAGGCTTGACCAACCTTTGGAAACTGATCAAAATTATTTTCTGAAAATTTATTTACTTTTTAATGAAGTGCTTTCCAATCTAACATAGCGTTTTAATTAATCAGTAGTCTACATAAGTAATTCATGCACACGCCCAAACCATAGCCTACAAGAATTATTAAGTTTTCAACTGATACTTCGTTGATTGTTTTCCATTTTTATGCCTCGCTGAGGCTAATTTACTAAACCTGTTCCTGGGAAGGACAGAATTATGCTTTTTCTCGTTATAGATCAACCAATGGATATTATATTTTGGTAGAAGGAAGACATCCCAATGAAAGGAAACATGTACTCTACAGTTGATGGATGGTCAAGTTACATGATGAACGGAAGGCTCTGTTTAGGAAGGATGTACAACAAAGTTACTGAAACAGGCAGGTCGATGGAGAATACCCGAAACAAACTGATGGAAGAATGGTTTACCAAATTGACAAGATGAGCGACAGGTTCGACGGAAGGATCGCCAAACAAATTGTTTAACAGTGATGCGCTAATGAAAGAAAGAGGCAGTTTAGATGGGATAAGTTACACAGCTGGCAGATGACAACTCACACAATAGAGGGAAAAAAGACAGAGATGATGCGAGAAAGTATACAGAGCCGACAGTAGAAAGATTACAAGTTCATGGAAGAAATGGCACCCTAAAGGCATATATTTAATTCTTTGAGGACAACGTAGACTTTATTCAACTTATAATGTTAGGACAATATTACAAAATTATCAATTAGCATGGATAAAATGTGAGCAATACATATAAAAGTAAAGTTAATGTGACCCATGAAAACCCCTAAAACAGAACATAAAAAAATAGTTAATTTTTAAATCCCTTTGCCATTTTAAATCGAGCTTGATTTCTTAGGCCAAAATTGAACTACTTTCTATCGTCTGCTCAACCATAGAAGGTAGTTCAGATCAATAACTAAAGGCTTGACCAACCTTTGGAAACGGATCAAAATTATTTTCTGAAAATTTATTTACTTTTTAATGAAGTGCTTTCCAATCTAACAAAGCGTTTTAATTAATCAGTAGTCTACATAAGTAATTCATGCATACGCCCAAACCATAGCCTACAAGAATTATTATTAAGTTTTCAACTGATACATGTACTTCGTTGTTTGTTTTCCATTTTTATGCCTCTCTGAGGCTAATTTACTAAACCTGTTCCTGGGAAGGACAGAATTATGTTTTTTCTCGTTTTAGATCAACCAATGGAGATTATATTTTGGTAGAAGGAAGACATCCCAATGAAAGGAAACATGTACTCTACAGTTGATGGATGGTCAAGTTACATGATGAACGGAAGGCTCTGTTTAGGAAGGATGTACAACAAGGTTACTGAAACAGGCAGGTCGATGGAGAATACCCGAAACAAACTGATGGAAGAATGGTTTACCAAATTGACAAGATGAGCGACAGGTTCGACGGAAGGATCGCCAGACAAATTGTTTAACAGTGATGCGCTAATGAACCGAAAGAGGCAGTTTAGATGGGATAAGTTACACAACTGACAGATGACAACTCACACAATAGACGGAAAAAAAGACCCAGATGATGGAAGAAAGTATACAGAGCCGACAGTAGAAAGATTACAAGTTCATGGAAGAAATAGCACCCTAAAGGCATATATTTTATTCTTTGAGGACACCGTAGACTTTATTTAACTTATAATGTTAGGACGATATTACAAAATTATCTATTAGCATGGATAAAATGTGAGCAATACATATAAAAGTAAAGTTAATGTGACCCATGAATACGCCTAAACAAGAACATAAAAAATCTTGTTAATTTTTTAATCCTTTTGCCATTTTAAATCGAGCTTGATTTCTTAGGCCAAATTTGAACTACTTTCTATCGTTGGCTCAACCATAGAAGGTAGTTCAGATCAGTAACTAAAGGCTTGACCAACCTTTGGAAACTGATCAAAATTATTTTCTGAAAATTTATTTACTTTTTAATGAAGTGCTTTTTAATCTAACATAGCGTTTTAATCAATCAGTAGTCTACATAAGTAATTCATACATACACCCAAACCATAGCCTACAAGAATTATTATTAAGTTTTCAACTGATACTTCGTTGTTTGTTTTCCATTTTTATGCCTCGCTGAGGCTAATTTACTAAACCTGTTCCTGGGATGGGCAGAATTATATTTTTTCTCGTTTTAGATCAACCCATGGAGATTTTATTTTGGTAGAAGGAAGACATCACAATGAAATGAAACATGTACTCTACAGTTGATGGATGGTCAAAATACATGATGAATGGAAGGCTCTGTTTAGGAAGGATGTACAACAAGGTTACTGAAACAGGCAGGTCGATGGAGAATACCCGAAACAAACTGGAGGAGGAATGGTTTACCAAATTGATAAGATGATGAGCGACAGTTTTCACCTAATATTTTGCTTTTTGTTTTCCAATTGTATGCCTCTCTGATTTATTAATTGATTGTTTGGTGTTTTACGCCGCGCTCAAGATTATTTCACTTATATGGCGGCGTTGCCAGTTTTATTGTGGGAGGAAACAGGGCTCTGTGCCCAGAGGAAACCCATGACCTTCCGCTGGTAACTGGCAACCATCCCACATAGGTCGTTCATGCCTCTCTGAGGCTAAATATACTAAACCTGTTCCAGGGAAGGATAGAATTATGCTTTTTCTCGTTTTAGATCAACCAATGGAGATTATATTTTGGTAGAAGGAAGACATCCCAATAAACGGAAACATGTACTCTACAGTTGATGGATGGTCAAAATACATGTGTGAACGAAAGGCTCTGTTTAGGAAGGATGTACAACAAGGTTACTGAAACAGGCAGGTCGATAGAGAATACCCGAAAAAAACTGATGGAGGAATGGTTTACCGAATTGATAAGATGATGAGCGACGGTTTTCAACTAATATTTCATTGTTTGTTTTCCAATTTTATGCCTCTCTGAGGCTAATTTACTAAACCTGTTCCTGGGAAGGACAGAATTATGTTTTTTCTCGTTTTAGATCAACCAATGGAGATTATATTTTGGTAGAAGGAAGACATCCCAATGAAAGGAAACATGTACTCTACAGTTGATGGATGGTAAAGTTACATGATGAACAGAAGGCTTTGTTTAGGAAGGATGTACAAGGTTACTGAAACAGGCAGACGAATGGTTTACCAAATTGACAAGATGATGAGCGACAGGTTCGACGGAAGGATCGCCAGACCAATTGTTTAACAGTGATGCGCTAATGAACCGAAAGAGGCAGTTTAGATGAGATAAGTGACAGCTGACACAACTGACAGATGACAACTCACACAATAGACGGAAAAAAAAGACCCAGATGATGGAAGAAAGTATACAGAGCCGACAGTAGAAAGATTACAAGTTCATGGAAGAAATGGCAGCCTAAAGGCATATATTTTATTAATTCTTTGAGGAGAACGTAGACTTTATTCAACTTATAATGTTAGGACGATATTACAAAATTATCTATTAGCATGGATAAAATGTGAGTAATACATATAAAAGTAAAGTTAATGTGACCCATGAATACCCCTTAAACAGAAAATAAAAAACTTGTTACTTTTTTCATCCTTTTGCCAATTCAAATCGAGCTTGATTTCTTTGGCCAAAATTGAAATACTTTCTATCCACTGCTCAACCATAGAAGGTAGTTCAGATCAATAACTGAAGGCCTAACCTTTGGAAACTGATCAAAATTATTTTCTGAAAATTTATTTACTTTTTAATCAAGTGCTTTCCAATCTAACATAACGTTTTAATTAATCAGTAGTCTACATAAGTAATTTATGCATACGCCAAAACCATAGCCTACATGAATTATTATTAAGTTTTTAACTAATATTTCGTTGTTTGTTTTCCATTTTTATGCCTCTCTGAGACTAATTTACTAAACCTGTTCCTGGGATGGGCAGAATTATGTTTTTTCTCGTTTTAGATCAACCAATGGAGATTATATTTTGGTAGAAGGAAGACATCCCAATGAAAGGAAACATGTACTCCACAGTTGATGGATGGTCAAGTTACATGATAGACGAAAGGGTCTGTGTAGGAAGGATGTACAACAAGGTTACTGAAACAGGCAGGTCGATGGAGAATATCCGAAACAAACTGATGGAGGAATGGTTTACCAAACTGATAAGATGATGAGCGACAGGTTCGACGAAAGATCGCCAACCAAACCAATCGTTTAAGAGTGATGGGCTGATAAAAGAAAGAGACAGTTTAGCTGAGAGACGATAACTCACACAATAGACGAAAAAAAAGACTTACTTGTTGGAAAAAAGGTTACATAGCCGACAGTAGAAAGGTTACAAGTTCATGGAAGATCCAAATTAGATCCAAGTTTGTAAGATTAGTGGTTTACTTTATGGTAGAAATGCAACCCAGCTGATTATAAGCTATGTATATTTATGTTTTTGTCCTTTTAGATCAACCAACGGAGATTATATTTTGGTGGATGGAAGGTAGACGACAAGCTGCGAAGTTGATGGACGAAAAGCTGAGAAGTTGATGGGCGAAAAGCTATTAGTTGATGGAAAAAAGCTGCACATTTGGTAGAAGAATAGTTACACAGTTGATGGAAGAATAGCTACACAGTTGATGGAAGAATAGTTACATAGTTGGACGAAAAGCTGCACGGTTGGTAGAAGAATAGTTACATAGTTGATGGACGAAAACCTACACAGTTGACAGACGAAAAGCTACACTGTTGATGGACGAAAATCTACACAGTTGAAGGATGAAAAGCTACACAGTTGGTAGAAGAATAGTTGCACAGTTGGACGAAAACCTACAGTTGATGGAAGACAGATGACCAAGGTGATGAAAACAGAGGATCAGTTGATTGGTAGGTTAAGTTTATTTATATTCAATCTTGTTTAACAGATCTTTAAATAAAGATTTCCAAAGGCATATACCAAATTCTTTTCTTAAGACAACATCAGAAATGCATGTATGATATATGGACATGGACAGAGTCTGAATATTTCACATAATTTAAACAAATAAATGAAATGCAATGATCAAGACATTAAATGTGCTGAAAATTATTATTCAAATTTCTCGGAATCTGTGAACTACGTTCTGCGGACTATGTCACCAATAGAAAGTTGTTTACATCCAATACCAACAGTCCGAGCCACTGGTGTTGGCCGATCAAAAGAATTTTAAAATGACAGTATGTTCTCTCATAAAGTGTCGACCAATTCAGTCAAGCGTAAGATTGTTGCCAAGCTCCAACAGAAATTTGCAATGTCTTCCAGGTGTAGAGCCAGTACCTTTTACCATGGCAGGAAAATGACAACCACATAAATAAAACTATCTTAACTACAAGGTACAACACGAGCAATTATTGAATTGATGAGAAAAAATGAACCCATAATTAGTTAGTTTGTGAACAACATGAGATTTCGACACCTACATGTATACCAGTGTCTTCGTCAAGTGTAACACCTAAGTTAGGTGTGGAAAGCTTGTGTCGTTCACAAACAACTACGTGGTGATGCCTTAATTTTTTCTCATATGTATGGAACCCAGGTTTAAAGGGAGTTTCAGACGTTTCGTACAATTATTGAATTATCTCTATCTTAAACCAAAATTTAGATTGATCACTTGGAATTCTTCCCAAATGCCATCACCATGTATGCCTTTTTAACATCCCGGAGTCCTTTAAGAAGCAAATGTTTAAAGCACATTTTACATACACTTTTATGTATATATACTTGGAACCGTTATTTTTTTTCACATCTACGTTAAGCTAATATCTATTTTCCTCATTTTGGGAAGGGTATAATTTTATTATTGTCGTTTTAGGTTAACAGAAACGAGTTGGTACTATTTGGTGTGGAAGAAATGAAGTCCAAGCTATCAGAAGGATGGAAATCGACTTTGGTATATCCTGGATAAAGATAATATGGTTTATATTTTTGAAATTATATAATATTTTGTTTATTATGAATTATTGGGCCTACTCGCGCTCCAAAAGATATGCTAAAACACAATATCGCTATAAGAGATGATAGAATCATGATTATCTCAACAATTTATCAATGTTTCAATACGATGTTACATCTGTTCATTCTTGAACTGTTCTTGTTATTTTCTAATATTTTTTCTTCTAATCACCATAATCTTTGTCCTTCCATTTTATGGGAGGACTTTTTTCTATCTTGCTGTTTTAGATTTACAAGATTCCGAGAATTTAGGTGTTTATGTCACGTTGTATCTCTCTTGGCTGTTGAGAACACGTTGTCTATGATTGAATTCATTTGAGTTTTACCTGTTTGCGATTTCATCTTAAAATCCAGGTCTTGAGTCAAACTTATTACTTTTGTGTTGAGGTCCAAGTCTATATAGCTTTCGGATGACTCTTGACTCTGAATCTCTATGAAAATTACCAGATACCAAAACTTTTGAGCGGGTATATTCCCTCATTTTTACCTCTTCTTGGCCCTGGGTGCTAAAGCATGTCATACTTCAATATATTAGAATGGGTAGTTTCAATTGTAAAAAAATACACCATTAGCAAAAAAGTTACGTAACTTTAAAGTTAATGTGAATAAATCTTAACGCATAATATACCAATAATAAACTTAGGTTAACGCAAACTAACATAAGTATAAATTGTGAGTTTTTTTCGTTCTTAAATCCTTTTCTGTCTCAAAGTTAATATTTTCCAGTTGAACTAATTTGCTTCGTTTATGTTTCAATTTTAATGAGCTTCGTTTCATGGACTAGTCACCTATAAAAAGTTGTTCATATCAGCGACCAGTGGTCTGAGCAGCCACAGGAAGCTGGCTTTAAATTTTTTTAATTGAATTTATCCAGTCACATTTATGTTCCTGGGATGGGCAGAATTATGTTTTTTGTCGTTTTAGATCAACAAATGGAGATTTTATTTTAGGTAGAAGGAAGACATCCCATTGAAAGTAAACATGTACTCTACAGTTGATGGATGGTCAAGTTACATGATAGACGAAAGGGTCTGTTTAGGAAGGATGTACAAGGTTACTGAAACAGGCAGGTCGATGGAGAATATCCGAAACAAACTGATGGAGGAATGGTTTATCAAATTGATAAGATGATGAGCGACAGGTTCGACGAAAGATCGCCAACCAGACCAATTGTTTAAGAGTGATGGGCTGATAAAAGAAAGAGGCAGTTTAGCTGAGAGATGATAACTCACACAATAGACGAAAAAAAGACTTACTTGTTGGAAGAAAGGTTACAGAGCCGACAGTAGAAAGGTTACAAGTTCATGGAAGATCCAAATTAGATCCAATTTCGTAAGATTAGTGGTTTACTTTATGGTAGAAATGCAACCCAGCTGATTATAAGCTATGCATATTTATGTTTTTGTCCTTTTAGATCAACCGACGGAGACTATATTCTGGTGGATGGAAGGTAGACGAAAAGCTGCACAGTTGATGGACTAAAAGCTGCACAGTTGATGGACGAAAACCTACACAGTTGACGGACGAAAAGCTACACTGTTGATGAACGAAAACCTCCACAGTTGACGGACGAAAAGCTACACAGCTGACAGTCGAAAAGCTACACAGTTGATTGAAGAATCGCTACACAGTTGACATAAGACAGATGACCAAGGTGATGCAAACAACGAGGATCAGTTGACTGGTAAGTTAAGTTTATTTATATTCAATCTTGTTTAACAGATCTTTTAATAAAGATTTCCAAAGGCATATACCAAATTCTTTTCTTAGGACAACATCAGAAATGCATGTACGATATATGGACATGGACAGAGTCTGAATATTTCACATAATTTAAACAAATAAATGAAATGCAATGATCAAGACATTAAATGTGCTGAAAATTATTATACAAATTTTTTGGAATCTGTGAACTACGTTCTGCGGATTTTGTCACCCATAGATAGTTGTTCACATCCAATACCAACGGTCCCAGGCGCCGGTGTTGGCCGATCAAAAGAATTTTAAAATGACAGTATGTTCTATCATAACAATGTGTCGATTAATTTAATCAAGTGTTAGATTGTTGCCAAGCTCCAATAGAAATTTGCAATGTCTTCCAGGTGTAGAGCCAGTACCTTTTACCATGGCAGTAAAATGACAACCACATAAATAAAACTATCTTAACTACAAGGTACAACACGAGTAATTATTGAATTAATGAGAAAAATCACCACATAGTTAGTTAGTTTGTGAACAACACGAGATTTCGACACCTATACCAGTGTCTTCGTCAAGTGTAACACGTAAGTTAGGTGTGGAAAGCTCGTGTTGTTCACAAACAACTACATGGTGGTGCCTTAATTTTTTCTCATTTGTATGGAACCCACGTTTAAAGAGTTTCAATCATTTCGTACAATTATTGAATTATCTCTATCTTAAACCAACTTTTAGATTGATCACTTGGAATTCTTCCCAAATGCCATCACCATGTATGCCTTTTTAACATCCCAGAGTCCTTTAAGAAGCAAATGTTTAAAGCACATTTTACATACACTTTTATGTATATATACTTGGAACCGTTATTTTTTTCCACATCTACGTTAAGCTAATATCTATTTTCCTCATTTTGGGAAGGGTATAATTTTATTATTGTCGTTTTAGGTTAACAGAAACGAGTTGGTACTATTTGGTGTGGAAGAAATGAAGTCCAAGCTATCAGAAGGATGGAAATCGACTTTGGTATATCCTGGATAAAGATAATATGGTTTATATTTTTGAAATTATATAATATTTTGTTTATTATGAATTATTGGGCCTACTCGCACTCCAAAAGATATGCTAAAACACAATATCGCTATGAGAGATGATAGAATCATGATTATCTCAACAATTTATCAATGTTTCAATGCGATGTTACATCTGTTCATTCTTGAACTGTTCTTGTTATTTTCTAATATTTTTTCTTCTAATCACCATAATCTTTGTCCTTCCATTTTATGGGAGGACTTTTTTCTATCTTGCTGTTTTAGATTTACAAGATTCCGAGAATTTAGGTGTTTATGTCACGTTGTATCTCTCTTGGCTGTTGAGAACACGTTGTCTATGATTGAATTCATTTGAGTTTTACCTGTTTGCGATTTCATCTTAAAATCCAGGTCTTGAGTCAAACTTATTACTTTTGTGTTGAGGTCCAAGTCTATATAGCTTCCGGATGACTCTTGACTCTGAATCTTTATGAAAATTACCAGATACCAAAACTTTTGAGCGGGTATATTCCCTCATTTTTACCTCTTCTTGGCCCTGGGTGCTAAAGCATGTCATACTTCAATATATTAGAATGGGTAGTTTCAATTGTAAAAAAATACACCATTAGCAAAAAAGTTATGTAACTTTAAAGTTAATGTGAATAAATCTTAACGCATACTATGCCAATAATAAACTTAGGTTAACGCAAACTAACATAAGTATAAATTGTGAGTTTTTTTTGCTCTTAAATCCTTTTCTGTCTCAAAGTTAATATTTTCCAGTTGAACTAATTTGCTTCGTTTATGTTTCAATTTTAATGAGCTTCGTTTCATGGACTAGTCACCCATGAAAAGTTGTTCATATCAGCGACCAGTGGTCTGAGCAGCCACAGGAAGCTGGTTTTAAATTGGTTTAAATTTTTTTAATTGAATTTATCCAGTCACATTTATGTTCCTGGGATGGGCAGAATTATGTTTTTGTCGTTTTAGATCAACCAATGTAGATTATATTTTAGGTAGAAGGAAGACATCCATTGAAAGGAAACATGTACTCTACAGTTGATGGATGGTCAAGTTACATGATAGACGAAAGGGTCTGTTTAGGAAGGATGTACAACAAGGTTACTGAAACAGGCAGGTCGATAGAGTATATCCGAAACAAACTGATGGAGGAATGGTTTACCAAATTGATAAGATGATGAGCGACAGGTTCGACGAAAGATCGCCAACCAGACCAATTGTTTAAGAGTGATGGGCTGATAAAAGAAAGAGACAGTTTAGCTGAGAGACGATAACTCAAACAATAGACGAAAAAAAGACTTACTTGTTGGAAAAAAGGTTACAGAGCCGACAGTAGAAAGGTTACAAGTTCATGGAAGATCCAAATTAGATCAATTTCGTAAGATAAGTGGTTTACTTTATGGTAGAAATGCAACCCAGCTGATTATAAGCTATGCATATTTATGTTTTTGTCCTTTTAGATCAACCGACGGAGACTATATTCTGGTGGATGGAAGGTAGACGAAAAGCTGCACAGTTGATGGACTAAAAGCTGCACAGTTGATGGACGAAAACCTACACAGTTGACGGACGAAAAGCTACACTGTTGATGAACGAAAACCTCCACAGTTGACGGACGAAAAGCTACACAGCTGACAGTCGAAAAGCTACACAGTTGATTGAAGAATCGCTACACAGCTGACATAAGACAGATGACCAAGGTGATGCAAACAACGAGGATCAGTTGACTGGTAAGTTAAGTTTATTTATATTCAATCTTGTTTAACAGATCAGGCATATACCAAATTCTTTTCTTAAGACATCAGAAATGCATGTATGATATATGGACATGGACAGAGTCTGAATATTTCACATAATTTAAACAAATAAATGAAATGCAATGATCAAGACATTAAATGTGCTGAAAATTATTATTCAAATTTCTCGGAATCTGTGAACTACGTTCTGCGGACTATGTCACCAATAGAAAGTTGTTTACATCCAATACCAACAGTCTGAGCCGCCGGTGTTCGCCGATCAAAAGAATTCTAAAATGACAGTATGTTCTCTCATAAAGTGTCGACCAATTCAGTCAAGCGTAAGATTGTTGCCAAGCTCCAACAGAAATTTGCAATGTCTTCCAGGTGTAGAGCCAGTACCTTTTACCACGGCAGGAAAATTACAACCACATAAATAAAACTATCTTAACTACAAGGTACAACACAAGCAATTATTGAATTAATAAGAAAAATCACCACATAATTAGTTAGTTTGTGAACCACACGAGATTTCGACACCTATACCAGTGTCTTCGTCAAGTGTAACACTTAAGTTAGGTGTGGAAAGCTCGTGTTGTTCACAAACAACTATGTGGTGATGCCTTAATTTTTCTCATTTGTATGGAACCCATGTTTAAAGAGAGTTTCAAACATTTCGTACAATTATTGAATTATCTCTATCTTAAACCAAATTTTAGATGGATCACTTGGAATTCTTCCCAAATGCCATCACCATGTATGTCTTTTTAACATCACGAAGTCCTTTGGGAAGCAAATGTTTAAAGTACATTTTACATACACTTTTATGTATATATATTTGGAACCGTTTTTTTTTCCACATCTACATTAAGCTAATATCTATTTTCCTCATTTTGGGAAGGGTATAATTTTATTATTGTCGTTTTAGGTAAAAAGAAATAAGTTGGTACTATTTGGTGTGGAAGAAATGAAGTCCAAGCTATCAGAAGGATGGAAAACGACTGGTATATCCTGGATAAAGATAATCTGGTTTATATTTTTGAAATTATATAATATTTTGTTTATTATGAATTATTGGGCCTACTCGCGCTCCAAAAGATATGCTAAAACACAATATCGCTATAAGAGATGATAGAATCATGATTATCTCAACAATTTATCAATGTTTCAATGCGGTGTTAGATCTGTTCATTCTTGAACTGTTCTTGGTATTTTTTTTATATTTTTTCTTCTAATCACTATAATCTGTCCTTCCATTTTATGGGAGGACTTCTTTCTATCTTGCTGTTTTAGATTCACAAGATTCCGAGAATTTAGGTGTTTATGTCACGTTGGATCTATCTCTCTTGGCTGTTGAGAACCCTTTGTCTATGATTGAATTCATTTGCGATTTCATGTTAAATCCAGGTCTTGAGTCGAAGCTATGACCTTTGTGTGTTGAGGTTCAAGCCTATATAGCTTCCGGATGACTCTTGACTCTGAATCTCTATGAAAATTACCAGATACCAAAACTTTTGAGCGGGCATATTCCCTCATTTTTACCTCTTTTTGGCCCTGGGTGCTAAAGCATGTCATACTTCAATATATTAGAATGGGTAGTTTCAATTGTGAAAAAATACACAATAAGCAAAAAGTTATGTAACTTTAAAGTTAATGTGAATAAATCTTAACGCAAACTAACATAAGTATAAATTGTGAGTTTTTTTATCGCTCTTAAATCCTTTTCTGTCTCAAAGTAAACATTTTCCAGTTGAACTAATTTGCTTCGTTTATTTCTCAATTTTAATGGGCTTCTTTTCGTGGACTAGTCACCCATGAAAGGTTGTTCATATCAGCGACCAGCGGTCTGAGCAGCCACAGGAAGCCGATTCTAAATTGGTTTTAAGATGCTTTAATTCATTTTATTTGGTCGAGTGGTCTATACAAAATTGACCTTATTTATACATTTACTCATTAATATTACCGTTAAAATCTATCAAAACTGCATTGAGAATCTTTAAATTTCAGAAGATTTACACTTGAATTTCAACGAAATATAGATATAATATTGTTCAAATCTTCTCGTAGAGTATGACATGCTTTAACTCCTGAGCCAAAGTGTAATTGGTAATCTTCAGAATTCCCTTTTTTGGAAGACACACACAATTTTTTAATGCTGCCTTACAACAATGTAAGAAGGTCCCAAGCCCTTGTCAAAAGCAGAGGGGAAAACTGTGTTTTTTGTGCAAGCTTTAATTTATCATTAATTTTGGAAATATTGGTGTACCTATTGCGGCTATAGTATATGTTTACTACCTAATGTAATCAAATTTCTTAATTTACTGCTTTGTCAGCATTTTATAAGGAAACAAAATGAAACTAGATTAGAGTTCAATAAATTCCACAAATCAATGATATATTCATATTATTTTTTCTCAACCTATTCTTATAGCCTCTAATAGTTAATAGTTCGCTTTGGATAATATCATAATCAACAAACGCAATATTTCCTATGTTTAACCACTACCTTCATCTTGTTGTTTTATACTTAAGGATTTGATCATTTGTTGGAGATTATTAAAAGACAATGAATGAGGCAGATGGGACACATTTTGGTGGAGAATGCTTTCCCCACCAAACTTTTCAGGGTTTAAGTCCCTGGGTGAAAAAATTTTTCATCTTGTTTTAGAATTGATCACTTGTAAGTGAAGGAGACCGACAGGTGTCATTTGGCGATGAAGGAGACAGACAGAGGTCATTTGTTGATGAAGGTGACAGATAGGAGTCATTTGTCGATGAAGGAGTAGATAGGAGTCATTTGAAAGTAAAGGAAACAGGAGTCATTTGTTGATGAAGGAGACAGATGAAGTCATTTGTTGAAGGAGACGGGACAGATGTCATTTGTTGATGAAGACTGATAGGAGTCATTTGTCGATGAAAGAGACAGATAGGAGTCATTTGAAAGTAAAGGAGACAGATAGGAGTCATTTGGCGGTGAAGGAGACAGACAGAGGTTATTTGTTGATGAAGGAGACAGATAGGAGTCATTTGTTCATGAGGGAGACAGACAGAGGTCATTTGTTGATGAAGGAGACAGATAGGAGTCATTTAAAAGTAAAGGAGACAGATAGGAGTCATTTCGCGGTGAAGGAGACAGATAGGAGTCATTTGTTCATGAGGGAGACAGACAGAGGTCATTTGTTGATGAAGGAGACAGATAGGAGTCATTTAAAAGTAAAGGAGACAGATAGGAGTCATTTCGCGGTGAAGGAGACAGATAGGAGTCATTTGTTCATGAGGGAGACAGACAGAGGTCATTTGTTGATGAAGGAGACAGATAGGAGTCATTTGTTGAAGGAGACAGACAGATGTCATTTGTCCATGAAGGAGACAGATAGGAGTCATTTGAAAGTAAAGGAGACAGATAGGAGTCATTTGGCGGTGAAGGAGACAGACAGAGGTAATTTGTTGATGAAGGAGACAGATAGGAGTCATTTGTTCATGAGGGAGACAGACAGAGGTCATTTGTTGATGAAGGAGACAGATAGGAGTCATTTGTTGATGAAGGAGACAGATAGGAGTCATTTGTTGATGAAGGAGACAGATAGGAGTCATTTGTTCATGAGGGAGACAGACAGAGGCCATTTGTTGATGAAGGAGACAGATAGGAGTCATTTGTTGAAGGAGACAGACAGATGTCATTTGTCGATGAAGGAAACAGATAGGAGTCATTTGAAAGTAAAGGAGACAGATAGGAGTCATTTGGCGGTGAAGGAGACAGACAGAGGTCATTTGTTGATGAAGGAGACAGATAGGAGTCATTTGTTGATGAAGGAGACAGATAGGAGTCATTTGTTGATGAAGGAGACAGATAGGAGTCATTTGTTCATGAGGGAGACAGACAAAGGTCATTTGTTGATGAAGGAGACAGATAGGAGTCATTTGTCAGCTTTATGATTGAGGACTCTTAATCGAAATTTCTAAAAAAATTCCCTTTTGATTTTTACAAGAGGGAATTATCTTTTTTTTTCTATTTTATCATATACACTGTACGGTAACCCCCTACATCACAATGGTAATATGGACAGTGATTTTCCAAATCCATATCACCACACTAGCATAGGGTCGTATAACCTGGGAATCTGTATCACCATACTAGCATAGGTCACTATAACATTAGGCAGAACTACTTTTTCTGTTCTATAATGACGTCAATGTCAACACCAAGGCGATACAATCGTATTTTTGCGAGATCTCCTTTAGAGTAGACTTGGCTAAGATAGACCTTGTACGCCTTTACCGGACAGAGCGCAGGGATTGTCGCGTCTAGGGTAAATTTTTAAAAGCTATAAAAAAATATGTAAAATCCCTGACATCAGACATCATGTGAATATATACTTTGAATTTAAGAAAACATTATACTAATAAAGAAAACGTAGAGTTCATTTCCCAAAATAGTCCCATTTTGACAACGACAAAATGGCGACGTTTCTGTCGACCACTCACCTTGAGCTGGCCGCTGGGGCGTTCCTAATAGTTTCTAGTGTTTGAAATGTTTAATGTACCCTACGATATCTTTAGCTGAGTGTAAAACAGCAATTGAAAAGCGGGTATATAATGCGACCAAACACCATGTAGAATTCCACGATGTTGTTGTTTTGTTGAATGTTTAAAAGTCACATGATTAGTTGACCTCCAACCCAATTTCCGATAAAAATGGCAACTATGAGCCTTGGCGGTTAAATCGGGACTTTAGGGCAAGTTCTAATTTTAGATTGCAAGGAGGTATATACCTACTTGATCAACACACTATCTTGGATACAAACTGCTGTCAAATCTATTTATAGAAAAGCTAACAATCTCTCCCAATATTAAATAAATTATGTAATCTGAAGATAAATTTTAACAAAAGTCATCAAAGGATGACGTATCCCCCATGCACCACATAAGATTGTGGAAGTGGAAATATACTAACAGGCAAAAGTTAATTTCCATACAGCCTCAGGATATCCACATCCTCACTTGATAACAACCATCCTCACCAAGTTTCCACAATATTCAATGCATATGTAGGGTAACCAATAATAATTAGACGGTTGCGGGAAACCCGACCGACCCGATTGAAAACAGGGGCGACCGAAATGTTTTTTTTTTAAAGATTTTCTGAATTTTTTTTTTTAATTAAAGCGAAACCAGGGAATTTGCCCGCAGCTGATTCTTGTCTAGTCCGCTTTATGTTGAGTGGATCAAAGTTATTCAGATACGGCAGCACGGCCTTCTACAATAGGCTGAATCTGACTGAATTTTTAACGTTGTGCCGCTTGTTAGACTGGACCCCTGTGTTCATGCAGCATGACCCGGTGTTCGACAACTGAACAGTTTGTACGCCTTATCGCACAGCGAGCAGAGCATGGATAAACTGAGATTTGGTTGTAACTTCAACTCGAGGCAGATTATCTCAATTACAATGACACTGTCTTCAAATCCGATCAGAATTAACGTCCGAAGTCGAGAATGGATAAACAATTTAGCAGATTCTAACCTGTCGATTTTCATTTTGAAATGCTTTCGTGTATGTCCGCGTCCAACTTCTCAGAAATCTATTTTCATTGGTCCGAGTATCTGTAGTTTGCAAATTTATGCAGATAAAACATAGGTCCAGAATGGCGTTCACTCATAAAAGTGTTTATTTATGTCACTTGCAATTCGCGAACGCTAATTAAATTTCTAAATAAATAACACATACTACATAGATTTTTCAGCAACTGCAAGACATGATCAGTTTGTCATCTACTCTGCTTCCGACACCCGCTCGGCGATGTTGTAGTCAAGCGAGTCCAGCTTTGATATTGTCAGTGTTTGTCGAAGTTTTACCGGCTGAGGAGTGTTCGGTTGCAGTGAAACAAGTACTTGTAAAAATTTCAGTACCTGTTCTGACCAGGCAGCTATTCCCAAGATAATTAAAACTTTCTTGTCTACGGCATTTTTGATTGCCTTTGAAGCATGTTTAAGACGTCTAAAGTACAATCTCTGGGACATCACCGATTGCTGCGGTGAATTGCGAGGGCTTAGAACGTAGTTAATGGTCATGACAAATGTTTGCAAAAAAAAATTCTCTAGCAATCGTAGGCATTGCCGACCTCAATGAATATCAAGTGCAACGAGACGCAACTTAGGCAAAACAATATAAACGTCAGTATAAAATAAATTTTTAAAAAAAACCGACCGACCGGTCTTCCAAAAGTAAGGCTTGTTACCCCCAACCTACTAATTCTTAATGATCGCTTAGTAGGAAATGCATTGAGAAACCCATATCAGGTGGAATCAAGAAAAAAAAAAACACACAGTGTTCAGCGGGCTGTTTTACAAAGCTGGCGTAACTTTACTTCAACCTTAACAACGTATTTCTTAATTATTGTGACGCCATGGTAATTACGCCGAACGTAGCTTGGGGCTGCTTTATTAAACGGACCCCTGGAAGATAATTTAGCAGGGCTATGATAAGGTCCATGCAGTGCCCTGAAACACTGTATGTCATCAGAAACAAGCACCTATTGTTTATGTCTTCCTGTACAGTTGGAAAAGGGCAGTAACTCTGAAAATAGCAAAACCAGCACAACCAGCGTAAATCGCATGATATCCAGCATGTAAACCAAAATAAATTGTTTTTATACAAAACGGGGGAGGAGATTCGATGACCAGCACTAATTGTCTATGTCTTGGTATACCGTGTTAAAAGGGTAGTAACTAAAATAATGAAACCAGCTATCAAAATAACAGGTGAACATCCTCTCATGATATCCAGCATGTCCATCAAGTCTTGAAAAAATTTGATAAAAACTATGAGAGGAGATGCACTGACAAGCACAAATTGCCTATGTCTTCGTATACTGTCGTTAAAGGGCAGTAAATCTGAAAATAATAAAACTAGCGTAACCAAAATAGGAGGTGCACATCCTCGCATGATATCCAACACGTCTCCCAAGTTTCGAAAAAAATGATGAAAACTGAGAGATGCGATGACAAGCACTAATTGTCTATGTCTTCGTATACTGTCGGAAAAGGGCAATAACCAGTGCAACCAGAATAGGAGGTGCACATCCATGATATCCAAGTTTCGAAAAAAATTGATGAAAACCCTGGGAGGAGATGCGACGACAAGAAATGATTACGGACAGACAGACAAGCTGATCCCCCCCCCCCCGCATTATATGCAGGGGGGGGGGGGGATAAAAATAGTTACAGAACTTAACAATTGGACAAGGGATAAAAACAACATCAAAATAAAACAACGTAGGCCTAAATATTTTTCAACTCACATGCTTGCTTCTGTCATCTGCTTCATCCCATTTTCAAGTACCACTCTCAGAAATATTCCTTGATGCTCATCGTGGGCAGATTTCATGAGAAGTTTGTGCTTATATTTCATAAAGTTATTAATTGTTCCTGTTTCGTTTCTACTTTTCCTGTTCACTTTTTTTTCGTAAATTTGTTATTTTATTGACTGTTAAAATGTTCCATAACCATGTACCTGGCTCTAGTCTCCGTATTTTAACTGCATGATGAATTTTCGGGCGATGATGACATTTTTGTTGCTGCTTTGGAGGAAGTCACTGTTGATAGTTTTTCTTCTGCTTGTGTTGACAATGGTTATACTTATAGCTGTAACGAAATCATTCAGCCAAACATTGCCATGGGAAGGAATATTGCCAGTGTCAGTGAAACTGTTGTTACTGCTAATCCAGGGAAATCAATACAACCAACTTTCATCAATGTGGATATCCAATATCAACAAGATTTCAATACTAAAATGCAAAACAAAAACACTGTTAAAAGACGGAAAGCACTGTGAAACCTTTTCATACTTTTTTAAAAGGAAGCCCAAATTTTGATGATCTGAAAGCACATGAAATCCCTCCCAATGATTTTGAACAATTATATTGGAGCTTTCATCCTGTCAGTCTGAAAATCTGACGGGAGAGAGGATGAGCGGCAGAGAAGTTCTTGCTTCCAGGAGCAATTGAAAATCCCCCGGCCCCACATAAGATGGTGAAAGTGGAAACATACTAAGAACAGACAAAATTTCATTTCCATACAGGAAATCCACATCCTCACTAATAACCATCCTCACCAAGTTTCAGGTCAGAAAATACAGTTTTTTTCCCCATTTGCAGCCATGTTAACGTTATGGTTAATTGCTAATTACCTAAATCTCATCAATTTTTTTCGGTTCCAGTTCCAAGTAGGCTGGTATGTGGGAAATTAAAAAAACACAAGAAAAAAGGTACATAGTGCATGCCTATTTCTTGCTGCACTCCTGCAAAGATGGCTACCCCAATTCTGAGAGTTTCGCACCCATTGATCCATACAGGAATAGGGTTTTTTTTTAAAACATTATAAAAAACCAACCCCTTGTGCAACTTTTATTTAGCCACCGTTAATTTCATGCCAAAAGGCAGTGGAATTGACCTGCAGCTGTGTCAATTTGCTCATGCACTTTCTTTTTTACTCAACTGTGGTAAACTGATCAAACTTTATAGCTCCAGCATAACCGGGATTATCTCCCATTGGCTGCAAATGAAAAACTGGGTAATGTGACCTTCAACAATATTCAATGCAATATGTAGGAGGAAATGCATTAAGACACCCATATGAGGTGGAATCAAGAAAGAACAACAGGCACAGTCTTCTGGAAGGTAACAATTTAGCAGGGCTATGATAAAGAGCATGCAGTGCCCTGAAACACTGTACATGTATGTGATACAGGTGCCCTAAACATTAACGGTTTATTTATTTCAAAGACTATAACAAAGACAATAGTTTTGTTTTAACATAGCTTTTAAGTTTAAGCTCAAATTATTAACGTACGAATGATCGTAGGGACCATCTTTATGTACAAAAGTTTAAACTCAACTCGGTTTTCCTGACGATGTTTAAATTGTATTAGACACACAATTTCTGTATTAGTTTTCAAGCTTAGTTATGTTTCTATCAATGTATGGAAGCCCTTAGAGAGCATATTTACATTTTATGGACAAAACCTACCCCACATTTTATAGTATTTAAATTATTGCTTATGGCAATAATTAAGTGGTGAAAATGACAACTTTTAGTCGCATGTGCGGATAATATCCAGGGGAATTATTCCCTCTACTGCTTATCCTAGGAGAACATCATGCAGTGAAGTATTAGAAAGATGGATTGGTTCAAAGAAAGTTTTTAAATTAATTATTCGTTGTGCTATGAGTTAAGATTTAAAGGGGCATGAGCTGCCAAAATGTTGATATTTTGACCTAAAAACAGAACGTTGAAATTATTGGCTATTTTTCTCAAGACATATAATTCAGAAGCTTTTTATAGCTTCTAGTCTAAAAAATGTGCGATAAAGTATTGTTTTGAACTAACTTTGCCTTAGAATGAATGAATGGTCGTCCCGGTTATTTAAATTTGTTTTACTTTTCGAACACGTTTTCCGTTCGTACAGGCCACATACTGTATGTAATCTTCTTGTCTAAAATAACCACGGAAACAAGTTTCTAATTGTGTTAAAAAGAGGTATATCATTTAGACCTTTATACCCCATCATAAATTGTTGTAATAAAGTAAACCTATGATATTTCATTAGGTTGACGACTTACAGGAGCTTGGTCTTAGTCAGTAGAATTTTCTGGAACACTTTGTATTACATTGACAATGCTTACGCATCTTAAGCTATAGTAAGAATATCGTCAGACTATATATTATGGGGTCATGGGAAAAGACAGTGAAAATTTGCCCCCCCCCCCCCCCCCCCCAAATACCCCTTTCCCAGAAAACCTAGGTAGAAGGCAGACAGGGGACCAGTATGTCTTTCAAACTCTTGTTCTTTTTATGAGCAATGACTGGCTTTTGGTTTATAATATGCATAAAAAATATTTTTCAATAATTCTATGGAAGGTCAAACAAACCATTTCGATCGCCATCACAAATAACCCTAAGGTCCCAACTTTTAAGATTCTGGACATTGTTTAAGTAAGCGCATGGAGTCAGATTAAGTTCAGTTATCCATAATGGAACGTACTATATGTAGTTAGTCCTAGGTCACGTTGTTGTTCCAGAAGCGGTTGACCAAGAGCTGTGGTTTCCTTAACTTCCGTATAAATCTATTTTAATCTGTTATTTCAGATACATGGTTGCGTTAATTTATATTAAACGTTAACACGCTCCTACCCTGGTGAGGGTAACACATGTCATCAGAAACAAGCACTTTTGTCTTCCTGTACTGAAAATAATTAAACCAGCGTAACTACAATAGGAGGTGCACATCCTCACATGATATACAGCATGTCCACCAAGTTTCGAAAAAAATTTATGAAAACTGGGGGAAGAGATGCGATGACAAGCGCTAATTGTCTATGTCTTCATATACAGTCGTAAAAGGGGAGTAACTCTAAAAAAATGAAACCAGTGTAACCAGAATAGGAGGTGCACATCCTCGCATGATATCCAGCATGTCCACCAAACCGTGGGAAGAGATGCAATGGCAAGCGCTAATTGTTTATGTCTTCGTATACTGTCACAAAGGGCAGTAACTCTAAAAACAATGAAACCAGCATAACTAGCATAGGAGGTGCACATGCTCACATGATATCCAGCATGTCCATTAAGTTTCGAAAAAAAATTTATGAAAACCGTGGGAAGAGATGTGATGACAAGCGCTAATTGTCTATGTCTTCATATACTGTTGGGAAAGGGCAGTAACTCTTTAAAATAATGAAACCAGCGTGACCAGAATAGGAGGTGCACATCCTCACATTATATCTAATATGTCCACCAAGTTTCGAAAAAACTTGATGAAAATTGTGGGAGGAGATGACAAGAAATGATTACAGACAGACAGACAAGCTGATCGCTATAACCCCCCCCCCCCCCCCCCCCGCATTATATGCTGGGGGTATAACAAATGGAAAGACAGCAAGCCATTTAAACCAACACCAAAATTGGCAGAGTCTGAAGATTTAATGTTAAAGGAAAAGGGTCTATTATGATCCGAAAGCCCTAAAAGACTCCAGAACCAGATACCAAATAACACAATGCACTTCGGATTTCGCGGAACTTCCGCGTGAAGAAAACAGAAAGTTGAAATGGGGGGGACATAACATTTCATACAGATGATCATGAGCCGGGATCCAAAAACTTGCAATTTAAAGAAAAGGACACAAAAACGCGAACAGGTGAAAAACCAATCCGCCATGAACGGCCTTTGAGTTGAGGGACAAATCGGATGACTGTCCAATGGAATTATATGAGTTTTAGTAAGCTCAACATACAGCCTCCGCTATGACTGATTATTCTCGTTATAGAACATATTTGTTTAAATTTCAGCAATTGAAATCCTATGTTCATGTGAAAGATTTTCATTTCTCTATTCCATGATTGATTGATTGTTTGGTGTTTTACGCCGCGCTCAAGATTATTTCACTTATATGGTGGCGTTGCCAGTTTTATTGTGAGAGGAAACCGGGCTCTATGCCCGGAGGAAACCCACGACCTTCCATTCGTAACACTATTCCATGAACATACCTGTATATGGATGCTGTATTACGTAACCAGGGATATCCTAAATTGTCCCCGACAAACCATTTACCCCTTATATATATACTCTAAAATTGTCAGGATCAGGTAAAAATTAAAGAAGATATGGACTAAAAGAGAATATTATATAATCTAATAATGCTGTATTAAGTAACTGAATTTCATTTATTTCATAAATGGCCGACAACACATCGTCTACACAAATATAGTATAGGCTATGCTGTGAAAGAATTGTAAAGATTAGATCGAAACTCTTCAAGATATGGAACGGTAGTGAACGAAGATATAGACTAAAGAGATATTACATAATCCAATATAGATGCCATATTATGCAACCGAAATGCATAAATGATTCATGACACACCAGCTTACCCATAAAGTGTATGTTGTGAAAGAATTGTAAAGATTGGATCAAGACTCTTCAAGTTATGGAGTGGAAGGGAATGAAGATAAATACCATACCATGAAACCGAGGATGTTAAACAGTTATAAATAGTTCATGACACACCATGACCTCCCCCATAAAGTATATGGTGTGAAAGAATTGTGAAGATCAGATCAAAACTCTCTAATTTATGGAGCGGAAAGGAATCCGGGACGGACGGCGCTGGTGATACCATAATACCAGCCACTTTGTTTAAGTCGGGTGTATAAAAAGAGCAGGTCTCATAGACCATCTGATATGTGTGCCATTGGCAGTCCTTTTTATTTGTCTATAAATCATAGCGGAAAACCAGGATCCCGAAAATGACACAAAACTAAAGCCAAGCCATGGGGGAACAAGCCAAGTAGCTAGCAGGTCCCCCGCCATTAATGTTGTTTGAAAACTAGTAGCTCAAGCAAGTAGCGTTTATGTGAGGCCCGAAGCTGGGCCGAACGCTACGGAGGGTAGCCATGTTTCAAAAAGGAAAATCATGAATGGTTGAGACACAGTGATCTCCCCCTTATCCCTCTATCTAATACATATAATATATATTAAGGGGACAGCACTCCGTGTGCCTGTGGTTGCTCAGAATACAAAACATGACCACCGTGTTCGCGGAAAAGTGTTCGAACCAGCTCTAGATATGAAAGTAATGCAATAACTCTGGCCTATAGTTTGACAATAAGGGAAATGGATATCAAGACAGAAAAGGTTGGTCATTCATTTTAAGGCATTTAGTGCATCAATGAAAGATAGTGGTCTTATTTATGGGAAAGAAGTTGTCCACAGAAAAAAGGGGATAGATAACTTTTGAAAAAAAAGGAAGAATCTGAGGGTGACAGTTCTTAAAATATCGTGTTCCTAAGCAAATTCTCGACTTTTGCCTCAATGACCTATATGTGACCTAAAAATATAGGTCGACATCCCAGAAAATCAAACTTGACCAAAGTCTCTCTAATGTGTCTCCATATACCAACAAGAGATCAGTAAAACTGATCTAGGCGACCACCATAGAACACTGTCAGAAAGTGCGGCTGCTTGTAAAAGGATCGCAAATTTGATATGTGAAATTTATTTCTTCGGTTGGTGGCTGGCTGGACAAGAACAAAGTTTCTTCGGTAGATAGTGGCTGTTATATGGCAGCAGGTCACAGTTTCATTTTCCTTCATTTCCCATTCGCGGTAATGTTAATGTCTGCTCTCATAGCACCTTCCCTAACTTTCGTTGAACCAAATCCTTCGGTGGGGGCCTTGTACAGTCCTTTGGCAGTATTTTAAGCACCATTTTTTCATACGTTGAAGGTAGAAATTTTGAGATACGAGTAGAATCAGCTGATAGGGGTCTCTTTGAACATATACCGCCGCATGTAAACAAACAAAGCACCCCCAACTACCAGATCTCCATCCACCTGAACTGGTCCCATTCCACTTCTAAAATCATTTCCAGACAGTAACTCAACCCCTGTCCTTTCATAAAAACTACAAAAATGCCCAGAAAAAAAATGCAGGGGGCCAGGAAAAAATAATAAAAAAAACACACAAAAAAAATAACTTCTTTCGTCCCAAGGAAAATCCGGAAGTGAGAAACTGTGACCTGTATCCATATGAAAACTCAAAACCATCTTTCTTCAAGGAGGCCGCACATTTACGCTACTTACCGGAGCTACATAATACATGTACATTGTATGCACACAGGCCAGTCAGTGATATCACTTGTTTGAGTCCTGTACACAATTAAAATTTACAAAATCCTCTACGATTGTACACATGTTACTAAGATGCATGTTTGTTTACAAATCAAAAGATAATGTATATCTGTCAAAAATAGCCCGTGAAAAGTGAAGAATGGGCGACGTATCACTCGTCTGATGTGTAAATATTTACACATGACGAAAGTCAGTTTAAAAATTAATGGCAAAAAATGTCCTGATTCGTTCAGAAATTAGTAAACTCTTAGAAAAAATCTTCATGCACGATTTGATATAAATATATGATTGAATAAAAACATTTCAGTTACTTTATTGGTACATAGCATTTACAATTGCGAATTCAGTTGCTGTACATAGCTGCCTGAATGCAAATTCGATCGGCAAAACAGTGATTGTACGTTGCCTTGTATTTCATTTCATTTTGAAATATTCCTTCCTTTCACACTCCGAAAAATACAATATGGAATTTCTTAAGTGTCTTAGGGAACACTCTCCTTTAAAAATATTTATTCTTGTTACATTTTTGGAAAGAATTTAGGCGTTTAAAATCCAAATTCGAGAAGGCCATTTTACCGGCTTCAAACAAGCCGTGGGGGCCGGGAACAGGCATAAGATAAACCATTTCTTATACTTATAGTTATAGTCGCCCTTAGAAATCTGAAAGGAGTTGATTTTTATACGTTTTAAAATGACCCGAGGATTGCAATTTCACACTGGGGTTTATAAAAGCTCCGATAAATGTCTTGTTTTTCACTACTCTGGACTCGGAAATGCCAAAATAACGTCCTCAGTGCCAAAAATAGCTTATCTGTCTTTAACTGGGTCTTGCTTTTAAAATGCCTGGTAGGGGCCCTGTAGAAATCACATAAAAAGCTACCGGCCGCCATTTTTATTATGCAAATGAGCAGCGAGGGCATAGTGCGCAACGAGGCCATACGGCATAGGGTTAACCTGCGTATAACATTTTACGAACATCTTTTCATTACTTTAGGAGAACAGTAATAAAAAAATATGCAAATGAGCAAAAAAAGTGCATTGTGCGCAACGAGACCATATGGCTAACATACGTAAATTAGTTTACGAAAATCCTAGCCTTTCTTTACTTTAGGAGAAAAGTGACAAAAAGAAGAAAAACAAAATGGTCGACAAGTGGCCATTTTAATACGCAAATAAGCAAAAAAGTACATAGTACGCAACAAGGCCATAGGGTTAACCTGCGTACAAAGTTTTACGAAGATCCTCTCATTACTTTAGGAGAAAAGTGATAAAAAGTAGAAAAACAAAATGGTCGCCTAGCGAATGAGACCCACTTCGACTGTTTATGGGTTAGTCATGGAGAACAGCATGGGTACAACATGGAAATCCCATATGGGCCCTACCTATGTTTTGTATGGGGTCTGCACAGATGCAGCACGTATGCAAAAACATACAAAACTCTTTCATTTCTTTAAAAAAAAACTGGTCAAAATCAGAACATTTCAGAGGTCAATCTTACCTGTCTAGCATGTAAAAACGTCTAAGTACTGTTCTTATGTCCTTAAAATCGCAAGGAAAGATAACTAAGAATCAAATTAAACTTCCGCCAGGTGGCGCTACCCAGAAGTCATGTCAAGCATAGCGCCAAATCTGAATGGACGCCATTTTTCTCTCTTCTGCGTTCTGGGTAAGTTTGTAATCCATTCCAATCCTCTCAAACGGTTCTAAATTTTTGTTAATTTTCATTTATGGTGGCTGAAATTGTTAACATAAGTTCGTAATTTAGTTTAGATTTTAGGGATTTGTAGCGTATAGTTGTATGCATCCTATTCATATCTCGGATTCAAAATGATTTATAGATTATTAGCTTTTGGCAGCTACAGTTTTTACAATATGTTTTTCGTCACTCGGTCAAACAGAAAACGGATTTCATTTACTCTTTGAAACGTTATTTTAACAACAGACTTTAATCTAAAAATATCATACACATGAATTTATCAATTATCTTAAAAGTAAACAAAGTTTCATTTTGGGTAAATGTGTAAACTTTATGTGTGTGAAGTTAGCATCCCATTCCCCTTTCCCCTTTCCCTATTCGATTCAGGGCGAGTCCATTCACAAAAGAATAGGGGTGCAGGAGTATCAGCCATAAATTGATGGTATGGATGGAATATAGACGAATGGGAGTCTGGCCGAATGGGATTATGAACGAATGGGATTATGAAGCGAATGGGATTATGAAGCGAATGGGATTATGAAGCGAATGGGATTATGAAGCGAATGGGAGTCTGGCCGAATGGGATTATGATCGAATGGGATTATGAAGCGAATGGGATAATAAAGTGAATGGGAGTCTGACCGAATGGGATTATGAACGAATGGGATTATGAAGCGAATAGGAGTCTGGCCGAATGGGATTATGAAACGAATGGGATTATGAAGCGAATGGGAGTCTGGCCGAATGGGATTATGAAACGAATGGGAATATGAAGCGAATGGGAGTCTGGCCGAATGGGATTATGAAACGAATGGGATTATGAGGCGAACGGGATTATGAAGCGAATGGGAGTCTGGCCCAATGGGATTATGAACGAATGGGATTATGAAGCGAATGGGAGTCTGGCCGAATGGGATTATGGGGCGTATGGGATTATGAAGCGAATGGGAGTCTGGCCGAATGAGATTATGAAACGAATGGGATTATGAGGCGAATGGGATTATGAAGCGAATGGGAGTCTGGCCGAATGGGATTATGAGCCGAATGGGATTATGAAGCGAATGGGATTATGAAGCGAATGGGGTCTGGCCGAATGGGATTATGAACGAATGGGATTATGAAGCGAATGGGAGTCTGGCCGAATGGGATTATAAAGCGAATGGGAGTCTGGCTGAATGGGATTATGAAACGAATGGGATAATAAAGCGAATGGGAGTCTGGCCGAATGGGATTATGAAGCGAATGGGAGTCTGGCCGAATGGTATTATGAACGAATGGGATTATGAAGCGAATGGGAGTCTGGCCGAATGGGATTATGAACGAATGAGATGTGAATGGGAGTATGACTGAATGGGATTATGAGGCGAATGGGAGTATGAACGAATGGGATTAAGAAGCGAATAGGAGTCTGGCCGAATGGGATTATGAAATGAATGGGATTATGAAGCGAATGGGATAATAAAGTGAATGGGAGTCTGGCCGAATGGGATTATGAACGAATGGGATTATGAAGCGAATGGGAGTCTGGCCGAATGGGATTATAAAGCGAATGGGAGTCTGGCTGAATGGGATTATGAAACGAATGGGATAATAAAGCGAATGGGAGTCTGGCCGAATGGGATTATGAAGCGAATGGGAGTCTGGCCGAATGGTATTATGAACGAATGGGATTATGAAGCGAATGGGAGTCTGGCCGAATGGGATTATGAACGAATGAGATGTGAATGGGAGTATGACTGAATGGGATTATGAGGCGAATGGGAGTATGAACGAATGGGATTATGAAGCGAATGGGAGTCTGGCCGAATGGGATTATGAACGAATGGGATTACAAAGCGAATGGGATAATGAAGCGAATGGGAGTCCGGCCGAATGGGATTATGAGGCGAATGGGATTATGAAGCGAATGGGAGTCTGGCCTAATGGGATTATGAGGCGAATGGGATTATGAAGCGAATGGGAGTCTGGCCGAATGGGATTATGAACGAATGGGATTATGAAGCGAATGGGAGTCTAGCCGAATGGGATTATGAGGCGAATGGGATTATGAAGCGAATGGGAGTCTAGCCGAATGGGATTATGAGGCGAATGGGATTATGAAGCGAATGGGAGTCTAGCTGGCCGAATGGGTTTATGAAGCGAATGGGAGTCTGGCCGAATGGGATTATGAAACGAATGGGATTATGAGGCGAATGGGAGTCTGGCCGAATGGGATTAAGAACGAGTGGGATTATGAAGCGAATAGGAGTCTGGCAGAATAGGATTATGAAACGAATGGGATTATGAGGCGAATGGGATTATGAAGCGAATGGGAGTCTGGCCGAATGGGATTATGAACGAATGGGAGTCTGGCCGAATGGTATTATGAACGAATGGGATTATGAAGCGAATGGGAGTCTGGCCGAATGGGATTATGAACGAATGAGATGTGAATGGGAGTATGACTGAATGGGATTATGAGGCGAATGGGAGTATGAACGAATGGGATTATGAAGCGAATGGGAGTCTGGCCGAACGGGATTATGAACGAATGGGATTACAAAGCGAATGGGATTATGAACGAATGGGATAATGAAGCGAATGGGAGTCCGGCCGAATGGGATTATGAGGCGAATGGGATTATGAAGCGAATGGGAGTCTGGCCTAATGGGATTATGAGGCGAATGGGATTATGAAGCGAATGGGAGTCTGGCCGAATGGGATTATGAACGAATGGGATTATGAAGCGAATGGGAGTCTAGCCGAATGGGATTATGAGGCGAATGGGATTATGAAGCGAATGGGAGTCTAGCTGGCCGAATGGGTTTATGAAGCGAATGGGAGTCTGGCCGAATGGGATTATGAAACGAATGGGATTATGAGGCGAATGGGAGTCTGGCCGAATGGGATTAAGAACGAGTGGGATTATGAAGCGAATAGGAGTCTGGCCGAATGGGATTATGAAACGAATGGGATTATGAGGCGAATGGGATTATGAGGCGAATGGGATTATGAAGCGAATGGGAGTCTGGCCGAATGGGATTATGAACGAATGGGATTATGAAACGAATGGGAGTCTGGCCGAAAGGGATTATGAACGAATGGGATTTTGAAGCGAATGGGAGTCTGGCCGAATGGGATTATGAACGAATGGGAGTCTGGCCGAATGGGATTATGAACGAATGGGATTATGAAGCGAATGGGAGTCTGGCCGAATGGGATTATGAACGAATGGGATGTGAATGGGAGTATGACTGAATGGGATTATGAGGCGAATGGGATTATATAGCGAATCATGGGAGTCTGGCCGAATGGGATTATGAAACGAATGGGATTATGTAATTTATGAGGCGAATGGGAGTATGAAGCGAATGGGATTATGAACGAATGGGATTATAAAGCGAATGGGAGTCTGGCCGAATGGGATTATAAGCGAATGGGATTGTAAAGCGAATGGGAGTCTGGCCAAATGGGATTTTCAGTGATTATGAAACGAATGGGAGTCTGGCCAAATCAAGGACCTCCTTGGGCCGAATAGTATTGTGGTAACCGGCGAAGTTAGGAAAGGTCCAGATTTCGTAAATGCATCATTTGTTTTATAACGTTTCTTTCCTCACTATGTGATAATGTTTCTGTTTTAACGACTTTATTATTAAAAGAAAAGGTTAGTTTTCACGAACCTTATAGTATTGTTACGCAAGAACTCTTAGTAAAGTGTAAACTCCGCTCTATTTATCTTTGTGTCAAATGACACGTTGAAGTTCAACTAGGTCAAGCACCTATTAATAGAAGTGGACTGTAAGAATTAATGAAATGACGTCACGGCTTGACATCACTGTAATGATGGCCTACTTTTGCAGATGAAAAAGTAGAGTGTATTTGTGCTCAGTTGACTTGAAATTTGAAGGATTTTAAACGGCTATTTACATGATCACTATTTAAGTGGATTACCTCAGTTTTCAAAACAAAGATCTGTTACTCTTACTGTAAGTGGCCTGTTAGCGCCCCATAATCCGATTCGGCGAGACTCCCATTCGGCGAGACTCACATTCGCTTCATAATCCCATTCGCCTCAGATTCCCATTCGCCTCATAGTCATAATCCCATTCAGTCATACTCCCATTCGCATCTCATTCAATTTATGATACTGTTCGGCCAGACTCCCAATCGCTTTATAATCCCATTCATTCATAATCCCATTCGGCCAGACTCCCATTCGCTTTATAATCCCATTCGCTTTATAATCCCATTTGCCTCATTATCCCATTCGGCCAGACTCCCATTCGCTTCATAATCCCATTCGTTCATAATCCCATTCGGCCAGACTCCCATTCGCTTTATTATCCCATGTTTCATAATCCTATTCGGCCAGACTCCCATTCGCTTTATAATCCCATTCGCTTTATAATCCCATTCGGCCAGACTCCCATTCGCTTCATAATCCCATTCGGCCAGACTCCCATTCGCTTTATTATCCCATTCGTTTCATAATCCCATTCGGCCAGACTCCCATTCGCTTTATAATCCCATTCGGCCAGACTCCCATTCGCTTCATAATCTCATTCGTTCATAATCCCATTCGGCCAGACTCCCATTCGCTTCATAATCCCATTCGCTTCATAATCCCTTTCGGCCAGACTCCCATTCGCTTCATAATCCCATTCGGCCAGACTCCCATTCGCTTCATAATCCCATTCGCCTCATAATCCCATTCGTTTCATAATCCCATTCGGCCAGACTCCCATTCGCTTCATAATCCCATTCGCCTCATAATCCCATTCGGCCAGACTCCCATTCGCTTCATAATCCCATTCGCCTCATAATCCCATTCGTTTCATAATCCCATTCGGCCAGACTCCCATTCGCTTCATAATCCCATTCGTTTCATAATCCCATTCGGCCAGACTCCCATTCGCTTCATAATCCCATTCGCCTCATAATCCCATTCGTTTCATAATCCCATGCGGCCAGACTCCCATTCGCTTTATAATCCCATTCGTTTCATAATCCCATTCGCCTCATTAATCCCATTCGTGTCATAATCCCATTCGGCCAGACTACCATTCGCTTCATAATCCCATTCGTTCATAATTCATAATCCCATTCGGCCAGACTCCCATTCGCTTTATAATCCCATTCGTTTCATAATCCCATTCGCCTCATAATCCCATTCGCTTCATAATCCCATTTGGCCAGACTCCCATTCGCTTTATAATCCCATTCAGCCAGACTCCCATTCGCTTTATAATCCCATTCGTTCATAATCCCATTCGCTTCATACTCCCATTCGCCTCATAATCCCATTCGTTTCATAATCCCATTCGGCCAGACTCCCATTCGCTTTATAATCCCATTCAGTCATACTCCCATTCACATCCCATTCGTTCATAATCCCATTCGGCCAGACTCCCATTCGCTTCATAATCCCATTCGTTCCTACTCCCATTTGCCTCATAATCCCATTCAGTCATACTCCCATTCACATCTCATTCGTTCATAATCCCATTCGGCCAGACTCCCATTCGCTTCATAATCCCATTCGTTCATAATACCATTCGGCCAGACTCCCATTCGTCTATATTCCATCCATACCATCAATTTATGCCTGATACTCCTGCACCCCTATTCTTTTGTGAATGGACTCGCCCTGAATCGAATAGGGAAAGGGGAATGGGATGCTAACTTCACACACATGTAAACTTTTCCATATATATCCCTAATTTTTTTTTTTTAATTTTAAGAGTATGTGCTAGCTGGCGCTCAAGCTAAAGCGCCCTGCGCCGAAGGTTCGCCAGCCATTCACCCCACCCCTCACATTAGTCTAAGAGTAACTTTTCAGCCAGATTTTTATTAAATTCTTTGTTGTAACCGTAATTTTGATGCCACATAGCCTTTAAACATAATGCTGGGGTTTCCCTTCGAGCATATCTCTGGTTTTCTTACAAGGTAACCTGTCAACAAACATAGGCTATAGTGATATACTTTAAACGCCAATTAGTTACCAGTACTCGAATTTGAGTATACCATATATGACACATATTTTAACATTTAAATTTGCAGTCCCCATCTGATATAGAGGAGACCAACTGCAGGGGAGAAAAGAGGCTACTTCAATATCCATATTGACTAAGAGGGAAGTTGTGATAGTCAATCCAAACGAAGGTAATTCTATAAATTTGAATTACAAATTTAATCACAAAATAAATCACTTATACTAAGAGTATTTGTTTAATATATAAACATTTACAAACACAGATTTTTAGTCAGTTCAACCATAATAACGCTTTGTAAACCAGACGGAGGCGCGGCTAAACATGCATCTTTCATCTTTAAATAAAAGTTAATTGAAAAACGTAATAACCCCTATTGCAGTATTGGAATGAGGAAAATCCATAAATTCCTTGGCCTGTACTAATTCAATAATATTAAATGCCTACAGGTACCTCGTTATTTCTGTTTGGATTTCTATGGTCGATACCACGTATAAATGTCAGAAATTATCTAATAACGGAGTAAGACCTTTACTTTAGTGAAGTAGGCCTGTACCAACCGAAATAGTGTCCGAAAAGTTAAAAAAACAAAACAATAACCGGGGCGAACGTTTGTTCATTCTAAGCCTACGGTAGTCCAACTCACTACTTTAACGTATATTTTCGATTCGAGACTGGTACCATTCAAAGGTTTATAACTTTACTTCTTTAGAAAAATAGCCGGTGATTTTCACATTTAGTTTTAACGTGAAAAATATTACCATTTGGCAGTTCATGCAGCTCGAAGGAAAATCACCTTTTCTCTTTAACAAAACCAGGTACCTGAATGTCAGAAAAAACACTTTCTATGATTTCCTCAATTTTTTTTCAGAAATGGGTGACCATCTGAATACGATTAAGCTGAAAGTCAATATGATCAAGCTTGTGGATGAATAATTGGCTGTTGTATTTTTAAGTTCCGCCTTCAGGCACAATTCATCACCCATTTTTAGAAAAAGATAAAGGAGAGTCAGTGTAAGTAAATTGTTTCATTTTTGTCATATTGAGTTTGGATTTCAGCTCTTGCAATAATAGGTACGTGTATACAAATGAAACCTATTTTACTGTAATTTTGTTAGGAATGTACTTTAACTAAACTTAAACTATGAAAAATGCTCTTTGTGATGATATTGTTTACCTTCGTCAATTTGTTTTAATTTGTTGCAGAATGATGGATCTGTTTGTCACAGTGCATTGCACCGAGGATTCGAAGTAATATTTTATAAGGTGGAATAATGTATCCCAAAACAGCTTGTGAACAATCGAGAATGTAAAACGACCATAAATGAACCTTGGGATACCTGACTCGTGAAACTTATTTAATAGATTTACTGACATTTAAAAATGAATGTTACCTTGGATAATTCGTTACCTTGGATAAAATTCAGCAGTATTTTAAAGACGTCTACATATATGGAACATACTCGGAGTCAGAGCAGACAAAACAATGTTCATTTTGTACCGCGTTTCCCAGAGGCAAGGACTTCACATAGTTTTCTTTAAAATTTAGGATTTTTTTTTTTTTACGAACATTCAGATCTGTACAAACTAGTTGAACATGCCATGCAGTCAAGTAAAGTAATTATCTGCACTTCAATGTTTTTGTTTATTTTAATTATCTTTCTGGTTTATTGTTGCTTGTCACATTTAGTATGTTTCCTGTAACTTGTAAGAGGCTGCTTGTTTCAGGCAACGCTTTATTGAACTTCTGAATGTGCTTATTAAATGCGTTTGGTGAGAGTAAGTTGGTTGGCGTTTTAGATGTGAGCCTCGCTAATAAAACCAATAAACTTATCCTTATGTGTGGGGTCAGTGATCCATAAATACTATTATTTTTAGGGGCTGGTGGTGGGGAGGCACCAGTGGCTTAACCTAGCAAGGCCGTACGCAGACAGCCCATATAGATACCATCAAAAAGAATCAATATGGTACCCATATGAGTCCCATGAAGAAACCATATCATCCCCACATCAATCCCATGAAATCCCATATAGGTCCCATACCCAGCCCATCCAAGTCCCATATTGTCAGCCCACGTGGTGTAGATATGGCCACCACTGACACATAGAACTGGTCCCCACTAAGACAGCCCACATGGGTACCACTAATCACAATTTATGGGTCCCACCAACCTATGCTGGCCGGGAAACTATATTAGGCCTATTCACAAGGAAATTCCAGACTTTGACCACAATGATCTACAAATATAGCCATTATTATAGGTCGACATATCCGGGACAGACTATAGAATTGGTCCGTCAGTCTCAAACCGCTATAATCTTCAGGGGGGCAAGCCCCCCTGCAACACCCCGTTTTATTCATTTCTTCTAGAACTTAGGACTAATTTGATATTACAAGCTTAAATCTAAACTATCCCTACTAAAACAGCTAAAAGAAATAACATCTAAATGACGAATTTGAAGAGAAGTTAAAAACGACGGACCTATTCTATATTTGCACCGAAAATTGGACGGAAGGACGGACAGAAGGACGAACGGGCAGCATTTCCAAGTCCCCCTTCCACTTACATGGTGGGGGACAAAATACCTTAAACTGAGAATATCGTGAAAACAATGGCTGAACAGGGTGGTAGAAAAAACAATCAGGGCACTCGGTCGACAGAGGGCTGTGGCACTGGGTACTGTTGGTCCGGCAACATTGGTACCGGTAACTTCGATCCATGAAAATCCAGTGAATGTGAACATTCCTGCTTTATATCACAATCTTCGGGCACTCCTGCTTTATCACCATCTTGGGCACTAGTATAGGCCTACGGCTTCTAACAGTAACACAACTGCCGGTTTAACACAACTGCACTTTGAGTTTTAAGTTTGAATATTAACTTTGCCACTCGCGACACACATCAGTGATGTAACTTGTAAGCTTTATCCATAATACTTTTATCCATCTCCATGAATGTATTCCAAGGTCATTTTTCTCTGGATCAGTCTTTGTCGGCTTTGTTAAACTTAAAATTGAATGTTAACTTGTATTTGTACTAATCCATTTGACATTTCCTCTTTGTCTTTATCATAAAACATTGCAAAAGTTACATCTTTTATCACACATGCAACTTGCAAGGCGGTTATACTTTAACCGCCTGTTTGACGTTCGTCTGTTCACTGTCTGACAGGCCTACATCATTTAAAATCACATTATTGATACATGTTGCAATTTACGTTCTGCTCTAGTCTCGTATTGAATAAAACCGCTCGAAACTAAAAGATAACCCTTAGCGGACTGTTAATATAGTCCATCTTACATGTTTTATACAAACAGTATGCAAGAAACACAAACAGTTAAAAAGATCGTTTTTCAATTAACAATTGCTTGTGTTATTAAAACGATAAAGACTTATGGCCGTACCTTATATTTTTTTAATATTATGATGTATGTCAGGGGCGTGGTGTATCGTGCAGTGATCTGTCAGTGTCACTCACATTCTATTTCTAATAAGGGGGTGGGAATATCTAGACAAACGAACCTGTCCTTTCTGCCATGTGATTTGAAATTGACGGCTTTCGAAGACTGGATATTTTGGGACTTTTTGCTTGTAGAAATGTTTTAGGAAAAATATGGCATCTAAACGGCTTGCATGACACCGACTTTGCCTGAATCAAATGATCGGGTTCGTTAAAGGCACACTTGCCGCGAAAATCAGGAATATTGTTTACATTAAAAAAGAAAGACCGTTTTATGTATTTTTCCCAGACAATATAAGTTAGGAACTTTCTATTTTTACCAAAATTTAAAAGTTTGGACGTCACTTTGTATTTCTAATTTGAATTTGAAAATTTGAATTGTTAGGTACCCGGAACGTAAACAAACCGAACTGCCCCTATTGGCGATTTTATGTTTCAGTCGAGTGAGTGAACTAACGGCACACTCTGAAACTTCGGGGATTTACGTGCGTGAAATACCCCCTGATAGAGTGCAGGTCATTTTGAATATGGCGACCAAATAGGTAGCCGTGAAGCGTACAAATCCCAAATCCCCTTGAGGGTCCCACAAAAGTGTCCCCGTGACAATGTAAGGGACTGAAACACTCGCTTTGTTAACTTCAGCCTCGATCAGTAATATAATTGAAGTATTTGAAGATTCCTGATATGTACCGAAACTGCGTCTGTCTACAACATGTGGTTTACCGGGCTAAATAAAATATATTAACAAATACCTTTCTAAATGATATTAGCATTTAATAAATTTCTAATTATTTTTATTTTCTGTTTTCGTCGGTAGTAAAACATTTTGATATTTACTTTCGACGCCATTTTTATTCAGCCCCAAAATACGGTGATTTGCCGTTTAAAAAGCGCAGACTGCCCGAGGCCACTCTGAAACTTCGGGGATTTACGTGCGTGAAATACCCTCTGATAGACTGCAGGTCATTTTGAATATGGCGACCAAATAGGTAGCCGTGAAGCGTACAAATCCCAAATCCCCTTGAGGGCCCCACAAAAGTGTCCCCGTGACAATGTAAGGGACTGAAACACTCGCTTTGTTAACTTCAGCCTCGATCAGTTAAATATAATTGAAGTATTTGAAGATTCCTGATATGTACCGAAACTGCGTCTGTCTACAACATGTGGTTTACCGGGCTAAATAAAATATATTAACAAATACCTTTCTAAATGATATTAGCATTTAATAAATTTCTAATTATTTTCTGTTTTCGTCGGTAGTAAAACATTTTGATATTTACTTTCTACGCCATTTTTATTCAGCCCCAAAATACGGTGATTTGCCGTTTAAAAAGCGCAGACTGCCCGAGGCCACTCTGAAACTTCGGGGATTTACGTGCGTGAAATACCCTCTGATCATCTTCGCAAGCCAAGTTAAAATCTTCATGTCCCCATTCCGTGTTTTACCTTGGCGGACTACTCCACTTGAACCCGTAATCGAACAGCTCGTTTTGATTGGATGCGAGTAAAACTTCTCGCAGCTAATCAAATCCTCGGGCGCTTAAACTGAAAATAACATAATGGCGGCTGTGTATACCATGAACGTTTGTTTAACGAGTGCTGATTGGCCAAGACCATAGAGATCTAAAAATACCCCTGTAAGTCTAGGAAAGACAACTCTTACATTCTCACCAGTGGGCGCTGTTCGATTTACGGGTTGGAGTGGAGTAGTCCGCCAAGGTAAAAGACGGAATGGGGACATGCAGATTTTATCTTGGCTAGAGAAGATGCCCTCTGATAGACTGCAGGTCAATTTGAATGTGGCGACCAAAAAGGTAGCCGTGTAACGTACAATGTCTATATCCTCTTCAGGGCCCATCGAAAGTATCCTCGTGATAGTGTAAGGGGCCGAAATACTCTGTTTGTTAACTTTCAGGCGCGATCAGTTTTATAATTGAAGTATTGGAGGATTCCTGGAATGTACCGAAACTGCGTCTCTTCTTTGCGTTACACAACATGCGCTTTACCGGGCTAAACATAATATATAAACAAATATCTTTCTAAATGATATTAGCGTTTAATAAAATTATAATTATTTTTATTTTCTTTGTTCGTCTGTAGTAAAACATTTTGATATTTACTTTCGACGCCATTTTTATTCAGCCCAAAAATACGGTGATTTACCGTATAGAAAGCGCAGACTGTCCGAGGCGTGTCAAAGCCGACCGGTAGCGAGCGAAGATAGCCGAAGGATGTTCCGACTGTGCCCGAGGCGTGTCAAAGCCGACCGGTAGCGAGCGAAGATAGCCGAAGGGAGTTCCGACTGCTAACGGCACAGTGTAATTTTACGTAGGCCTATTTATCTGAGAAATACAGACTGACGATCGGTTAACAGCGACTGGAAAAGCCTGCTGATAATTGTTTGAGTGTTAACCACAGATACAAAGGCCTGAAAGGAGGGTAATCCAACACGAAAGTTGACCGACACTGATCGTTGTTGTTGTAATCAGGCCTCGATTCTTCGTTTGTTTTTCACCCCATTTCTACATTCTAAAGCTAACTAGACATGTTTTATGTGTCCTATGTTTAAGTTTAGTGGTATTAGTCGTAGTAAGCTCATGTAAATTGGGTTTCTTAGCAAATTTAATCAGGCGACGGCGGCAAGTGCGCCTTTCAACAAAATTGCAAATTAAAACAGATATATATATATGGCCTATAACAGCCCCAAATTTAACCCTGAGTTTGTGATCGTTACCTACATCTACCCATTATTATTAATTTAATGTACGTTCTCGAGTTTGTATTTACATCATCGCCAATCACTAAAAGTGAATATATAGCCATTATAGGTAGGCAGTATAACCCCTATACTAGTACCAGAAGTCTATGAACAGGGAAATGTGAAATGTCGCATTACCCCATATTCAGGGCACTGGCGCTTTCAGCCTGCTTATACTACACTATGTGACGTTTATGCGCGGTAGATTTTGAAATTGTCAACGGTTGCGCAATTTCAAATCAGAAAATAAATTCATTCTCCACAAATTTACTGCCGTTTGTGTCAAAATTAAGCATTAAACACTCAACACAAAGTTATTACTTTACTCTTTAATTCAAAACACATAAGTATTCGTGCAATCTCTAACATTTTGCACTCTGTAAATATTTTCGAATCGCGCGCCAAACATTTTGCACTCTGTAAATCTTTTCGAATCGCGCGCCAAACATTTTGCAATCTCTAAACTTTACACGAACTGGATATTTCAAACACCACCAGGGGGGCGCGCTGTTCCACCAGATGGAAGTCTACCTAAAGCTCAAGGTGAACTTAATTACTAATGGCCAGTAGCGTAGCCAGAAATTGGCTCAAGGGGGGGCCAATTATCACAGGTCAACAAGGTGAGGGTCCAGGGGCCGCCCAGGCCCCGGAAGCTCTGGGGTCCTAGATCGCCAGAGATGCGTTCTGAGCGTTTTCCAGGGAATAAATCTGAACTTAATTTGTGAAGATTTATTTTTCTATTTCCGACTTATTTTTCAAAAACAGGAAGATCTACTATTTCATAATCAATATTCGTTTATTTTGTTATCATTCTAAATGCAGCGCTGCAAGCCAATCATGGTCTCCGGATCTCTCCATGAGCCTGTTTTTCATTTTTTTTCCATATATATATAGATCCGCCAATGGGCCCTGCTAAAGCGCCATAGAGCGCTAATCCCAAACTGGAGGTACCGGAAGACACTTCCCTGGAAATTTGTCTGTTTGGAGACCCAAACTTCCGATTTTCATACATTCGAACTCGAAGAGACTAACATCCACCTAGAACTACACTTTGGTTAGGTACCCCTCACCAAGTCTCTCTGAATGTTTGAAATTCAAATTTGTAACAATTATTACAAAGTGCAACTTTGTTGTTGCAATCAAACAGTGCTCTGTGCTGTGCTCTGACACACATTTTTTTTTGGGGTGTGGCTGAGGGGGGGGGGGGGGCATGGCACCATGCCCCCCCCCCTGGCTACGCTACTGCTAATGGCAACGTATACCTTTAGCATTGGTTGCTTAGATCGCTTTGTGATAGGCCCAGATCAGCGGTGATTGAGCAAACAAAACAAGACGGCCTACTGGGGCCTTGAGGATATGGACGTTCTGTCAACGGCTGAATACTTTATGAAAATACATTTGTTCATTTTTTTAAATAAAGTATTCAGCCGATGACAGGACGTCCATATTTACGGAAGCGTATACGGGTCAAGTGAAAAAAATGGCTTCAATGTGACTCGGTAAAGTTCTCCGAATTAGCCGCTAATTTGGACTTTGGTCATTTTTAATGTAGCAACCAAAAGGTAGCCGTAAAACCAACTATCCATATCCTCTTCAACCTTATAGGTCCTCCGTGGCTCAATAGTTAGAGCGTAGCACGCTGAATCCGAACAGCCTTCCACCAATGGGTTGCGGGTTCGAATCCCACTCAGTCCAAAAAAAAATTGGAAAATTTTCTGACTGGGTATTTACTTGAACGACCTATGTGGGATGGTTGCCAGTTACCACCGGAAGGTCGTGGGTTTCCTCCTGGCATAGAGCCCGATTCCCTCTCACAATAAACCTGGCAACGCCGCCATGCATATAAGGGAAATAATCTTGAGCGCGGTGCAAAAACACCAAACAATCAATCAATCAACCTGAGGGCCCATCACAAATGTCCCTGCAATTATGTAAGGGGCCGAAACTTAACTTCCAGTCTCGATCAGTTATAAATGAATCATTGGAGGAATCCTGATATCATGATTCTGGTGATACACAGCAAATGGTTTACTGCGCTAAAATAAAATCTCATTTTTTTCTAAACGTAATTGTAATTGTATTTTTTTATTTCTTTAACGAGGATAGCCCACAGCCAGATGTCCTCTAGGGGATCTCCTCAACAACAATTAACAAAACACATAATATAATATAAATTATAAGTTTACTTATTATTTTCATTTTATAAACAAATTGTATCAATTTAACAACAGATTATCATAAAGTTAACACAACAAGAACTAACACAATTATTCTCTTGGTGCCTGTTCGGTGAATCGCTTAGTCTCATGGATGAATCTGTGAACGCAACATAAAATTAATCGGGTTTTCCCGTAAATTAAATCAATTGAACCGTATAACATAACATTGGTTATATTATGGCGAAAAGATGGAAGGAAATTAGAATGATGAACTCCGGGTGAAATGATATCCATGAGACTATAAAGGAGGTGCTTCCTTTGAGTGGCATAGAAGGAACAATCAAGAAAGAAATGAAAGACACTTTCAATTTTTGAATGGCATTTTGAACAAGACTGATAATATCATGTTAAAATAAATCAGCTTGAAGAGTGCTCAGTCCCATTCTCATTCTACACAGAACAACTGAAGATGAATTATCAAGAGAATTAATAGGGCTGTAGAATCATAGAACTGGTTTTGTTTAGGAAAAAGAAATGACTTCATCTCTGCAACTGAAAAATTTCTATTTAGGGGTCTCAAAAGATTCCAGTCTTTAGTTGTTTTGGAGAAAAATGAAGAAGCGAACAGAGTGATACGGCTTTTAAATAAACGAAGGTTATTTTTATTTCGCAAACTGTAAGTACCCCCTGCTGTGTTATAACTGGAAGTTGTCAAAGCCTTTAAATATGGGGGTGACAAACCATTTTAAAGAATTACATTATTCTGTGTGATCTACGTGTAACTTATTAATTCATTCAGCGTAGGCCTACACTTTAATCCAATGACTTATAGTACAATGGCTTCTACTTATAGATGATATCAGCATTTAATCAATTTGTAATTATTTTTCGAGTGTAGTAAAATATTTTGTATTTTGACTTCCTTTCGCCATTTAAATATTGCTAAAAAAATACGGTGATTTATTGTAAGCCTATATACAAACCCCTGGCTCTTTGTTAAATTGGAGTCTCTTGGGATAACGGGTGGTCTTTTGAACTGGGTAAAGAGTTACATAACAAATAGGAAACAACGAGTTGTCTTGGGAGGGGTAAATTCTCTGACTATGGCTTTGTCTGCAGGCGTTCCTCAAGGGTCAGTCCTGGGGCCTGGGGCCTTATATTAACGATCTACCTCAGAAAATTGTAAACAATATTAAACTCTTTGCAGATGACACATGTTTGTACGTTATATCAGATGAAATAAAAGATACTGCTCCCTCCATACAAACTGATTTGAAATATTGAAAGACTGGGCACAAAAATGGCTCGTGGACTTTAATCCACAAAAAACCGAGTCACTTATAGTATCAAGACGAAGACCTCCCTCAAACATGTTTTGCACATTTGAAGATTGCCAAATTGAGCCAGTATCCTCTCATAAACATCTTGGGTTAATGTTTAACTGTTCTGGTAATTGGAATCAACACGTAGAGAAAATAATAGAATCAGCAAATAAAAAAGTGTCAATGTTTCGGGGTTTGAAATATCAACTTCCCAGAAAAAGCCTAGAAATTATGTACAAGAGTTTTATCCGCCCGTCTGTAGAACATGCGGACATAGTATGGGACAACATCACTGATTGCCAGGCCACAGCACTCGAGAATATTCAAAAAGACTGCATCCGCACTATAACAGGACTAACCTGAAGTTTTGCAACTAATCTATTATATCAAGATACTCGCATACACTCACAACCAGACGTAAAATACATCGCTTGATTACTTTTCGTTCTTACCTTAATAACCCAGACAGCACACTAAATACAATATGAGAACTTCAACGGATTCAGACCACCTTTCATTGTTTTTAATGGCTATATTTAAATCTATTTGCACCCCAGATGCTAGAAATGGGTTAATTATAATAAATATAATATGTAATAGGCAAAGCCTAGAAGTGAGCGCAGAAAATAACTTATAACATTAACAGGTCGTAGGAGCAATATTGAAGGGGGGGGGGGGGGGGGGGGCACTATTACAGCCCTAAAGGCGAGTGTCCAGGGGCCGCCTAGGCCCTGGAAGCTCCAGGAACCTAGAAGCCGAGAGATGCGTTCTAAGGGTTTTCCTGGAAATAAAACTGACCTGATGTTTGGCTGGTTTATAGTTTGACATTTAATTACGGGTTTTCTTCACAAATAACCATTTGTAAATTAACATGAGCGCATGTTGTCTATTGATTCACATAATAATTTAGAGAAACATTATTTTTTTACTTCTGTGAGAAAATCCCATTTCTCACTTCCGCTGCAGATACGAAGCACAAACGTTTGGAAAGGGAAAGTTTTTGGATTCAAACATTACAAACTATTTATCCTTTGGGTTTGAACTTGGACCCCGGAAGATGTCGTGAAAAAACTATAATACCATTTGTGTTTCAGTATAACAAAGCTAGCATCGCTATGGCCAAGATTATAGTAGAAGAATACAAACTACTTCAAAGTAAACTTGCTCGACCTCTGACCCAAAGGCCAGTCATTGCTTATAAAAAGAACAAGAGTTTGAAAGACATACTGGTCAGGGCTAAACTCCCCTGTCTGCCTTCTACCTAGGTTTTCTGGGAAAGGGTTTGGGGGGGGGGGGGGGGGGGCATACTATATAGTCTGACGATATTCTTACTATAGCTTAAGATGCGTAAGCATTGTCAATGTAATACAAAGTGTTCCAGAAAATTCTACTGACTAAGGCCAAGCTCCTGTCAGTCGTCAACCTAATGAAATATCATAGGTTTACTTTATTACAACAATTTATGATGGGGTATAAAGGTCTAAATGATATACCTCTTTTTAACACAATTAGAAACTTGTCTCCGTGGTTATTTTAGACAAGAAGATTTTCCCTGTGCCCGTGTGTTTTAGTGTCCATAAATATATATTGATGATGGGTGGCCACTAGTGTTGGAGGACCTGCCATATTGAAAAATGTTACTCAGAGAATCAACACATTCTTCTCTCAATTTCTCATAATTTAAGCAACGCAAACGGCCCAAATTTTACACACATTCAGTTCGACCCTTTAGTTCGCCGTTCCACCAAAAAAACAAACACTTACATTTGTGTTGCGTACATTTCCCAAGTTCATTTTGACGGAATCGAGGAGGCCAGAGGGAGATTCGGGCTGTCCATCGAAAAAAACAACGAGGATTCAACTCAAATGTGAGTGTTTGAACGCTTTTTTGGTGGAACGGCGAACTAAAGGATTGAACTGAATGTGTGTAAAGTTTGGGCAGGTTACGGTGCTTATTAAAAAAATCAGGAGAAATTGAGAGAAAATCCACGAACAATGTGTTGATTCTCTGAGTTACATTTTTCAATATGGCAGGTCCCCCAACTCAATTGGCCACCCATCATCAATATACTTTGGCCATAGAGTTTGGAGATCTTCAACTAATTAGTATATAGTGATACATGTACAGTGAAGACACGGAGTAACATACCCATACCCATTTCCTTCTTTTTTTGGACTAGAGCTGTTAAATATTTCACGGACAGGATATAGAATAGATCCCCCTTATAAAAAAATACCATGGTTTGAACCATGGTTTTTACCATGGTAAATACAACGGTATTTTGGCCCCTTTTAGCATGGTATTTACCATGGTATTCCATGGTATTTACCATGGTTTACTGCGGTATTTACCATGTTTTAACATGATATATACCATGATTTACCGTGGTATTTACCCTGGTTACAGTGGTATTTACCATGGTTCACCGTGGTATTTACCATGGTTTACCGTGCTTTTTACCATGGTTTACCTTGGTATTTACCATGGTTTACCGTGGGTTTTACCATGGTTCTACATGGTATTTACCATGCTTTTTACCATGGTGTATGTGGTATTTACCATGGTTTACTGCGGTATTTACCGTGGCATGTATCATTGTTTACCGTGGTATTTACCATGATTTACTGTGGATTAACCACAGTTAACAGCCTAATTTTGTACAGTAGTTGTATTAACATACACCATGCTTTACAGTACAGTTGCCGTAGTCTTAACTATGCAAGTTGTTTATGCCCTTGTGTTATATGTCTAACAGGATTGACTGAAAGAGTCTACAATACCAGAGAAACGATAACAAAATAACATGACTAAATATTTGAACTTTTTAAACATATTATTCACCAAAATAATACACAAAAAGAAAACGTATCTCATATTGTGCCAGTATGGATGGAGGAGGACTACAACCGACATATGCATATTGGCACATCAATTTTTCACATCTTTTCCTGTTTTCTTCTGAACGTTTTGGAGGCATTGTTCAATTTTTCTCTCATATAGAAGTGGATCTCAGCTTTTGATCTGGTGGGAAACACAGTTTTTATCACATCTGAAAAACATAAAACAAAAACAAAATTAACGGTCAGTTGCAAACTACATGTACATGTACCAGTGGTGTTTATTGTCAAGCTTATGCAAATGGATATCCAGCTACTTATCCAGTAAAGAAAACATGTTTTTTGACAGTTAACAGGACACATAAATAAGACAATTAACATTTATTATTATTTATTTTAGGATGATGAAGTTGATCATGGTAATCATCAGCAACATCCAGACATTCCACCTTCTACCTGTACCGACGAACTTGATCTGTCCAACACAAACGACGATTTGACTGCATTTACAATTGATCTAGCTTCTCAAGAGGTAAATCAATGTATGGTTGTTACATATTTCATAGTATCTAAGTGAGCCACGATATTTTTTTACACATAATTTATTCGTAAATACAACCATAATATGTAGATAAAATCAATGTTAATGCAATATGCATAAATGTCGTTAACATTAATTTAAATTATTTTAAACCTGCCAGATATTAGCTTAACAACTACAGATTTTTAAAAAATCTGAAAAAGGCTTACGGACACTGTGAACCTGTTGAAACTACATTGTAGCTAGCTAACATTTATTATTGTTTATTTTAGGATGATGAAGTTGATCATGGTAATCATCAGCAGCATCCACCTTCGGAAAATGAGCCAAACTACCCAGCCATTGACAGCACTCCAATTTACGAGGGATCCGATGTGTCAAGATCCCAAGTGTTAGCAATGACTTTAGCATATGTGATAAGGCACCACATTAGTGGTATTGGCTTAAGAGACTTGCTAGATTTGCTTAATTTAATCGTACCTGGATGTGTCCCGAAAAGCAAGTATTATTTTGACAAATTCTTCAATGGGAGTGAAGACGAAATTGAATATCATTATTACTGTCCTGATTGTCAATCAATGCTAGATGTAAACTGTACATGCTGTAGCTGTAATTTGACTTTTGAGAAATCTTGTTTACAAAATGATGGAAATTACTTTTTAACTTTACCTCTTTCTCATCAGCTAAAGGATCTCTTTGAAAACCATGACCTTGATAAATACATCACCAAACCTTTTAATACTGGCAATCGTATGTCTGATTTGACTGATGGTAACTTTTGTCGAAGCAACCCTGAGTTGTTATCATTTTTGTCTGAACAAGATAACATCTCGTTGTCATTTTTTACTGATGGAGTGCCGGTATTTAAGTCGTCTAAATTTTCTATCTGGCCTTTGTTTTGTACTGTGAATGAGGTATCATATGACAAGAGGTCAAAGTTTATTATTTTACACTCATTGTGGTTTGGACCTAACAAGCCTGTAATTGAGACATATTGTAAACCATTTTTAAAGGAAATGAATGTTCTTCGACACAGTGGTGTAATATGGCAGGATAGGCATGGAGTTCTACATACAACCAAATGTACTGCACTTCTCTGTGTATGTGACTCTGTAGCAAGACCAATGCTTCAGAATTTTAAACAGTTTAATGGACATTATGGTTGTAATTGTTGTTTGCATCCTGGTGAACGTGTGGAAAACAGACAGGTATATGTTACTACTGCTGATACTATTGAGGAACGTAGCCATGGACAAACAATTAGATTTGCAGAGGAAGCCCATGGGACTGGGCAGCCAAGATTTGGTGTCAAAAGGACCTAGTCCTTTCTTGTTGCTGGAAGACTTTGATATTATAAAGAGTTTTCCGGTTGACTACATGCATTGCGTATTGCTTGGCGTTGTGCGTCAGTTCACAGAATTGATGTTAGACAGTTCCTGTCATGAGAGAATGTTTTATCTTGGTAGAAGAGTTCGACAGATTGACGAACAGTTACTGAGTATCCGCCCTCCAAGTGAGATCAAACGAAGTCCGAGGTCAATTAATCTACGAAAGTACTGGAAAGCATCAGAATGGAGGACTTATCTTTTGTACTACTCGCCAGTTGTGCTGAGTAACTTGGCCCCTGTCCCAATCTACAGACATTGGATGCTACTTGTGCATGCTATTCATTTGCTTCTTGGTCAGAGTATAGCACAAGCAGACATTGAAATAGCCAGATCTTGTTTGACTAAGTTTGTTGTACTTATACCAACCCTGTATGGAGAGCAAAATTGTAGCTATAATGCCCATCTACTTACCCATTTATGTGACACTGTCGAAAACTGGGGACCTTTATGGTCATACTCTGCTTTCTTGTTTGAATCAGCCAATGGAAAACTGATGAATATGTTTCATGGAACACAAGCTGTCCCCGTACAAATTGTTACAAGGTTTTTGGCACACAGACACCTAACTAAATTAGCGAAAAGCCACTTGGAAAACGCCCCAGACAGTGTGACAGAACTATATAATCGGTTAAGCCAGACTAGTCACATTGTAAAACAAAAGTTAAAGGTAGACACTTGTACTTTATTAGGTTGTGGGATAAAGGGTAGTCTTTCTGTAACCCAGGCTGTGGAGATGCAGCGGTTACTTGGGCAGACAATACAGAACAGAGAATGTACAATGTTTGATCGCTTTTTAATGGACGGAAATTTGCTTTCAACTACATCATACTGTAAACAGTTTAAACGAGATAACTCAGTCGTTGAGCTGAAAGATGGTGTGTTTGGTATCATAGAAAAATGTTTTACCAGTAAGCCGTTATGTGTATGTGTTGGTGTGTGTACTTGTCATATTGAAGTTTTTGTTTGTCTGTCTGAGTTGGTAGCTAGCAGAAGACACAGGGTATTTGATGATTTTGTCAATACTGATCTAGCCAAAATAATGACAAATGCAAGAAAAGGGCAAAACATATTTGTTCGAAGGGCCAGAGAAATTACTCACAAATGCTTGACTATTTCCATAGCTGATCAAGATTTTATTCTAAAGATACTGAAAGTTGATAGTGATTAATGCCTCCACTGTCTGTATTGTATCATACACCGCCTGTATATCATACATATTGAATATTGTATATACATATACTATGTTTCTTCATTTTTTGTATCTCTATTGTTATTATAATTTATTCAATTAATAGTGGCCCGTACCCTACTTTTTACATTTTTTTAACTATTGTGAATAATAATTTCCAAAGATACTAGTTTTCGAAATAAATTAATGATCAGCTATTTGTGATGTTGTTTCATCGATGATAATTTATCTGTGTTATCAATTTTAAAGCGTGTTATATATAATAACATGTGGAGTTTCACCCCGTCTTTCCAGGATTCTAGTAAAAGCTATACTCTGCCGGATAAACTTTCAAATAACATGGTATATACTATGCATGTGCCATACAATTACCACGGTAAACATTATAAAGCATGGTAAATATACCATGCTCATTGTTGTACCATGGTTTTACCATGTAAACTTTCAAATACCATGGTATACCATGCATGTGCCACACAATTACCATGGTAAAATTTATAAAGCATGGTAACTATACCATGGTCATTATAGTACTATAGTTTTACCATGGTAAACCACGGTATACCATGGTAAATCCATGGTAAAGCATGGTATTTTTTTATAAGGGCCGTCACTTTGAAAACTTCTTCTGTCAATAAAAAAGGTCGGTCATCGTAAATATTTTATGATTGTCAGGGGGGTTAGAACCCCCCAAGATTTCGTTTTCTTTTCATCAGGGGTGGGTGGGGGGGGGGGGTGGCAAGCCCCCCTATTACCCCCTAAGTTTTCTTTTTCTTTATGAATTTTTAATAACGAACATAAATTAAAAAAGAAATAACCCTGAAGACTGAAGTCACAGTAAAAAAGGGTGTAGAGCCCTATCGCCGTATCGGCTGTATGTTGAAGTTGAACACTGACGGAGAGACAAGCTCGTACATTGTCCTGTCTCATGCATTAAACGAAGCAATCGAGATCTCGTGCCATTCTACGAGATCTTCAACACGAGACATGGCTCGAGAGCCGTCGCCCTCCATTTTCGCGCATAGTAAACTGTAAGAATCTTACTGAGAATTTATAATGTGTATGATATTTAATTCTCTGTTCTATACTGTTCCCAAACATGTAACTCTACAATAATACACAAAACATCTTTCGTATGGTAAGACAACTTCTTATTATATATATACAATACATATATACATGTAGTAGCGACGTTTCGACCCAGTTCCTAAGGTCGTTCTCAAGCTAATGAAAATTAAAATATCAACAAGATATAAATACAGAAGATTAGAATTATCGTAGAATAGTGAACATCATAAAAGGATAATTAGGTAGTTGATTGGATTAGAAAACATCATGGATAGAAATGATTACGTTAGTATAAGAACCATTAACGTCATAGAACTGCGCTCATTATTTGAAATTCAAAACATTTTTTTTTTCGTTAGAGTATCTAATAATAATTCTAATCTTCTGTATTTATATCTTGTTGATATTTTAATTTTCATTAGCTTGAGAACGACCTTAGGAACTGGGTCGAAACGTCGCTACTACATGTATATATGTATTGTATATATATAATAAGAAGTTGTCTTACCATACGAAAGATGTTTTGTGTTTCATAAATCAACTTCTAAATGCCTATTAAGCAAGTCTACAATAATAGCCTGTATCGCAAGGCCTTTGGGCAGAAAGAATCAATAAGAATAATCACGGGCCTCACAAATATGGAGGGGGATATCCGCCAAAAGTCTATGTGTGTAGCTGTGTCGGTTTCAATGTGTGTAGTGTTTGTTCACTCTGCTTCTTCTGAAATGTCACCACCGAGACCCTGCTATGTGGCTAGCAAGCAGGACTGTATGAGCGTAACTGTGTCAGTTTCAACGTGCGCAATGCTTACGTTTACTGTAAGCCTGGCTATGTCACTACCGAGATCTGCAATGCGACCACCGAGGGGCGAGTACGGCTTGTAGTTCGGTCGTGTCAGATAGCTGCGCAGTTTTGGCCCTTTTCTTTGGAGATCTTGCTCCGCGAAGCTAGACAAATACAACCGCGTGCAGGCTTATCCACATATGTGGCTAAGTACCATTATGACGACAGGGGGCGCTTTTAAATAAAATATTGGAAATTATAGACGACCCCTTTACGTCTATGACAGTATTTCCAGCGTGAATAGGGGGGTACCTACGAATAATATTAATAAAATAATACTATTTAATAATAGGCCTGAATGGTCGTCCCGGTTATTTAAAGGCACACTTGCCGCCGTAGCCTATTTAAATTTGCTAAGAAAACCAATTTACATGAGCTTACTACGACTAATACCACTAAACTTAAACACAGGACACATAAAACATGTCTAGTTAGCTTTAGAATGTAGAAATGGGGTGAAAAACAAACGAAGAATCGAAGCCTGATTACAACAACGATCAGTGTCGGTCAACTTTCGTGTTGGATTACCCTCCTCTCAGGCCTTTGTATCTGTGGTTTACACTCAAACAATTACCAGCAGGCTTTTCCAGTCACTGTTAACCGATCGTCAGTCTGTATTTCTCAGATAAATAGGCCTACGTACAATTACACTGTGCCGTTAGTTCACTCACTCGACTGAAACATAAAATCGCCAATAGGGGGCAGTTCGGTTTGTTTACGTTCCGGGTACGTAACAATTCAAATTTTCAAATTCAAATTAAAAATACAAAGTGACGTCCAAACTTTTAAATTTTGGTAAAAATAGAAAGTTCTTAACTTATATTGTCTGGGAAAAATACAGAAAACGGTCTTTCTTTTTTAATGTAAACAATATTCCTGATTTTCGCGGCAAGTGTGCCTTTAAATTTTGTTTACTTTTTCGAACACGTTTTCGGTTCGTATAGGCCACATACTGTATGGATTTTCCTCATTCCAAAGCCAATCTATTAGTTTTTCGATGGCCTTCAAAGCCCCTTACTGTCGTGACGATCAGAAATCATGCAAAAAGTGCGAATTTTGGCAGCTCATGCCACTTTAACATTTAAAATAATTCGGCCTGGCCTAATCATTATAGCCTATATTGGTAGTGTGAATATTCAATAACTTAGCTCGTTATCTGGGCATATATATACATGTGCAACAACAACAATTTATGAATTTCCAATTTGATGTATGTATATATTTATGATCACTAAAACACACGGGCACAGGGAAAATCTTCTTGTCTGAAACGTGTACATAAATGTATATACATATATGTACACAGAATGAAAATACTTCTTTAACTAACTCTATGGCTACTCTCGTTCATATTTCTAGTCCATATATATTTCTTTTGTTTGTTTTTTTTTTGAGTAAAAGTTTTTTTCTTTTATTTTTTTTGCTCCCTTTTCTCAGTATCGTCATTATTATAGTTAATATCAGAGGAAAAATAAAATTGTGCTTAACCAGAAATTGTTATAATTTTTAACTCTTTCACTGCATGTTCCTATATCGCCCTGATGACGTAAAATATATCGGTTCACTTAATTATAGAATAAATGTTATTTTTCTATCTTGCATTTTTACTTCATCATTTTGCACATATGTAGGGAGAGGGACTCGTAAGTTTCAAGAACTTGTGCCTAATGTCATTGAATATAATTTCAATAAAATAAGTTAAATTCAACAATAACCAAGTTCCGAGCTCGACTTAGGGGCCGTCTATAATTTCCGAAACATTTGTCAGCAGCTCCCCCTGTCGTCATAATGGGACTTAGCCACATATGTGGGTAAAGCTGTATGAGCTCCCATTCGTCTAGCTTCGCTGTCTGGAATGCTGCCGCTCTCGTGCGCAGTTCTTGGCATAGCCGGAGTACGAACCATGCTCGCTTTACACTGGCCACTTAACACACTGGCTGTAGCCCAGAGTCGAAGCAAGGAATGTAGGCGCTGCATTCTACCCCTCCTGCATGTGCGTGCCGTGTGCAAATATACATGTTAAGTAGAGATGACTTTTCAAACGACATCGAGTCTGTAGTGCATCATCGGCTGCCGGCTGGTAGGTTTACCTCCCCCGGAAGAAGTGATATTTTGCTTGTTATCATACAAAATGAAGGATTTAACCTGATAATGTTGTGAGTGTGGTTATATTCTGTCCTTTTCTATTGAAAACTGGGCTGTCATGAACGTATATAGTCATCAAAGGGTTGATTTCACAACATTTCCCCCGATAGCGTCGTCAGCAACCCAGCCTGTCAATGCGGTAGCCATAGTGACATTATGTCATTCTGCTTCAAAATATCTGGGTCAAGCGTTGCACGTGACCAAAGCTTATCGTTGATTGGTTAAAAGTTCCCAGTCTGTCCCGAGGGAGGGAAAAGGAACGGCAATCAACAACAGGTCACTTTTTCCTCATTTTTCTCAATTATCGGGGTAGAATCGACTTTAATACCTTCGTCTTGGTGTTTATTGCATAACCCGATACCGCTGAACGTTGGTTCGCACCTCGTCAAACCCCTCGAATGCTGCGCATTCTCGTGGTTTGACTCGGTACGAACCAACGTTCAGCGGTATCGGGTTACGCAACAAACACCGCTACGGCGGTATTAAACCCTTAATTAGACAACGTTTCACGCATTCAAGCAAGAGTATCGCAAGCGACACAGTAAAAGTAAGCACTGCGTACATTGAAACTGACACAGTTACCCACATAGACTTTTGGCGGATATCCCCCTCCATACACAAAAAGTACCGCGACAGTCCTGTTTTACGAAGAATCAGGTCTAGTAAAGCTGAAAACACGTCGCTTAATACACAGACTAGTTATGTTTCAGAAATTAATTCATGATCCTTCAAACCACCACCTCAGCACAAAACTACCACTACTAACTGAATCCAGAATTCTTCAAATATTCTAACACCATATTTTTGTAATACAGCCACCTTTAGCAAATCCTTCCTTCCTAACACCCTCAAAAGTTGGAACGCACTACCAGGCCCAGTAAAAGAATTAGTTAACCCTAAGCAATTCAAAACAAAACTGGAATCTATATATCGCCCAACTCGACCTCCAAGCTGGTACTATTTTGGGGATAGGTTTGCCAATATACATCTTTGTAGACTTAGAAACGGATGTAGTAATTTAAATGATGACCTGTACAATAATTTTATAATTGACTCACCAAATTGTATTTGTTGTGACAAATTAGAAACAGCTGATCATTATTTTCTCAATTGTAAAAATTATATCAGGGAACGCAGGGTCATGTTGGAAAATGTTATAAATCATGGATACGATAAGCCGATTTTTACAACCACTCTTTTATACGGTGACACTGAGGCACCAAGTGCTGTAAATATTCAAATTGTGACAGAAACTTGTAGATATATTTTATCTACAAAACGTTTTCAAAAAACATAATATCTGTATTTTTTTTACTATTATTATTCTTGATTATTTTTTTATGTTTCATTATTTTTTATTATCATTTATTCCATATATATAATTGTGCTGAGGGTCCTACCGGAGACCTGAAAGTGGCCAATCTCCCCCCTTCTAAAGAGACACTTGATGTGTAAAGTTAACATGGGTTTTTTGTTTTTCTTTTTTCTTTTTTGCAAAACAATACCATTTTTGTTGTAAGTTTTGTCATTTTTGTCCTTGTACAGTACTTCTTTTCACTTGTTCCATCCCTCAATAACATTTTGTGTCTTCCATATTAATGCTGTAAATTATTATTGTATAAATATCTCGCACAGTATAAGCCCTTGGCTTAAAGTGTCGAGGAAGTGTACTCTTGTGCAATAAAATACGTTTAAAACAAATACTTGTTAAAAATCAAAAATATAATCGGCACTACATCAGCTCATGTATACATTCTAAAACAAGATGGCAGCGCCCATGGATGTCAAGGCAAAATATGATATGGACTTCAAGGTATTTCAAGGTATTTTATATGTATTAGGAGAGTAGCAATCAATATAACAAAACAGGTTATCGGCGGCTTTAACGTTACCTACCAGAATTATATCGGATATCTCTCTACACAACCGAGTCAACTATCAGTGTCACGTGTCGTTGTTTACAATTTTAAGGACGCCGACAGCAGTGGCCTCCCTTTGTTCAAGCAACATGTCACTCAATCGTTTTAGAGTTGATATCTCAACGAATGGCAGAAGGATCAATCTCTATTTTAGATTGTAAACGAAGCAATCTTATCGCAGGCCTCGTCAAGCAAAAACGAAACACAGCTTATTTACCTCAAGTACAAAAGAGTTCCATTAGAGGTTTATTACAATGCATTCATAGGTTAGTTGTTAACTTTAAGGTAAAAGCTGGATTTGTTATACTTTGGCAGGCCGCACGGCCTACGGCCTGTCCGTTTTACCTGCTTGTAACGGGGTAATAGCGATAACAGAACTGAGCTAATAGCTGCTAAAAACGCGAGGATCGGGTGTTTTTGAGAGGCCCATAGTTGGTTCTGTCAAGTGGTTTTTACTTTACAGCTGTAGTGTGGTGGAAATGTAAGCATTATGATAGCATTATCCTTTGCCTTGTCAATAATGATGATGCTAATGTGGCTGTCATGATTGCCTAGAAGAAGCAATACTTTATTTGTTGGGTGACACTGAAATGTAGCATTATTGCCTTATACAAAAAAGTACTAACTAAATAAAATCAACATCTTTTCACAAAGAATGAATATGATAAAAAAGTTGTATTGCAGTGGGGCAAATTGGGACATGGACCCCGACAGTTATGGCCCAATGCATCCCAAATGACCCCCTTAGCCATTTTGTTTCTGAAGGTAGAACTTGTGCAAGGAGGTTTATTCTAAAAACTTTATGATAAAACCACATTATGATAAAATTATCACATAAAACTATGGTATATAACAATGCTAGAAAAGGAAACATATTTCACCAGTAAAAATTTACATTTAGATTTAAAAACTCATACATTTTACTCTCAAAACTTTCCTGTGCTGCCTAAATCGGTCTTCAGCAGAAGGATGTTTGCGCTCATCTGATGATGTCATTTGGAATATCCTGATGTAGAAGAAGCCAATAGAGAGCTTGTCTCGCTGTACCCGAATCCCACTCAGTCCAAAAAAAATTGGAAAATTTTCTGACTGGGTTTTCACTCGAACGACCTATGTGGGATGGTTGCCAGTTACCAGCGGAAGGTCGTGGGTTTCCTCCGGGCATATAGCCCGGTTTCCTCCCACAATAAAATAAATGTCATACAGAGAAGACAAAGTAGCATGCGTTAGATTGTTTCAATTTAGAATAATTGTGTTTTACAATGCAGGCTCATTTTTATGGTGTTCTATTTGGGCCACTTCTCCGTGGCGCGTCGACTTACACAAATGCGACGCGCGACGCGACGCGGTACTCGACGTCGACCTCCGCGTCGCGTCGCGCGTCGCGTTTAGCAATGTTAAAAGATAGGCAGTGAACTCGACGTCGCGTTTTTTTTTTTTGCGCGACGTCGCGTTCCGCGTCGTGCGTCGCGCGTCGAGTTGGAAAGTTCAGGGCTTTATGTCCTTTGCGCATGTGTGGGGACCATTCATTATTATAAATCAATAATTATAACCAAACGTCTATTCCAATGTGTAGGCTATTAAAATATTAGCTGTCAAACCGCTATTTTATAGTAAGTCGTTTGTCTGTTTGTTTTGGAAGCAAATTAACTTTCATCTTTAAAAACTGAGAATTTAATTCTAGGGTTCGTCCACAAAGTATATAAATATCATCGATCAGATTTATTCACTGAGCTAAATTCATACGGTGAGTCATAATGATTATTGATATATTGTTCAATTTAAAATGAAAAGACAGGTTGGCTGACGGTCACATCGAAATCTGGTGTACAAACACACATTAAATGGGTACAAATGGCGGTTTGATAGTTAATCTACAATCATGAATGGTCCCCAAAGGACATAAAGCCCTCAACTTTCCAACTTGACGCGCGACGCGGAATGTGACGTCGCGCTCTAAAAGGCGACGTCGAGTTCACTGCCTATCTTTTTACATTGCCAAACGCGAGGCGCGACGCGACGCGGAGGTCGACGTCGAGTGCTGCATCGCGTCGCGCGTCGCGTTTTCAAACTCGACGCGCGACGCGGAACTCGACGCGCGACGCGGAACGCGACGTCGCGCAAGAAAAACGCGACGTCGCACTCTAAAACGCGACGTCGAGTGTGCCTTTAAATTTTGTTTACTTTTTCGAACACGTTTTCGGTTCGTATAGGCCACATACTGTATGGATTTTCCTCATTCCAAAGCCAATCTATTAGTTTTTCGATGGCCTTCAAAGCCCCTTACTGTCGTGACGATCAGAAATCATGCAAAAAGTGCGAATTTTCGCAGCTCATGCCACTTTAACATTTAAAATAATTCGGCCTGGCCTAATCATTATAGCCTATATTGGTAGTGTGAATATTCAATAACTTAGCTCGTTATCTGGGCATATATATACATGTGCAACAACAACAATTTATGAATTTCCAATTTGATGTATGTATATATTTATGATCACTAAAACACACGGGCACAGGGAAAATCTTCTTGTCTGAAACGTGTACATAAATGTATATACATATATGTACACAGAATGAAAATACTTCTTTAACTAACTCTATGGCTACTCTCGTTCATATTTCTAGTCCATATATATTTCTTTTGTTTGTTTTTTTTTTGAGTAAAAGTTTTTTTCTTTTATTTTTTTTGCTCCCTTTTCTCAGTATCGTCATTATTATAGTTAATATCAGAGGAAAAATAAAATTGTGCTTAACCAGAAATTGTTATAATTTTTAACTCTTTCACTGCATGTTCCTATATCGCCCTGATGACGTAAAATATATCGGTTCACTTAATTATAGAATAAATGTTATTTTTCTATCTTGCATTTTTACTTCATCATTTTGCACATATGTAGGGAGAGGGACTCGTAAGTTTCAAGAACTTGTGCCTAATGTCATTGAATATAATTTCAATAAAATAAGTTAAATTCAACAATAACCAAGTTCCGAGCTCGACTTAGGGGCCGTCTATAATTTCCGAAACATTTGTCAGCAGCTCCCCCTGTCGTCATAATGGGACTTAGCCACATATGTGGGTAAAGCTGTATGAGCTCCCATTCGTCTAGCTTCGCTGTCTGGAATGCTGCCGCTCTCGTGCGCAGTTCTTGGCATAGCCGGAGTACGAACCATGCTCGCTTTACACTGGCCACTTAACACACTGGCTGTAGCCCAGAGTCGAAGCAAGGAATGTAGGCGCTGCATTCTACCCCTCCTGCATGTGCGTGCCGTGTGCAAATATACATGTTAAGTAGAGATGACTTTTCAAACGACATCGAGTCTGTAGTGCATCATCGGCTGCCGGCTGGTAGGTTTACCTCCCCCGGAAGAAGTGATATTTTGCTTGTTATCATACAAAATGAAGGATTTAACCTGATAATGTTGTGAGTGTGGTTATATTCTGTCCTTTTCTATTGAAAACTGGGCTGTCATGAACGTATATAGTCATCAAAGGGTTGATTTCACAACATTTCCCCCGATAGCGTCGTCAGCAACCCAGCCTGTCAATGCGGTAGCCATAGTGACATTATGTCATTCTGCTTCAAAATATCTGGGTCAAGCGTTGCACGTGACCAAAGCTTATCGTTGATTGGTTAAAAGTTCCCAGTCTGTCCCGAGGGAGGGAAAAGGAACGGCAATCAACAACAGGTCACTTTTTCCTCATTTTTCTCAATTATCGGGGTAGAATCGACTTTAATACCTTCGTCTTGGTGTTTATTGCATAACCCGATACCGCTGAACGTTGGTTCGCACCTCGTCAAACCCCTCGAATGCTGCGCATTCTCGTGGTTTGACTCGGTACGAACCAACGTTCAGCGGTATCGGGTAACGCAACAAACACCGCTACGGCGGTATTAAACCCTTAATTAGACAACGTTTCACGCATTCAAGCAAGAGTATCGCAAGCGACACAGTAAAAGTAAGCACTGCGTACATTGAAACTGACACAGTTACCCACATAGACTTTTGGCGGATATCCCCCTCCATACACAAAAAGTACCGCGACAGTCCTGTTTTACGAAGAATCAGGTCTAGTAAAGCTGAAAACACGTCGCTTAATACACAGACTAGTTATGTTTCAGAAATTAATTCATGATCCTTCAAACCACCACCTCAGCACAAAACTACCACTACTAACTGAATCCAGAATTCTTCAAATATTCTAACACCATATTTTTGTAATACAGCCACCTTTAGCAAATCCTTCCTTCCTAACACCCTCAAAAGTTGGAACGCACTACCAGGCCCAGTAAAAGAATTAGTTAACCCTAAGCAATTCAAAACAAAACTGGAATCTATATATCGCCCAACTCGACCTCCAAGCTGGTACTATTTTGGGGATAGGTTTGCCAATATACATCTTTGTAGACTTAGAAACGGATGTAGTAATTTAAATGATGACCTGTACAATAATTTTATAATTGACTCACCAAATTGTATTTGTTGTGACAAATTAGAAACAGCTGATCATTATTTTCTCAATTGTAAAAATTATATCAGGGAACGCAGGGTCATGTTGGAAAATGTTATAAATCATGGATACGATAAGCCGATTTTTACAACCACTCTTTTATACGGTGACACTGAGGCACCAAGTGCTGTAAATATTCAAATTGTGACAGAAACTTGTAGATATATTTTATCTACAAAACGTTTTCAAAAAACATAATATCTGTATTTTTTTTACTATTATTATTCTTGATTATTTTTTTATGTTTCATTATTTTTTATTATCATTTATTCCATATATATAATTGTGCTGAGGGTCCTACCGGAGACCTGAAAGTGGCCAATCTCCCCCCTTCTAAAGAGACACTTGATGTGTAAAGTTAACATGGGTTTTTTGTTTTTCTTTTTTCTTTTTTGCAAAACAATACCATTTTTGTTGTAAGTTTTGTCATTTTTGTCCTTGTACAGTACTTCTTTTCACTTGTTCCATCCCTCAATAACATTTTGTGTCTTCCATATTAATGCTGTAAATTATTATTGTATAAATATCTCGCACAGTATAAGCCCTTGGCTTAAAGTGTCGAGGAAGTGTACTCTTGTGCAATAAAATACGTTTAAAACAAATACTTGTTAAAAATCAAAAATATAATCGGCACTACATCAGCTCATGTATACATTCTAAAACAAGATGGCAGCGCCCATGGATGTCAAGGCAAAATATGATATGGACTTCAAGGTATTTCAAGGTATTTTATATGTATTAGGAGAGTAGCAATCAATATAACAAAACAGGTTATCGGCGGCTTTAACGTTACCTACCAGAATTATATCGGATATCTCTCTACACAACCGAGTCAACTATCAGTGTCACGTGTCGTTGTTTACAATTTTAAGGACGCCGACAGCAGTGGCCTCCCTTTGTTCAAGCAACATGTCACTCAATCGTTTTAGAGTTGATATCTCAACGAATGGCAGAAGGATCAATCTCTATTTTAGATTGTAAACGAAGCAATCTTATCGCAGGCCTCGTCAAGCAAAAACGAAACACAGCTTATTTACCTCAAGTACAAAAGAGTTCCATTAGAGGTTTATTACAATGCATTCATAGGTTAGTTGTTAACTTTAAGGTAAAAGCTGGATTTGTTATACTTTGGCAGGCCGCACGGCCTACGGCCTGTCCGTTTTACCTGCTTGTAACGGGGTAATAGCGATAACAGAACTGAGCTAATAGCTGCTAAAAACGCGAGGATCGGGTGTTTTTGAGAGGCCCATAGTTGGTTCTGTCAAGTGGTTTTTACTTTACAGCTGTAGTGTGGTGGAAATGTAAGCATTATGATAGCATTATCCTTTGCCTTGTCAATAATGATGATGCTAATGTGGCTGTCATGATTGCCTAGAAGAAGCAATACTTTATTTGTTGGGTGACACTGAAATGTAGCATTATTGCCTTATACAAAAAAGTACTAACTAAATAAAATCAACATCTTTTCACAAAGAATGAATATGATAAAAAAGTTGTATTGCAGTGGGGCAAATTGGGACATGGACCCCGACAGTTATGGCCCAATGCACCCCAAATGACCCCCTTAGCCATTTTGTTTCTGAAGGTAGAACTTGTGCAAGGAGGTTTATTCTAAAAACTTTATGATAAAACCACATTATGATAAAATTATCACATAAAACTATGGTATATAACAATGCTAGAAAAGGAAACATATTTCACCAGTAAAAATTTACATTTAGATTTAAAAACTCATACATTTTACTCTCAAAACTTTCCTGTGCTGCCTAAATCGGTCTTCAGCAGAAGGATGTTTGCGCTCATCTGATGATGTCATTTGGAATATCCTGATGTAGAAGAAGCCAATAGAGAGCTTGTCTCGCTGTACCCGAATCCCACTCAGTCCAAAAAAAATTGGAAAATTTTCTGACTGGGTTTTCACTCGAACGACCTATGTGGGATGGTTGCCAGTTACCAGCGGAAGGTCGTGGGTTTCCTCCGGGCATATAGCCCGGTTTCCTCCCACAATAAAATAAATGTCATACAGAGAAGACAAAGTAGCATGCGTTAGATTGTTTCAATTTAGAATAATTGTGTTTTACAATGCAGGCTCATTTTTATGGTGTTCTATTTGGGCCACTTCTCCGTGGCGCGTCGACTTACACAAATGCGACGCGCGACGCGACGCGGTACTCGACGTCGACCTCCGCGTCGCGTCGCGCGTCGCGTTTAGCAATGTTAAAAGATAGGCAGTGAACTCGACGTCGCGTTTTTTTTTTTTGCGCGACGTCGCGTTCCGCGTCGTGCGTCGCGCGTCGAGTTGGAAAGTTCAGGGCTTTATGTCCTTTGCGCATGTGTGGGGACCATTCATTATTATAAATCAATAATTATAACCAAACGTCTATTCCAATGTGTAGGCTATTAAAATATTAGCTGTCAAACCGCTATTTTATAGTAAGTCGTTTGTCTGTTTGTTTTGGAAGCAAATTAACTTTCATCTTTAAAAACTGAGAATTTAATTCTAGGGTTCGTCCACAAAGTATATAAATATCATCGATCAGATTTATTCACTGAGCTAAATTCATACGGTGAGTCATAATGATTATTGATATATTGTTCAATTTAAAATGAAAAGACAGGTTGGCTGACGGTCACATCGAAATCTGGTGTACAAACACACATTAAATGGGTACAAATGGCGGTTTGATAGTTAATCTACAATCATGAATGGTCCCCAAAGGACATAAAGCCCTCAACTTTCCAACTTGACGCGCGACGCGGAATGTGACGTCGCGCTCTAAAAGGCGACGTCGAGTTCACTGCCTATCTTTTTACATTGCCAAACGCGAGGCGCGACGCGACGCGGAGGTCGACGTCGAGTGCTGCATCGCGTCGCGCGTCGCGTTTTCAAACTCGACGCGCGACGCGGAACGCGACGTCGCGCAAGAAAAACGCGACGTCGCACTCTAAAACGCGACGTCGAGTTCACTGTCTATCTTTTAACATTATAAAACTCGACGCGCGACGCGGAGGTCGACATCGAGTACCACGTCGCGTCGCGCGTCGCGTTTGCGTAAGTCGACGACCGACGGAGAAGTGGCCCAAATAGAACACCATACATTTTACAAGTGGAATCAAGGACAAGAATAGCGGAAACGTTGAAAAAAAATCATACATCAGTAAAAGTTCTAACTGACGTATATGTGTCCGACATGTTGATTGCCAGACGTCCTATATTTTGGCCTTCTGCTAAATATGGAAATTGTAAAACATGGAAATTGTTCGCAAACAATCTATTCAACGGGAACTACTATCGCTCTTTTCAAAAACCATGCAAGGCTTAGTTCAGCTAACAAACATCGACGATTTAAAACCTTCTTTCAAACGGCTAGTTAATGTTATAAAATATTCAAGCTATTGAATTCAAATGTGAATCTCAAATCAGTTTCAATACCGGGGCTTGGTTGATGGCCTTTTCGCACTTATAGCGGGTAAATGTTGACCTCGGTCAATGCCACAATATGTTTTTGTCCCCAGAAAGTAGTTTTTGGGTAACAACTTGATATGTATTCAGTTACGTGGCGTTCTCAAGTAGATAGAAATGCAAACACCGCTATAATGCTATCACTGTTTGTAGGCCTACCTACATCGCCCATGAGAATAAACACTTTTTTACGGATCCCCATAAAATAAAACCTTGCTAAATGTTTGCCATGTATACCAGATATGCGCCGTGCGACACCAAACAATTAAACCAATCAATGAAACTGGATTAGGCGATTAGTGAAGTTATTGTACATTACGTCAATATACGCATATACAATTTTTAAGATGGTGTTCGGTTTCGCTTTTTCAATGTAATCTCCGTGGCTTTAGATCGGACAAACATTTCACCAACATACCATGTGTTCGAATCCATTTCAGTCCCCACCAAAACGAATAGAAAGTAAGAGATTTCCAATACCGAGCAATATTCAATTGACTTATTTTTTGTAAACCTACACTGAAAAGAAATGTACTGTAAATATTTTACCTCTAAATATTTATGAACACACAGGCACAGGGAAAATCTTCCTGTCTAAAATAACCATGGAGTTTCTAATTGTGTTAAAAAGGGGTATATCATTCAGACCTTTATGCCACATTTATAAGTTGTAATAAACTAAACCTATGGTATTTCATTAGGTTTACGATATATGAACGGTATGATTATACTGAACAGCATGTATATTCACAAAATTCACTGTAAATATACACATATTTGTAAAAAATATACTGAAATCTTGTATTGTCTCAGCTCATACTTCAAATCATTTGGTTATCAGAAATTGGCAGGAATTTTATTATTTTGGATCTATGTTTAATATTGAATCACAATCAGATTTTTCCTGCATATGTCATCAGGGGGGGGGGGGGGGGGGGGGGGGCTGCATTTACCATACGTAATATATAGGCTTATTTTTTAATTAAATACTTAAGTTGAAATTTTGAATATGTAGGCCCCTTCCCAGAAACAGAACCTTTTTAGTACTAGCATTTCATTAGTGGTTCAAGCCATATTCTGTGCCTGATAAAAAGTTAACCTTCTGTGTGCATATTCTAAATAAGCTCAAATCTCAAATCAAACACTAATGCCGACTAAAACATTACTGTAATTTTACAGGAAATGACTCTAAAAGGATAACCAAAAACTACTGGGAACTACAATGTAGTTGTACACGATATTAAGATTTTCCCTGTGCCCGTGTGTTTTAGTGTCCATAAATATTGATTTAGAAACATACAAGATACTTGCAGCTGTACATTTACATCAAACAGTGCTGCTCACCCATTTGCCAGCATTTTTTTTTTATGTAAATTTACAAATTATTTTAAATAATTCTTATGAGTAAGAAATATTCTTATGAGTAAGAAATATTCCTATACTATAACGGTACATAGAAACTCCCATAGAGAGAGGCGAAACACAACTAGCAATGGAATTTATATATTTTTCTGTTATAGTATATCTAGCCCTGGTTTCTGGCTCCAAAATGACTATTTTTTTTATACTGACGGCCGTATCCAAAATACGACCGTCAGCACAAAAAAAAAAGTAATTTTGGAGTCAGAAACCCGGACTATATATATCTTGCGGTATGGTGTCGACCAGGTAAAGAATTAAATACGATTAACTTATAGACTTATAGAAGCATTGTCTGTTTGACAGAAAATACATTACAGTTGGCACGCGTGACATGTTTTTTTGTGTTATCCATTTAAAAGAATCATTATATAAATATATATATATATCAAATGTATTCACTTAATATGATATAAAAGTTATAGGTTTCAATAGAAAAGGGTTATACATAGTTCACCACGCTCTGATTACACCTAGTCCGTGCATGTCGGCAAGGTTCAAGGTTGCCAGGTTTTGTCATTTTCTCAAAAAGAATGTAGTTAATGGCTTTATTGCCAAAGAGTCAAAGCTAGGTCAAAGATAATCGTTTGGATGTTGTCGGAATGTGGATCAGTGGGGCTATAACAGGTGATATAACACCCTGTCAAATGGCCCCGTGCACAGGATTCGGGGCGTGACCATTTCGAGAAAAAGCTTAGTTGTCCTTCTTACGCCACCGATTGTAAAAACATTAAGATTGTTACATTAGCATGTGCTCCCCAAATTTTTGTTGGAAGACTTTTGTTGTAAAACGTCATTTTTAAGTTCTTGGCGATGAAATAATTAAATGCTGCTCCTAAGCAATGACAATACACTCCTCGTGTATCAACCGAAAGCTCCGTAGTTGGTATTTTAAAATGGCATGAGCTGCCAAATACAATTATGTAATATATATATATAATTCCGTTGAAACAAAATTAAGAGAACGTTCGTTATTTTTATCTAAAGGTATAGAAAAGAGCTTTCCGCTGATACCCATCTTGAAGATTTTACTTTTTGAGTAACATGAATCCTAAAATGTACTCGTACATCCCGGTTATTTGAATTTTGGCTGTTGTTGACACAGATTTTCTGTTCGTACGGGTTGCTGGCGTTACCGATATTTTTTGTTTATTTCAGCGTCAGCGTCAGCTTCTTAAAGTGGCATGAGCTGCCAAAAATGGAGATATTTGGCCATTATAACAGCTTTTTAGTGCTTATAGTTTCGAGAATGTACGATAAAGCATTGCTTTCAACTAACTTAGGCTTAGAATGAATGAATGGTCGTCCCGGTTATTTAAATTTTGTTTACTTTTCGAGCACTATTTTGGGCAGTACAGGCCACATACTGTATGGATTTCCCTCATTCCAACGCCAATCATTTAGTTTTTCGATGACCATGTCTCTTACTGTCGTGACAATCAGAATCTATGAAAATAGTCCGAATTTTGGCAGCTCATGCCACTTTAAGGTACTTGAAATGCCCAACTTCTCATCACAATCGGAATTTATGAAAACATTCGGATTCTGGAAGTCAACACGCATGCTCGTGTATACCGTGACAAGCACATGTTAAGTGTGACAAGAGGGGTATTGGCCGAGAACACAATAGGTCTATGAAGAAATTGATAGTACAAAACACAGCAGAAAATGGAAACCTGAGGTAGATAACATCAATATCATTTAAGACGCCCACTTCTGCATGTGGCCTGTTTGACACACTGTGGTCTAGATATAACGATTACTTGAAATTTCCCCTTCCATTTTGAGGTTACTCGACTGATGAACTTTTAATGGCTGTCTTGTTAAGAGGGTATTTTATAGACATATTGTATTGCATCTAGTTGGGAAAAAAGCCCTCCTTGTGCAATATGCTCACCTCTTTCATTTTTTCTGTGCATATATATTATGAACACTAAAACATGAGCACAGGAAAAATCTTCTTGTCTTTAATAACCATGGAGACAAGTTTCTAATTGTGTTAAAAAGAGAAGGTTATACATGTATCTTTTACATGTAGACCTTTATACCCAATCATAAACCCATGATATTTCATTAGGTTGACGACAGACAGGAGCTGGGCTTTAGTCTAGGATTTTTTTCTGAAATGCTTTGTTCTATATTGTCAAAGTTGTGCCTATCTTCAGTTATACAGTGTAGCAAGAGGTCAAACTGAATTTGATAAATGTATGTTTAGGTAGTTTTTATAAGCAAGAAATACCCTTAAATTGAATAATATAACGACTTTTAGTGTTATCTCTTGTCAGCACACATCTTCGGTTCGTGTGAGTTGGATTTGCCATCAACCTTGTATGTTATCATTGTGCTTGAAACGCCTCTTGGCAATCAGAAAAAAGTTTGAATCTGTTTCTCCATGTTATTTAAGTGGAAAGAAGAGGTTGAGATCATGTTGGTAGATTCAATCTTTCTAGCTTCGACCGATCAGGGTTTAAGTGTGCAGTTAAATTAATACTATTCGATATTCAACAATTGTTTATGATGCCTTTTAGTCACTTTATTTTATGGTAACCTCGTAGACCTAAGTAAGCAGTAGGGTGGATACAAATTTCAATTTCTTTCTGAATTTTCAAATGTTGCAATTTACTTTGAAAACAGTTAGGGTAGATCTGCAACAGGAAATAAAATTCCTTTAATGATGACTCCTGGTAAATCTATATCAAAACTGCACATGACTCGTTCATTGCTTTTACAATTTCATCTCCACCATCTTCTAGTTTGTCAGGTTTGTTAGATAACGCACTTTGCATTATTTGCCGTGCTAGATGCAGATATGTAACGAAATCCTCTTTTCTTCTTATTCATGTTTTCGGCGGATTCGGCGTTTATACTACGGTTGCAATTTTGAATACCAACGATTTCAACTTTTCATAGCCCTATTTACGGATGTATATTACACCGCGAGGTCAATTCCTTTCGGTATGCGGAACTCACCGGCCACCTTCCAGATACATGCTAACCAACATGTCACATTCGGTTTGGAATGCTCAAACTTCTACAAATAACGACATTATTGTCATCAGAAACGCATGAGATGATTGTAATTGCTGCATAATTTAATTATTTAAAGGACATAGCAAACAATTAGATAAGTATGAGTATATAAGTTACACTGTCTGTGTGTGACCCAATAGGAAATATATGGGGTTAGTAATATCCATATTGGACGAGGCGTCATATTTTGTCTGATGCGGGATAATTATGGGTATCAAAACAAAGTAATTTCCGTATAGCTATATCCCTCTGCAAAGATTATTCCTCTTGTAAAAACACTCAAAGCAATAAGTTAATTTATGTAGGGAACGATTAAGTCGGCTTGAATGCACATTTGCCGCTAAAACTTATTAAAAAAGAACAGGCGGTTTTCTGTATTTTTCCAAAAAGTTAGAAATATTTCATTTTTGACCAATTCTTAATATTTTGGCTTATTTTGTGCTTGCAATTAACATTTTATTTGTTAGATACCCTCAATGTCAACAAACGCTGAGTCTGGGCATTATACTCAAAACAAGATGTTACGCTTGGTGTGAAATGTATACAGCCAAGTTTAACGGTGTACATTTCTATTTCAGTTTTAAAAGCACGTGTTTATAACATGCTCCTTTTTCACGCATTCATTTAACGTCCTTACCACAACGTGTCTTTGATATATCACAGTGTAGTGAAATCAATACAGGATAAGGTTATAACCCAGGACAATAAACTCTTCTTATCTCAACGTGACGCCGTTAAAAAGTTCTCTTGTCATCGTTTTTGTAAAGAAACGGTTGGATTAAGTAACTTGCCGTTGAAGATGATGTGCCCACCAGTACAAATCTTGTTCAACGCTGTTTAATAGCTCTATGTTTATTACTCTTAATGTCAACCGATTTGTTAAAGGGTTTTGGTCACGAAAGAAAATAAATATCTCTTAAAGTATTCAGTGTGTTACCCTATGCCCTACCATTGCTCCTGAAAAATAACACCAAGGAAATTGTGACTTCAGGTTTTAAAAAAAAGCCAAATATACTGGCATAAAATGAATTCTACAAGCAGGGTCCCGCAAGGCTCAGTTCTTGGTCTATTTTTGTACTTCTTGTTCATTGATGATGCAAACAATGACTATAATGCCATTTCCATACTAAAATAATTTAAAATGCATCACAAAAGATAAACTGACCCTTTTCGCTGCCAGCCCCCACTCTTCGTTGACTCAAAAATCAACTGCATAAGAATATTTTCATAGATGCTCGATACGAATATCGTGTTATGTGAAACCAAGAAATAAATAAAAAACGCTTCAGGTAAAAACTCCGAGTTACAAATCATTTCTTAATTCTGGCTCATCTTGGAGCATTCCTCGATACAAGAGGTCACCAAGGATATTAGTTATTGGATATGAACCCCCCTCAAAACCTCCATGTTACGAGTTGCCAACATTTTGGAAACCTTTTCACGATTGTTGATTGATTTGTTGATCTTTTCACCGTACTTAAAATGATTGTACTTATATGGCGGCGTTGCCAGCTTTAGTGAGAAGGAAATCGGGTTCTGTCTGCAGGAAACCCTAGGCATTCGTCAAGTACCTAGCAACACTTTCACACAGGGCGACACAATTGTTGGACAATCCTTCAGTAAGAGTTACGCTTGTTCGATTCTTCCATGATTGATATATAGCCCATCAATTATTCAGCTTAAATGGGGGTTATTTAGTGGCCAGAGGGATAGTCTCGCATCGTTAGAGAAGTTCGAACCCATTCAGACCAAAGAAAAGTGGGGTTTTAACTCGATCGCTGTATGTGGAAGAGTTGTCAGGTATACTCCCTGAAGGTCGGGGGTTTCCTCCAGGCAAAATAGTCAGGTTTTCTCGCCGACTTAACCTGACAACGCTGCCATATAAGGTATATAATCGTAAGTGCAAGGTTTAACACCAATCAATCAATCAATAAGGATGTGAACAGATTGTTTTTAAGAGACTGTTTGTGAATACACCTACTAGCGTTTGACGCAGCCTATTTCGAATCAATCAGGCTGTATCTGCATTCTGATTTTTGTAATGATATTGCTATGCATAGCTATACTGAATTAGTAAATTAACCGACACTGATTGACCCGGAAAAAAATCCGGGCCAAGGTGAGAATCGAACTCACGACTTAGGGTTACCGTCCCACCGCTCTACCAACTGAGCTACATAGCTTAGTTGGAAGAGAAATATGCATTCGCTTTCAGAACCAGTTTCTACTTGAACAGGCCTCTTAACTTATTGCAAAACGATGTGCAGTCAGTGAGGCGTGTGCCAATTAACGTATATCACTACTAGATTGATTGGCTTGTACTTTACACCCCATTCAAGTTTCAAGAAGATTTTCCCTGTGCCCGTGTGTTTTAGTGTTCATAAATATAGCTATAGCAAGGTTTGACCGGCAGATTCAAATTGGCGGAGGAGACTCGGTCCTGTATTCAATCATCTGTTGATACCTGACAACTATTCCACAAAGTTCGATCGAGTGAAAACCCAATCAGAGCGAAATTAACAACTAATCCTCATTAACCAAACTTCTATTACTTGTCAATATGTGTGTTTTTTTGTGTTGTGATCTTAGAGATCACTTATAGGCAGTGGCGTCGGCCTTGGTCCGGATTAGTTTTCCTGTAATATTTTGAACCAAACTTACCACATTTGAATTTCCATTGCCTTAATAGTTCGCATTTCGTGCAAAACCCGAGCATCTGCAACTACTGTATTATTAATAAGCCGACACTGATGACCCAGAAAAAATTCCAGACCAGCCCTGAGGGTGAGAATGGAACTGAGGACAAGGTCGCCGCTAGGAACCGTTAGCTCATTAGATTCTCTTATACAAACAGCTTAAATCAAGTCCATATGAAAATGTATATTTTCCTTGTGCCCGTGTGTTTTAGAGCTCATAAATATATTCAAACTTGCATGCATGATGAAGTCAGTGTTTCGAAAGCAAGCTTCAATCATCGTCAGTAATTTCCCTGATTATGATTGCAGCTTAGGTAGGTAGGCCCTTCTGAAGCCAAAATTACATATTGTTTTGCAAAAGATGTAGCTATATGTAGACTGGTCCATCGGAGTCAATAAAATGTCTGGGATTTCGTATCAATATGTAATCGCTAATCCATCCATTATTGCTTTCACGGGAATCTGGCACGTGCAGCTTATTATCTTAATCTTCCATATACTGGTAACATCTTACAACGTGATACAACGTGAAAACCCGGTGAAACTAGTTAGCGTAAACCTAATCATGTTCACAAATAATGTACAACTGTCATTTTTTGTGGTTTTATAAAGTGATACAGCGTTTCCTTGTATGTTTTTTCCCGCCAGGCCACACTTCTACTTTACTTGAATTCTAGTGTTGTCGGAAAATATAGAAGACTGATTTCGTTCATTCTATAGAAGGGATGTTTTAATCTGGTTCTTAGTTCTCAACTAGCAATACGCTTCCTTTTTCATTTGTTAAATTGGTTTGACCGAGAAGAGTGTTGTTTTTAAGTCATTCAGAGCATTCTTAGAGTGGTCACTTCGTTCAATCAGCATTGCCGGCATGTTCTTCTGGTCCCCTAGCGGAAGGGTGTTCCGACTGTACACGATTCGAATAGGGCGTCCCCTACAGGGAGGAGGTTCCTAAGCGTTCCTAAGTGTCAGTTCAAATTCAACATGGCTCGAACGAAGTGACCACTCTTATCAACCTACTCTCTTTGATTCTACTGGTTGATATCTAATTAAAAAAACTATAGATCCGATGACAGCTTGCTGGTGTTAAATAGAATTGCTTCCCAGAAATAATTATCAATCTAATCAGTTTTGGGATGATACAAATGTTTATTATCCGCCTCTGGATTTTTCCTTCGGTGTCCGTTATTCCTTCATTCTGAAACTTCGGGGATTTACGCACGTGAAAGCCGACAGGTAGCGAGCGAAGATAGCCGAAGTGTATTCCGACTGTCCACCCTGAAACTTCGGGCATTTACGTACGTTAAATATCGATCGGTAGCAAGCGAAGATAGCCGAAGTGTGTTCCGACTGTAATTCCCTGATGAACTTATAAATGTTTATTTTCATCGACATATACATATTACAGATAGGTTATAATTTAAATAATGTATTGGTATATAATATCACAATGTTAAAAAAAAAGTCGCTCAGTTAAATTAAGATATTAAACATGATTTCCGTATATAAAGCCTACTTTTATAACTGGTCATATCTTATTACAATCAATATGCATAATATGTATTCTCATAATGATCATTTTCAAAATACCAGTGCATATTCCGTTGCAATGTTTGGAAAATAAATGCATTTTGTAAGTAGCCAAAACTCATTAATGTTCCGTAAAAATGGAAAAAACAAAGCTGAAACGACCCACAAAACAGCGAGTCGACCAGCAAACTACTCGCTCTATCTGGTCCATAACCGATGCAATCATTATATAGGCCTATGCTTCATCACACAACATGTATTTTCATATGAATATGCAGGCGGGTATGTGCGTATATGAGCTGGTTATAACAACAACAACAACAACAGGTAACAAATATTTGTGCGTGTATCCCAACCGAGGCGTTACACTTTGTCTTTAAAAAAACTTTAACAACAACAAGAAGAAGAAGCAGCGGAAATCGCAAACGTGTTGCATTTCGACCATTTCGATTATAGCTTTGGAATAATTTGTTATTACATTATGACTCCTTCTACAGACGACGTCCGTGTTGTCTTAAAACAGTCAATCTGCATTATCTATATATACATTCTGACGAAGAGGTATAGTTGTTGATATCCTCGCATCTTAGTTCTGTAAACAAACTCCTCCAATGGCAGCTCCAATACAAACATATTTAAAGGAGCAACGGACTATTTCTGAACTGCAAGGAGCGCTGCTTCCAATTCTTATGTATATGCGGGCTATAGTAAAAGACTATCTCGTCCCCAGTTGGACTTACACCAATTTAGTAATTACCCAGAAATCTTTGCAGAAACATGATCGACAACAAGTCCGTTTTGGAATCCGATAGACATTGTCTTTAAGATGAAGTAGTAGGTGCTCTTGTGTGAAGTGTTCAACTAGACTTGTAAAAAGGTGTACTAGAAGATGGAACATACGGCAAGTTAGTAAAGTAAGTTGTCTATAGATACTATTACTGCTACACAGATTGTCTTTGGGTCTGCTTTACTGTCGTTATAGCAAAGCGGTTGATTTTGTACATACACGATTCCAAATATTTAACAGACACGCTGAGAAATGGAATATTCTGGAAGTGGTTTAGAATTCCATCAACGTAGGCAGATTGTAATACAACATGTTAGTACAGTAAGAGTTTCGTTACATAACTACGATAAAAATTTCCTTAGACTATATGCTTCAGTCTCACAACAATCTAGCCCTCTTTTTCCAAGCTTGCTTCCAAATGTTTGACAGACACACTGTTGAATGGAATCTGAAGAAAATGGCCAAAGGTACAGAAATATGAGTAAGAATTGACCATGATAAATATCCATAGAAATGTAGCTGAATTGGGTTGTGCTCAGATCTTTGTGTTTCAAACGTTGTCATTCCCCACATGGCGATATTGGAGACCAGTAAAAATGTGACCATTTCACGACCGGGCTTTTCGCGTTCCTGTATCGACTTTGTGGCATACATTCTCATTCCGCTTAACATGAAGACTGTCTGGATTGTTGCCTGTAGCATGAGGAGGAGTTCGGAGAAGACGAGCCAAACTCCCCCCTCAACCTCCGTGTCATCTGTCGCAGCAATGATACTGAAAATGGCGAATATATAGACGCCACAAAGAGAGATGAGAATGAGGTTGTCTTCCAGGTTACCTCCGCGCATGACATAGGACAGAGAGCGCATGCGGTGGAAGGCAATGATTGTCGTAACCACACCCAAAGTGTAGGTGATAATCTCACAAAGGTTCACAAATATGATTGCAGTGTATGCCATATCCTCTCTCTGTACCAGAACGAAAAAAGCGATGATTGAAATAACGGCGAAGACGAATAGGAATATTCCCGTGAAGAGTCCACGATGGGAGTTCGAACAATCCACACTCATCCGGTGTTTGTAGAGTCCTATCTCGCCATCAACAGCAGGCGGTAAATGGCGACTGTGATCCCTTCCAACGTTACGCCACATTACGTATAAGATACCTGGTGAACAACAAAATATGATAATTGGAGCTTCATCTGTATTCAGAATGTAATGCGTTTGAGTTTATGAGGGTTTTTTTTCTGAACATTTTTATACATTTCCGATTGGAAGTTAGTAGGGTTTAAGCTTAGAATAGATTTTAGAAGGGATATGAGAGTGGGTTAGAGAGGCTCAGGGCAGGTTTGGTTCCGTCTGTTGAAATCATTGAAAATGTCTAATTTATGTCGACCCCTATCACATGCCTGTCGCTGCAGTACGTAAGTTCTCCCCTGGTGGTATGTTAAAAAACAGACACCCGAACGAAAATTAGGGAACGTGTGGGGAGTCAAAACGTTTACATTACCGGACATAACAAATGGAATTGTTCCCCGATGCCATAAAAGGTGCTCTCAAATCACTTGGCGCCACTTCAGTAAAGTTAGCAACAACATTATGGGGGAACACATCCTCTCTCATAATTTCTCCGCTTATTACCCACTTAAGCTACATCGTGTACATGTATGTATCGGTCGTCTGTTAAATAACCATCGTCCCAGATCAACTTAAAGGGGCATGAGCTGCCAAAATGTTGATATTTTGACGTTAAAACAGAATGTTGAAATTATTAGCTATTTTTCTCAAGATGTATAATTCCGAAGCTTTTTAGTGTTTCTAGTCTCGAAAATGTACGATAAAGTATTGTTTTGAACTAACTTTGGCTTAGAATGAATGAAGGGTCGTCCCGGTTATTTAAATTGTGTTTACTTTTCGAATACGTTTTCGGTCCATACAAGCCACATACTGTATGGATTTTCCTCATTCCAACGCCAATCATTTAGAAATTATGAAAAAAGTGTGAATTTTGGCAGCTCATGCCTCTTTAAATCAATTACCATCGTTCAAAAATATGATCTTCGGTCTTTACTCTTACCTGCACAAATAAGACTGTATTCGATTGTACATGGATAAAGATATGGCCCGGCTTGTTCCACCACGCGACCCATGACGTCATTAAAATGACAGGATATTTCTGGCAGATTGCCATAATGGGAGTCATCCTTCATCACGTGAGATACGTTAATCGCTTCGATAACATCTTCTAAAATAGAAACGTGTAGAAATCATAAATTACGAAGGAAAAATACTGCACTTACAGACCATCATCAACAGATGATTGCTTTCTCAAATTAACGATGATTTGTGGTCCGCTCTTGAAATTCAACATTGAGGAGAATTTTCCCAAAATCTTACATCCAGGCCCCTCTGTGCAACAAGGACTTTTTTGTTACATTTTGTTTTAGTTTAACAAAAGATATTGAACATTTTGATTAGGATTTTATGCTTCAATATTTGATTTTTAAAGACAATCAAAAAATTGACTTTCGCGAATTCAAAAAAAGGTACTGAACAGCTCCAAAATGAAAAACAAAAGTGGCTTGGATTTTTGCTATGCTGTGCACACCTTATTCCATATTGACGTAAAAAAAACATGTGATAATGGATTCGTGAAAACTATTGGACAACTAGGTGTCCCTTACGGTACTAGTTGGCCAGTAGGCCTATGGGATTTCCCCAAATGATTTGCATAAAAAGAACGACTGTCTGTTGCCATTTAGGGATTAAGAAACCTACCATTGGAAATTAAAAAAAACTGCTTCATGTATTCTCATAGTACGGCCATGTTCCCAACATGAACTAGTTATGCAAAGCATACTTACAATCTTGAAACACCAATATGTTTTTATATATAATTTGATAAGAAAAATATTCAATTTGATCAGTTCTCGGAATTATTGGGACAGATAAGGACAAAAAAACATTCCAAGGGAAAAATGACAGTCTTCATGTGATATTATGAAGGAAATTTTCAGCAAGGCAATATACCTTAAATTTCCAGATCATAGTTTAAGTACCTAAACATCCAGAAACGCCGCTATATATTATAACATCATCGGGGCATACTAAGGGTGAACATGGCCGATGGAAAGTTAACTTCACGCAAAAGATTACAGTCGCTCTATCATTCGTGCCCCTCGATGGCTTGTTTACGAAGCCGTCACTTCAAACAGGACACCTCAAATAACCCATAATGTTTCGAGTGACGCTATTAAACTTCAGACCCAGTTATAAAACCTGCTGATAAATGCTCGGCAATAGTTATTACATTTATGTCTAGACAGGATTATGATTGATGAGGTAGAACGGCAGCTAAACAACCCTATATTACCAAAAACTTGATGAGGAAATAAGGCCTGAAAATATTGGAAATTGCAATATAATTCTTTGTTCCTTTGAAGAAAAAGGCTATATTAACAAACGCAGTATTGCTCATTGGAGACTGACGTTCATTCTAAAAACAGGGTACTCTATCAATCGTATTCTCGCGAGATCTGCTTTAGACGTTGCTAAGATAGACCTCGTACGACTTTACCGGACATAGAGCAGGGAGTTTCGCGTGCGATCTAGGGTAACATTTTAAAAGCTATCAGATAAATATAAAAATCCTGACATCACGCCGTACGTGAATATATATCTTGAATTTAAGAGAACGTTAAACTAGTAACGAAAACGTAGAATCAATTTCACAAAATAGTCCCATTTTGACGAAAACTGGCAAAATGGCAACGTTCCCTGTCGATCCGATTCACTTTGAACTGGCCACTGTGATAGGTTCCGCGGGGCGTTTCCAATAGCTGCTAGTGTTTAAATGTGCGATGTAACTAACAATAGCTCTAGCTCGGATTTTGGTAGTGAACGTTAAAGAATATCACATCTAATTGATTACTATCTAAAACCAATAGCAAATCTGCATGTTAGCTTTACCAAAAATACTGATGATTTGTTGCCAAACTATCTTTTCCAGAAAATTCTACTGACTAAGGCCAAACTCCTGCCTGTCGTCAACCTAATGGAATATCCTGGGTTGTGGTTTATTATAACAACTTATGATTGGGTATAAACGTCTAAATGATATGCCCCTTTTTAACACAATAAGAAACTTGTCTCTGTGGTTATTTTAGACAAGAAGATTCCCCCTGTGCCCGTGTGTTATATATAGTGTTCAAAAATATATTTACCAGTTGGGTATAAGTTGGCTGCCCTTTTGTGAAGACGGTCTGATTTATGATTGTCGTAAACATGTGTCAATTCATCGGAAGAGGGCGCTATAGTCGATGTCACGTGATGTTCTGCTTCATGCTGATGAATCTCGTGCAGGGTTTCCACGATAATGTTCCGGAACCACACACACATATTGGTTCCAATCATGTGCATCAGACCGAAGCGGGCCACTGTTTGGAACTTGTTTATACACATCTGGGTTGATGAAGAATATATGCATATTTATAAATGAATCCAATAACTTGAAGCTCTGTTACTAAAAAGATTTAAGTCAGGTGTTAGTGGAATGCAAGGACTATCGGCCATGGGTATTTAAAGGATGCGAAATCTCTAGAAATACATGTACATAGGGATTATCGTCGATAACAACCTTCAAAGTATTTAAAACATTTCACGTCAATTACCGCCAGTGACCCTCAAGCTAATAAAAATATGTCCTTTCGGTGGCTTATCTGTGTAGCCATTTTTCCGTTTTAGGATGACGTGATGTTGCAGTAGCTATTTTTAGATCAATAATGACGCATTTTAACCGCTCTCTAGTGTATGATGGTAGATTTAGGTCCAAAAAAACATAGCGACAAACTTGAACTGTCTCGGAATATATAGGTCAGTATGCAACCGCACGTCATTTCTTAGCCAAGCCATTGACTAAATTACATCACATGACTACTCTATAACGCACTTAAATTTTTATTCAACAATAATTGGATAAAACTAATGAAAAAATGGTGGCGGCCTTGTGAATGGCCTATGGAGCTTATTCTCTATTTTAACGCCATCTTCAATTTTCAAGTATTCGCTTACGTGGGGATAAAACATTTTGGACAGTTGTTTTGGACTAAATGAACTCTACTCTTTCCATCTTAACTAGTCTAAAGTTTAGATTTTCTTTCCCTGTAAAGTCCACCTTACGTTACGAGTACATTTGAGTAGTCAGAAAGTTACGTTAGGCGAAAATGTTTTGGGAAACAGCCCCCTCCCCCTCCCTGGTATATCACAGAGCGGCTGGTATACTCCGGAAAGAGAACAGATTATTTTACTGACCAAGGCCAAGCTCCTGTCAGGCGCCAACTTAAGGAAATATCATGGGTTTAGTTTGATGGTGTATAAAGGTCAAAATGATTTACCTTTTTTAACACAATTAAAAACTTGTCCCCATGGTTATTTTAGACAAGATTATTTTCCCTGTGCGCGTGTGTTTTAGTGTTCATAAATATATCACTCAGATGACGTATTATGCTCAAATATGACGTCGTTGGGAAAAAAAGTTAAACTAAAAGAAAACAATATCCTGACGCACAACCGAAAAATTCATGTGATATACAAAGGAGGGAGGGGCTGTTTCTCAAAACACCTTCGCCTGACGTAACTTTCTGACTGATCATAGTACGAGTGGATATCATCAAGATGAATAATTTGACAGAGCTTTTAGTGTTTTCCAATGTTCAGAAGATTGGTTGGTTATAGATTTATTGGCGTTTGCCAGTCCCTTATACGCCACAAAGGCGTATATTTGTGATTTGTCGTACCGACCGGTAGCATGCGATTCAAATGGATGCATTTGATTGGTTGACAAATCGTATCGACCAATTAAAAGCATAAATTTCGCGTCGTACAAGTCGATACTACAAATGGCATAGTGAGAACCGGTACTCAACCAGACCAATATATCGACTGACGTCACAATTTATTTCAATCCGAGAGGCCAAATGACATTGGAAGTGGCCTGACATATATTTGTATGGACCCATGTCACCACGATCACGTCCTACAGCATCGTCGGAACCCACGATTAAAACTTATACGCTCACCCTCACTTTACCCGTGGGACAAGTGGAACCAAATCCGTCGTTTCTAATTTAATATGCATGTAGACTTTGATTGGTTCCGCCACAAAACTCTGGCGTAAATTTCACCAATCAGAATTGGTGTTACGTAAGCATCCAGGTAGTGTTCAAAACAAAGATGGCCGACTTTCGGTTTACACTTCAATTCGATAAACGCGTCTCCAAAATTGAAGAGTTCCAACGTTTAGAAGAGAACTTATGATTGGTCTGACAGTAAATGGGCGTTCCCAGAAAACGAGGCTTTGAATAGCAGGTGGCCCAGGGGTAAAAGGTGAACTTGTTGAAAATTTAACCCTGGGTATACGAGGATGATCCTACAGTAATTGGTCAAAGGTGGTCTATCTAATCCAACTAATAATTGTGCACGCCCACTGACATTTGAAGACGGATTCGAATACATTGTGATGTCATTCGATATATGAGCTATGTTGATGGAGATTAACATGGGAAAAAACCCCAGAAAATGCTGCGTGTTAATGATATCAGATTCAAATGTGTCAAACTTGGTTTTCTTTTATACTGCATAGGTTAAAGAAAAAGAAATTTCGCTTAAAAAATTCGCTGATTTTAATCAGATTCCATGCAAACTTGCGAATAATTAATGTGGTATGAGATGCTCAAATCAAGTTATTTTCATGAATTCAGATTGTAAAGAGAAAATGGAATTTGCAGCTGATTGAAAAAACTAAACCAGCCTTACAAAATCAAAAATTATTCAATGAGTCTATACTTTGTATTCACTCAAATACCTTGGACGTTGAAGATAGTAAAAGAATTCTTTGAATTTTGAAAGTTTTGCGGCATTGGTTTCATTTCTTTTTGGCTGAGTTCGTACTCAGTTCGCAAATCGATGACAAAATAGGAGGTCTTAAAGTGACATGAGCTGCCTAAATGTTGATAGTTTTGTAGAAAAACCAAACTTTAAAATTATCAACTGTTATTCTCAAGACGGACAATTTTTTTATATTGATTTCAGTGCTTTTGGTCTTGACAATGTACCGAAAATAGTGTTTTGAAGCAGCTAAGGCTTAGAATAATTGAATTTTCGTCCCGGTTATTTAAATTTTCTTTTCTTTTCGAACACAATTTTGGTTCATACAGGTCGCATATACTGTATTGATTTTCCTCATTCCAGCGTCAGTCATTTAGATTTTGTAATGCCTCTTGCTATCATAAACATCTGAGTTTATTAAAAAGAAGTGTGAATTCTAATGTAACGAACTCACCTTTGCGTTAAGGAATATAAAATAAAGCTGAACGAAGGTAAATAAAAGATGGGTGATTGGTTTCATGGCCTGGACGACTCCACTACACACAGAAGGGGCGTCTGAGATTTGGAAATACTCTCCAAACTGTAGACCACTGTGTATCATACTACCAATACCAAAACCTGAAAATACATTTAACATCTAATTACCAATGTAAAACGAAAACTAATCATTTGTCAATTTCTCAGGAGAAGGAAATAAATATACCACCATCTCAATGTACTTTCACGTTTCATAATATCTGTGGGACAGATATATTGTAAATTAAAAAATCTGTAAAAGTTAGCAAAAAAAGTTATTGAGTTTTAATTAGTTAGTGTCTTTTAGAAAGTGAATATAACAGTATTCTCGTTATTTTGGGATGACACTTTCTTGAAAATATGGTAGAAATTCTTCTACTGATTTTGGGGTGACGCCCGAAACGGGAATCGAACCCGGGGCCCAGAGTATGGCACCTATCGCCAGCACTAAATGCCGGCTGTCTTATCCATTCAGCCAACCGGCCTCCTCTACCATATATTCAAGAAAGTGTAATCCCAAAATAACGAGAATACTGATTTTCACACTGTCAAAATATGCCCAAAATATTGTTCTTTTTACAACAGACTTTGGCAATTGTTCTCTATATTATACAGTTTGGATCCAGAAGTGGAGAGCTTTTTGATGTCAGCAGTAAAACGCGCATGCTCCATCTGTTCTGAAATACTTCAGCCAAAAAAAAAAGTAACGTCATATTAGGGCAGCCTTTTGTTATCGGTAATTTTCTGAAGATGAAGACAATTCGTACCAACTGCTCCCAGACGTAAGTAAAAGCTTCCAGTCTGTTTATTCTTTCGGACATCGATGGAGATACGCCGTGTTCGTCTTCTAGAACGACTGGGCGTGGCCACTGCTGTTGCCTGAGACGTCGACGTTGCTAACCAACTAAAGATGGCGGATGGTTTGTGTTTGATTTGTTTGGATCTCAGTAGATACAGATATACATAGATCATAAAAGCCAGACTAACTATGTACAGGAACAGATAGTAACCCTGAAAAAAAATGAAAGACTTGTAAAACAAAATGTCTTTACACTATCATGGTTGTGCGGTATGATTTATACGTTATGATTTATTCTCTGTGCTATTTGGTATGGTTTATACGTTATGATTTATTCTCTGTGCTATTTGGTATGGTTTATACGTTATGATTTATTCTCTGTGCTATTTGGTATGGTTTATACGTTATGATTTATTCTCTGTGCTATTTGGTATGGTTTATACGTTATGATTTATTCTCTGTGCTATTTTGTATGGTTTATACGTTATGATTTATTCTCTGTGCTATTCGGTATGGTTTATACGCTATGATTTATTCTCTGTGCTATTCGGTATGGTTTATACGCTATGATTTATTCGCTATACTAAGACCAAGACATGAACGAAAATGTTTGTTATGTAATACGAATGATGTTGAGGATGAATACCATTTTATGTTAATCTGTCCAATTTATCAAGAAGTCAGAAAAGAACTAATTAAAGGGTATTATTGGAAAAAACCAAGTGTACACAAACTTGTAGCACTCCTTAACTCTACCTCTGTTAATATGATTCAGAAAACGGCAAAATTTGTTCATATGTTTGGAAAACAGGAATGCGTTGGTAGGGAGACTGTAACCGTGTATATATCGAGGTTCTCTCTCAGATGTCAGACACATAAAATAAGTATATTATGTTATAAAAATTATCTGTTTCTGAGTGTCAGTATGTCCATGTATTTATAATGTTGTTTCAATTATTGTAAAATTCATTGTACACAAACCATTGTGACAAGGGGCAAATTTTTGCTCAAGTCAATAAACTTTGAGGAAAAAAAATTGCTATTCGGTATGATTTATGCAGTATGAATCCCAAGTATGATTTATAAAACATGATTTATAAAGCATGATTCATACATAATGGTTATATGGAACGATTTATACAATTTGATATGCATTATATTTTTTACATTGTGACTTTTACAATATTATAATGTTATATTAAACATTTTCTAGGGCATGATGTTTTGCACTAATTTTTTTTATTCAATATCGAATATATTTTGCATATGGGTTTATACAATAAGATTTTTTATGTAACACATGTACTGAATATACGTCAACAAAGCACGTGTACGTACCTCTATGTAGTATGTTTGCTCTGCACCCTCGAATATTTCAGCTATAGGTAACACACCACCCAGTACCACAATTAGTATACCATATATGCCGCTCAGCACGACGAATAGACCATCTCTACGGCGAGATCACAGAGAAAATAAAGTTTTAAAATATTAAGGATTCTTTATTCAAATTGATAATTTTATTAATTTCAATTGTTCAGGAAATACTCTTTAAAGTTCAGACTTTAAGGACTGTTCAAACACAAAAAGGCTCTTTTAACTGATTTACGATGAAGTAAAAATATTCTACCGTCTGAACCGAACCATTAAACGGTTTTTGAAACTTTGTGGGTGATATCATAGAAAAACTCATTTTTCAAACTCTGCAAAAATACCCATGTGGGTTTTAACAATTCAAGAGTTTGGCAATTAAAGTCATATTAGAGTAAAATGTCCCCAGTTCCTGCCAAAATAAACGACACGAAATCGGCATGCACTATGTCAAATTCATTTGCTTGAAAAGGATGTCTCATGTGTTGATCTATTTGAAAAGGAAAAGAAAAAGCCTTAACGAGATTTAGGTATTAATTAGCCACAAATTGAAACGTTAACAATATCGCAAATGGGAAATGAAACTGTACCCTGTGACCTCTAGGGACTATTTTCCGAAGAACTCACTCACCTCATGGGTGTATTAAAGGAGCAGTCACCACCTTTGCTCTGTTCCATAGTACTATAATCGTCCCCATCCTCACTGATAAACACACTGTCGGAGTCCTTACTTATTACTCGGTCTACAAATAACAATCGCAATTCGAAACTCGTGAATAATTCGTGTGTTTCAGGAATAAAAAATAATAAACTTCTGTTTACCCAAAATAGAAAGTTTTGACATCGTTTAGTATATTTAATTTGAAATTGAAAATCAGATTGATCAAGCACCGGCAATGTAAACAAACCCCCAACCTGAACATGCGCACAAGCGTTTGAGTCGTGTGAGTGATCTAACGGCACAGTACTTTATCAGAGAAAAACAGACTGACGATCAGGTAAGAGTGACGCGAAAAGCCTGCCGACAATTTTTTGAGTGCAAACCACAGACATAAAGGCTTGAAATGAGGGTAATCTCACCACTTAGTTAACCGACACTGATCGTTGTTGCTGTAATCAAGCTTCGATTCTTCGTTTGATTTTCACCCCCATTTCTACATTCTAAAGCTAACTGGAGCCATCGATCAGAAACTTCGTAAGTAATGATTGATAACACTGATTTAAGATCTTTTTTCTTTTTAATTTACGGTCTCAAATTTATTGGAAGGTATTTCGGCGTCCCTGGAATCCAAAAAGGTCGTCTGTTCAAAATACAAAATGATGTCGAAACTTGAAACATGAACATTTTTAACTTCTTCTAACTAGGAAAAATACAGAAAAGGTCTACCGTTTTAAATGTAAACAGTTTTCTGGATTTTTCGCGGCGAGTGTACCCTAAAAATGGATAACCTACCAATATTTGTACATCTTTCAAATGAAATGGAATTTGGAAACTGTTGGCTATTTTTTAATTATTGTTAGGAGATTTACGTTTATATCAGCTCTATAAACAATAATGGACGTCAAGGTAGTGTTTGGAAGTATAACAAAAAACTGCGCATTCGCAAAAGGTGGCCGAATTATTTTAATTTGTTTACTCGACTTTCAAACTTATTTCGTGAGGCGGTGTTAGGTTTTATAGAAGGGAACCGGGTTATATGGCTGGAGGAAATCACAGAACTTCTGCCAAGACAATGAAAACGGTTTAATGGTCATCATTCAAAAATATTTCAGTTGTGTTGAAAAAAGAAATATGTGACCTAAATAGTATTAAAAAAGTAAACAGAATTTGACCGTCGATTCAAAGTTCAAGGGTAGCACAAACTACGAACTTACTTCAGATGCTTAATGCAAAGTGATGCGTGTCGGACACCAACACTTTAACATTTGACCCACATCATTGGGGAGATCCAACCCGTCACAACACACACAGGACGGATGTTTACCCACGTGGTCTAAAAACGCTCGACTTATTCTTCTTTTTTTCTCTTTTCTAATAGGTTGAATTCAAGATTCTTTAAAATCGGGTTGTCATTAATCGTTGATTTGATTTATAGAGACTCGGAGTGGACTGTATCACCCTATGCAGATACACAGACACGCTTCTTAAACGCCCTTTGAATGAGCTAAAAACTCTACTTATATTTAATCGTACGTCTTTTGGGGATGAAAATGACATGGTGGATCTAATTTCTCGATTGAGTAGTTTTGAAGGACAAGGACGTCTGGACTTTTAGCTGCAATAGACGAGACCCTGTACGAAAGCCCGAATACTGTAGAATGGTACACTAAAAAAATAATCCTTAAAAAAATTAAGGATTAAATTCTTTAAAGTCGCATGAGCTGCCAAAATTTATACTTTTTTCATAATTTCTGATCGTCACGACACTGGGAGGCTTTGAAGGCCACTGGAAAACTAAATGATTGGCGTTGAAATGAGGGAAATCCATAAAGTCTAGGACCTACGAACCGAAATAGTATCCGAAAAGTAAGCAAAATTTAAATAACCGGGACGACCATTCATTCATTCATTCTAAGCCAAAGTTGGTTCAAAAAATTACTTTATCGTTCATTTTTGAGACGAGAAGCACTAAAAAGCTCCTGAGAAAAATAGCCAATAATTTCAACATTCTGTATTAACGTCAAAATTATATCAACCTTTTGGCAGCTCATGCCACTTTAAACCGAAATTTAAAGAATATTCCCCTGGTGCTATATTAAGAAATATTTGTTCAGTGTAGTGTCATTCTTGATGTCCAACAATGATTTCTAATATATCTCAAATTAAAACCTGATTAATGATATATCTCTCAATTTCTAGTAGGACTCCGAAAACAACAGCCATGATGAGATATTGAAAAAGAAAATACACCGTATGGCGTTATCTATTATAGTAGGACTCCGAAAACAACAGCCATAATGAGATATTGAAAAAGAAAATACACCGTATGGCGTTATCTATTATATTTTTTCTAATATTACACTTCAATGTCCTCATAAAAAGTTTATTCCAGACGTTTATTGCAGAGGGTATAGTACGAGCAAAATAGTGTGCTGTATTTATATAAAAAGAACGTCAGTTTACTTGACTTCTTGTCAACCGTATAACTGTGTCAATACATTACAAAGTATTTCAGAAAAACTTCTGTCTGTCTTCAACCTAATGAAATATCATGGGGTTTGGTTTATTACAACAACCTATGGCTGGATTTAAACGTCTAAATGACATACCTACCTTTAACGCAACTAGAAGCTTATCTGGAGCATGTTTCACAAAACGGCGTAGATGTATTTTTTGCGTAACTTTCTTATCAACGTATCTCTATGGGTGTCCGTAAGTCTGACAGTTACGTAAAAACTAACGCTACGCCGCTGTGAAACAGGCCCCAGGTTATTATATGGTTATTTTAGTCACGAAGATTTACCTCTGCCCGTGTGTCTTAGTGTCTAGTGCCCATTTTTAACACAATAAGAAACTTGTCTCCGCGGTTATTTTAGACAAGAAGATTTTCCCTGTGCCCGTGTGTTATGATGTTAAAAATATAAAAAGATCGTCTACCGTTTTATATTTGGACTATATCTATACGGTATAAAGACACGCAGTATGTGAGTTTCAGGAATTCGGTTGAATGTTTCCATCCCATTGCTTTTTCGTTACCATTATCAACTACCTCGGAAACTCTTTCGGAGCATATAATGCATTGCAACATACAATGGGACAGCGTTTATGGTTCTGAACAATTCATTTCAGAAACTTTTAGGGATTTTATCTACAAGAAAGCCGGTTATCGAGGGACTCCGTGTTCCTGGTCCCACGACTGTTTATCTGGAATAATCAGCAAAATGTTCCGTAGTCTGAAACACAATAATCTATCTGGGGGATTATTCCACATGAAGGACTGACGATTGATAATTTCCGGGTTATACCCAACACTTTCCTTAATCATGTTTAATCCTTTACCAGATAGGTTAGTTTGTGTCTTTCACTCAAATGAGTATAACAGTGTTTTCTTTATCGGTAAAGAATTTCCGGCATTTTTCAGGAAAGTTTAATCCAAAAATAACGAGACCACTAATCCGTTACGGATGGAATGGTTTAAGTACATGTTGCGTAAACTTGGACTTTATGCTTTAAAGAGCATAGTTCCTCAAACGGTTGGATGATTGTAAATTGGGGAATGACTTGTGTACATGTAAGTTTCCCCCTCTCTGACAAAATTTTTGATGCGTAGATATTTGAGTTCATGATATATTTTAAACCAAAAGTTACTTCGATTGATTGATTTATTGATTGGTGTTTTACACATCATATGATTACAAAATGGAGTATAGTTCAGCACACTGGTTCAGGTGCCACGAACAAGATATAGCTTTACTAAAATGTATAAATCTATCGTTCAAGCCACATTCGCCACCGTAGCTTTTCTGGTATTTGTGAAAAGTAAAACCACTGAAGTCAAACAAGGGATACATTAAACTGTGTTGTAAACGCATGCGTAGTCTTGAAGTCCGAATAAAGCCTATCTATCAGAAACCATTGGATCCCACTCATTTTAGGCCTTTTTGATTTTAATTTACACTTTCAAAGTTTTCTGTAGACTTTATAGGTTCCTCAAACAAAATCATTCGTCTGTACATTTATCAGATAAAGTGCGTGAAATAATTCACACCGTTAGCTGCCCTATTGATCAAATCTTTAAGGCGCTTGTGCGGATATGCAGGTTCGAGATTTGTTTAAATTGCAGTAAATTACACACCAAATTTCAATTTCAAATTTAAAGTTTAAAAGATAATACTAAAGCTTTTTCAAAATTTGGAGAAAAAAATTGGACTTCCTTTGTCTGGAAAAAACAGAAATCCTTCTGTTGTTTTAATGTAAACAGTAGTCTGGATTTTAGATACGAATATGCTTTTAAATGTAGATCGATGCGGAAACGAATTGATACTGCCACAGCGATGAAATTAACGTATAGTATTTAGAAAAGTTTTATTGTCATACACCGGCTTCGATAATAATCACAGTTGTCTTGAGTGAACAAACCGAAGCAACTGGTAAGTGGAAATCCAAATTTAATGAAATTTTCTACCTAGTGTATATTCCCCCCCCCCTACACTTCAACACTTCAAGTTTAATTATCTCATAATCTTAGCAGACTGGCTGTTTGTGAGAAACTGGAGGAGATATTCATCCATCCAGGGAATCAATATTATTTAAAACATTGTGACTGATACCAAACATTATATATCTTAACGAAATACAAATGTACTCTCTACATGTGGCACCACGTGTAGCTTTGAAGTTATTTTTGATTAAACTACCAGGGATGGGGACGGATTTTAATCTATTTCATCACATCATTTTTCAATGGATTAATTCCATCCAAATAGAGAGAATGCCTGAATTAACGATCGTTTAACGATATGATTATATGAATTCATATCGAAAATGGTATAGAGAGACCGATGTAATTGTTTTAAATATTTCTTTTAAATTAATTAATCAATTAATTCCATCAAGTAAACTACTTACCATAACTAACGGGTATAGTATCTCCGCCATTTTGTCTTTCCACGCTCTCCACGTTATTGTTATTTTCGTTAAGGTTTGTTTTCGAGTCACTGTCCTGTTCGGGTGTTAGTTCAAAACATGCCCTTTTCTTGGAATCCCTGCGGTGTCGTTTTCCAGGGGAAGATTCAGCCACCTCCTCTAACTCCTTCTCTTGGAGTACTTGTAAGGTAAGATTGGCGATTTTCTCCGCCAACAGTGCCTTATCCCTATCCATGCTCGCCGGTGGCTCAGAACTCCTCCTTCCCTTCCGCATACGGCCATTTGGAGAGAGAATAGACTGTAATTTATCGACGTTCTCTGGTGGTTTTACTGGGGTACTTGGGACTTCTTCGTCGCCCTCTTCTCGGATAAACAGCTCAGTCTCCGTAAAATCCTTCTCACATGGTTGGAATAAAACGTCAAGACTTTTTGACCGTTTGGATGGCGAATCCATTCTTAACCTAGAAGAAAACATAGTAAAAAATGCACAATTTATCGGTAACTTTAAAGATGCTTTTTAATTTCTATGCAATACCAGAGCAACAAAAACCATAAAGTGTAGTCATACATCCCGGCTATTTGTAGATTACAAAGCTCCTGCAAAAACCGGTACCTATTTTATTTATCTCCTCAGCTAAACGCGAAAATGCTTGCAGGGTATTATGGGAGACTTCTGCTGGAATCTTATCCACCCCCGGAAAGTAAGAGGTTTGGGGATACGGTTTTTCATGAATGCCATACAATCATCTGAACAGTCAAGTTTACCCCAATCACCATATGCAGTATAATGTCTTGTTTTAGAATGTCCGTCAGTCAGTGCGTGATGGAGAAATTACATAATCTGCATGTCTAAACGCAGGGTTTATTCGCTTATAAATTCCAATAATTTAATATTTAATGACTTAAGTTTTCAAAAAGGGACAACTAGTTTCGGCAACTTCTAAATATTATCAGCTTTTGGTTTTATTTAATACCAATGCAGGTGTAAATTGTGGTTTTCGATTGGTTAATATTGATGAGATTTGTCCAATAAGGGGATTAGATAAACACATCATCGATCCATTTAAAGAAACCGTTTATCTTCCGCTATATGATTTGCCAACCTTTAAATTACAATTGGGTGTACTACGGTGCTTTATAAGTACCATGGGGGATTTTGACATTTCCAGTGTTTCCTCGTCTTTAACGGAATTTTGCACAAGTGGAAACTTTGTTTTGAGACGAGATATTCTGTACCTCGAAAAAAATCAAGCGTATATCATAAGAATCATAGAGAAAGTCAAAAAACGCAAGTAAACTGTCAAATCACAAGGAAAACATTTCCATCCAGGTGAAAATGTTCACCATCAACAGAAATATACGTCTAAGTAAAACAATTTGCAGAGAAATTCGAAACCCGCAAAACTGACAGACTACGGAAAATTTTTTTTTGTATTGATGAGTTTCTCTGCAAATCGTTTTAGTTAGACGTATATTTCTGTTGATGCACCCTTGATTTCCTATAACATACCGAGAGCAACGTTTCAAAACGAAGTTACTACAGGGGTACAATTCCAACATCGACCCCAAAATACCAGAAATATCCAAATTCCACCAAGGCCTCCGTAGTCTACTAGGTCTTTAAAGTGGCATGAGCTGCCAAAATTCACACTTTTTTCATAATTTCTGATCGTCAAGAGAGTAAGAGGCTTTGAGGGCCATCGAAAAACTAAATGATTGGCGTTGGAATGAGGAAAATCCATACAGCGTGTGGCCTGTATGAACCGAAAACGTGTTCAAAAGTAAACAAAATTTAAATAACCGGGACGACCATTCATTCATTCTAAGCCGAAGTTAGTTCAAAACAATACTCTATCCTACATTTTCGAGACTAGAAGCACTAAAAAGCTTCTGAATTATGCGTCTTGAGAAAAATAGCCAATAATTTCAACATTCTGTTTTAACGTCAGAATATCAACATTTTGGCAGCTCATGCCACTTTAAAGGAGGCGACAACATAAAAACACTTTTATTAAGTTCCATAGAAGCGGATTTAATGTACCTTTCCAAATATTTCTGAGATTTTTTCATGCCACTTGGTGAAGTTGATAAAATACCGTATTATGCAACTACGCAGAAATGAGATTGGTCAACTTTCAACATTTCCTAGCAAACCCATGTTAATGTCACTCCGTTTAAAGTCTTCCCATCTCAAGAATATTGCTTTCAGATTCATGAAAATTATACTGAATTATACAGAAGCTTTGAAGAAACTGCAACTTTGCCAAATTGGTCTGCGTGCGATTTCCGTGAGTTACAAAGACCTTAACGTAGGTGAAATTAAGCTAGGATTAAATGTGAGGCTTGGGAGAAAGTTGACCAATTTGCTTTTCGTGTTACGGTTTTTTATAAACTTCACCGGAATCCTAGCTCAACTGATGATTTTTTTTTTTATTTCAGCTCCAAACATTTACGACGAACTTCTAGCGCTCGCTACTGTAGAGAATAGCATACAACTTCCTGTTTAAGTTTCAATGAGCAATCGTCACTTAAACATTGACAACCCATACTGGTGAAGTCACAATTTCCAATGGTATTTACTGCAATGACGCATAATTCTACTTAAAAAGCTCATAATCGGTCTTTCTCAATGCGGAATAAAAACTCTCACCTATTTAAGTTAGTTAATAACGGATAGGAATATGTCAGTATCTCCGGTAAAGGCACGGTCTACGGGCATCTGGCAGCTTATGACAGTCTCTCCGGTAGAGGCACGGTCTAGGGGCATTTGGCAGTTCCTGTCTCTCTCACCTTACACCCGTCTATCTAGTTTACATACCCTGTAAACATGAGGGCTTTATATTCGATAAATACTAGAAAAACGAAATTCAATACGGTGGTGTTTTTTAACTGAGTTAAGATATTGTAGAGCTACCATTGTCTGTGTTTGTAGTCGGCTTAAACTACCGGATTCCTCTTCGTCACACCTGCCTGGTTTTAACTAACTGATTTGGCTTGGTCAAAATACTTACCTGACAAAAAACCAAACGCCATAGGTATTCAAAATAATCCGACGATCGCCAAAGATAATAATGACGAAGGTATTAAGGTTTAGAGAGCTTATAGTTCAGTATTTGTGAACCTGTACGAAGCATCCTGAACTAATGACATCGCCAGTTTGCTATGTAAATTCAACCTGCTTGATGGCTTTCACTTTCCAAAGAACCTTTTCAACATCAGGACAATACCGAATCGGTTTTGACCCGAACGTCTACTTGAAATTCATGACATAGATTTCGATATCTAAAAATGCAGAAATCTTTTCACTGTGATTGGGGTGAACATAGGCTTGTTTTTCAATTGCCTCAGTGTTTTTGTATCACATAATAGGTCTTTCGTAAAACTACTTTGCATGCACATAACAGTTCCAACTGCAGACTGTATTGATGGATGTATTTATAGAACAGACCAAGGCCGGCAATTGTAGAAATAGGCTTTACCCTATTCAATAGCAATGCTCCTATGACCTATATAGAGTTCACACAAACCCTCACAAGATGGCTTGCCAAAATCGGAACAATTATTTATTTTTGTAGATCTCCTTCGATAAAGCATTGGAGAATAAATGTCTAAAATTAATCCATTTTTGTGAATACTTGTACATCTATCTGAACTGACAAAGCCTATTATTTATTAGTTTTGTTGCTATGGTAACCATTCAGTTTCAGTTTGATCGTGTCAGACGTTTTTTTAGCCATATTTGTGTTTGAGATATTTCTAAATATTTTCGTTTTAACAAAATAAGAAACTTAGTCCCACTAACAGGTTTTTTAATGATCGATTGCGCCATTGTCCAGCATGCAGTGACTTTTTATTCTGAAGTGCATTCTTTTAATGTAGGCCTAGTAGGCCTATTTTGGGGCGGGATATACTTTCTTGAAAAATAAGATAATAGATTTAAAAACTGTTTAAGTCGCATGAACAAACAAAATGGCCGTTCACTCAATAATATGCAACTGCTGATTATTTTTCTCAAGAAAACAAAGATTAAATGATTTTTATTGATACCCATCTAGAGAAATAATACTTTAAAGTATAGTGTTTTAAATTAACCTAGGTCTAAAATAAAGGCTTTATTTGAATTTTGTTTACATTTAACTCATCTCTTAGGTTCTTCAGTACTCGCTAAACTATTGTGTAGGGCCTACGTTTTTTTTTATTTTGACATCGATCATTTAGTTTTTAATGTACTCCAAATGATCGTATTCTCATATCAAAATCTAAATCTATTTCAAATTTGACTGCTCGTGAAATTAAAAAAAAATGTTCTTTAAAATTCTTTCACCATATCTCATTCCAACGGAGAGAGTAAGTAATAATCAATTTGACTATCGAATTTTTCTAACGTACTTTTTACTTTCTAGAATAATGGTATCTTTTCATATAGGGTAGACATATTTTACCAAACGTCTGTTATCAACTGTATTGCTTGTCCAAATGAGGAACACGGGGCGGGGGGGCAAAATTTATGCGGCTCAATCTCAGTCTACCGATGTTCTTGCCATAGTTAAGATGCGTAACCATTGTCAATGTATTACAAAAGGATTCCAGAAAATTATACTGACCAAGGATAAGCTCCTGTGAGTCATCAACCTAATGAAATGTCATAGGTTTAGTTTATTACGGCAATTTATGGGATATAAAGGTCTAAATGATATACCTCTTTTTAACACAATTAGAAACTTGTCTCCGTGGTTATTTTAGACAAGAAGAAGATTTTCCCTGTGCCCGTGTGTTTTAGTGTTCATAAATATATCATATTGCATGAGGGCGCATGTCCTTGAAAAGGTCTCGTTCACGTGTTCTCACGCCAGTTACGATTCAGTCCAACTCACTGAACTGTGTCTTGTGTCAGTTTGACAAAAGTACAAAGTTCAGACTTGAATTCCTAAACATCATAATTGTCCAGACTAATTTGAAAGGTTTATTAGTCAGGACTAAGTCCCCTTCTCTGTCTTCTACCTAGGAACCAAATAACATATTTTACTTTCTTTGCCCATTATCACATTTTCTTTAATTTCTTCTCATAACTGAAGATCCGCACAACTTTGTCAATAGGCCCTATATAACAAAGCCAAATCCCTGTCTGTCTTCAACTCAATTCTTGGTGATGCCTCAATTGGTTTCTATTCGAATAAAAATCATGTTGCCATTGTATGAAAACATCGATTTTTTTCATGACCCTGGCAGCAAAATAAAAAACGTAACTCCTCAGCAACCATATAAGTCGATCGGAATGATGACAACCCAATTAATATAGATAATTCAAATATTTTCAAACAAATAAATTCAAGACGATAAGAATAAAATTTAAGGCCACTAATGTTTAAACATTAAAGTGGCGTGAACTGCCAAAATTCACACTTTATTAAAAAAAATATTGAAAGGGTTTGGCAGTCAAGGAAAAAGTAGATGGTGGCCACTGTTTCCTCCTCTTGAGTGGACCTCGGTGGTCCAGTGGGTTCGAGTGATCGTCCCTCAGTCCCACACAGACCTCGGTGGTCCAGTGGGTTCGAGTGATCGGCCCTCAGTCCTACATAGACCTTCCACCGATGCGGTGCGGGTTCGAATCACACTCAGACCAAATAAAAATTGAAAAAACATCTGAGTGTATTTTTCACTCGGTCGTCCTATGTGGAAGAGTTGCCAGGTACTCGCCGAAACTCGGATGTCGCCTCCGGCCAATGAGCCCGGCTTCCTCCCCTACTACACCTGGCAAAGCCGCCATATAAGTGAAATAATCTTGGGTGCGGCGTAAAACATTAATCAATCAATCGTCTTGATGAAGGGTTTCTTACAAAGTCACTCAAATACATCTATGAACAAAAAGGACTATTTATACAAAACGTTTACATATAAATTTAGTCTCTGTTGGGGTTATTTTGCACCACTCTGCTGTTATTATTTTGCACCACTCTGCTGGATTTATTTTGCACCACTCCCGTATACTTCCCAGAGCTTGTTCCATACATTGTTTATTCGGGAACAGAACTCGGTGCCAGATTCATTTTGCATCTATCTGGACGTTGCAGCCTGCCATAATGACCGCGTTGATCCGCTAGGTGTCGTCAAGTATGCCTGATCCGGAACTTGAGGTCGAATGTTCTCTGTTGTTATGGAAACCGCTGAAACAATCAAAGGATCATAACTAGATTTGACATCATTTCTCGGGTAATCTTTGTTCTTTTGCAGAATTTAAACGATATTTAAAATTTGTCTATTTATTTTGTTGTTGCTATAATTAATGACATACATTACCAAGAGTTGTCAACGTTTTTTTCCAAATTCGATCGGGTAAACGTATATTTCTGTGTGCGGTAGGCTATATCGAGGAAAAGCTCTTTTTAATGGCACCTTTTATTTTTTTTTAGAAAAAAAACACTCACTTTAGGTATTATGTGGTTAAAATGTATATTTACTCACAAACTATGTCGGTTTGGCAACCTTTCGATCGGAGCCTCCATTTATTCGTCTGGTGAAATCTAAAAAGAAAATAAAAGTGGTATTTGCTGAGTTGAGATGTTCATATATACCATTATTCAATGAACACAAGACAACTTCACACCCAACTGAGTTTTATTCAAATGATAAAAATGATACCCAAAAGCTGTCGAAAAAAGATTTTTTTGAAAAATCTTAATTGCACAGCTTAATAATGTCTTAATGATTTCTCTTTTAAATCGCCCCCTCCCCGCACCACCAACCCCCGTTTATAAAATAGTTTTAATAGTGTGTTATTTCCAAGTTACCCCTTCAAGGGGAGACTACTTGTGTAAATGGAAACAAGCATTCATCATTAGCATGTGTAAGTTTTCCCTGTGTCGATCACTTTTGTTATCTTATTGATGAATGTATCGGAGGTAGTTCATTGCGCAAACTACCTAATTAGTGATCCCAAGTAAATTTCAAAGGGTCAACCATCCCCTCGCCCGTACAACATTATCGATACGAGCCAAAGACTTACCTTATTTTGCTACAGATTTCATCGATTACGGGGTATATATTAAAGTGGCATGAGCTGTCAAAATGTTAATATTTTGACGTTAAAACAGAACGTTGAAATTAATGGATATTTTTTTCAAGACGTATAATTCAGAAGCTTTTAGTGCTTCTAGTCTCGAAAATGTACGATAAAGTATTGTTTTGAACTAACTTTGGCTTAGAATGAATGAATGGTCGTCCCGGTTATCTAAATTTTGTTTACATTTCGTACACTATTTCGGTTCATTTACGTTACATACTGTATAGATTTTCCTCATTCCAACGCCAATCATTTAGTTTTTCGATGGCCTTCAAAGCCTCTTGCTGCCGTGACGATCAGAAACTAGGAAAAACGTGTGAATTTTGGCAGCTCATGCCACTTTAAGCTCTTTTTTAAAATTTGTATACAGTAATAAAATCCAGAATAAAAACATGAGCCAATCTGGTAATGGAACGATAACACCAGTAATGTGATTGAGAGACAGTTGGTTATTTACCTTGTATGTGTGAAGTCGTGGTATGGTTTTCTATGGAACCAGGCTCTGAATCTGGGGGAATTTTGAAGACACAGGTAGACGATGCAGGGCAGAAAGATGACGACGAACAATATCAACATGCTGACGATGAGCAGGACTAAAACCGCATCTGCATCTCCTGAACCAGTTAGCGACCCGGATGTCGCGTCATCGGTGGAATTCATCCCTTACTAATTCTACAAAGACACTATTTCATTCAATAGCGCCTCTTCAAATTTAAACGGGTTTAATTCATCCAAGAACCTTTCCTGGCGCAATAAATATTGAGAAAAGATGTCTGGATTCAGTCTTGACTTTTACCAATCCTTATTTTCACGTTTAAAAAGAAGGCAATGAAAGACTAAGCAGTAAAACGGACTTTCCTTTATAGTGTACCGGTACCTTGTCCTTAACGTATCAAACACTACGACTGTCTGCATGCTGTTCAAGAAAGTCCAATAGAAATTGCCAAAACGATATTAACTTCAAAGATATCAATGACCCGCTGTAATTCTACATGCGATCCGTGTCACTTACTGAACAGCGCCTCCGTCTAAACGGAAACGGCTCTAGTTTTGAGTTTTTAAAGTGATAAGAACAAGAGGATAATGTGTTCATAAAGTTTATATTTTGTATCGTTAATAAAACAGATCATTTTATTGCACATCGTGTTTAATATTTCTGAAATGGCGCGGAACGGGAACAAAATTATCCCTAACCGCCTTATTCCGCACAATAGCGACTCGCGATGATTTCACCGCGTTATTGCATTCTTTCTTTTCAGGCATACAAAAAAAATACAATGGTCATATCACAAAGGCCGGTTTATTCATCGAACTTGATGAACCTTTTTGTAACAAGCATGTTGATTGGACAATGGTTATTTTAAAATGTTTATGACTGTTTGGTGACCCATGCAGGACATTGACCAACCCCTATACACAATATAACTTTGTTATCGGACCTGGCTAACCGCCGGAACATTACAATAAACTTATTATTTCACAGTTTCGACACGATCAATTTGTAAAATTACAAAGGTCGACAACCTTTGACAATACAAACACTTTCTACATGTTTAAATCATCATTGGAAATCGACCAATCGTACAAACACGAAACGATTTTTGGAGAGCTGGGCCTGCCTCATTGGTACGATTATTATTAGTTTAAAAATTGGTAAACAAAATTCACTTTTATGCTACGAAACTTTGCCCTGGTTCCTGCTGGATCAGTTTGTTCATCGGCGTGTTAGCACAAAATGTCCGCCACTTTTTTCGCCGGTAATGTCGGTAGAGCAGTTTTGGCGTTTACAATTATTGTCTTTATTTTGATCATAATTGCTATAATTGTTGCCGTGATATGTTGCTGCATGTGGCGATATTCATCAAAATTCCGCTCCTACTATTCATGGAGTGGCCCAGACAGAACTGTTTTCATCGACAGGTAGGCTCATTGCAAGAACTTTTTACAATTCCTCATTGACACCAGCCTATGGTCATTATTTAGATTGATTGTTTGGTGTTTTACGCCGCGCTCAATATTATTTCACTTATATGGCGGCGTTGCCAGTTTTATTGTGGGAGCAAACCGGGCTCTGTTCCCGGAGGAAACGCACGACCTTCCGCTGGTAATTGGCAACCATCCCACATAGGTCGTTCGAGTGAAAACCCAGTCAGAAAATTTTCCAATTTTTAGACTGAGTGGGATTCGAACCCGCGACCCATTGGTGGAAGGCTGTTCGGATTGAGCGTCCAACGCTCTATCTACTGAGCCACGGAGGCCCCTCGTTATTTAGAAATTTGGCATCAATATCTCTCTCTCCAGTGCGCCTTATCTAATTCTTCATCAACCTTTTTTCTTCCTTCAGTATCCGTTATTTACTAATTCGGCATCACGTTTTTCGCCAATTATTTTATTATAATAACTGTGTAACGAGTCTCTCATCCTTTCAGTATCTCGTTTTTCAGTGTCCGTTATGTACTAATTCAGTGTCAAGTACTTGTCCCTCCTGTGTCCGTTATGTACTAATTCAGTATCAAGTACTTGTCCTTTCAGTGTCCGTTATTTACTAATTCAGTATCAAGTACTTGTCTCTTTTGTGTCCGTTATTTACTAATTCAGTATCAAGTACTTGTCCTTTCAGTGTCCGTTATGTACTAATTCAGTATCAAGTACTTGTCCCTTCTGTGTCTGTTATTTACTAATTCAGTATCAAGTACTTGTCCCGTCTGTGTCCGTTATTTACTAATTCAGTATCAAGTACTTGTCCTGCCAGTGTCCGCTATGTACTAATTCAGTATCAAGTACTTGTCCTTTTAGTGTCCGTTATTTACTAATTCAGTATCAAGTACTTGTCTTTTTAGTGTCCGTTATTTACTAATTCAGTATCAAGTACCTGTCCTTTCAGTGTCCGTTATTTACTATTTCAGTATCAAGTACTTGTCCCTTCTATGTCCGTTATTTACTAATTCAGTATCAAGTACTTGTCCTTTCAGTGTCCGTTATTTACTAATTCAGTATCAAGGACTTGTCCTTTTAGTGTCCGTTATTTACTAATTCAGTATCAAGTACTTGTCCTTTCTGTGTCCGTTATTTACTAATTCAGTATCAAGTACTTGTCCCGTCTGTGTCCGTTATTTACTAATTCAGTATCAAGTACTTGTTCTTTAAGTGTCCGTTATGTACTAGTTCAGTATCAAGTACTATTATTGTGTTTCTCTTATTCAGTGTCCGTTATTTACTAATTCAGTATCAAGTACTTGTCCTTTCTGTGTCCGTTATTTACTAATTCAGTATCAAGTACTTGTCCCGTCTGTGTCCGTTATTTACTAATTCAGTATCAAGTACTTGTCCTTTCAGTGTCCGTTATGTACTAGTTCAGTATCAAGTAGTATTATTGTGTTTCTCTTATTCAGTGTCCGTTATTTACTAATTCAGTATTAACTTCCTGTCTTCAGTGTCTGCTATTTACCAATTTGATATCAGCATTCACATCCATTAATTTAGTATCCGTTATTTACTAATTCGCTTATAAGCTTCCTTTCAGTAAAAAAAAAACGTCTTTATTAAAAGCATCCGTTATTTCATACTTATTTCAGATGGGTTTAACCAGTCTTTTTTTTCATAAATCTATAAGCAGCTTTCTCCCGGACGACATTCGAAATTATCGCAATTGTTCTAAGTCTAATATTTCCAAAGTTCATATCTGAAATTATTAAAATGCCGTAAATATTTTTGTTTGTTTTGAAGGTCCTTGGAGTCGCACAGGGGAGGAGACTCCTGGTATGAAAATGGAAATGTATACAAACAAGGGTTACGTCCCCCTGAGCGTACAATGCATACTCAAACTGACCTGACAGGTAAACACAATGTAAACCAAAATAATCTCGTATCGATTCAAATTTCCACCCACGGTAACTGTTTACGGTGGCGGGTAGTCTTAAAGTCACAGTGAATTCGTCTCACGTCTTGCTATAACACGAAAACTAGGAAAAAAAAGTTGCGAAACACGGCTTCTGGAAGCTTATTTACGGTACTTCTTCAGTAACTTATTCAATTTAAAATTGTGTTTTGTTTAAAGCTGTTGCGGTATTGGACAAGACCAGACCTTCCAAATTGATGACGTCATCACCTCACGGCTCTCCTGTCTCCGCCCGAGCCGATCCACTCGCCAATGATAAATCTCGCTGGTCGAGAATCAATCCACGTTTATACCTGAATCCCTGGACCTACCAGAAGCAACATAATGCTCCCCGTGATCACACCCTTACAAACCAAACACCGAGGAAGATTTATGTGGAGGAATGGTGAAACCAAAACAATCACAGACATTCAGACAGTTTTTGTTTCATTGTTGGCCTTGACTCTTTGGTTAATGGCGTCATAGGACTATACTAAAGAGAGTAGATTGACAAGAGTGGTCACTTCGTCCAATCAGCATTGCCGGCATGTTCTTCTGGCCCCCTAGCGGAAGGGTGTTCCCACTGTACACGATTGGACTGTCGGGCGCCCCCTACAGAAAGGAGGTTCCTATTAATCGAATCGTAGGTTTCAGGGGGGGGGGGGGGGGTACTTTAGTTACCATTGTAAATATTTCCAAGTTATGATTGTTACACTTTTTGTTGTTTGTACTCTGCTTTGTTAAAGCGCCAAGTACAATAAAATTGAATTGAATTGAAATTGTTCAAATTCAACATGGCGCGGACCAAGTGACCACTCTTGTCAATCTACTCTCTTTGACTATACTGAGGGATCATCATGGCCGACCGGAAGTATTTCCCACGGAAAAATATAAATGAGTATATTAAAGCAACAAGAGCTTGTACGAACCGGTTACTTAAAACACACCCCTGAAATATGTCAAAAAATTTTGAGTGGCCTCAAGTATTGTAAGTGACCTCAAGTATTGTAAGTGACCAATACACCTAACTTCATTTGAGAGATAAAAACCTTCCTATTCCCTAACCGACTTGATTGCTTTTGGCAGTTTACCAGTAAATTGCTACATATTCGTCGGAAGAAGCTTTGTGTTGATACGACCAGTTGAATCATATTCGTCATTCCAGCAGCGTTTCCAATTTTGATCGGCTTCATAATGTTATGTAGATAATATCGGCACTAACTTTGAAAATAAACATTTCTTTGAGACAAATATCATTAAGTTGTACAAAAAAAAACTATTGATAGGAATTAAGTGACTTAATCTAAAATAAACTGCTTTGAAATATTCTCTTAAACAAATTGTTCATATAGGGGATACATGTTAATCTACAAAACCAAAATGGCGGTTTGACATAGTGGCAATAATTTCAGTTTAGTATATCCTCTTGCAAGAAACGCAAAAGTTTCCGTTATTCTGTCCCAGGAAATGAAGACAGATAAGCCCCAGAATGGGGAAGTGTGAAACGTCCCATTACACCATATTCAGGGCGCCTTTTGGTCAAGAGGTCGTCTTAAACAGCGCCCTCTCTCGGCTTTCTTCTCTTCCTCGTTGAACTATTATGGGGTCCATAAGATAAGAAAGATGGCGAACGTTTTAGCCGAGTACTCGAAAGTACAGAAGTTTAAGTTTCTGAAGAACTCCATATTGTTCAAAATGAGACAAGGAGAACTGTTTGCAACGACTTTTGATCGAAACGAAGATATCGGAGTCGCGTGACTGCTAAAGCTTTTATAAGAACTAACGCATTCTCCGAACTGCGGTTACTGGGATTTCCGATAGATATGATAGTCCACTACGTGGACAGTGAATTTATTTTCGGATTTGAAATTGCGCAACCATTGACATTTTCAAAATCTACCGAGCATAAACGTCACATAATGCAGTATAAGCAGGCTGACGGTGGAGAGTGCCCTGCATATGGTGTAGGCCTAAAATAAAAGCATCTATTACTGAATTGAATGTTCTTATCCTGCCCGCAGCGTCTCGTCCAATACTCACCTAACCAGGACTTGAACATTACAAATCAGTAATGGATTTTTTCTCTGTTTACTAACCTCATAATATCATTTGTGGGGAGTGAAGAGTGAGTTAACAAAAATATGAATTAAAGCTGGGATGAATATGAAAGGGATATGAAACGCCGTCTTAAAAAATCTCGTGGATATATGGACTGCGCATGCCTATTTGAAAGCTAGCAACAGAAAACAATCGCTATTTTGAATATTTTGACACTTCGATCAATTATCTCCGGTCCATATATCCACGAAATCGGTAAGGTTCGGAATGAATCGGAATACACAACACGGGTTTCGGCTATTCTCGGGGCGGATCGGAATGCCGTCACGGGGTGTCTGGGACAAACAATAGCGAGCCAAACAGACTGCTAGTAGATTGACTATAACACAAAGGCGTTTCATATCCCTTTCATATTCATCCCAGATTAAAGTTATGAAAAAGAGCATAACCCATTGAATAAGTTTTGTCCCTATTCGTCTGGTGGTTTGTACAAACGGAATGCTTATGGGTTAAAAACTAAATCTCACGAGTAGTGTTAAATTGCGTACATGTAGGCCATATACATATGTTCTGGGTGCTCACACATGAAGAAAAAAACAGCAGTTTATAAATAAGTAATACTTTTTAGTTGAAATAACAGGTTCTTCGCTTTTAAAAGCCGTGTTTTATAACAGGTATACACATGAAAATTAGAAAAGTATTTGTAAAATGATAAATTTCCGAATCTGTTACGCCAGGAGTCCATCGAGCTCATTCCGTTGTCCTCAACAATAAAATTTAGATTTTTCCACCGGTAATGTGGACAAAAGTGAAGATTTGATGGGTTTCTGTTTGGTGCTAACACCGTCTGGTATGTCGAGACGGATGATGGATTGGTGAATAGTCCGGTTTCGTGTTCTTGGCCTTCTATGCATTTCGAAACGACTGTGAGATTTGTTTTCAGCCAATGAACGTGACAGGGATTGATGACGCAGAAGGGTGTCACGTGACCTTTGATGCTGAAGCGATAATGTGAGATTTTTCTGAGCCATTTGCACGTGATTTCGCCCTGTCTTTGTATGTTTCACACCTTGATGCACCTTTGGTATGACTACATCAGACACTATTTTGGTTTTCTTCATCACTTTAGTTGTTGTTGGTTGCACTCTCAGAACACTAAGTCCACCGAACAACAGCCCTAAGCCAACACAGCGGCCTTGAGGAGTTTTGTGGTACAGATTTGTGGATGGGGGCGGGGAGCGGTATGGCAGCACGCCAAGCCGCCGCGGACACGAATTTCTGGTTTTATTTAGCTCTTTATGTAAACTTCTCTGAGGTATTAAAGATGGCGCTGAAATTGAAGCTTCCATCTTTTCGCTCACATCAACTTTGTGTTGTTTTAATTTATTGTCTATTGTATGGATTATGGAGTTAAAGTTTTGTTCGGCAAATCCCGAATCAGGTGAACTTTCACAGAGTCTTGATTTGCTCTCGGGTGGTGTTTCAGTCCACAACCGGTACCGATCAGGGCGGTCTGTTTGGTTTTCCTTGTTGTGGATACGTCCATCCATGTCCATTACTTCTGCTAGTTGTATCTTCATTTTTAGCGCTTCGTCAATTTGCTTTGCAAAATGTTTAATGTCAAATTTATTGTCTCTAATATTTCCTGTCAGTAACTCTGATGACCGATGTGACGGTAAAGAATCGGATTTTAACGAGCTGCAATCTTTAGCCGAATACCACTTTTCGTGATCATGACTCCCCCAGCCATCCTCCGCATCACTGATCAAAGCAGATAGACTCTCTACACTTGTACTCGTTGATCTCGCGCAGGCTTTTGTTCTTTGTTCATTAATAGGTATTTCTTCTGGGTCCAGCTGATAAGTTGTTGTTGTTTCAGCAATGCTTGCTACAATGCCGGTCTCCTTTGACCTGTGGACGTCCCAAAAATCCACATCACTTAATTTCGATCCTCCGACGTTCTCTTTCCCGTTTTCTTCATCTGAAACTTCCTTTTTAGTTAGTGTGGTTTCATTGTCCGTGTGTTTTTTCAACGCTTGTTCATTGGAGTCCGAGATGTAATTATGAACTACACCATTGACGTCATGTTTATGTAACAGTCCCGCTCCACCATTGTGTACTCTTTGTACTGTAGTGTCAGTCATTTGACTTCGTTCAGATGGAGGACACTTGGAACTTTTACCGTCTTTATAACTTTTGATCCACGTATTGGTGTTTTGATTTTCTTCACTGACGTTCGTCCTCTCAGATTTTCTAGGGCTGACGTTTTTGTTTTCAACTAACGTTTTCCTAACTGTTTTGCTGTCAGTGGGTTTTTTATTAATCGTTTTCAAAAATAATTTTCGACTCAGACCCTTTATGTCATAAAGGTTACCATTCCGGGGTGACGTTTTGCTCATGTTCTTGTTTTTCATTGAAGTTTTACTGGCTTTACTCTCAACGAGTGTTTCATTTACGTTTATGATTTTGACTGCCGGTTTAGCTACTTTCTTATTTTCAGATGAGTTATTGTTTTGAGTTACCGTCTCATTGGCTGTATGATATTCAGTTGTCACTTTCTTGGCGTTTTTGTTCTGGGATAGCACTTTAGCTGGTCCTCTATTGGCGTCCTTGTGTTCAGTTGAAGCTGGGTTTACTTTCTTTGGTTCATCAAAACGCTCTTGGTTTACTTTCTTTGGTTCAAAACGCTCTTGGTTTACTTTCTTTGGTTCAAAACGCTCTTGGTTTACTTTCTTGGGTTCAAAACGCTCTTGGTTTACTTTCTTAGGATTAACTAGCGTTTGGTCGACTTTCTTGTGTATAGCTATCGCTTGGTTGACCTTCTTGGGTTCAACTAGTGCTGGGCCGACATTCTTGGGTTCAACTGGTGATTGGTCGGCTTTCTTGTATTCAACTAGCACTGGGGGGACTTTCTTGCTTTTAGTAGCGCTCATGTTTTCCGGAAGTATTTTGGCAAGTTTGTTAATTTTAACTGTCGGTTCACTAACTGTCCTATTTTCAATCGTCGATTCACTAACTGTTCTATTTTCAACTGATGAGTCACTAACTGTCATATTTTCAACTGTCGGTTCAGTAACTGTCATATTTTTAACTGTTGAGCCATTGACTTTCATATTTTTAACTGTCGATTCACTAACTGTCATATTTTCAACTGTTGAGCCATTGACTTTCCTATTTTCAACTGTCGATTCACTAACTGTCATATTTTCAACTGTTGAGCCATTGACTTTCCTATTTTTAACTGTCGATTCACTAACTGTCATATTTTCAACTGTTGAGCCATTGACTTTCCTATTTTCAACTGTCGATTCACTAACTTTCATATTTTCAACTGTCGATTCACTAACTGTCCTATTTTCAACTGTCGATTCACTAACTGTCCTATTTTCAACTGTCGATTCACTTACTGTCCTATTTTCAACTGATGGATCACTGACTTTCCTATTTTCAACTGTCGATTCACTTACTGTCCTATTTTCAACTGTCGATTCACTAACTGTCCTATTTTCAACAACTGTCGATTCACTAACTGTCACATTTTCAACTGTCGATTCACTTACTGCCCTATTTTCAACTGTCGATTCACTAACTGTCCTATTTTCAACTGTCGATTCACTTACTGCCCTATTTTCAACTGTCGATTCACTTTCTGCCCTATTTTCAACAACTGTCGATTCACTAACTGTCCTATTTTCAACAACTGTCGATTCACTAACTGTCACATTTTCAACTGTCGATTCACTTACTGTCCTATTTTCAACTGTCGATTCACTAACTGTCCTATTTTCAACTGTCGATTCACTTACTGCCCTATTTTCAACTGTCGATTCACTTTCTGCCCTATTTTCAACTGTCGATTCACTTACTGCCCTATTTTCAACTGTCGATTCACTAATTGTCCTATTTTCAATCGTCGATTCACTGGCATCCTTATACTCAACAATGGAATCTTTGACCCTTTTATATTCAATAGTGGAATCACTTACGCTCTTGCATGCATTTGTTGGATCACAAAGATATTTGTTTTCAACTATTGAATTACTTGTGCCCTCTTCTTTAACAGATTGTTCTGGATTTGATTCCTGCTGATGTAAGTTAATTTCATTGGATCCTCCTGATGCGTTTAGATTAACTCTGTTAATTGGCAAATGACTCTCTGTGTAGCCTGCAACAAATGGCTCAAGTACTTCAAGTGTTGTGGTGCCTAACGACCCAATGGTAGGAAGATTGCAGACATTGGAGGCTTCGTTTACATTTTCGGGAGACAATTTTGAATCGTTAAAATTGGAGTCTTCGGATTTCTCGTTAAAATTGTGCTGTTTTTCTGCTATATCTACATTTTCAGTGAGTGAAAATGATGAACGATTGTCCTCAGGACATTTGAATGCCTGTGTCCCTACAACAGATTCTGCAGAGGGGATGGCATCTTTTTCCTTAATGACACCCTCAGCAGTGATTTTGTCAGGCAGTTGAATCGTTATGTTGGGGATATCATTAACCGCTGTAGATTGTCCACGGATTTTTCTTTCGCCACATTCAGTAGATACTTTGCTTTCAAGACTAGACCGTCGGCTACTGGACAAAGACCTACTACCATAGTGATTACCACGACTGTTTTCTTTCAGAGCTCCTTCCAGCTTCTGGACTAGAAGAAGTGACGATAAGGCGTTGCACTCAAGGCTTTGTCGTCTGCTACGTGGAGCTGTTGATTGTTCTGGATTTCGAAGTAGTCCAGCAACAACCGAAGAAGATCGAGGTCTCAAACGAGGAGGAGATTTAGGTGGTATCAGCTGTGTCCGAGGAGGTGGCACTAAGGAATTTGAACGCCCCCTTCTAAAGTTCGTGCCATAAGGAGATACAGAGAGGAGTCTAGGTATTTCATCTTCTGTTCTCTGTCGTTCGACGGGTTGTGGTGACTGAGAAGAGTACTGAAGCAGACCAGCGTCTTCGGCTTCTTGTAATACAGTAATTAAAGACGCTGAACTTGGTCTCTCAGAGGCATTATCCACGCCGAAACCCGCATTTCCAGAGAGTTTCTCCTGTTGGATCTTCTCAATTACAGGCGGCCAATGATTCGTAGACTCGTCCGTCGTATCTTCTTGATCATCCACATCCAACTTATACCCCAGGAACTTGAAAAAATCTATGGAACCAAAAGAAAAAATAACATAAAGTGATGAAGACTATACCACATAGTTTCTGGTTAATGATGCCATTCTAGAATTAAAGCCATTGTTGAAAATAGATGTCAGACAACCTGTATTGGATGCTCAGCCAGAATCATTGAGCAGGAATCGGGGTCTTTGTCCAGAGGAAAACTCAATCTTCCTTTGACACCATATACAGCCACACAACAAAGGAGTATCGGAGAAAAAGCTTTGCCAAAAATTTACATTATACTTTTGGGGCTGGTGGGATTGCGTGATTTACATAAACTCGTGATTCATTCGGACTAATCGTCCTATTGCTACCTCGTATCAGTCGTTTGTGGTTGCCTCCTAACGGTGTTCAAATCAGAACACCGAAGAGTTGGTGAAGGCACCCAACGGTCACTGAGTGTCTTGGGCTCACTTTAAGGAGAGGTGATTCTTTATCTTTACCATAAAAAGCGATGACATTTCACCCGAGGGCTAGTTATCAACAAAATACGTCTGTGTATACTAGAACAGATGATTATAATGGATTTTGAGCGAGATGTGTTGGGTGTTACATTCCTTATTTACCGAAACAAACTCGATAATGATAGAGGACTTTCAGCGTGTCAGTGGCTGAAGTTACATTCATAAGATGGACAATAAATCGTATGATTGAGTAGAATATTTGTCATCCTGAATTGGCTGTCCTCCTATGTGCGAAATAGACAAATTGTAGGTCTTATCCTAGCCCGGATTATCGGTCTTACGGCGACTGGTATTATATGGCTGCTAATGTGTCTTGACGAACACGGAAAGAAAAAAAATTCGGCAGAGCCCAGATTTCTCGGCTAGTCTTATCCTAAATACTTTAAGATCGAAGAAATCAAGAAGTTTAGGTCAAGCGGAATAGAAACTTCCGGCATTACCTTCCAGATCCAAACGCCCGTCACCGTCGATGTCTCCAGCTTTAACGACCTCGAAGAGCTCAGAATCTGTCCACATCTCGCCGACTTCCCCAAACAGATGAAACAACTCTGGGATGGTGATATATCCATTTTTATCATAGTCCAGCAAGTCAAAGGCATTGCGAACACACTCATCCACTGGCTCGTCAAGAGACTCAATCTGTTTCTGTAAAACTTTGTCAAACTCCCTGAAACTTATCTTCCCATCCGCTGTAGAAGAAATGTTGAATATATATTTAGTGGGAGTTTAATAAGGGTACCTTGAATACTGAAGGATTGACGTTGAAATAAAAACTATTGTTAAAGCCATAAACCTGTGCAAACTGTACACGTGTGGTGTTTCCTGGTGCTTGTTTCGTGAGAAGTTATGGGAACGTCACAAAAATGAGTATTTGTGGCACTTGGAAAGGAAAAATTAGAGCGTTACTGTGGAATTTATAAATGCTTGTCTTCGTTTTTTCATTGGTTTTAAAGGTGCTGTTCGATTTACGGGTAGGAGTGGAGTATTCCGCCAAGGTAAAACACGGAATGGGTACCATGAAGATGACCAAAAATGTACTCACATATCTCGGCTATTTGGATTGTGTTCGTTTACACACATGTACAGTTTGCACAGGTTTATGGCTTTACCAATACTTTTTATTTCAACGTCAGTCCTTTAGTATTCCAATGTACTCCAAACGCTCAACTTTTCTTGACAATTAAAATTTATGGAAAAAAAGTCCGAATTTTGCCAGGTCATACCACTTAATAAATTTTGTACCCAAATGCTAGACAGGCTATACTGCAATGGTTTGGAAAACGCCAAAAAATCAAACAAACAAACATAGTCAGGCCAATCACCTGTTAAATGGGCGGCCCGTATGAGGTCTATGAAACCCTCGTCTTCGCTGAGTCCAAACGGTTGTAGAACTTGATGAAGGTTATCCACAGTCAGATACCGTCCGCCAGGGGCGTTCAGACTTCCTAGTGACTTCTTCAACACTGAAACAATCAAAGAATCGAGTTGAATTGAATTGAATTGACAGAAGACAGTCAAAATGATTGGGAACAAGTTATAGCAACTCCCGAGTTTGTCCTGATTTAATGCTTTCCTGAAATATGGTACATTATCTTAAATGTGTGGAGGGTGGGTTTCCCTGCTACATTACCGAGCTATAAAAAGTCCAGATAAAACCTCTAAGGCCAAAAGTCGTCGATTTTATCGGAAAATCCATTGGACTGGAGTTGGTGAGTTTACTCTATAGGTCAATTGATCATGTGACTTTTAAGCATTTGACACAACAACAACATGAAATTCAACCTGCCGTTTGGTCACATTTACCTAGTTTCTATTACTCTCTCCCACTCGGCTAGATATACATTGTGTGGTTAGTTACATCCAACATTTCAAACACTAGAAACTATTGGAAAAGCCCCGTGGAGCCTTTAACAGTGGTCAGTTTTTTTTTTAATTTACCTTCCATTTTCGTTACTTGTTTTTTTTTTTAATTCAAATTAAATATTCACGTATAGTGTGATGTCAGGAGTGCTATTTTTCTGATAGATTTTACAAATGTAAGGTTTATCTTAGCCACGCGTAAAGGAGATCATGCGAGAATATGATTGGGGGTTCATATCACCGAGTTTTATTTAAAATAAGTACTATCCGTTCCATAAAAAACAAGGTAAAATTCCTTTCAGATGACGATCCCTCAACATAGGCGAAATAATCTTGACGATTTTTATCAGACAATTAGTTTTGGGATATGACATGTTTCCATGACAACAACGAAGTAAGCCTTGTTTGCAGATCAAATTTTGATATCCACAACATCTAATCTTCTGTTGGTTTAGTGTAAATGTTTAGAAACCGTTTATCAACATGATTATAACTTTTTATCTTCAAATACGATAGGAAGGTACACGAAAAATTGCAATTAACAGTTAAAAGGCGTGTAACATTAACCAGTTGTAATTGCTTATGAACCATTTGCCAGTTTTGAGTGCTTATGAAACATTTGCCAGTGTTGATTGCTTATGAAACAATTGCCAGTTTTGATAGCTTATGAAACATTTACCAGTGTTGATTGCTTGTGAAACATTTGCCAGTTTTGATAGCTTATGAAACATTTGCCAGTTTTGAGTGCCTATGAAACATTTGTCAGTTTTGATTGCTTATGAAACATTTGCCAGTTTTGATTGCTTATGAAACATATGCCAGTTTCGATTGCTTATGAAACATTTGCCAGTTTTGAGTGTTTACGAAACATTTGCCAGTTTTGATTACTTACGAAACATTTGCCAGTTTTGATAGCCTATCAAACAAATTCCATTCCAAATTAGGAAGACCTTTTTGCTTATATTTCAATAATGTTGGAGAAATGTATTGTCTTTAAAACAAACCGGCCGCAATACCTATATATAATTTTTAAACAAGACAATTTCATCAAATCATGACTATTCACAGATAGAATTTTCTAGGCAAAACAAAAGAAAAACTGTCATACCGGTATGGCTGCTTTGCATGGCCAATTTGTCGGTTTACAGAAAAGCTTCTTAACGGAATCCTTGTAACTTATACCACTAAGCACTTTGTCCGCTAAATAAGTTGATTTCAGGAAATAGCCAGATTGACTGATTGATTGACTGATGTTTTACGCCGCACTCAAGAATATTTCACTTATATGGCAGCGTTGACAGGTTTAGTGGTGGAGGAAAGCGGGCTCATTGCCCGGAGGAAACCCCCGACCTTCGGCGAGTACCAGGCAACTCTTCCACATACGGCGACTGAGTGAAAAATCCACTCAGAAACTTTGGATTTTCTTTTAATTTGGTCTGAGTGTGTTTCGAACCCGCGTCGCCTCGATGGAAGGCCAAAATGGGACTGAGGGACGATCACTCTAACCCACTGAAGCACCAAGACCCCGAAATAGCAAGAAGAGGATAGATATCGGGACAATTAGGTAAAGTTATATGTTAATATAGGAAAAGTTAACGAATACAGAGCGAAGACATTTTGATTACAGCTTCAAGAATATTTACGTACCGGAAATGACCTTTGACCGACTGACGTAATCTTGTGCTTCCGAACCCTGTATAAATGTACAAAAAAATAACATTTAAAAAGAAGATTTACCTGGTTATATGTGCAAAATATCATCAGCCAGTTTATAAAAGCTTAGCCCAAAAGAAGCCGGTAAATGGGATCGAGCTGATTAACAAAAACATAATGTAAATGAAATGTTTTCCCCTTAAAAATGTGTTTTAACAGACGCTTTATTTCGCAGGCTTTCATTTGATATCTGGAAGTAAGCTTTAAGTAAAGTAAGCTTTATTTCTAGACGATTGATTATAAAAAAATAAACATTAGCTCTAAAGAGCTATTGATGGTGGATATTATTCAAGAGAGCTTGTTTTTCTTCTTCCCCAACATTTCCAAACATTTGTACTGATAGATGTTGAACAGAAATATAAACGGTCTGTAACTTTCACAACTGTTCAACATTTTTGAAGGAAAACACATTTTTAGGAGTAAGTTGAAAATTATAGCCAAGTGGGGGGAACAATTGATATACAATATGAAATGCACATAAAAACCATTGATTTAAATCAACACAAACACCCAACATAATCGTGTGACTTTTCTGAATGCTGGAGACCAACTGAGTGTCCCTTAATGAATAATCTGTAGATATAAATGTCTAAATGTGTCAAAATAACTGTTGTTCAATGGGACAATAGAGACAGACAGAGAAATGAACAATAAGACAAATATGTGTACAAAAAAATTCAGATTAAATTGAACAACTTGTGAGCTCTGTAGGCCATTGATGACTTAAAAACTCAATCATGGAAGCTAATCTATATATTTATGAGCACTAAAACACACGGGCACAGGGAAAATCTTCTTGTTTAAGCTAATCTATATAGGTTTTCTCGTAAAAAAAAAAATTATTTTTAATGTACCTGTACCCAGTGTGTCTATATTTTCAAAATTATGTAAAAGGGACAAGGAGATGGGCATAACATCGCATTTGCAGTTCATCTGATTCAAGTAGAGAGGTGACCCAATTTGTTGAAAAAGTGCCCCTTATCTAAACAGTTTTCACTACTTTTTTCATAAACGCATTATATACGACATCGTCTGTGCGCGTGTGTGGGCGGGTGCGTGTGCGTGCGTGCGGGTGTGTGTGTGGGGGGGGGGGGATTCTCATGAAGGGACCATATATAGTAACTTAAACAAGTTGTTATCCACAAGAAAGCTATCGTTGTTGGGTTATGGATTTAGGTATATCAGTGGATACAATTTATTCTGTAAAAATACCCTCGGCAAGTCTAATATAACCACATTGACTGCAATAGTGTGGGGTTTCGACACACGTTTTATGTAACACACCAATGATTGGTAATGGTAAGATATCACGTGACCAGTTTGACTACAGTAACACATTTGAAATAACTCATAAAGCTTTATACGTGAACTCGCTATATGAATGGCCTGGATAATGTTAAATCCAATTACATTATCAAATGGTGGATATTTCATCCCAGATTTGCTTTGTAATCTAAATACATGTATTTTAATAAGATAGGTTAATCAATGGCAACCTGCTCTTTACATTTTCAACATTCAAACTATTAATGTAAAGTCAACGACATGCCTCATATAACATTTGTTAAAATCCCGTTTACCAACTCTGCCAAGTAACAGTGGGTTTTGGAAAAAGCCTCGTCAGCCACTTTGCCATTTCACATCATTGATTGTGAATAGCTCACTTAAACCTTTTACAGGGTGAAAAAAGTCTGAAGCATTTGGCTTGAGTGTGCTTCCGGTACCATTATTACTGCTTTGAGAGACATTCAGTTCTGCCCACTCTACCATTACCTACTATGACGTCATTAGGTTTGCTAAATGCGCGTGGAAAACCGGATGTTGTCATATTTACGCTATTGAATGGGCAATGGCGTCGGTTATTTCGCTAATGATAAACCGGCGAAGCGAAACTTTTGACAGGGAATGGGCCCAAGCAATCGATATCCACTCGTTCAAATTGACCTTGATGTGAATAATGATGTTTCCTATAAGAAAGGAAAATGTTAAAAACCTAAAATCAGTTCAAATGATCTTTACTTTTCACATTAAGTTTCTTGTCGAGCGCTCAACTTTTAATGACTTCAGAAAACACAACTAAAAAAGTAAGACACTTAAAGTGACATGAGTTTTTTCATACTCCGATTGTTAAAAGAAGTTTGGCATTTACAGTGACTTGAAAAACTAAAAGATTGGCGTTAAAATAAAGAATATCGGTGAAGACATTGGCCCGTGCGAACCGATGATAACAGACAAAATTTAAATAGCCGGGATGTATGAATTTACATTTCAGGGTTTTTGTTGCATATTAGGTATACGTCCAAGATTTATATCAGTGAAAAGTTTAACCCACTGGACCAACGAGGCCCAAGAACGTAGATTAAGAGTACTAATATAAACTACCTTTAAACCTTTAATCAGAAAATAGTTATTAGGTCTATCTATATTTAAAGTGCTTGATTTTCGCGATGTTTATTGCAGCTTTTAAATCTATAATAGGAAAACGCGTTAGTCCCTATTATCGGAGCCATCTATGTGGAGTAGCTAGAAACCTTTCCCAGTCGGAAACTGGTATCAATTTTCACACTTCTCTCAACGACTAGTTAGCCTCGTTAAGACTATTTCCGCTTTACGGCTATTAAATCATCGAAATGACCTGGATGGTTGATGGTGCAGATATTTTTAAATCCACATAAACACGACATGTAGTTAACATATGATGGCCAAGCTCCTGCCTGTCGTCAACCTAATGAAATATCATGGGCTGTGGTTTATTATAACAACTTATGACTGGGTATAAACGTCTAAATGACATGTCCATTTTTAACACAATAAGAAACTTGTCTCCGTGGTTATTTTAGACAAGATGATTTTCCCTGTGCCCGTGTGTTATAGTGTTAAAAAATATGATAATAGAGTATTGTCAACCCACTACCATAGTTAAGATGCGTAACCATTGTCAATCTGTTACAAAAGGATTCCAGAAAATTCTGCTGACCAAGGCTAAGCTCCTGTCTAGATTTTCCCTGTGCCCGTGTGTTTTAGTGTTCATAAATACTGATATAGAACTGCTTGATACAGGCACTGTTCTTATGGGAAACAATAGGCTGTTTTCACTTCTTTGTAGAGCATTTCACATTGAAGAGCAGACTATGTCTAATTGCACTTGTAAAAGAAAAAAAAATATATTTTTAAACTTTGTATTAAAAAACTTGACAACCTGAATTCATGAAAATATCTTAAAGTGCAATGAGCTGCCAAAATTCACACTTTTTTCATAATTTCTGATCGTAAGAGGCTTTGAAGGCCATCGAAAACTAAATGATTGGCGTTGGAATTAGGAAAATCCATACAGTATGTGGCCTATACGAACCGGAATAGTGTTCGAAAAGTAAACAAACTTTAAATAACCGGGACGACCATTCATTCATTCTAAGCTAAAGTTAGTTCAAAACAACACTTTATCGCACATTCTCGAGACTAAAAGCACTAAAAAGCTTCTGAATTATACTTCTTGAGAAAAATAGCCAATAATTTCAACATTCTGTTTCAACGTCAAAATATCAACATTTTGGCAGCTCATGCCTCTTTAAAGGGGCATAAGCTGCCAAAATGTTGATAAAGTACTGTTTTGAACTAACTTTGGCTTAGAATGAATGAATGGTCGTCCCGGTTATTTAAATTTTGTTTACTTTTGAACACGTTTTCGGTTCATACAGGCCACATACTGTATGAATTTTTCTCATTCCAACGCCAATCATTTAGTTTTTCGATAGCCTTTAAAGCCTCTTACTGTTGTGACGATCAGAAGTTATGAAAAAACTGCGAATTTTGACAGCTCATGCCACTTTAAGTAGAGAGAGAATGTAATAGCCCCAAATTACTCAAAATTTTACTTGCAGTGAAACGTGGGTGGTAAAATATATAAAAATGATTATGTTCAGACACCCACTGTTAACGTTATACAACATTTTTCTCATTCCAACGCCAATCATTTAGTTTTTCGATAGCCTTTAAAGCCTCTTACTGTTGTGACGATCAGAAGTTATGAAAAAACTGCGAATTTTGACAGCTCATGCCACTTTAAGTAGAGAGAGAATGTAATAGCCCCAAATTACTCAAAATTTTACTTGCAGTGAAACGTGGGTGGTAAAATATATAAAAATGATTATGTTCAGACACCCACTGTTAACGTTATACAACATTATGTGTCGGTTAATTTACTAATTCAATAATATGTATTAATAGCTGAAATAAAACTGTAAGTATACAACTTACCATTCTTTTCTAAAGTGGCTTTTCGATACAGATTATCTCCAGATGGAACAAAAACGGACTTATTCGGCTGGAACGATCGTTACATAAATTCGTCACCCACACATGGCCGTTTTCCCCGATTTAATCTTTGACTGGATAGCCGTTCATCCACGGAACCAACTGTAGACTGTATTCTACGTCATGTTTTTACAACTCGTGCACTTATACAGACCTTGAAATAATCGTAACTGTAGATGATCAAGTAACACATCAGAGCATTTATCCATTAATATACAACTCCCTTCATTATTTTCCTGAGAAAGAGAAGCCCATTTGACACCGTTCTGTATATTCCAATTTTAGTATGATTGAAACTCACCAACATAAAGTATACGAAAATTCCAAATCATAACAGTGGGTACAATTTCACCTGCTTAAAACAACATCCCTTTGGAAATCCACAATATTTTGAAAAACGTTAAACAATCCACAAACGTTAACTGTTTGTATAGAGCCGTGTTAAAGTGACCACCGACTTGGAATCGTCTCGAATTCACTCCGCTCTGAGGCAGTGCAGGGTAAAATGTTAGTCTGCAACACACTCATTACCTGGAGAAGAAGTGATTACAAGATTACTTTGTAATCGCTTGGATTAATTGCGACTTAAACATAATAAAGTCCGTTTTATATTAAGGCGAGTTAAGTAGGTACCGAATTCTCCATGCCTGTCCCGGGTTTGAAAAGCAGTCGATAAGTGGAATGGGTAAACACCGCTAATGGAAAATCGAATATCGATAGAGTTATCGGACCGATGGTAATGGGTTTAAGTGGATAAAACTGATGGGGAAACACTGTTCCAACGCTTTGTAACTCCCAACATTTTCCTATTTAATCGTCTAGCCCGGGAAGAAAAGTCAGCAGCGACCAAAAGTAAGCAGATACTTATCATAGACTCTAAAAACTAAAAATGTTAAGAAAACGAGTGACGTTCCCGTCCGAGTTCAACCCCAGTGCACTCCAACGATTATGTCGTCATTTTGTGACTCGATATTTTTTTCTCCCTGGTAGAATTTTCAGCAGCAGCCACACTTAATCAGCAGATATTTATCGTCGATATAAAAAATCATAACGTCCACATATCTCGCTGCAACATCTTAACGGGTGTGTGAGTTTACTACCAACCTATAGTCCTCAGCCAATTGTCGTCAGAGATACTTCGAACCATGGTTCACCTTTCAGTGGCTACCTTGAAAAATATAAAAATTACGAATGCATGAAATCCCAATTGTTGAAACTATTTACAGCCAATGATGGCGCCTGACGTAATATACATAAAATGCCTAGTGAAAAGCGTTAATGTGTAATTGCTGTGTTATTCATATGGAATATGCAACAGTGAAGGTTAAAGCTTTTGTGGCATAATTGTCTATCAATTATATCGATTCTCTAAGTGTAAAGTTTATTTCAATAACACATTGTAGACTTAGAGCAAACAAAAGTGTCTAAGTCAGAGCCACTATAGAACAGAGCTGAACGAACGCCGTAAGTCCGGTGCATGTGTGTGCTTGAACAGTTGAATTATAGATAAAAGAGCATGTCTACATCTGTTACTATGAAAACACTTCGTAGCTGCGCGGAAATTTGTATCAATACAGTGAGTCCATACTTGAAGCACTTTGCTCTTCACATAATAGTGCTCTTGTTTATTTTGATGTTTTGCAATGTGACGTTTACTCAGTTTTCAAGAGAAATGTTAAAAGAAGAACATGTTTGTATTAGTCCGAGCCAGACCAGGTTTTTTTTGTGTTTTCGTGTCCAGTTTATTTTCACGATCGATAGTTTCGGCTAATAAGAAATTAGAAAGATGTCTGAAAATGAATTCAACCGCTTCCGAAAATTGTCGGCCATGTATGTTTTTAGACTTCTATCAAAAATTGGTTCTTCAGTGGTTGTCCTTTACTTGTTAGCCTTAAACGGTTGTCTTTTAATTAATCTGCGTTTAGAACCAACGTTGGTTCATCTACCATAGCCCCGTCTCTTCTGGGTTAAAGAATTCTCATAGTGATTTTGTCGTTTTTTAGCCAATAAGCCTCTTTCGAGTTTGGCTAAAACCCCGCGAGATCACGCGAGAAATGAGTTTAGGGGTATAACTTTCACTGACTAGCCGTTCATTTAACATAAGCGTATATGGTGATCGGCGGTTATCGTGTGCTTTTGTCTTTGATTCTTTATTTCTAAATCATTCCTTTAATCCAATTTTTTTTTTGTGAAACACACTAGAAGCTATCAGTTGCGTTTTTGTCAGTTGACTGTCAATACAATTATTTATATCGCGTGGATACGCTTCGAAGTTGTCAAAAACCAACGATGAAAACACAACTACGACGTGTTATTTTTGTGTTAGAAATAATAATATGTTTTTGTCCGTCAAAAAGAAGTATCTTTGTTATATATCTTAATATGTCTCAAAAAATGCTTTTGTAAAAAGTATAGATTGTAAGCTGAGAATCACAGAAAAAACAACAGGGTAACAGCCGATCTGCATAAGCACTAATGTTAATCGGACAGCCGATCGGTGAAAGTTATACCCCTAAACACGGGTCTCGCGTGATCTCGTGGGACTTCCACCAAACCCGAAAGGGGCTTATTACAAATTATTTATTTTCGAGTAAAACTTCTCGCAGCTAATCAAAACCTTGGACACTTACTCTCTTCCACAAGCGGAGAAATAACGTTATGGCGGCCTTATACACGTTGTGCTTTTGTTCAACTAGCGATGATTGGCCAAGACTTTGTGTGGATAGGAAAGACAACTCTCGCAGTCCCACCAGTGGGCGCTGTTCAATTTACAGGTTGTAATGGAGTAATCCGCCAAGGTAGCCGAGAAATCTTGGCTCTGCCGAATTTTTTTTTTCCGTGTTCGTCATAGCCAAGATCACTTCCATAGTAAAAAAAGGATATAAGTTAAGGAGACCCGCCGAAAAAATCGGCGGCGCAAATTTCACAACAAATAAGCAAAGAATAAAATATTTACCACTGCATTCCGATAGTATAGACCACGAAGAAAGAGTTTGGCAAACTTACGCCGCTGTAAAGTGGTAAACTTTCCCTTATGCAGTCAATATTTGTGTCGAAGTCCACTGGCTTTCAACCTGACGTAACCGCCATAGTATAACATTTAAACGACCAGTTAAACTGTGCGGGGCGTCGTAGAAATACTTCAATCATATATCTTTAGTCACTTTACAGCGGCATAAGTTTGACAAACTCCTTCTTCGTGGTCTATGCTATCGGAATGCAGTGGTAAATATTTTATTCTTTGCTTATTTGTTGTGAACTTTGCGCCGCCGATTTTTTCGGCGGGTCTCCTTAACATATATCCTTTTTTTACTATGGAAGTGATCTTGGCTATGACGAACACGGACAAAAAAAAATTCGGCAGAGCCAAGATTTCTCGGCTATCCGCCAAGGTAAAACACGGAATGGGGACATGGAGGTTTTATCTGGCAGCAGGTCACAGTTTCATTTTCCTTCATTTCCCATTTGTGGTAATGTTAATGTCTGCCCTCACAGCACCTTCCCTAATTTTCGTTGAACCAAATCCTTCGGTGGGGGCCTTAAACAGTCCTTTGGGAGTATTTTAAGCACAATTTTGTCATAGGTTGAAGGTAGAAATTTGAAACTACGACCAGAAAATGCGGGTAGGGGTCACTTTGCACATACTCCGCCGCATGTAAACAAACCAAAGCACGCCTAACTACCAGATCTCCATCCACCTGAAATGGTCCCATTCCACTTCTAAAATCATTTCCAGACAGTAACTCAACCCCTGTCCTTTCATAAAAACTACAAAAATGCCCAGAAAAAAAATGCAGGGGGGCAGGAAAAAATAATTAAAAACACACAAAAATATCTGGAACTCCTTTCGTCCTAGGAAAATCCGGAAGTCAGAAACCGTGACCTGTATCCATCTTGGCTAGCGAAGATGTGTGTCAGTGTACGTGTAGACTAAGGTAAGGGGAGGTGCAACTGGTTGTGGAGGAGGGGGGGGGGGGGGGCGGTATAGTTGGAGCTGCTATGCTACAGACCCAAGACATATACCCCCGAAAACGTCTCGATGAAAAAGAACTCTTTTTAAAAAGGGTCAATATGGAACCATCGTTTTTTCGGGTTAAAATTACTTGTGTATTACGCTAAAATAACCATGGAGACAAGTTTCTAATTGTGTTACAAATAGGTATATAGTTTAGACCTTTATACCCAGTCATGGATAGCTATAATTAACTAATACTATAGCAAAACCAAATGAAAATCAACTGGGACACCCATATTTTGTTGAATGATTATATAGGACACATTACCGCTTATCTCAATACCTGTCTATGTTGCTGTGGAACTGAAAACTAACTGTTTAATTCCATGTGTTCGAATGGGTATAGATCTGAATACACCAGATCAAATTGTGACATGTATAAAATATGCCTAATGGCACCTCAAGTTTTAATCTAAAACAAATTGGAAAATATTCTTCAAGGCGGTAACCTATTCATCCCTATTCATCCCCGTGCCAAAAACGCATATAACTACCGAATTTGATAGACAAGGAGAGCAATAATCAAAACGTTCCAATTATAAAGGACTGTTCTCACTGTGCGAATTGTAGTACCGACTTGTAGCAAGCGACTCAAATGGATGCATTTGATTGGTTGACAAATCGTATCGACCAATTAAAAGCATTTATTTTTATCGCATCCTACAGGTCGGTACGACAAATCGCACAGTGAGAACGGGCCTTAAAGTGGCATGAGCTGCCAAAATTCACACTTTTTCATAATTTCTGATCGTCACGACAGTAAGAGGCTTTGAAGGCCATCGAAAAACTAAGTGATTGGCATACAGTATGTGGCCTATACGAACCGGAATAGTGTTCGAAAAGTAAACAAAATTTATATAACCGGGACGACCATTCATTCATTCTAAGCCAAAGTTAGTTCAAAACAAAACTTGAAAAACTTTAATATAAACGATGCACTTCGAAAATGACTGCACACGATAATTTACGCGACGCTAAAAGGCCCACTTGCCACCGTAGCCTGTTTAAATTTGCTAAAAAAAAACAATTTACATGAGCTTACTACGACTAATACCACTAAACTTAAACATAGGACACATAAAACATGTCTAGTTGGCTTTAGAATGTAGAAATGGGGTGAAAAACAAACGAAGAATCGAAGCCTGATTACAACAACAACGATCAGTGTCGGTCAACTTTCGTGTTGGTTTACCCTCCTTTCAGGCCTTTGTATCTGTGGTTTACACTCAAACAATTATCAGCAGGCGTTGTTAACCGATCGTCGGTCTGTATTTCTCAGATAAATTTATAGGCCTACGTAAAATTAAACTGTGCCGTTAGTTCACTCACTCGACTGAAACATAAAATTCGCTTGTGCGAGCAGTTCGGTTTGTTTACGTTCCGGGTACCTAACAATTCAAATTTTCAAATTAAAATTAAAAATACAAAGTGATGTCCAAACTTTTAAATTTTGGAATTTACCTTTATTGAAAGACGAGACCTTAGGCAAGATTCCTCACAGCCCCCTCTGACAGGGCGGAAGTACGTCATGACCGAAGATATACGAATGACGTATTTCTAAGACGCCCCACCCAGTTTAACTGGTCGGTTAAATGTGGTTAGGTCGTCGGTTAAATGTGGTTACGTCAGGTTGAAAGCCAATGGACTTCGAAACAAATACATGTATTGACTGCATACGGGAAAGTTTACCAATTTACAGCCGCGTAAGGTGGACAAACCCCTTCTTCGTGGTCTATACTATCGGAATGTAGTGGTAAATATTTTATTCTTTGCGTATTTGTTGTGAAATTTGCGCCGCCGTTTTTTAGCGGGTCAAGTTCAAAAATATCGTTTTTTCATTATGGAAGTAGGCCTAATATGGGCTATGATGAGTACGGAAAAAAACATTCGGCAGAGCCCACACTTCTCGGCTATGACCAATCTAAAATTAGAAATTACCCTAGTCCTAAAGGCCAGATTTAACCTCTATGGCCAATGGCAGTCGAAACTCCCTTCGGCTATCCACGAGAAAGATATTTGTTTTTTTATTTAGCCCGGTAAACCACATGTTGTAGACAGACGCAGTTTCGGGAATCCTCCAATGCTTCAATTATATAACTGATCGAGGCTGAAAGTTAACAAACCGAGTGTTTCGGTGCCTTACATTATCACGGGGAGACTTTTGTGGGGCCCTCAAGAGGATTTGGGAATTGTACGCTTCACGGCTATCTATTTGGTCGCCATATTCAAAATGACCTGTAGTCTATCAGAGGGTATTTTACGTACGTAAATCCCCGAAGTTTCAGACTGAGGCCAATGGTTTACATTTTTATCAGAAGTATCCGTTGGAATGGGGTTGGAGAGTTCACATAGGAGGTCAATTGATCATGTGACTTTTAAGTTTTCAACAAATTAACAACACCAGGGAACGTCGCCATTTTGCCCGTTTTCGTCAATATGGGATTATTTCGTGAAATTGACTCTACGTTTTCGTAACTAGTTTAACGTTTTCTTAAATTCAAAATGTATATTCACGTGCAGCGTGATGTCAGGATTTTTATATTTATCTGATAGCTTTTAAAAATGTTACCCTAGATCGCACGCGAAAATCCCTGCGCTATGTCCGGTAAAGTCGTACGAGGTCAATCGTAGCCACGTCTAAAGGAGATCTCGCGAGAATACGATTGGGCACAATCCGTAAACCTGTTTTTTATGTATTTTTGTAAATGAAAAAAACTTCCAGAGGACCAAAAAATATGTGTTGTTTTTTTACCAAAAATATAAAAAAAAATATTTTTATTAATAATTTGTATTTTTAAGCCCCAATATATATATCACAAGTAAATGTATTTCTAGCATGTATACACTGTTGTCATAAACGGCATCTCATACTTCCTGACGTTTGCATTTTACGAACACGAAGAAGAAAATCAATTCGACAGAGCCCAGATTTCTCGAATAGCTTTAGCGACTAATAGACGTCTTACGAACGCCTGTAATGGGGCTTGTCAGGCTAACAGTATAGACCTGATGGCGGATGGATATGTACAGTTGCTAGTTCAAATCGATCGTGGAATTCAGTGTCACAACCTTTGGCCCAGCTGGACAACTATAAGGGTCAGAGGTCTTGTAAATCCGTCCGCTCAGTAGGCCAAATGTGTTACATACATATGAGCTGTGGAGTTAGGTATCAATACAGTATAGGCCTAGCTTTCTGCTGTAAAGTAGTGAGTGGTGAAACAGACATGCTTTCAAGAACAGCTGAGAGAGAGTGTCGACTGTGTGACGGTAAGTACTCTTCAATTACTATGTGCCATTGAAATCAAACTGTGCGCTAAGCTCGCAATAAGTCAGAATTCAATTATGTATACATAATAGACAAGGCTTCCGATATTTTTAACTGTGTGATTTAGAGGAAATTTGTCGTAGAGCTTGAAATAACTGAAGTCAGGGAGAATGATTCAATTTTACAGTGAGGCCTTAATAACCGTTAAGGCAGCTCATACGAGGACTGTTTACTACAATTACGTCTTCCTATGTGTTACATGATATATCCAGGCTGAGGAGTGAAGGGTATATATGATGAAGAAAGAAGTCGGCAATTGCAAAAGTAGGTTGAAATGAACTCGGTCATTTCCATAAAATTCTATAGGCCAAATCCAGACAGAAAGAGTATTGAATTCGCCCGGGTTTTATAAATAGACTCAGTAATGTTGGTGCAAGCGAAGTAAGATGGTTGGTAAATAAGAGTGTCTTCTACATTCAGGCCAGTTGTTTTGAGTGGTTAATATACTGCCCCATGTGATCTATAACACATTACATATGCTGCGGGCTCCGCGAGGTAGGTAGATCGGCGCCTATTATTATATAGCCTGGCTAAGAACTCCGTTTCTTCTATTCCCTCAGGTATTTGAATTACATGTATAGTTAACAATACAAGCAAAAGAATATTTAATTGTACAGTAGGCTAAATAAATAAAAGCATTACCATCAAAGACGAAATTATATTTATTTTAGATTCTTGTCGTGTAGCATTATTTGGGTCTGTGTTTATTTTAAGGCTATGCGGCGACCCAGAAATATTCAGTATTCTAGCAAATACAATATGACATTACCTAATAGTATAGAATAATACGTAACTTGAAATGCTAGGAGCTTAACACCTTCCACCGTTTCCTGTGCAGTCGGGATTCGCCCCCCCCCCCCCCCCCCTGCGCCACTTCTCCTAAATTACTAACAGATGCTTCCCAACGTCCCAAGCGTCCGACAAAGCCCTTCCGTCGTTATATAAAATAATCTTCAGTGCGGCGTACAAAATACTAGTCAATCAATCAATCGGCTGTTTTCGCTCTTTTCCGGTCGGCTTGACACGTCTCGGACAGTCTGCACTTTTTATGCCATTTTGAATTAGAGTACAAAAATGCATACAGCATTCCTTGTTGAGATTTTGGCTCTAAAATACTTGTTCGCAATGTTATCCTTATGAAGTCCGCCATGCTGCTAAAAAAGGGGATCTAACTTTTCTCAAATGCAATACAATATTCTTACAAACTTGAAGTATTTTAAAGTATTAGATCTTTCCTAGCATATTTATCCACACATATTTTCTCTAGAATAGATTCCATAATGCAAATATCAAGGTCGTGAGAATTTCGTATCTCGAGATGCAGCGGATGAACGTGGGTGCATTCTACTCCAATCCTAAATTATAGAAATCATCTGAGGTCTAGATGTAAGATCTAAGGGCAATATTAAAATCAATTTTCTCTGATAGATTTTTAAAACTTTACCGAAGCTTACATGTGAAAATCCATGCTATGTCATGTAAAGGCATACGAGGTCTTACTTTATATCCACTCTAAAAGAGATCTCTAGAGAATGCGATTTATTCTACTCGTGCCTTCGGCAAATCCCGGTTCCAAAAGTGCAAGAATGCCGTATTTTTGGCTGACTATACAAATGGCGTCAGGAAGTACCGTACTGACAAAACTCCTAAAAGCTATTTGGTTTTAAGTTATTTAGTCCAGTAAACTATACATACTATGTAAGACAAACGGAGACAGACGTTGTATCGTTACATATCCGGATTTCTCCAATGATTCCATTAGAATTGGTTAAGACTAACCTGTCGACGTTGATGTTCCCCCAAAATCAGGACTTGGGTAATAGGTTAGGTCGCAAGCATCATTTGGCAACCGCTGCATGGTTCTTTCACTGCAACCCGAAATGAAAACGACACCTGCCAGTCACCTGTTGAAATCGTTCACTGCTATACTTGTCATTGGACTGACGGAGCCTAGCTCCGTGGCTCAGTCAGCAGAGCGAAATTGCCGAAGTCAGACAGACGGTTCTCATCCACGGATCTCGGGTTGGAATCACAATGAGTCCAACTTCTGGACCTTTGTGGAAGTGTTGCTTTATGTAATTGCCAAAGGTCGAAGATTTCCCTTGGGGTAAAACTGACAACGCCATTATCCATTTTGAAATCATGCTATTGGGAAAATCGCTTTTCTCACTCCCGCTGCAGATACAAAGCACAAACGTTTGGAAACGGAAAGTTTTTGGATTCAAACGTTACAAATTATTTATCCTTTGAGTTTGAACTTGGAAGATGTCGTGAAAAAACTACAATATCCTTTTGTTTCTGTATAACAAGGCCGGCATCGCTATGGCCAAGATTATAGTAGAAGAATACAAACTACTTCAAAGTAAAATGACCAGTCATTGCTTATAAAAAGACCAGGTGTTTGAAAGATATACTGGTCAGGGCTAAACTCCCTTGTCTGACCTAGGTTTTTCAAAGGGAACCAAAATTTTCCCATGATCCTATGGGGTTCAATCTCAGTCTGTCGATATCCTTGTATAGCTGAAGATGCATAAGCATTGTCAATGTATAATTACAAAGTGTTCCAGACAAAAGGCCAAGCTCCTGTCTGTAGTCAACCTAATGAAATATCATAGGTTTTAGTTTATTACAACAACTTATTATTGGGTATATTATAAAGGTCTATAGATTATATACCTCTATCTAACACTTGTCTCCGTGGTTATTTTAGACAAGGATATTTTCCCTGTGCCCGTGTGTTTTTGTATTTCTTAATATATAAGTTAAATAATCTGGCAATAATGTGTAAACCATCATCATTAAATCCTGCATATGACTGTTTATATCGGAGTATCTCAATATCAGCATCTTATATCGTCCACCAATGGGTTGCGGGTTCGAATCGCACTCAGTCCAAAATTTGGAAATTTTTCTGACTGGGTTTTCACTCGAACGACCTATGTGGGATGGTTGCCAGTTACCAGCGGAAGGTCGTGGGTTTCCTCCAGGCACAGAGCCCGGTTTCCTCCCACAATAAAACTGGCAACGCCGCCATATAAGTGAAATAATCTTGAGCGCGGCGTAAAGCACCAAACTATCAATCAATCTTATATCGTCACATAATGTTGACAACCGCCATGACAGCAGAATAGCATCTGTCATTAGGCTTAAGGTAAACGTTGTCATGGCGCGATGACAATTAGTTCACCCAATTTTAGCGGCTTCCTGCGTGAAAAATCCGGCAAGATGATTTGACGTTGAAAACCTTATATTTAAAATTTCCCTTCAAGCATGCATAAATTTAATAGTTTTAGAAAAAGGAGACGATGTCCGTCAGCTATATTGCCATTGAATACATATGTATGGATTAAGCGATATTCAGCCTGATATACAGAGGTCACAGATGGTTTGACAAATAGCCCCTATAATATATCACTTTAGATATATCACTTAACTCCTTTAAAAATATGTGATCGTTCGGTTGGAGTAATAGTTCCTCAGTCCAACACAGGCCTTCCATTGATGTGGCGCTGGTGCGAATCCCACTCAGACCAAATAAAACTGAAAAATTTCTGAGTGGATCTTTCACTCGATCGCCGTTCGTGGAAGAGTTGCCAGGTACTCGCCGAAGGTCGAATGTTTCCTCCGGTCAATGAGTCCGGTTTCCTCTCCCACTAACCTGGCAACGCCGCCATATAAGTGAAATAATCTGAAGTGCGGCGTAAAACATCAACCAATCAATCCAACGACAGGACCTCCAATTCAGTATGCCTATACTCCTGGTTAGTGTTTTGTTCTGGTTCGACCCTTTAGAAAAATGTTACTCCGAGAAAAATTGAAGCTGGTTACAAATCACACATTATGTTGGATAACACATATTTCTGGACTTCTGATGAAATATATCGGTAATGCTTTTTGTTTCCTCCAAACCAAATCCATCGCCTGTATATTTCTCAGAGTAAGACACTCTAATAGGTCTACCGTATACTTCGTTTGGAAGACAAAATTGAGCTTCAAATCATTTACGGCATTTTCAAATTAAAAAAAAACAACATAATGACGAAATATTTTAATTTTGACAAAAATGGAATGTTTCTAATTTTATGATATAATGCTATCTATGAAAAATGCAGTAAATAGCTTTTTGATATAAACAGTTTCTGCATTTAACGGCTGGAGTTTATTAAATACGGAAGGAGTATTTCAAATAGTCTGTCTAGCTACTTCCTTCATTCTCCTCGCCGAAGCGGTACAAATCTCCTCTCTCAGGGGGCTTTGTACCATTGTCGTTATTTACCGGACCTTAGTCCTTGTTGGCTCTGTATTCTTGAAGAAAGACATACGTTGCAATATCACAGTTTCTGGTCGAAACCAGCTATCGTATATTTTGAGCTCTAGTTTTCTTTCACTTCTTTATATCATATCGTCTACTTGAATGTTTCAGGTTTGTGTAACTAAAGATTTGCCGGAGGATGGTTGTGACAGTTCTAATACACTCTAATTAAACAATTTAAAGTTAACGTTACCTGTATAATATACCCTTCAGGTGAGTTGACGCAATCTATTTTTATAAACAGTCACTTGTTCTATACACAGAAATACACGAAACAGATTTACTTGAATGTCTGGAGCCATTTTTTGTTTGCTATTGTTTTCATAGCATGTTACGACAATTTGTCAGACAGTCGACTCATTCGGATAACTTCAGAGATTTACGTATGTCAAAGACCTCGGGCAGGATGCAGGTCATTTTGAATGTGGCGTTCAAAACGTTAGCCGCGAAACGAAATTTCCTTAAACTCTTGGTAACTCAACAAAAGTGTCGGTGATAACGTATGGAACCGAAAGAGTCTGCTTGTTAAAGTGGCATGAGCTGCCAAAATTCGGACTATTTTCATAGAATCTGATGGTCATGACCGTAAGAGGCTTTGAAGGTCATCGAAAAACTTAATGATTGGCGTTGGAATGAGGATCATCCATACAGTATGTGGCCTGTACGAACCGAAATAGTGTTCGAAAGTAAACAAAATTTAAATAACCGAGACGACCATTCATTCATTCTAAGCCTAAGTTAGTTGAAAACAATGCTTTATCGTACAATCTCTAGACTATAAGTACTAACAAGCTTCTGAATTGTACGTCTTGAGAAAAAAAGCCGATAATTTTTAAATTCTGTTATAATGGCCAAATATCTCAATGTTGGCGGCTCATGCCACTTTTAGCCGTAATCAGTTATAAGTGAAGCGTTGGAGAAATACAGATATGTGCCCAACTGTTCTGTGGGCTAAATAACATATATAAACAAATAACTTAAAGTGGCAACTTTAGTAGTAACTTAAAATGTTGATATTTTGACGTTAAACAGAATGTTGAAATTATTCGCCAATCATTTAGTTTTTCGATGGTTTTCAAAGCTTCTTACTATCGCGACGATCAGAAACTATGAAAAAAGTGTGAATTTCGGCAGCTCATGCCACTTTAATGAATGGTATTAGCATTTCATAAATTTATGATTGTTTTTGTTTTCGATTTTTTTTCTGTAGCAAAGTATTGTTATATGTGGCCATTTGAATTCCGCCCCAAAACACGGGGATTTACCCAGGCGTGTCAAAGCCTGTCTCGGGCCCTCACATTATCACTGTGAGACTTGTTGGCCTCCAAAGAAGATGGAGAAAGTTAACGTTTCGCTGCTGCCTTCAAAATAAAGTGGCATGAGCTGCCAAAATTCAGACTTTTTTCATAATTTCTGACCGTCACGACAGTAAGAGGCTCATGCCATTTTAATGGTATCAACTCGAGATTCTAACCGATGTCAAACTATCATTACAAGCATTACCATATACCGCAGGCGTAGAGCGACTTAGTATAGGCTATACTTGGTAATGCTTAATGCTAATGTCAAACTTGGTTTTTTACACTGTAATGAGATTTTACTTAAAACAAGCTTTCAAACGTGCGGCTAATTAAAAGAAGAGCACAATATACCATAAAGTCATATCTGTGCATTCAATTATAAGGATTCCACCGACTTCATTTAAACACATTGTTCTGCATTAGTATACAGCATTTCCGGGTTCTATCAATTTGGGGACCCATGAAAATAATATGCTATTTACATTACTTATTTCAGGTGTATACTCAGTGTGAAGAAATGGCTGATATAAATCTCAACTATCGGTTGGATTTCCTTCCCTTGGTGACGTCACTCCCTAGCGGAGATAAAGTTATAATTGAACACATGCTGGATGAACAAATCAGCGAAACCTACAAATTGGTACAAGGGGATGCTGAGAATGGGGTTGGATTCGCTATCGATGAATACGAAACTGAGGCTATTTTTAGAGAGGAAGTGTGTGAAGGTTTTGGGTTTGTGGTTCTTTCGGAAGATAGAACTCAGTTAGTTGCTGCCTTTTTCATAATTCCCAGCCGATTTTGTCGCGATGGACGGGCCGCAGACCCCATCATCTTAGTACATCCGGGCCACCGGGGGAAAAAGTACGGACAACTTTGCACAAATTTAGTAATGGAATTCGCTCCCAAGTTGGGATTTGTTTGTATATATTTCGATATATTTACGAATAATACAGCAATGTTGAAGATTGTTCGCAGAATATGTGGCGCCAAATTAGTAGGCTTGTTACCTTATTCGGGCCGTGTGGACAACATTGGGACTGTGATGGATGCTGAAGTGTATTTCTATTCATTTACTAAACCCCCGAGTAGAACGTTACTAGAGACCCAATAACAGATCTCAGACAGTGATATCAAACCAGGGTATATTCTCAACATGTGATCATTTCTTGTGTATCTTTTTTATGGGGTTCGTAGGACAATTTTAATTATTTTGAGCCCTTTAATGGACCAAATACAATTTTTAGTGTGGCTGTGCTCCCATCCAATTTTATATATAATTGCCACATGAAACCAAAAATTTTAAAATATAAAATGGGACGTAAACTAATGAAAGATTGATCTTAAAATACAACTGTTATTTTCGTTTGTTTTGTGTTTTGCCTCACGCTGATTTGTTGCTATATTGTCCAGCAGAGGTTAAATGTATATTTAAATTCGTTTGGTGTTTGACAACCGTCCTACTCACGTCGATCACTGGCCCGGATTATCGGTCTTACTGCGAATGGTATTATATGGTTGCTAATGTGTCTTGTCGCCTTATGACGAACACGGAGAGAAAAAAAATTAGGCAGAGCCCAGATTTCTCGGCAAGTCGATCACAAAACTTGAGTGATTCATGTAGTTGTTAGGTTTTGTGTGTGGAGAGGGGAGGGGCGGGCTCTCTGCTCGGAGAAAACCTTCAACCTTTGGCGAGTAGGCTACTTGGCAACTCCTCCACATGCATATGACAAACGAGTGAAAAATCCACTCAAGGATTTATAATTTTATTTTGACCGAGTGTGATTCTTCACAGTTTTATTGCCCATATAGTAAAGTAAATCTATTAGCTTATAGAGTTAAGTGGGCAATAACATCTCCAGAAACCTGGTTGTAGACAGATAAGACTGGTTTATAACACACCAACCCCATCTCAGAGAGTAGACTTCGCTTAACTGTAGGACACATAAAACTACTTGTCTACATAGCCCGGATTATCGGTCTTATGGCGACTGGTATTATATGGCTGCTAATGTGTCTTGTCGCCTATGACGACATGACGAACACGGAGAGAAAAAAAAATCGGCAGAGTCCAGATTTCTCGGCTATTGTCTACAGTGCCCTGAATGTGATTGATTGTTTGGTGTTCTGCGCCGCGCTCAAGATTATTTCGCTTACATGGCGGTGTTGCCAGTTTTATGGTGGAAGAAACCGGACTCTATGCCCGGAAGAAACCCACGACCTTCCGGTGGTAACTGGCAAACATCCCACATGTGTGTCGTTCGAGTGAAAACCCAGTGAGAACATTTTCCAACTTTTTTTTTTGGACTGAGTGGGATTCAAACCCTCGACCCATTGGTGGATGGCTGTTCGGATTGAGCGTCCAACGCCCCTGAATGTGGGACACATCATTAATGATTGTTGATCCAAATATCCCAATTTGAATTTGATACAAATGGCTTTAAATAAGAAGGAAATGAGAGAACTTAGTAATCACAGTACGTGAGCGCTCAAAACCATATCTCTACAATTTTTCCTCGCAAAACTGTGCTATAAAAAAGTTAATAATCGATAGTTCCAATCATTTTGTAATAATCTTTTATTTGAAGAAACAATCTTAAATGTAAAGAAAACACTAATCCACCAACTATCGTAAACTGAATTGTCCGTACAAGTGGATAGCCGAGGTAGGGGGAGTTCCTCATCCCTCACTATATTTTCTTAGCGACAAACTTTAATTACAAGAGTTTTAGTAAACTCAACATACGCCCGCCGTGGCAAAGTCGAACCGCTACGATTAACAACCTAACATTTAATATAACATTTGTTTTAATTTCATCAATTAGAATTTCTTGTTCACATTAGAAGTTTTTCTTTTCTGAATTTGATGAAGCTGCAACTAAATACCAGTACGTTATAGTACACATATATTATCTGTTAATTTCAATCACATTTTAATTGCAAAAACTGAAATGTGGCTGTTTTGACATTGCTCTTATCAATCAATACAATAGCTTACAATTCTTGAATTTTAACAGTTTTCACTGAGACACTGTTCTATTGGACTTGGCTGTAGTTTTATTACAAAGCAAACAATCTTCAGGCTGACCACTGATATGCTGGTGTGTAAATATACAAACCTTGGATGTCATTGTCCCCTTATCTCTATTTAAACGGCCACTCTGATAAATACCAGATGGGTAATAAAGTGGGGAAAATGGTCTTTTTTGTTATTATAGTGCACATTAAACTATCCAAGAAAACAGTCTCAGAATGTATAAATTAATTGGCTTCCAGTATTACTCTGGACCAAGTGTACTCCAAAAAGCATTGATATATATTAATATATATATATATATTAAACATCAGGTACACATTTCTGATAAAAAAAGCTCTTGAAAACAGACAAAAAATATGTGTACCCAAATCAAATTTGGTATGTGACACATCATCTACCTATAAGGTATATATACTCTAAAAGAATTGGAGAGATTATATCAAAACGAAAGAAGTTCTGGAGCCGCAAGGGAATATTACATAATCCAATAAGGCTGCCATATTATGCAACAGGTGATGTCAGAAATGGTATGTGAAACACCGTCTGCCCATAATGTATATACTCTGAAAGAATCGTCAAGATCGGATCAAAACTTTAGAAGTTATGGAGCGGATGGGAATATTACATAATCCTATATGGCTGCCATATTATGCAACGAGTGAAGTCAGAAATGGTACACAACACGCCGTCTGCCCATAAGGTATATACTCTGAAAGAATTGTCAAGATCGGATCAAAACTCTTCAAGTTAAGGAGCGGAAGGGAACGAAGATATAGACTAAGACAGAATATTATATAATCCAATGTAGAAGCCATATTATGCAATGGACAATGTTCTTAATGGTTCATGACACACCTTCTACCCCTAGAGTATATGTTGTAAAAAAATTTGTTAAGATCGGATCAAAACTCTTCAAGTTATGGAGCGGAAGGGAACGAAGATATAGCCTAAGACAGAATACTACATAATCCAATGTAGAAGCCACATTATGCAATCGACGATGTCATAAATGGTTCATGACACACCTTCTACCCACAAGGTATATGTTGTGAAAGAATTGTAAAGATTAGATCAAAACTTTTCAAGTTATGGAGCGGAAGGGAATCCGGGACGGCCGGACGGACGGACGGACGGCGCTGGTGATACCATAATACGACCGACTTTTTTTAAGTCGGGCGTATAATAAACAAATAACTTTGCAATGAGTATGTACACAATCAATCTTCAAAAAGTTATACACAATTCAATCCACATCAGTAAGCTGTGAAAAACACAAATCAAACGATAAACGAAAATAGATTTGAACAAATCAATAGGTAATCAATCAGAAAAGAGTGACTTGCCAACTTCAATCAATAAGCAGTGTTATACAGAAATCAATCGATCAGCCGTACAAGGCTCAAATTAACCGGCTAACATTAAAGTACACAAAACAGGATTGATTGACTGACTGATGTTTGACGCCACACTCAAGATTATTTCACTTTTATGGCGGCGCTCCTAGCTTTAGTGGTGGGAGGCTCTTTGCCTGGAAGAAACCCCCGGCCTTCGGCCAGTACCTGGTAACTCGCCCACATATGTATATACTCAAAACAGGAAATTGTCATTGAACAAATCGCGTGGTAGCAAAGGCTATGCACATCTTCTGTTAAATGAGTAATGTACAAAACCAAGTGATATAAACAATATCATATACTGTACAGAAATAAATCAGAAAAGACTACCGCGCCAAAATATTTCGGTCAGTTAGCAATGTTATACACAAATCAATCTTTACACATTAAGTACAGAAATCCATCAAAAAACATGTGAACACATTTGACATCGCTATGGTCGTCGGACACTCAAGGTTAATTCTCAGTTTACACAAGCGTATGAAACTTTAGCCGTGTTGGCTTCCGACGACGCATATCTTTTGACAAAGTGTTTTACACAAATCAATCACAAAACATGATTACTAATATACACAAATCGATCAACCGTTTTGGAAAAATAGCACCAACTTCACAAAACAAGCGAGCGTGTTTTACAAATATATAGGGATTTTGAGGCTTGTGTAACTAAAATTGCTGCATTGAAGATTATTTCACTTCAAGAACTTTGACTGGTTTTGCAAGGGAGGTAACTCGATGCTGTGCCTTGTTAAAAATCCCGCTCTAGGTTGAACCCGTTCAACACGGGGAGATATCAGATTTGATATCATTAGTTTCTTACCAATCCCTACAGTTGAAGCTTTCTCAAGAATTAGCAGTGAGGGTGCATGCAAATTAATATCACAAGCAGAGAGGAAGTTTTCAAAATAAAAATAACATTTTATTGTGAGCACTAGGGAGACAGATGGTGTCTCAATTGAATGATGCTTGTATAAATATAGAAATTCTCGATGAAGGAAATAACGGTAATCATCATTATTGTCAGTTGAAAAATGTAACCGGGTGAGTATAAACCAAGTGTATTCAGGGCTCTAAGAGGAATTGTATCAAGTGCTACACTGAGAGATAAAGGATCACGGATTCTATGAACGACGCTAGTTGGCAATTTCCTTATTTGACATGCTGATAATCATGGTGAGAATCATATTTAGTTGTTGCCTCTATATGCCAGCGGGGCAGGGGGGTATTTAATCTGCTCTCATGCTACAAAGTAGACTGTCGTAAATGTAGGGGAGGTAACCCAGTCTATTGGCAGCAATCACCAATGTAGGGGAGGTAACCCAGTCTATTGGCAGCAATCACCAATGTAGGGGAGGTAACCCAGTCTATTGGCAGCAATCACCAATGTAGGGGAGGTAACCCAGTCTATTGGAAGCAATCACCAATGTAGGGGAGGTAACCCAGTCTATTGGAAGCAATCACCAATGTAGGGGAGGTAACCCAGTCTATTGGAAGCAATCACCAATGTAGGGGAGGTAACCCAGTCTATTGGCAGCAATCACCAATGTAGGGGAGGTAACCCAGTCTATCGGCAGCAATCACCAATGTAGGGGAGGTAACCCAGTCTATCGGCAGCAATCACCCAGGTTTGATGCTGTTCAAGCTTCTGTTGACAGTAACGGAATTTAACAAAATTTCATATATTCCATAGTGATTTGGACTGAAACCAATATTACAAGTGAAGTATCACACCAGGAGGTTTAGAAAAAATTCCCTGATTCTACAACGTTAAACAGCCATTTCCATATTCACCTTACAGTGCTGGGTTGTTGATAAACATGGGGATTTTCAGTAGTAATTCAATAGAGAATTCACATTCTGATATAGCATAGATTTTTTTTTTAAATCCACTAAAAAAAGCATGATTTATTGTGTAATTGAAGCTGAACTCAAGACTATCTCACATCTCTCCAGCTCCATATTAACTGGGGTAGGAAGTTCGGCGAGGTTTATATGAAGAGGTCATCTAGAAGTTGAATATCATTATCTGTAACAGACAGGATTTCACAGGTGTCCAAGTCTAACGCAGCATATAAACCTTGGAGGATTACTCCTTCCCCACCGACCATTTTCTGTGGGGCAAACTCCGACTGCAGCGTATGATCGTCAGAGTTCATTATGCATGCTTCATCATTAGGCACTGTGGCACCAGTACAGAAACCAGAGTTCATTAGGCATGCTTCATCATTAGGCACTGTGGCACCAGTACAGAAACCAGAGTTCATTAGGCATGCTTCATCATTAGGCACTGTGGCACCAGTACAGAAACCAGAGTTCATTAGGCATGCTTCATCATTATGCACTGTGGCACCAGTACAGAAACCTAACTCTGCCAAATCTTCGTCAGTAAAACAATCTGTAACTTCAGTAGAGTTTATCTTAGAATCCACAGATACAACACTATCATTTTCAGGAATGGGCTCTCTCTCCTGACTTTTTCGCTGCTTTCTGCTTTTATCTGAGGAATCAGAGTTTTTCCTTTTCATGTTACTGGATAGGACAGGTTCCAGGTTATTATGAATGGGGAAGGGGTTAGATTTAGTTGTATCACTTACTGAGTTAGACAGGGGTTGGGAAGGAATTTGCACTTTCTTAGACTTGTAGCCTTCAAAAGCTTGTGATACACAGGTTTTCACCGGTAACTGACCAGGTCTTTTTAAAAAGCTGGTGGCAGATGTGGGATATAAAGTCTGATTGAGTTTGCTAGGAATCTTTTCTGAAGTTGTTGATTTCAAATCTGTTCTAGGAGTTGGTGTTTTATTTGATGCTTGGGTTTTAGAATTATTTGACACAGTTTTCTTCATCTGCTGTAGAATGCTATAACTCTTTCTAACAACAGAATTTTTGTTTTTAAATAAAGTTCGGATTTCCTTGGCATCAGAATCCTTTTGTGAAGGCATTGGGTGGGACGTAGGTCCAGTAGAAGTATGGTGTAGCGGGCCTGGCTTAGCTGTATTCTGGGCATCGCTCGGAGTCCCCACCCCTCCAGTTTTTTCCCAGAAGACAATGTGAATCTGTGACGGAGGTAGGTTTGGACACAGGCCACTATATCTACACAGGGGACCTTTTAAATCATCACATTCCATCCAATAAGGACCTGGCAAACAATAGAAAAAACATAAGTTTTCTTATATTTTAAAATTTCCTTGGCTATCACAAAGTACCTGGCAGCCCTTCCATTTAAACACAATGTAAAACCTACTTTGATTTTTTTTTGTAAATTTTACTTTGAGTAATTAATACATTTAAGTTAGTCAACAATACTCTTTAAAGTGGCATGAGCTGCCAAAATGTTGATATTTTGACGTTAAAACAGAATGTTGAAATTATTGGCTATTTTTCTCAAGACGTATCATTCAGAAGCTTTTTAGTGCTTCTAGTCTCGAGAATGTACGATTAAGTATTGTTTTGAAGTAACTTTTACTTAGAATGAATGAATGGTCGTCCCAGTTATTTAAATTTTGTTTACTTTTCCAACACTATTTCGGTTCGTATAGGCCACATACTGTATGGAATTCCCTCATTCCAACGCCAATAATTTAGTTTTTGACGGCCTTCAAAGCCTCTTACTATCGTGCCGATCAGAAATTATGAAAAAAGTGTGAATTTTGGCAGCTCATGCCACTTTAATAGGAAACCTTATCTTCTAATTAAATAGAAACAGGACGTAATGTAGAAGTGAAAACGTTCTTACCTGTGTGATGTTTGATCCAGAGTACAAAATGTGAAGGGTTATGTTTATACTGAACAACAGCTCTGACTTCATACACCTGCCCATGGGAACTGAAACTAAGGGAAGACAACTCTGACTGGGTAATCCCCTCCACAAAGTGTATCATGACACAATGGGGCAAACTGAAATGGAAAGAAAGCAAATTCAAATTTAAATTCATAGAAAATGTCATAAGATGTTAATCCGAGGGTCACTTTGGTTAATCGCTTTTGGTTAATTACTTATGACTGCATACTATATAACATTCATTGATTGGTGTTTTTTACATCACACAAGATTATTTCACTCCTGACAACTTTTGCACACCCTGTGCCCCAAGGAAAAATCCACTCAAGAAATTTTTCAAATTTTATTTGATCTGTGTGAGATTAGAGCTCGCGCTGCACCAATATCTACAGTTTGGATAAAATACCACATTTTTGAGGATCACTTTTGTTAAAACAAGAGTTTCGGGAAACCCAAAATACGCCCGGAAAGGCACAGTAACTGCAGCCATACCAAAACAAATCCTTCCATATATATATATTTTTGAATATATGCAATGGGTCCTTCAAATATAAAATCTCATCTGGTGTTAAATGTCCAGGTCTTGAGCTTGGAGTCCAGCTAATTCTGACCGGTCAGTGGGTTCAATCACTTGCTGAAGACATCACTGACCAGGATGTTTGCCACATTTTATATAGGTATATTTGAACAGAGCCTAATCTCTGAGATGGTCAATGGTGTGTAAATATACAAGTCTTATCTGTTTACACTTACAACCAGGTTTATGAATATTGTCAAACATATATTTAAGCAGCTATATTTGCTTTACCATATGGGTAATAAAACTGAATTGAAGAGCCTTTAAAACAGAGAAATAATTATAATTCTAAACTTTTTAGGTTTTGGGCACCATAGCTATCACTAACTTATCCAAGGAAGCTGACACACCTTCTACCCATAAGCTATATCCTCAGAGCGGAAGGGAATATAAAATAATCCAATATAACTCCCATATTATGTAACCAGTAATGTTAAAAAAAGTTTGCGACACACCTTCTACCCATAAGGTATATACTCAGAAAAAATTGTGCAGATGGAATCAAAACTTTAGAAGTTATGGATTGGAAGGGAATATTACATAATCCAACATAACTCCCATATTATGTAACCGGTGATGTTAAAAATAGTTCGTGACACACCTTCTACCCATAAGGTATATACTCAGAAAAAATTGTGCAGATGGAATCAAAACTTTAGAAGTAATGGAGCGGAAGGGAATATTACATAACCCAATATAACTCCCATATTATGTAACCAGTGATGTTAAAAATAGTTCGCGACACACCTTCTACCCATAAGGTATATACTCAGAAAAAATTGTGCAGATGGAATCAAAACTTTAGAAGTTATGGAGCGGAAGGGAATATTACATAATCCAATATAACTCCCATATTATGTAACCAGTGATGTTAAAAATAGTTTGCGACACACCTTCTACCCATAAGGTATATACTCAGAAAAAATTGTGCAGATGGAATCAAAACTTTACAAGTTATGGAGCGGAAGGGAAAGCGGACGCCGGACAGTCGGACAGCCGGACTGCCGGACAGCCGGACGGACGGAGATGATACCATAATACAGCCCGCTTTTCAAGCCGGGCGTATAATAATGAATTTATTCCCTATATTTGGAATTAGCACACGTTTAATTTGAAATGGTAACCTAACACCACCACACAAATTGATTACACTGCTAAAAAATCTCTGTTTGTTAGGCAATAAATTGATTGATTGTTTGGTGTTTTACGCTGCGCTCAAGATTATTTCACTTATATGGCGGCGTTGCCAGTTTTATTGTGGGAGGAAACCGGGCTCTATGCCCGGAGGAAATCACACCTTTCGCTGGTAACTGGCAACCAGCCCACATACGTCGTTCGAGTGTTAGGCAATAAACTAGCTAGTTGTACCGTCCCGTCACACGTTTTCGTGGTACTCTCGTTTTCGTGGCAACTATTTATTTCGTTGTATTTCCCGATCGCGAGCCGATAAGCTGCACCAATCAGTGTCATTTCACTTTGCAGACGTCTGTTACTTTGCTGAGTGACAAAGTTCTGTATTTCTTCAGTCTGTGTACTTTTTTTCTCAATTTGCCCAAATATTCTATTTTTGCGTCTTTTAACATAATGCCATATTTTTGATAGAACTTAAACAGCTCGTGCTTTGTAAATTTCTCTCCAAAGTTGAGTAATGAATATGTATAGGTAAGCAGACGTATGTGTCAACATTTATCACGTGATATGAATATGCAAGAGTTGACCTAAATAAAAAATATAAGGAAGAGTGTTTGGGTTAAATCTTATTTGTTTTTTAATTATAAATAAGATTTCCCATATAGAAAACAAAGTTCCTATCGGGCTTTCAGTCCTACCAAACTACATGGTGCTTACCAAGAGGTGACAGAGAAGGATGTGTCGGTGAATAAATTTGTAAATATGTGTAAATTGTTCTAAATTGAACTTGATGCATGCCATATTTGGTGGGCTGATGTTACAGTGGATCATATGGGTGTATATAATAACAGTAAAATTTTATCTAAAATTCTGTTGGTTTGGCTGTGTATGAACACTCAGTGGATATTGACAGGAAATTACAGGAAATTACAGGTCTCTAGCATACAGGAACAGATGAAAATGATAATATTGTGCCAACAGGCTTCCATAGATTGACCCCATAACATATACCACGAAAACATGTGACGTCATTTCAAAGCTGAAGACAATGGCTTCCAAACTTTAGCGGCAATGTTTGGATTTTTTGGAAACTATTATCAGCGTAATATTACTATCGAAATAGAGAACAGTAAACTGACTTTCATAAAATGTTGTTGCTTTTCTCTTTTAAGCTAGCGTTTCTCTGTGCGCAGCGAATGATACGCTAATACCACGAAAACCCATGACGCGATGGTACTTATCTAGAGGTTTCATAAAATCACAGTGAAAACATCTTACCTTTCCAGAAAGAGTTGTCGTTTCTGATTGGGTGCCTGACAAGTAAAACAATCTCGAAGATGACTGATATTATTCATGGAAAAATCTGGCACAACTTTTGGCAAACTCGGTAGCACTTGATCATATCTGTGAATATACAAAAAAAGCAAATTAGGCACATTTAAATAATGACAACTGTACATTTTCGTTTTTTTTTTTTAAATTTTCTTGCTGATTCAAATGATAGGTCCCCCTTAATTCAATCAAAATGATTCATAGAAATTTTTAATTTTCATTTGGTCTGAGTGGGGTTAGAACCCTCCCTCATCGCTGGAAGGCATGTGTCAGACTGAAGAGCTATCACTCTAACCGACAGAGCCACCAAGACACCCCGGAGGGAAGGAAACCAGGTTTGCGTTAGAGAGATTACAGAGAAATGATCTTACCTTTCCACTTTACAGCTGCCACATTTTGTACATTTAGTTTCAAATTTGTAGGTTGTTTGATAAAGATGAGATATATCTGGGTCAGAATGCAGGACAAGCGGGATAGCAAACACAGGACTGTCCTTACGACCTTTCTCACAACGTAACTTAGGCTGTAGCTCCTCCCACATTAACTCTCGCAGTGTGTTCAGCAATGTTCGTGCTTTTGTAAAGTCTTTGTTTTTAGCTATCAGTTCAGCAATAGAAGGCTCAGCGTAAGACAGACAACATTCACTCGGCCCAGCTCCAGTCTTTAGAGACACACCCTCTTTCCTTGTCGAGGTTGTAGTTGGTTCTGTCACAGATGTGCTGCTCTGAGGACAAACTTTCTTATCACAGTCGGGTATTAAGTGCTTGTTTTCTTTGAGCGAGGGGGCGAAATGATTGTAAGTTGTCCGTTTTGTGTCTCTTAAGTTCACTCCCCCTTTAGTTTTCTCATCAAGTATAGATTTACTTAACTGTAATGCCTGCTCATAAGCTGATAGGAGGGTACGAACTAGGAAACCCTTTTTGGTGACGTTTGGGCAGGAGGTTTTTATCTCTACAGCTTTACGAATAGATTCATTGTGAACTAAATAACACAAAAGCACATCAAGCCAACAAAGGGCATCCCTATTCTCCCACTGTAAAAACCACTTGTCACTCCCCCTTGGTGTTGAACAATTTTCTGAAGTATTTTTCAATAAAACTTTATCACTTACAGGCACATTTTTTTTACCATTTATTTCATTAGACGATGTAACAGTCTCTGATATGGGCGATACTTCTATCTCCGAGGGCAATGAGCAATTTTCTTGATTATTTTTCAACGAGCATTTATCACTTTTAGACACATTGTTTATATGATTTATACCATTTGAATATATGCCAGTATCCAATGCAGGAGTAACTTTTATATCCGTGGCTGATGACTCATTTTCTTGATTATTTTTCACTGAACAGTTACTAGGGACATCCTTCTTCACATGTATTTCATTAGTTAATGTAACACCGTCCTCTATAGGTTTAACTTTAACGCCATTCCCATTGGAGGTAATATGTTCGCTTGACAGGACCTCTGCAGGCTGACAGTCTGAATTAGACGATGACTTCACACAAACAGAACCTAATTTAAGAGGCTGTAAAGGATAGTTTTTGGATGGGGTGACAAAGTCTTTGCATTGTGGCTTTAAGGAAAATGGAGGGAAAGCCGAAACTGGAGGAACGGCTGTAGAGGGGAGACAACTGGAAACATTGACTTCTTCTGACTTGACTTTTGGGCTTTGAAAAGGCTCATACTGAAAACCTACTGGAGTTATACATGTAGGAGAAGCACATTTAGGTGCTTGAAGAGCGGACTTCAAATGAGCCCCAAGTAAATAGGAAGAAAATTTTTTGGTTTTCTTTAAAGCTGTTTCTGTGTCCTTTGGCTTAATCTCTCTCTGTGGCTTAGCAATGGAAGTGTGGACCTTATCACTACCAAGGGGATAAGTACACTGGAAAAAGACAAGTGAAAAAGACAAGAAAAATTAATAAAATTACATTTTGAACAATTTATCTTTGAATCTTGAAACAATACACTGGTGCCACTTGAATTCAGAGTGTTCTAAGTTTTGGCTTACGTCAAAAATAAAACATGATTTATTTGCTGTTAGGCAAACAACCTTTTTACCCTTTTTACCACTCCTGTTTTTGTTTAGGTTCTTTTCTTTCCATTCCAGATTATACATAATAAAACCTAACAAATGCTGTTTAGGAACTGAAGGCTTGAATCAATGATAGGAACAAACGCAGATGGTATATTGAACTTAATAAATGTTATTTAACTTTTCTACACATGTCAATAAAGATTTCTACAGTTCAGTCTTCGAACTGTTGGTGTTGAGAAAAAAATTGACCTAAAGCGGCCCATACACGATCAATTATATTGTGCAATTTAATTGTCAATAGTCTGAATTGACAATTAAATTGACTGTGTATGGGCGATTTTGATGACTTATGCAATTGTATTGAGTGAATCAAACTCTGCTTGATATTTTATTGCGCAATTATATTGTGCAACCAGGCTTGTGTAATATAATTGATCGTGTCCAGCCCTCTCAATTCGCCTCGGCAATCGGCAATTGCCGTAGCACAGCCGGTTCGCCACGGCAAAAAAAAATGCCGTGGCAGGTCTTCAGAAGCGGTTAAATTCATAGACTGATTTAGTGATTGGCTAATGTTTATTAAAAATGTACATTCGTCACTGCATTCTCCTTTGTCAATTTAATAAAAATAAAAGGTGTAAATACTCTTTCTACGATCCATTTTGACCCACAATATCGATTAAAATAGTTTTGTCAAACGAAATATGGCCACCGTTATATTTTGGAGAATGTCACCGTTTCGTATCTCAAACTGAAACTTAACAGTGGCGCGCATGCGTGCGCATGGGTATTGTGTCAAATTTGATACGAAACGACAGTACGTCATACAGAGGGATCAATCGCCATTTTGTTTTCCTCATGTGTTTACGGGTATCGTAGGTCAAAATGGACCGTAGAAAGAGTACTTATACTTTTATTTAGATTTTTACCATTGGAAATGCAAGCGGGACACTCAAAGTGTCAATAAAGTATGTTATTTAATCATAGAAAGGCCTAAAAAAGGTCACAAGACAAATAGTTTCTGTTTTTTTTATCATCAGTTGAATTTGCCGAGGCAAACAACTTTCTGCCGAGGCAAAATTATTCTGCCACGGCAATTTTTTTTGCCGACGTAAATTTCTGAATTGAGAGGGTTGCTGTCAGGGACTGATCCAGGGAAAATTTGGGCATACCATTTCAGTTCAAAATGTTCCAACAATAAGACAAAAAACACCATCTCTGGCCCAAAATTCAACATTAAATGCTATTTTCACATTAAAATCTGTTGGTTTTAAGAATTTGGGCGGATTTTTTGCTTGTGAGTTTGGGCGCCCATACCTGTATACAGGTATCAAAATGTCTCTGGATCAGTCATGTCTATGCGTGTATGGGCCGCTTTACTCACTAGATCATCACCTAAGCTATTATGACAAAGGGACTGAGTTGATGTGACGTGCAGACGTTGTGTTAGTGACTGGGTGTCTTTGACACTGGAAAATATTAATATTGCCTCATGTCAGTTGTAAAAACAATGAAACCATGGTCAAAGAAAAATGATGTCCTCGGCGCTTCAAAATAACCCAGGGGTTAATTAAAATTGGGAATATAAAAGGCTAGGCTTTGGCAACTGTAAAAAAGCAAACTCTAATATTAAATAAACTAAATTCTTATTATCAACACTTACTTCTGGCCTTTCACATAGTAGCATCACTTCCTCAAAGTTGATATGAAACTTCTTCAGTCGACTTTTTTCTCCCTTCACTTGGCAAACTGGACACATTTGAGACATCTGCAAGGTCGATACACGTTAAATTCAAAGATTATATCAAAAAAACAAAAAAGATTGACGGATATTGGATGAAGCAAATCTTTCAGTGGCATTTAGAAGCTGATTGATTGATTGTTTGGTGTTTTACGCAGCGCTCAAGATTATTTCAATTATATGGCGGCGTTGGCAGTTTTATTGTGGGAGGAAACCCACGACCTTCCGTTGGTAGCTTGCAACCATCCTACATTATACATAGGTCGTTCAAGTGAAAACCCAGTCAGAAAAATTTACAATTTTTTGGGGGGACTGAGTTGGATTGGAACCCGCGACCCATTGGTGGAAGGCTGTTCGGATTAAGCGTCCAACGCTCTATCTACTGAGCTCGATCGATGGACAAATCGTTGATCGGCTACTTTCCCCAACCTAGGTAAGGTAGCCTGACAATTTCGACAATCGATGCCACAAATCGTCGGATTAATAACTAAAGCAATAAAAGAAAAGATTCCTCATACAAACTTAAACAGTTACCATTATCATTTAGGAAAAGATCTTAACAGGGCAGTGTGTGTTAAAGTCACGAAAATAAGGCCCTTCATAAGTCCACCGGTCAAAATGCTCGCCTCAAAACACACCCGTCTTGGCTGTTGGATGGGGAAAATACAACATTGGATGGATATCACATTTTTAAATGTACTAGACAATGAAACCGATAGTTATAGTTACCTCGCCGATTGTGCAGTTATTCATCAAACGTTATTTCAAAAAGGTTTCTTCCAACGTGCACATGTCGCGCCAGATCGGTCGCCATTTTGAACGTTCAAACAACGTCTGGCAACGTAGTGCGACCGTTTCAACCCCCCAAAACTTCAAATTTCAATAATTTTGAGTTTGTGTTAATTTCATTAGGCTCCCCACACCCATGTTTAAGTTTAATTAAAAGATCTAAAAGGAGGAGGGGGGGCGTTTGGTAACTGATACTGTGTGAACATTTCGGATTATTTTCATACATCTAAAAATAAAATGCGGTTTCTTGGAAGACCGAATGTGTAACTTGAACGACGCGGACTCATAGTTCTCTGAAACTTTTCTCGGAGTACGTAATGATACGATGTAGTGAACAGCCGGGTTTCGGTGTAAAATAATGTGAACTTTATTTTGTTGATAAATAAGTCAGTTTGTGAGTATTTTCTTGCCCCCTTCCCTATCCCCCTTTCACTCTGACTGGGGTTCTTTTCATAGCAAGACGAGACATGCACAACGAATAGCATCAGAAGTCTGAACAATATACTTCGTTGATTGAAATACAAATAGACTGTTATCAAAATACAATGCGGAAGATGTTTTTTAAAAGTTGCGTATTTGAGCGTGTCCGATTGCGTCGACTTTGTTTCTAGTTCTATATTTTAAGCCGGTTTTCGCTGATATGCCATTTCTCCTTCCGCGTGCACACTGTTACTAGTGACGCTAAAAATAATGGAGTTTCTCTGAGGTAAGTTAAAACTTAACCACCTGTTTCTTGGTCATGCCCACTCGTCTTTGTCTTTTGACTGCAGCAGTAGGCCTAATATGACATAGTCGAGATGGGAAAGTTTCATAATTGGCTTGCATTCATTGGTTCTTGAATCTTGACTAAACACTCTATTAGTATTAGTATTAATTGGCTCCTGTCCTTGTTAACACTAACGTAACAGTATAAATAATTTATAATTATATAAATAGTTATGCCTTTTAGGGCAAGGAATAGGGCCCAGGAATGTCCCGAAAGATTTCGCGATATCCGGTGACAGATGATGTTGTCAGTTCGATTAACTTTTGGGCTATTAGATTTACATTAATATATTATTTACATTAATATATTATTAATGTATTAACCATCATTGTTTCTTTTTTGTTGCCAGGCAAATTGCAGTATGAATACAGTGAATAATATAATATCACCCCAGTTACGTCACTAAACTACAATGAGGCTGAGTCAAAGTGAGCAGGACTTGACTTTGACGGGAACTCGTCCACCTTCGACCCCCACGTCCAGCAGACCCGGCTCTCGCTATGGCCACAGCTACACAAAGGTCGCTAACGTTTCTATAGCTGATGAAGTCCTGTTTTCATCCCCTCACAGAAAACTAGAAGAGGCAAGTTTTGATGCACCCTGGGCCAAGAAAGATAAGAGACAGATTTTGCTGTGGTCCCCTGCACCAGCCACACCCACTGATTCCAGCAGACCTAATTCCAGCAGACCTAATTCATCAAACCGGAACACTCCAGTGATTAAAGACAGTATGTTAAAAACAAAGAGACCTTTTAAACTGGTGAAAAATCGGCCGTCGTTTGTGGATGAATGTTTGTTTGGTACCCCTCTTAAAGAGCCGTCATTTACTGCTCCGTGGAATGTTAAACGTAAGACCCCAAATGGGAAATCACGTTCAGTATTACGACCCACCCACTGGGGGCATCCTGGAGGTGTTACCCCTAAAACAGGTAGTGTTCCTTGCCTTGATCTCAAACATAAGTCCCCGGCAGCTCGGACATTCAGTGCTCCTCCGTCCAGCGGACATGTAAAACCAGCCTGGAAACCATAACATCTACTCAATCTCATTCACAGAAGTATTTTTACTAGAGATTAGAAATATTTTTTTATCATTTGCATGATCATGTAGATGTGCTATATATAATTACCAGGAAGTGACTTTCTCTTGTTCATGAGCTGTGGCTAGTGCAGATCTGTTTGTGTGCCTGTAAGTTTCCATGCAGATCTATTATTTATTATCAACAGAACTTCAAATTTTGTATGTATAGGTGGAAAAAAAGGTTATAAGTTGGACAGTCAGTCAGCAGTATCAATCAGAGTGAAATAAGAAATTTCAAATATTGGGAAAACTTGGTCAAAATAGTATTAGTTGATTTTGCGGCATTTTTATCAAAAAGTACGCAAAAGAGCTTTCTGCCAATACTGAACTATGAAATAAACATTAGTTTGCTAAAAATAAATTGTGTCTACATCTCTTATAAACTGTTTTAAAAAGTTGCTCTGACTGTAAATCACTTATTGAAGCCAAGAGTAATATATGTCAACTTACTTGATAACCCTGTATCAAAAAGATATCTCAAATCGATTTTAATTCACTACAAATCAAAATTACATGCATTATAAAGTTTGATCTTAGATGTAGTATTTCAACTGCTTGACTTGTGTGGAGTTACTGGTGAAAGTAGACTATTTACTAGAAATATGTAACAGTAAGTACTAAAAGTCTAAAACATAAGGATTTCTGGCCCTATTTCGGTTGTAATCCTGCCTTAGTCAGTTAGTGAGATGCTGAGTATTGGGAAATAACTCTGGGCAATTGACAGGTCATGGAGAATTAACTAAATAATTGGTTAACAAATATTTTCTGTTGTTGGAACCAAGAGTTGAAAGGGGATGTTATTGTTATGATCTTCAATTTTTATATAAAAGTCTGCGAGTCCATTTTCTTCGAATAGTGAACAATAAAAGAATATTTAGAGGAAATTCTTTGCACTTTGCACCATTTGTTTACACCTGTAAGTCCCTGCAAGATGGGACATCTCGTATATTACCCAGGGATGGGACTGATCCAGGGGAAATTTGGGCATACCATTTCGGTTCAAAATGTTCCAACAATAAGATCTGTTGGTTTTAAGAATTTGGGCGGATTTTTTGCTTGTGAGTTTGGGCGCCCATACCTGTATACAGGTATCAAAATGTCTCTGGATCAGTCTATGCCAGGGATGGGACATCTCGTACATTACCCGAGCTTGTGTGTATTCGCCCCTTTATTTCAAGGGCAAAGTGTGAGCTGATGTTTTGATTGAGAATGGTTATAAAACAGCTGGACTTTGGATGAACGGTGGACTAACAGCCCGATATGTGCACTCGTACAACTAGTGAAGATTTTCCCTGTGCCCGTATTTTGAAAAATACGCCCTTCAGAAAAAAAAATAGTCATTTTGGAGTTGGAAACGCGGACTACCTGTGTCAGTGTGTTTTAGTGTTCATAATCACCCAACCGGTGCAAATGTCTCTTACATTCTTCACTCAACATATCTGCTGATTGACTTGGTTAAGTTTGCAGTTGATTAGCACAAGGGGTAACTTCCAAACACTTAAACCAGCCCCGATAGTTCAGTTGGTAGAGCGTCCGCTTCAGGGCTGGTAGATCCAGGTTCAAGCCTGGGTCGAGTCAGACCAAAAACTTGAACAGTGGTAGCTGTTGCTGCTTCGCTTGGTGCTCAGCAATAGGAGTTAGAGCAGCGACTGGTTGGCCCGGTGTCAGTATAATCTGAGGGGGTGAGGGGGCTTGCTCCATGGGTGTCTTCGTCAAGTCGTCTCGGTGAGACAGCACCAAATAAAAGAGCGGTGGAAATCTACCCTGCCACAAGGAGACAACGTCTTCATATGACTTAAGCAGGACGTAAAACCCAAACACTTAAAACGCTCATTCAGTTTGAATAAAAGTCTCAGTCAAACACAGGCCTTCCATCGATGCGGCGCTGGATTGAACCCCACTTAAAGTCTAATAATTTTTCACTCGATCTTCGAATGTGGAAGATTTGTCAGGTAGGCCTATACTGGCCGAAGGTAGGTGATTTTCTCCCGGCAAAGAGCCCGGTTTCCTCCCCACTAAACCTGGCAACGCCGGTATTAATTGTAGTAAACAATCCTCTAATTAATCTAATGAGCTAAGAGCTCCAGTAACGCTCCATGCCGGAGCTACGCCGGTATTGAAGTGAAACAATCTTGAGTGCGGCGCAAAACATTAATCCATCCAAGCACTTAACAGGTTCGAAAATATGTAAGCATTGTCCCCCGCCTTTGTAAAACAAAGCAGAGTGCAAAGTTAATTCAATAATATTAAATGTCTTCAGGTACCTCGTTATTTATCTTTGGATATTTATTGGCAACGCCGCCATATAAGCGAAATAATCAGGAGTGCGGCGTAAACTACCAATGAATCAATGGGTTTGTGAATTTTTGGGAGAATATTAAAGACCGTGTTTTTAGAGTTAAAGGGGGAGAAAACAAAAAATGACTTTAGGGTTCTGAAGAAGCGCGCTAATGTTTCCTTTCCAACGGTACCAAACACATATTTTTGCGATTTTTTTACACCTGACAGTGAAGTTAATAAAAGCTCACAATAAGCAAAACAAATTGGTCAACTTTAAAAATCTGCCATTTAAGCCAAAGTTAAATTCATCCTCTTCAAGGCCTTCGTAACTCTCCGACCATTTTTGTGCTAGCCACATATTCCTCAAAGCTTCCTTTATAATTTAATGTAAGTTTTGAGAAACTGAAAACAATTTTCTGGAGATCGGAATGCTTTGAAGACAGTGAAATCAACCTGGGTTTGAATGGGAGATTTTGAAAGTTGACCAATTTATTTTGTGTATGTAACACGGTATTTTATAAACTACATCATGTCCCATGAAAAAATAGCAAAAATATGTGTTTAGTACCATTGGAAAGGAAAAATAAGCGCGCTTCTTCTGAACCATAAATTATTTTTTGGTTTTCTACTCCTTTAAGATCAGATTCCAAATAGCGATACTGTTTTTCATGAAGATCGCCTTTTTCATCATTTTCTGTTCATTAACTTCTTCCTCTCCTTCAATTCTCAGGTGTTTAGATTCTATAGAAACTGTAGTTACTTTTTTTTTGGTGTGGTTTGAAACAGCAGGTTTGTACTGTTTCTTTAAGGGCCCTTATACCTATTCTGTTAGGCTACTCCGAAGGATCGCCCAATCAAACCAAATAAAAATTGCTAGGTACTCGACGAAGGGCGGGGGTTTCCTCCGGGCATTAAGGCCGGTTTCCTCTCCACACTAAACCTGACAACGCCGCCATATCAGTGAAATAATCATGAATGCGGTTTAAAACTTCAATCACAAACGAAGTATCAGATTTGACAAATTTATTTCCCTCCTTCGGATCCCGATAAGCTTGCACCCTCTCATCCCCGTGTATCATTACAATCCAACGTTTCTCTCCGCTACATCAATGAAGGATTTCTGAACACGAGTTGGTTTGTTTATGGAATAAATATATGTTTGAAAAACAAGTTGAAACGAAACAACCTTCGCGTTAGTGGGCATAGGCCCCTATATACTGCATGGATTTTCTTTTTTTAACGCCAATCATTTAATTTTTAGATGGATTTGAAAGCCTCTTTAAAGAACAAGCATACGCATTACACTGGAAGCGGGGGCCTGCATGTTTCACAAAGCAGCTTAATTTATAATAAGCATAAGTCTGTATGAAATTGTGATCGTAACCCATCTTGTACAGATACGCCGGTAGGGCCTATTAGAATTGACCTATTCCATTCGATGGTGTATGAGATGTCATCGGCGTCTTTAGTTAACTAGAGATTATGAATTTAAAAAATGAATGTTTGCTTTTTACCTGCAATCTCTTCAGAACCCAGACAGAGCGGATGATGATTGACTTGACCCCCGGAAAACTTTGAAAGCTATATACATGTATAGCCTATGACCATCCTCATGTAAATCGAGAATGTGTTTGTGTGCTTTCCTTTGTTCAGTTTTACTGTACGTTTTTTTTTCTGAAACATTAAAGACATGCGGTTCAGATTTTAATTTCAACTTTTATCGCAAATCGTCTACAACCTGGGGTGTCATAGTCCTTCTGTGCAGTACGGAAGCGTATTAGGGCTAGTTTCTATCTCCCAATTTGGAGATACCTTATTAGAGAGGCTCCCAAATAGCTGCTAATTCTGAGTTATTAAGTCCGAATTAGCTCCGTCGCATTTAGTAGGGCCAACTCCGAATAATTAACGTCTTATTCAGAGTTACATGTAGTAACTACGAATTAGCTATACGTGTGACTTAGTAACTCCGAATTAGCGGCTAATTAGGAGATAGTAACTGGGCCCTGATACGCTTCCGTAGAGCAGTATTGAGTTGGCCTAGGCCTAAATGTTTAATTTTTTTTAACTTTCCCACAACAAAGGCAGTCTCACTTTGCGAAAAGATGGGTTTTCTTGATTTTTGATCAGACATAATTGTATACCTTGTTGATCAAATAATGTGATCAGTGGGGTTGGTAGAATATAATTTGGCCTGAGATACATTTAATCAAGCGGTATTAGCTGCCAAAATGTTGATATTTTCACGTTAGAACAGAACGTTAAAATTATTGGCTATTTTTCTAAAGACGTATAATTCAGAAGCTTTTTAGTGCTTCTAATCTTGAAAATGTACGATAGAGTACGGTTTTGAACTAACTGTGACTTTGAATGAATGAATGAATGCATGTCGTCCCGGTTATTTAAATTTTTATTACTTTTCGAACACTTTTTCGTACTGTACGGATTTTCCTCATTCCAACGCCAATTATTTAGTTTGTCGATGGCCTTTAAAGCCTCTTACTGTCGTGACGATCAGACATTATGAAAAAAGTGTGAATTTCGGCAGCTCATGCCACTTTAATTAGTTAATAGCTATCGTAATATAGTTTGGCCAAAAAAAAACCCGTCCGACCGGCTTCGTTCTTTAGTTTAGTGGACAATGTTTAGTGGTAATGTAATAAGACCGTTGTTATAAGTCTCAGTAGTCAGCTACTTAGTAAATACGCCAGCAAGGCGATTTAGATCAGAGGTAACAAGCAAAGAACTAACGACTGGTATATAAGGTTATTATACGGAGGCCCATTATTAGTGCCATGGATGGAATTTTTACTTTTCCAGTGTTTTTTTTTTCATCTTTTACAGCATTTTGCACAAGCTAAAATTTGGTTTTGAGAAGAGAGATTTTGAAACGTCGAAGAAAATCATGCGTGTATTATAAGAATCATACTTTTAAGTCCAACGATTTGCAGATAAAGTCGAAAAACGCATGTAAACTGTCAAACCACAAGGGAAACATTTCCACCGCGCTGAGAATGTTTCCACGTATCAGAATAACTTCATCCATTAATCCCAAGTGCCTTTTATATTTTACCTTTGCGTTTTACTCATTAATCTGTTCAAATTTTGTTGTAAATCTGTGATTGCACCTAAATGAAATTAAACACTGGGGAAAAAAGAAAATTCACGAAGGAAAATGTAGGCCTAATGTCAGACTTTGGGATGCGCAAAAACTACATATGTACGTAAGATAGCCGAAAAAGCTCATTCGAATTTCAGATTTTTAAATTCGAATTTCGAAATTCATGTTTCTTTATTTCGAAATTCAATATTCACACTTAGTTGATTAAACAATCACTGACACCTTTCAAATTAGTTTTCACTAATCAAATTATTGATAATAGTAGCCTAAATATCAAATTTTAAAGAGAGTTTCAAACAGTTTTTACAATCAAATTATTGTTAACACTAAGTAGGTTTACATGATGTACATTGGTAGGTCAGCGATTTCATTATTGAATTTAATTTTCTTTTCACATTTTGAAATTCTAAACTCACATTTCAATTTCCAAATTCGAATTTCAAATACACTTGATAATTTGTAAAGGCACACTTGCCGCGAAAATCAGGAATATTGTTTACATTAAAAAAGAAAGACCGTTTTCTGTATTTTTCCCAGACAATATAAGTTAGGAACTTTCTATTTTTACCAAAATTTAAAAGTTTGGACGTCACTTTTTTATTTTTAATTTGAATTTGAATTGTTAGGTGCCCGGAACGTAAACAAACCAAACTGCTCGCAGGGGCGATTTTATGTTTCAGTCGAGTGAGTGAACTAACGGCACAGTGTAATTTTACGTAGGCCTATTTATCTGAGAAATACAGACTGACGATCGGTTAACAGCGACTGGAAAAGCCTGCTGATAATTGTTTGAGTGTAAACCACAGATAAAAAGGCCTGAAATGAGGGTAATCCAACACGAAAGTTGACCGACACTGATCGTTGTTGTTGTAATCAGGTTTTGATTCTTCGTTTGTTTTTCACCCCATTTCTACATTCTAAAGCTAACTAGACATGTTTTTTGTGTCCTATGTTTAAGTTTAGTGGTATTAGTCGTAGTAAGCTCATGTAAATTGGTTTTCTTAGCAAATTTAAACAGGCTACGGCGGTGAGTGGGCCTTTAAAGACACCGGCAAACAGATTACTTCGTGGTGATGCCTTAATCATTTCTCATTAGAATGGAGCCCACGTTGAACTAGAGTTTCAAACATTTATTAATTCGGACAACATCGCGAAAAACATAGTCTAACCCGAAAGGGTCTTTTCTCGACGTAGCCGTTATGACGTAGGCCTAATCCATGTTTGACGCCACAAGTTTTTTTCATTGGAATATCCCCTTTCGGCTTACGGATTGACGCTTGCGCAGAAGCCTCGTTGTATGACAAAATGACGCTAAATTGAGTTTTTGGATCAATCTGACGTCAGAATCGTGTTCATTTCGTCTATGACGTAATGTAAAAGAGGCGTGTCACAGCGACCGCAACAGAGGAATGGCATCAATGCCATACAATTCGAACAACGTCATAAAACGTCATTCTAAGCCGAAAGGGTCTATGACGTTCTTGATAACTGAAATATATTGTGACGCAACAATGCATCTTAGCAACGACATAACGCGCTTCCTGTCGTCTTTCAATTCGATAATCGCTTGACCGACGTCTACAAAAGAGAAAAAGTCAAAGATGAACAGTGTTAACAAGAAAAAGAAAAAACGAAGAAGAAAGGCATTCTTTGCCAGGCTTCGGAGGCTGTGCTGCTGCGCAGCTAAGGTAAAACTGTAAAGTTTGTATGTGGGGGAAATGTGCCCCATTTATCATCAGGAAAACAAAGCGATTGCACCTCAATGAAATTTAACACTGGGGAAAATTCACGAAGAAAAATGTAACGTCAGACTTTGGGATGCGCATACTAACACAGGTTTAAGACACTATTTGTACCTTTGTATAAGGTCCTATCGGCCCATGGTCTAAAATCTAAACATCGAATACAGGTTATGATTATCTATCATTACTCACATACAGTATGTTTGTCAACAAACACCATAATAAACCCATTTACCTCTTACTTTTCTTTATAACAATTTCGACATAATAACTTCAACGCAATTTACCCCATGCACTTCGTTCACATTTTCTGCATAAACCCTTTCTGACTGTGAGGAACCTCATCACTTAAATTGAAAACAGATTAAAATAAATAATGTTTGAAACTCTCTTTAAACGTGGGTTCCATACTAATAAGAAAAAATTAAGGCATCACCACGACGTAGTTAGTTGTCTTTGAACTACACGAGCCTTCGACACTGGTATAGGTTGCTCACAAACAACTAACTTCGTGGTGATGTCTTAATTTTTTCTCATCAGATTAGTAAATGCTATAAAAATATAAAAGAAAAACGAAATATAGATGGAAATTACGTCTGTTAACCGGCTCCCTGATGTGTGCCAAATTTTATACAGGGCCTCGGTGGCTCAGTCGACAGAAGGATAGTCTACCACCTACTGATGTGTGCCAAATTTTATACAGGGCCTCGGTGGCTCAGTCGGCAGAAGGATAGTCTACCGGCTACTGATGTGTGGCAAATTTTATACAGGGCCTCGGTGGCTCAGTCGGCAGAAGGATAGTCTACCGGCTACTGATGTGTGCCAAATTTTATACAGGGCCTCGGTGGCTCAGTCGGCAGAAGGATAGTCTACCGGCTACTTTTAATGTGTGCCAAATTTTATTCAGGGCCTCGGTGGCTCAGTCAGCAGAAGGATAGTCTACCGGCTACTGATGTGTGCCAAATTTTATACAGGGCCTCGGTGGCTCAGTCGACAGAAAGGATAGTCTACCGGCTACTGATGTGTGCCAAATTTTATACAGGGCCTCGGTGGCTCAGTCGACAGAAAGGATAGTCTACCGGCTACTAATGTGTGCCAAATTTTATACAGGGCCTCGGTGGCTCAGTCGACAGAAAGGATAGTCTACCGGCTACTGATGTGTGCCAAATTTTATACAGGGCCTCGGTGGCTCAGTCGACAGAAAGGATAGTCTACCGGCTACTGATGTGTGCCAAATTTTATTTAGGGCCTCGGTGGCTCAGTCAGCAGAAGGATAGTTTACTGGCTACTAATGTGTGCCAAATTTTATACAGGGCCTCGGTGGCTCAGTCGACAGAAAGGATAGTCTACCGGCTACTAATGTGTGCCAAATTTTATACAGGGCCTCGGTGGCTCAGTCGACAGAAAGGATAGTATACCGGCTACTGATGTGTGCCAAATTTTATACAGGGCCTCGGTGGCTCAGTCGACAGAAAGGATAGTCTACCGGCTACTGATGTGTGCCAAATTTTATTCAGGGCCTCGGTGGCTCAGTCAGCAGAAGGATAGTTTACTGGCTACTAATGTGTGCCAAATTTTATACAGGGCCTCGGTGGCTCAGTCGGCAGAAAGGATAGTCTACCGGCTACTGATGTGTGCCAAATTTTGTACAGGGCCTCGGTGGCTCAGTCGGCAGAAAGGATAGTCTACCGGCTACTGATGTGTGCCAAATTTTATACAGGGCCTCGGTGGCTCAGTCGGCAGAAAGGATAGTCTACCGGCTACTGATGTGTACCTTAATTGGTTTAAATAAGATGCTGCGGCTCGTTTTCTAGTTATAATGAAAATCAACTAGTGTGTGTAAACCTTCCTTATCATTATATTTGTAGCTGTAATTTTTATGTGAAATCTATGCGTTTTCTTTATCTTTATATTACCTCTGTCGAAACTTTCGTGGGGGTTTCGTCAAAAGACAGTCATGGTTTTGGTCGCCATCTTGGAGTTAATGCAGAAGTTTGTTATCCATAGAACTATATGTTCCTGAATTCTACAAATGTTTTACTTTTAACTCTTTGAAAGATATATTTTAACGTAATATTATTTCATCTTTGGAGGGCTCAACGTGACCCCGATATTTAGGGCTCAACGTGACCCCGATATTTAGGGCTAAATGTGGCCCCGATATTTAGGGCTCAACGTGACCTCCGATGCTTAGGGTTCAAAGTACATGGCCGCTGAAATTTAGGGCCCAAACCTGGCCCCGATAATAAAACATTAAATCCTTTGATGTGTCATTTTAAGTGCTATCTTATTGTTATTATAGAACGAAGAAACGGGGAATGAAAAGATTCCACAGAACCAACAAGAGTAAGTATTGAAGTACATGGCATGAGCTTACAACATGTTGATATGTTTCCGTTAAAACAGAATGTGGAAATTATCGACCATATTTCTCCAGCAATTTAGAAGCTTTCTGGTGCTAGTAGTCTCGAGAATGTTCGTTAAATTAGTGTTTTAAACTAAGTTTTCGATTAGAATGAATGAACGTTCATACCCGGTTATTTAAAGAGGCATGAGCTGCCAAAATGTTGATATTTTGACGTTAAAACAGAAGGTTGAAATTATTGGCTATTTTTCTCTAGACGTATAATTCAGAAGCTTTTTAGTGCTTCTAGTCTCGAAAATGTACGATAAAGTGTTGTTTTGAACTAACTTTGGCTTAGAATGAATAAATGATCGTCCCGGTTATTTAAATTTTGTTTACACGTTTTCGGTTCGTCCAGGCTACATACTGTATGGATTGTCCTCATTCCAACGCCAATCATTTAGTTTGTCTATGGCCTTCAAAGCCTCGGACTGTTTTGACGATCAGAAATTATGAAAAAAGTGTGAATTTTGGCAGCTCGTGCCACTTTAGTTTGGTTTACTTATCGGCCTCGCAAAGAACACAGATTTTCGTCATTCCAACGTTAATCATTTCACTGTCATGACAATCAAATTTATGAAAAATGTACCAACGTTGGCAGCTCACGCCACATTAAAGGAAAGGTATTGTCGTTACCTTTGTTGTTCGTCTTATAAAAATGGGAAAGTGCTTGCTAGTCTTATTAAATAGCCCTGTCAAAGTAGCAGACTCGATTATTGTGGGGTCACAGCGGGATCTTTAATATTTAATACGGTATAAATATATATACTTGTACATTATAAATTTTCCGTGCAATGGTAGTTTTCCAGAATTTTATAAATCCAGACTATGCACATTTTCTTAATTATCTTGATGATTCAATACATGTATTGCGTGTTGTTAAATATATCTTCCTCCCAAACTCTTTATCATTTTAGGAGGGAAGAAAAGTCCCCTAAAAGCGAAAACAAAACGCTTACCCCAGATAAGATCACGCCCATCCCAGAGCCCCGTAATCCTGTTGTTAAACCCACCTCATCGCAACAGAGCTTTCATCCTTTGGAAACAGTTCCAATCGATCTGTTAACAGTAAAAGTAACCAGGAGTGTTGGGTCATTCAAGGAGACCGGGGCGTCGGAAGACATTGGTGACGGCGGCTTGAAAGCAGGTATGTACATGAGGGTGGTATAGTCGATTAATGGGTTATAGTATTAACCAGTGAAGTGAAGAAATGACATCCATGTACGTAAAATTTATGTTGCTCTGCAATACATGTGAAATGATGTCAAGTCGTAAAACAGCAAGAAATCCTTTAACAAATTGTTTTTCTTTTTCTCAGCGTCCGAGTCCAGGGTGTATGGACCCGAAAACATATCCCTGGCTGATGTATTCCCAATCCGTGCGTCTTTCCACCAAGGCTCCCTCGACAGATTCTGTTCTCCATGGGTCGGTAATCAATGTACAACAATGGCCTTAACAGCTCTCGCCCTCTCGTCCTGCAAACCTGTCTTTACCTGGACTAGCCAGGACCTGGACAGTTTGCTGCGAGATGGCGACCAAAACCATGGCTGTTTGTTGACGAACCTCGGTGGAAACCCCACCAAAGTCAACACCTTTGAAAGTCTTAGGGTCGGTCTCTACGAGCTTGAGACAATTCCTATTCCCATCCAAGTAGGGGACGACCTTAAGATCCTTAAGATGGCTTCCGTTACCAGCCAATCGGGAGTCATCTTTGGTGTTGACGATGGTGGGAAGGAGGTTCAGTCAGCGCTGGAAACAGACAGTTTGGCCGAGACCCTGGAGAAAGCTCTGGAATCTGCGCTGGGAGCCGTGGTCACGGTTGGTGAATACAGCACCGCTGTTTTCAAAGTCGCCAACAAATACGCCACCTTCGACAGCCATAGCCGGGGACCAGAAGGCCATCAAATCGAGTCGGAGGAAGGCAAGGCAATTGTGCTGTCTTTCAACGACTGTAACGAGTTGGAGGCACACATCAGACAGGGACTGGTTCAGAAGGGATTATCATATCAGATGTTCGAAGTCGCTGGTTTTAAACTGACGGACGAGAACGCCCCACCTTAAGACAAACCGCCTTGGTAAGCCCAATCCGGATGTCCTAATTGGCCCTCCAGGATCTGATCCATGTCGTTCTTCCTGTCGACAACATTGAATTCTTATTTTACGTCTACGTATGAAACATGCTTTGGATTATTTTTATCAGTATCAGTAGTATTGTCTCCAAACACATACAGAAGAATATCTGACATTAATAAGAAGAAAAAATATTTTATTGCAATTGGAAAATACACGAAAGTAAGTTCAATTTATACTATTAATTTGTAATGACACCGATATAGCCAAGTAACATATGGAACTCAAATGCTTTTTAGCAGAGAAATATGGGCTGTGTCTTATTTTTGTTTGTCTCTTTGTGGTTTTTATCTCCAGTTTTTTTTTCTTTCAGCTCTGCTTTAACTTCGACTCGTTACATGTTGGGTCCGGGGGAGTCTCTTATACTAAATGTAAGAGAATAACAGAAAAGCACGTAGATGCGAGCAAATGCCAGGTAAAATTCCATGGTGTTGTTGTTTTGTTGAAAACTTAAAAGTCACACGATCAATTTACCTCCTATGTGAACTCTCCAACCCCATTCCAACGGATATTTTTCTTGATATGTTCGACATCATATGAAATGTGATTGAACCATCATATTTTTCTTGTTTAATCCTCAGATTCCGCTACATTGTGTCTCCGAAAATGTCTGGTTCAAGCGGAGTTCTGTGTGCGACCCTGCTGCTGGTGATCGTCTCACCTGTACGCTGTCAGTTAGTGAACTGTCCGAAGAACTGTCTGTGTACAACTGTCCCTAACAGTGCCATTGCCCTGGTCACCAACAGCTTTCTCCGTCTACAGGTCTCATGTACAGGGACCTCCCCGGACCCAAGCGTTCCCGTCCTCAGCGTCAACCCCGACTACCTTCGAGAGTTCGAATTCACAGGAAGTGACCTTCAAAGCATGCCACCGAATCTATGTAGCCACGGAAACATTCAATATCTCGACTTGAGCAGCAACAATATCTCGTCTGCACCAAGTGATGTCTTCGGCTGTCTTCCCTTCCTGGTTAAACTACAAATGGAAGGTAATTCATTTTTTGAACTCCATGGCGATATTTTCAAGGGTCTTGCCGTCATAACGTCGATAGACTTCAAATCGAACCAGATCTCGTATGTTCATCCCTCAGCGTTCCACGCTGGATTATCTCAACTAGAGACGGTGGATCTTAGTAACAACAGAATAACAGCGTTTGATCCGTGCCTATTTGTGTTACCCAAGCTCATCGTTTTCAACTTGGCATTCAACAAAATTTCCCAATTCAGTAACAATATGAACTGGACGGTTGAACAATCACCGTCTTCTATAACTGCTTATGTGAGCTTACAGTATAACCAGATCTCGTCAATACAACTAAGTGACTTAAATGTGTATGGTTTCTCAAGTATCGCAGATTTGTGGTACATGCGACCAGTCTTCGGTTACTTTGATCTGAGGAACAACCCATTCGTCTGTGATTGTCGAATCTATGAGTTTGTGCATTACATGTCGGAGATTTCCAAGTCGTATCCGTTAAAGACGAGTTTCGATTATCAATATTACAATGTCACATGTGAAACTCCAATACGTTTTCAGGGAACCATAATGCTCAGTTTAAACTACACAGATTTCGTTTGTACCGACCTCCCCTTTTGTCCTTTGGGTTGCCAGTGTACATTTACACCTCACTTGGACATGTCGGTAGTAGATTGTAAATCTGCAGGTCTGACTGAACTGCCCCATTCACTACCGCCGGGATCGCTTCAACTCTACTTTCAGGATAATAACATACAAGAACTAACTTATGAAAACTATTTAACTCGAACAACCAATTTGTTTCTTTCCAACAACATGATTGATTTTCTGAACGAGTCGGCTCTGTTGTCCATGACTGCCATAGAAAAACTATATCTGGACAATAATAATCTAACGTCATTACCTACAGTGATCGTTGACGTCATTCAACCGAGGAATCTAACGCTGAGTGGAAACCCTTTTACGTGTGACTGTTCTCAGACATGGTTGGCGAAGTGGTTAAGAGAATCTAGTTATGTAGGCCTTAACTTCCAGTTCTGCTCCAACGCAAGCGATGTCTTCTTCCTCGATATCACGGACGAGAGTCTGGGCTGCACCTCAATAGCAGCCCCGAGAACTTTCTACGTTACGGTGGCTGTTGTGGTGGTGATTGTCGTCGCGATAATAATTATTCTGATCCTTTTGCGCAAATTCATCAAAATACTGGCGTGCGCTTTTCTGCATCTTCATCCCTTTGACAAATTAAAGGACGACAAGTCTAGTGCCAGGACGAATGACGTGTATATATCTACCCATTGTCCAAACCCTGATCTAAGGAGTTGGATAACAAAAGAGTTGGCACATAAATTAGAATCCCATGCCATGGCTTTCAAAGTGTTCATGCCAAGTAGAGACGGTGGCAAGGCAACCTCTCGAGAACTCATTTCTACTTGACTTCGAGACAGCAAAAGACACATTTTCGTTTTAACCGCAGATTTCTTCCAAAGCGATTGGCCGATGTTTGAATTGAAAGAATCTTTACTACAAGAACAGATAGGAGATGGAAAGCGGATGATCGTGATATTGTTAGAGGAGGCAGCTTTGGAGAAGATGGACGAATACGTCAGACAATCCATGAAGCGCCATGTGCTTCTGAAGCGATCCAGTAAATGGTTCTGGAAAGAGTTGTTTTACTGGATGCCTGTCAAGTCCCTGGGACCATTATGTCGCTGTCGATGTGGACGGTCGGACGAGGAGATGGGATTCGCTGGGCCATCGAAACCAAATCGATTGTCAGTGTTTGGGTTCGGAAGTAGGTCAGAAGTTTCCACTCCCGTTGAGATGTTCGATTCAGACCAGACGTTGGCATGGTCTGAGACAAATGACAACCAGTTGAAGACCAACCGCGATTTACGCAGGACCAAGTATCCCAAGTTATCTCCCCTGACCGTGAAATCTGACCAATCAGATACCGCTGAAGCCCTTGATGAGATGGATGACAATCATGAAGGAAGCATTCCACCTTCTGCCAGTCACATCACCGAATAAAGTAGTGCTTTCAAGTGTTAAGTGAAGAAGAAATAAATTTCGATACAAAACCCCGAGAGGCTATTGCTACTAGGAAGCCAATAGGCCGAAAGTCGAATGGCGTAGCTCGAAATATTATGGGATGGAACAGGGATCATGTTTGAAGTGGAAACTTTACCAAACCTTTTGTAGCGACACACATGACTGCACACCTATACTTTTCTGTGCAGATTAAGGTCCAGGCGACATTTGTATTCCATTTATGACGTCATTAAGCAACATGTCTATGGCATTTACGTTTTCGATTCATTTTATTCGCCGTGATAGAGGCCTTTTTTACAAAGTTATCATGAAATATCAGCGGGAATACTTGTTTTATCCCATGTATTAATTAATTAATATATGTGCAAGGTAATTTGAGAAGATATTTGACATAACCTTGCTATGTGGTTATATCCCATACATCTCTGATTTAATGATCTCTATTTTAGAAAATACCTGTTATATATGTTTTCCGTCGTTCTGAAAGTGATTTCTCTTACACGTCAAATGTATGTGTTGTGTTGTGTTGTTATTGAGAGCGGGGGGGGGAGGTGGTAATAAGCTTTTTGCTAAGGGGAATCCCCGAACTTCAGTGTGACTGTTCTCCGTCAAAGAAGTGTCATTTCACGGGATTATGGGATTTTTGATTGCAAAAAATGTGCATTATATAGGCTGCATATTGATTTATTTTGCTCTTACTTAAGAAAGTCTGTAATTGTATTTTGGGGGGCTTTTCGTATAAATATGTTAATATATGGAACCGCAATGTAATAAGTAAAATCGATATGTTTTGTTAAAGAAAATTTAATTATCTTTTGTTGTATCTTCCCTAACTGTTAAAAGCAGTAGTGGTGCTTATAGTGACAACCATAATCAAGCGAAACAATTGTGTTAGGTGGTGGTGGTGATGGTGCGGGTGATGGGTTATATATAGGTAATCCGATATACCGTAACTCACCTACACCATTGTTTCGCGTGACTCTGGTCAACACATGACCATCACAAACCAGCGGGGATTTCCTTATTTGACTATTATATTCGCGACACTCTGAATTTATTTAAAAAGCTCATGCCAGTTTTATATTGATCCATTTTCACAGTATATATCTTAGCAGGATGCTCGTCATGATCGATTGATTGATGTTTTACGCCGCACTTAAGATCATTAAGCAGCCCCTGAAAGGAGGATGCTTATAGGTTTTGTCTGGTTTTATCCACCGCCACCGCGTTTTTTTTTTTTTTTTGCAATAGCTCAGTTACCTGAAGGAACCTGTTTACCATATTTCAGATATGCCTGGGGAATTTTTTTCACGCATGTCACAGTGAACTCAAAGGTCAAGGTCACTGAGAGGTCACACTTGGGACAAAACGCTTGTTACCATTAAACACTGGGTTGATATGGATAACAAACTTCTTCGTTTATTTTTCTGACGACTTTTCGGTGTAGATACTAACACCGTTTTCAAGCCACGTTTATTGTTATTGACTGGAAAACGGTGTTAGTATCTACACCGAAAGGTCGTCAGAAAAATAAACGAAGAAGTTTGTTATCCATATAGGCCTACCAACCCCGTGTTTATTGACAATTCAACTTCTAAATGTCACTTAAACAACTGAGCTTGTTACCATGTTTCTCAGAAAACGGTTGCTTTACATTGCGTGAAACTTGGGATATATCATTGCTATATTAAGGTTGCGAGCTGAATGACTTTTGACGAACATCGACCCAAAGGTCAAGGTTACATAGTTCAAATTTTGGACCAATAAGCTTGCTACCATGTTTAACATAACCGTTGTTTCAAATTTCATGAAACTTGGGATATATCATCGCTACGCTATGGTTTCAATCTAAACAAAATTTGACGAAGATCGGTCAAGGGTCAAGGTCACAGAGAGGTCACACATAGGCTAAAAGGCTTGTTTATCACGTTTTTCAGATTCCGTTAAACTTTGGATTTATTATCGTCATAGTAAGATAACTATAGCTATCAAGGTCACCGAGAGGTCACACAGAAGCTGGAAAGCTTGTTATCACTTTTCACTAGAAACCGTTGTTTTAAATTTCGTGAAACTTGGGACATATCATCGCTATACTAAGGTTGCTAGCTGAATGACTTTGGGCGAACATCGGTCCAATTAAGGTCAAGGTAACACAAGAGTTAAAATTTTGGACCAAAACGAGATGGGACAAAGGGGGCTTCTTTCGTGTTTGTCAAAACAAACACAATTTCTAGTTTTACTTATGTGTGTGTGCGTGCGTGCGTGTGCGTGTGTGTGTGTGTGTGTGTGGGGGGGGGGGGGGTAACCGGGCTCTTTGTCTGGAGAAACCCCTCGAGAGAGAGAGTATCTGGCAGATCTTCCACGTAAGGCGACCGAGTGTAAGATCCACTCATTGTTCATTATATCCTTTAGTTGGTCTCAAGGGGGTTGGATTCCTTTCATGAAACTTGTCTGACTTTTTGTAAGGTTCGGACCTTACCCCCTTCACATACAATTCAATTGTCCCTATTGTGTGACCGGTCAGCACGCTAAAATAGCTCCCCCCCCCCCTCCACCCACAAATAATAAAGACATTCAATCCAGTCCGTATTCATCTTTAATGCCATTATTGCTTTTCTTTTTGTTTGATTTCACGTTGTTTGATGCATGACTTTTCATTTTCTTCCAATTTCCAACAAAATAATTTGTATTTAGTTTGAGGGGGTCAATTATAGATAAATATTTTATTTAGACATAAAGACCCCTTCCATCCCAAATGGGGCCTCCATGGCTCAGTAGGTAGAGCCATATAAGTGAAATAATCTTGAGCGCGGCGTAAAACATCAAACAATCAATCAATCAATCCATCCCAAAGAACTTGCCAACGCCGCCTTATAAATCAATCAAAGTCAAGACTGTTTTATATCTGTTATTTTATTGAACACAAAATGAACAATGTCACTTCAAGAAAACAATACAATTACCTATTTACAAGTATATATCAGCACTAACGTAGAGCTCATTATTTTCTACATGAAAACGTATCAATATATATTAACTTATCTTTACAATATACATTAAATAACTTAAAGTGGCATAAGCTGCCAACATTCACACTTTTTTCATAATGTCTGATCGTCACGACAGTAAGAGGCTTTGGGGGCCATCGAAAAACTAAATGATTGGCGTTGGAATGAGGAAAATCCATACAATATGTGGCCTAAACGAACCGGAATAGTGTTCGAAAAGTAAACAAAATTTAAATAACCGGGACGACCATTCATTCGTTTAAATCCAAAGTTAGTTCAAAACAATACTCGAGACTAAAAGCACTAAGAAGCTTCTGAATTATACGTCTAGAGAAAAATAGTCGATAATTTCAACATTCTGTTTCAACGTCAAAATATCAACATATCGGCAGCTCATGCCACTTTAAAATACAAACAATATCCTCACTAATTTCGTTATAATCGCTGACATCAAATACGTGAACATGACCAAGAATTGTGCTGCATTTACCTGCTTAGCACTGGATGCCTTCATTGGATCTACAATTTAAACTAACTGCCTTTGATAGTGCGCCGAAAGTTTAACAACGGGGCTTTCTTTTCAAAGCTGCCTCGCGTGAGTTTTTACGTAAAAGTACATTTACAGCGTGGGTTGCTATGTCAGTTACACAAAAACCTGTGCTCCACCGCCTTGTGAAACATGCCACTGGTTTGTGTATCTATATGTGATTTATTCGCCAACGATCAATCTAAAAGGATAGATCCAATAGTACTGCCATTCGTTGAGATATCGTGTTGAAGATCTCGTAGAATGACACGAGATCTCGATTGCGCCAACGACATGTAGTCACGTCCATATGGGGCCGAGACACACTGAGCAAACGAGTCATGATATTTGCTATGTAACAATGTCATCAAAATGCCTTTTGAATGACCAAACGTTAAATACTACTATATGTATTCCGCTGAGAGACGAATCATTGATGCAGCTATACCGAATACTGAACTGTTATACGATGATAAGTATACAGTTGAACAAGAAGCAACAGTATATCATCTTCATATGGCATATAATATTTTTCTATTCCCAGGCCTATATGTCTGCATCCGCCTTTCTTATGCTAACGTCGAACCAAGAACTTCTCGAACCAAGTTAAAACCTCCAGTTCTAAGCGGCTGAAATTAACTTAAAAACAGCCGAATGCAGCTTAAAAACACTTTTTCTTATACAAAGACGAACTATATCATTATAAATAACAGGCGTTATTCAGATTAATACAATTCTGAAGTTTAACGTTTTCCCGGCCCCATGTCGAATTCAAATAGAGCTTCAGATGGTTCTTCACTGGACCATTTGCTCGTGTGCTTTGTCGCCTTGGCAACCACTGCATTGGGGGACTCTTCGAATACCGACTCTGAAAGGAAAATATACACAGTATTGAATTTTGATGGAATCTGACAGTATTTCCTGCCCTTTCACTTTCCCGTTTCCCCATGCACATTAAAAGGACACACATCATAAGTTTGTTCGTTTAAATAAGAAGAGGCCAATCTTCCGGATGAAAGGCTGCAAGTCGACTTTCCACAGAAAATGTACATGTAAAGAGTTATATTAAGGGAATTCCCTGCTGCTATTGTTTTCTGTCTGACAGTCAGTAAACAAATTGCCTAAAACACGCCACACGCGCAGCCACAATGGGTCCTAACCCCAACAAAGCGGACGAAGGAATTTCAAAATAAAACTGCCTATCCAGCGGTCAGTGAGTGGGAGATAGGAAAGTTACCAATGGCTATCTGTAAACGTCATCTTTATATAAATGACAGCACACACTTTAACGTTCTACGTGTTGCTGGTTGCCGGACATGTACCTTTAAAGCATCATGTCAAAAAATATGGTTAAAAATTGATTGCAGGTCTACATTCTACTTTGCTCTGGGTTTGAAAAATCGTTTGATTTATATGTCAGCTGTTAGACCGTATACGTTCACATCGTGGGATCACTGAAGTTGGTAAACCACCTTCCATTCGCGTTGTGGTGATCTATATACCATGACGACAGCAGAGTTCCCCCTCCCCTCCCATGGGGACAGCAGAGTCCCCCCCCCTCGTTTTTACTACTAAAGTATATCAATTAGCAAGTTTATTGGTAGAAGTTCTGTCGATCCGTGTTTAATTCATTTAAAGTGTATAGTGACTAATAATACCTTTACGTGTGTTGTGTTCCTCCGCCTCGGACACATCTGACATATCGGGTGATACGTTGGCCCCTGTCTTCCTCCGCATGCCCTCCCTTCCATGAAGCCAATAAGTACGAAGGTTACCCTTCAGGGAAACGCTTAAAGCCCGGTCCTTCTGTCAAACATACGTATAGAGATTGGCGTATTTTCTACATGAAGCAGTACAAAATTAGACAGCTTACTCAGAAATATATCCGCAATTCAACTGTCCGCGTCTCCAAATGACAAACGAAGTTCGCCACAAAAAATACCACCTAGTACACTTTTCTTAATAGAGTCTAAATAAAAATTGAAAAAATATCTGAGTTGATTTTTCACTCGATCGCCATAAGTGGAAGAGTTGCCAAATAATTGCCAAATGCCACTATTTCCTCCGTGCAAAGAGCCCGGTTTCCTTAGCAACGCCGCCATATAAGTGAAATAATCTTGAGGTCGACGTTAATCAACCAATCAGTCTTGATAGATCTATTGCTTCTTCTAGTACGCATATGTGACTTTTTACACGAATAAAAGTCCGAACTTTCATTCTTAGTTTACCTGAAGAAGACGACCAAAAGCATCAAATTGAGATAGGGCCTACATGTTCTATCAGTTTGAAAAACGTCATGACCATCAAAAGCATCCCATTGAGATACATGTTCTATCAGTTTGAAAAACTTCATAAGTCTTACTGCCTATCGTTTTAAGCTGACTGATTCTAGTTGATCCAGAGAATAAGAAAGTTTAGACTTTCGATGGGATGTCAAGAGATCTATAATGTTTGAACCATTGGGTTTGCAAAAGGTGCGTTAAGCTACATTGGGAGCGGATTCAAACCTTGAAATATTGGATCCGATCAAAATCAGCATAAGATTCCCGACCAATTTTCTGCTGAATACAACGCAATTTACAAATAATACAACTGGATACATCTTGTAACTATTATCTGACATACGAGGAAACTTTTTATCAACATAATCGTCCATTTTACAAGTTTATTTCGGAACCCCTTGCAGACCGTTAAAGTGGCATGAGCTGCCAAAATGTTGATATTTTGACGTTGAAAGAGAATGTTGAAATTATTGGCTATTTTTCTCAAGAAGTGTGATTCAGAAGCTTTTTGGTGCTTCTAGTCTGGGAATAAACGATAAAGTATTGTTTTGAACTAACTTTGGCTTAGAATGAATGAATGGTCGTCCCGGTTATTTAAATTTTGTTTACTTTTCGAACACTATTCCAATTCGTATAGGCCACATACTATATGGATTTTTCTCATTCCAAAATCAATCATTTAGTTTTTCGATGGCCTTCAAAGCCTCTTACTGTCGTAACGATCACAACTTATGAAAAAGTGTGAATTTTGGCAGCTCATGCCACTTTAAATAGTGTTACATTTTTTAGGTATACATTGAACTTACAGAGACGACGTCATGTTTTCTCAACTCCATATGAAAGCCGCCCACCTCCATTAAAACATCGTGGGTCATTTGACTGATGTGTATCTTCTCCGCTGATATATAAATAGAAATATAAATCCCTTTGAACCAAACAAATGCTGCCACACGTAGGTTTTTCATTTACTTTTGTTAATCAATTGACTTTCGATTTGTGTTTTTCCCCAAAACGCACAAATAAAGTGTGAGGTCATGGTTTTAAACAAGCGGTTTGTTTAAACTTTTCGAGTTGTCCGCCTTTATCGGAAAACCGAACGTTTAAAAGGGCGCTATCGGCCATCATATTTGTTCCCCGTTCACATATACTCATTATGCTGCATCAGTTTTAAAATCTTTCAAATCATAAAAACTCGTTGACATTAATTAACAAGTCACTTTATTCTAATGTATTTATGGCGATTTTTGTTGACCTAGACTTATTTGGTTGAATTTCCATTTCCAGATGGCTTACTACAGGTTATGTTATCAGTTTTGAATACAAGGGATACAATTGTCAAAAAACATAGGCCATATCAACAGAAAGATGTTCAATATATAGTTACCGTCTCCAAGAGACTCCATCCTGGACGCAATGGTGACACTGTCCCCGAACAAGCAATACCGAGGCATCTTAAAACCAACAACTCCAGCAACCACCGGGCCTACAAGACGAATATGAACAGGCTACATTTGTAAAATGTAAATTTATTTATAGGGCTGTCATTATAGGGAGAGTGATTGCTCTCCTTCCCCTCCACACACCCCCAGAGGGGTCTGAGGAGATCTGTTTATCACTCACCCTAACTCTCCCGACCGGTTTCAGGCGAGTGCACGTTTTTCGCTCTCCCAAGATAAAACTATTCTCCAACCCTTTCATGTCCATTAAAATATAACTAACTGTAGGGGAGACCGGGGCGCATTGGGACATGGGGTACTGTGAGACAAGCCCTCTGTAGGCTATTTTTATATCAGGATACTCAAAATGACATCATCAGATGAAGGCAAACCTCTTTTGCGATGTGACATACTGTTGTAGACCGATTTAGGAAGCACGGGAAAGTCTTAGGGGTAACATTTTTGTTTTTTCAGACTAAAAGTAAATTTTTACCGGTGAAATATTTTTCATTTTCTAGCATTGTTATATGCCATAGTTTTTATGTGTCTGTTTTATCATAATGTGGTAAAACCATAGTTTCTGTCTAAAAGTTTTTGAATGAACCTCCCTGCACAACTTTTACCATGAGAAACAAAATGGCTAAGGGGGTCATTCGGGGTATATTGGGACATAACTGTCGGGGTCCATTGGGCTATAGGATAACAGTATCATAATGCTTACATTCCCACCACAATACAGCTATAATGTTGATTTTCCCCTATATTTCAATGACTAAGTCTAGTACAACCATTCTTTCAGTTGCATGTGGTTTTTCAAGCATCATTTTAATAAAGCTATATTTTGATCAGTCCCATGCTCTTATAGTGCCAACTAAAATTCTTTTAAGGGTCATTTTGTCTAATCGCGTGTATTCAATTTTATCGTTGACAGACACCGTTTGTAGGCTATTATTTATTTGTTAAAACAAGAAAGAAGCAAAATTCTTTCAAGTTATCAGTTAATTTTATTTTTACTTTAACGTTGACACTGTCCCAATATACCCCATAGACAATCCCAATTTACCCCACCCAAGGGGTAAATTGGGACACTTTTTAGAAAAAATGTAAATGCATATGTCTTCGTAAATATACATAAAATAGCCAAAATGAAGCAAGGATATTAATCAGATTGACATTATGTTTCATATAAATGTTTTCTTATAGTTGTATGTGCATCATTTTTCTGTCAGACTTCAAAAGTTTGCAAAGTGGCCCAATGCGCCCCGGTCTCCCCTATGCTAATATAAAAAAATGGATAACATTTTTTTAAAGAATTTTCTGTTTTCTCCAGAATTTGCGCAACAATTCTGACGTAGAGAAGTATACCTAAATAAAAATGTCTTTTCTGTAACTTCCGATGATTTTATTTCATCATAATCACGTTCTCTCTCTCTGAAAAACATAGGTTAGGAAGTGCACTCCCATTGAATTTTGGGAGACTATTTCTGGGGAGAGTGAAACAGGTCACCCTGATAGTTTTGGGAGAGCATATTGTTACTCTCCCAGTCTATTCTTAATGACAGGCCAGAGGTATATTTTAAACAAGTCGCGCTGAAAAGTATATGAACCAGCCCTATAGCCTAAAGAACTGTTTTGTTAAACTCAGAATAACTTGGATCCTTGAATAAGGTTTAGTTGATTAATTGGTTGATGTTTTATGCCTTACTCAAAATTATTTATATGGCAGCGTGGCCAAGTCTACTGAGGAGGATGCTTGGCTCTTTGCCTGGAAGAAACTCCCGATTTTGGACGGTACATTGCAACCCTTCCAGATAGCACGATCAAGTGAAAAACAAACAGTTTTCTTTTATACATAGACCCTTGAAGGAAATTAATTTTCTAGTGGTGGTGATTAGATTTATTGGCATGTGCCAGCCCAAATATAGGGCTGATTTACGCCATTAATTTTCTAGTCTAGTGGTAAAATGAAATGGTTAAAGTGGCATGAGCTGCCAAAATTCGCAGTTTTTTTCATAATTTCTGATCGTGACGACAGTAAGAGGCTTTGAAGGCTATCGAAAAACTAAATGATTGGCGTTGGAATGAGAAAAATCCATGCAGTATGTGGCCTGTATGAACCGAAAACGTGTTCAAAAGTAAACAAAATTTAAATAACCGGGACGACCATTCATTCATTCTTAGTCAAAGTTAGATTAAAACAGTACTTTATCGTACATTTTCGAGACTAGAAGCATTAAAAAGCTTCTGAATTCTACCTCTTGAGAAAAATAGCCAATAATTTCAGCATTCTGTTTTAACGTCAAAATATCAACATTTTGGCAGCTCATGCCCCTTTAAGTTATCGTTCGTTACCTGTATGGAGGCCTATCCGGAGTTTGAAACTTGTGCCCGGCAGGTGAGGGATCTCCACAGAGTTGATGTTCTCCAGCAGATCCAAGGCCATCGTGCCTATCTCGGCAGCGTGTCGTTTACCGTTCCTCTGCGGCAAACCTGGTAACAGTCAGGAATTCCCAAATTAAATTTAAAAGTATACTGACGTGATATAAAGATCTTAAAAATTTACACAGCAATTAAAATAGCAGAAAATGGGAAGTGATGAAAGATTTTTTGACACTCACAAAATTGCTGATAGAGATCTTAGAGGGGAAAACAGGACAGTAGGAAGTCGGATAATTCTACTGTACCTGAAGCGACCATGTATGCGTCCCCGATTGTTTCCACCTTATAGACGTCATACTGTTCGATCCTGTCGTCGAATAACGTGTAGAGACTGTTCAACATGTTGACCACCTGCACGGGAGAACACTGTGAGGACAGGGAAGTGAAGCCAACTATGTCCGAGAAGAAAATTGTTACTTCCGAGAAAATTTCCGCGTTAACTTCCTCGTTCTTCTTTAGCTGTTCTGCGACGCTCTTTGGAAGCATTTGATACAATAGAGTGTCCGTTCTCTTCTGTTCTTTCTTCAGGGCCTTTGTTCTGTAAACAATCGAAAACAATGTACATTAAATGGTATTGTTCTTGTTCTGTAAACAATCGAAAACAATGTACATTAAATGGTATTGTTCTTGTTCTGTAAACAATCGAAAACAATGTACATTAAATGGTATTGTACTTGTTCTGTAAACAATCGAAAACAATGTACATTAAATGGTATTGTACTTGTTCTGTAAACAATGGAAAACAATGTACATTAAATTGTATTGTACTTGTTCTGTAAACAATCGAAAACAATGTACATTAAATTGTATTGTACTTGTTCATTAACGATGAGCCTTAAGCCGGGCGCATACTGCACTTGCGGTCTACCACTCTGATCGGCGCCTTATTCAGCGGCGCCGCGCCGTTTACAAACCACTGTGCTCTGAATATGGCTGCGCATCGATGTGCGGGTGAACAGTAAAGTTGTGGCGCGATTTTTCCAAACATATCCGATTATGACGTAATTTTGGGTTCGTAGCTCCAAGGAAACATGGTGCTTTCCAATAAACTAAAGCTTGCTAAACTTCTCATAATTTTAGGAGGAGACGCCCTTGGTTGTTAATGCGACACGTTTATGGAGACTATCACAGTCTGCTAAATTAGAGGATGAAGACATTCGGTCTTACAAGAACTATGTCCGAATGTTGTCCAGCAATCTGTTTTATCGTCAAAGACTTCTGGACACGGTCATTGAATTCCAGTAAGTTTGTATCATATAAGTTTACATATTTCCGCCACAGGTCAACTAACAAAGTATCTTCGGACCAAAATTCTGACGGTATCGTCACCTCAAGGCCTGACATTTTCAAACCACGTGGCAAGAGGACCTTTTCTCATTGGTCGAGTGCCTTACGGCAAGATAAAAGACGGCGAGGTTCCACGCACACTGCTTGTGTTTGTGGACGCCGGTGAATAAGACGCCGGCAAATATCAAATCATTTTGATGCTTGCGTCACAGACCGTAAGCCTCAAATGGCTGCGTCGTTCACAGCACACCGAGGCTTGCGACACTGCGGCTCGAGACGCCGGTGAAAAATCGCAGACCGCAAGTGCATTGAAGCGTTCACTAAATCCTTCAACTTCGATACAGTTATCAACATAGAATGTATCCGTCTTGAAGCGAGGGGAATGGATTGCGAGGATTTGTGGAGTTTTGCTTTGATAACCTGTACTTTACAAGCTTGTGCAAAATACAAAAGTCTAAATTTGAGCCCGTGGCCTGCAGCGTTCAAATGTAAGCCATGTCCAATAAACCAGCATAATATAATCTCGCAGTGGCCTGGGCTGCCAAAATGTTTCTACAGAATGTGGAATTTATCGGCTATTTTTTTAGTGCTACTAGTCTCGATACCTAGGTAATTTTTGAACTTAACCTTAGAATAAATGAACTTTCCTGTTTTGCTAATCGGACACTATTTCGGCTTGTAAAGCACACAGACTGTATGTATTTTTCTCATTCCAGCGTCAGTTCGATAACCTTCAAACCTTTTTACAGTCGTGACAATCAGAATTTATGAAAAAAGTACGGGTTTTTGGCAGCTAATGCTATTTTAACAAGTTAACATGAATTCCTTAGACCAAAGTAAATATTCACAATTCATGCTCCAAAAATTCCTTAACGATTTTTAACAAATTAATTTCTTTTTTTTACAGCTTACGCTGGAATACCATAATAGTTTTTAAGATTCAGTTTACTTAAGAATGTATTTGGACGCACCTGTCTGCCAGGGTAATGGAGTAACTCTGCATTTCTGCAGTAAGCGAATGAACCCCGCTAACTATCAGCGGACACATAAAGATTACTCCGCCAAATACCACAGCGATTATTATCATCTTCGTGAGGTCTTCTTCATCTCGTCGTTCCAAAACATCGGTAATGTTATCCACGAGCTTCGATTGAGTTTCCAATAAGACGTTCTGATAATCGGACATCATGTCGAACCATTGTTCGGCATCTACAATAGACTGGGATCTGTTGGAGGTGCCGTTAGCACGTAGATCACGCCGCATGCCGTTTAACTCCGTCAGAAACGACTTGTTGTTTTCCAGTACCGAGTCGTAAATAGCTGCAGCTGTATACGAAAAAGTTCTTGAGGATTCGAACGACGAATTGGCAACATCTTGATTCTCAGCGAACCAAAGATAGTCCTCCATGGTGGGGAAGCCACCACGAGCCAGACAAATCGCCCCCAATGCCCGCTCCAGACCAAGAGACTCTTTGGCGTCGGTTATCTCGAGGAAAGCCACCAGGTTTCTCCAAACGGATCCCGACCGAGCCTCGGAGATGGAATCGTACATCCACTTGACAAAGATAAGGATGTCTTGAGTGTAGAATTCCAACTCATCAATAACGCTCTGGTTTATCGCATCTAACTTGTACCGATGTTGATTCAGATAAATTTGGAACCTTTCTTTCTTCTGAAACTGCCTAAGATAGTTATCGGGAGAGCGAGGCCAGTCACTAAGTTCCTCCAGAACCGTGTCCGTGTTTGTGTACGCCAGGAGGAGTTTGGATTTCGTCTCTGGTCCGATGGCACTCATGTAAAAAGCACTTTGATCCCTCTCCCTCTGCAGGTTATGGATAAGGGTGCCCACCTCGGTACTGAACCGAAGGACATCCCGTATGGCTGAAGCGTTAAGGTAACTCTGTAAGGTCACACCGAATGTATTAGCCGTCATGCCAATCAATATCAGTATAGGAATCAATACCACAGAGAATATCCGAAATAACTGTTTCCGTTTACCGGATGACGTAATAGGGTTACCTGTAACGAAAACAAGAATTCTCATTGTATTTTTAAAACCTAAGAGTGCATTGGGTTTTGCAACATTTTGAGGTTCCGGGTAAAACCCGAGAAAAGTTTGTATTTTTGTGCTTTTAAAAGCCAAAAATTGTAACTCGTCACTAGACTGAACCCAAACCCCCAAAACGGTAATTTGTGCCGAATCCGTAGTTAACCTTGGGGGGAGGGGGTGGGGGTAGAAATGTCTACTATTCATTACTAGTTAGATGAACAAAAGATCAATATTTTTTTCTGATCATACAATTTTCCAAAATGCTATAAATACACGTAATGTTGGGTGTTCCCTTTCTTGCTTCTTTCTCAGAATACCATAAAATCGACGTCAGATCAGTCAAATGAATCATCAAACAGTCAAGAATTGACCGATTGCTTGATGACGTCACTTAAAATTTTCGAGCAAAGCATTTCGGGATGTTTATGTAATTTTACCAAAATGGCGCAAGGAATAATACTGCATTGAGAAGAAGACGTAAAAGGAGAAAAGTCGCCATAAAAATGTTAGCATTGCAAGCATTACCATATACCGCAGGCGTTGAGCGACTAAGTATATATACGTCGCTCTACGCCTGCGGTATATGGTAATGCTTGCAATGCTAGAAAAATGTGTGGATAAAAATGTGACGTCATCAGGTAATTAATTGTGTTTACCTTTGCAGATAGAGTCCATGCCCTTCTCTCCCCCGGTCCTTAAATTCAACATCTCCATGATGGCGACGTCCAGCTGTGACGGGGATAAACTCGCCATGGACGACATCACTGACACCGACAACGTTGGCGACATACCAGCCGTGGTCGGCGTCACTTTGTTTACTTTGTTACGCCACGACATCTTGTTGCTTTGTCAATACAACTGAAATTTAGCAATTGCATGTAATCAAAAATACACTGACCAGTAGAGATTACCGAATTTATCTAAGAGGTCAAAATTACAAATTTTAAATAGTTTAAATGTAACGATGTATTTTGGGCGGCGTATCAGAAAAAGGAATAGTTTAAAAAAACTATGATCAATTAGCACGAGTAAACACATCTACCCTCACACAAAAACAGTCCACAATTTCAACATTGAGGATTTCGTTTTCGTTGCCCCTGATGAATGGCATGGTTTGACTTGGAGCCACATCTCCCCCGATACCATTATTTTGGCATGGTTCGTAAATAGAAAACCCGGGGTTAATCTAATTCAACAATATTAAGTGTCCACAATATTAAGTGTATCCCGTTATTTATGTTTGGATATTTTTGGTCCGTACAACCTATAGATGCAAGAAAGTATCAAATAACCAATCTAACATTAGCGGAAAGTCGAAACTTCTGACCCCCTACCTCTGTCATCATATTCCAACATTGCAAACCCTTTGGCCCCCCAAATAATTGGCCTATTAAAAGAATTATGGAGTTTTAAAACACGATAGCTAAGGGCAGTTAAGTGATTAAAGGGTAGAAACAGTTGAAAACCGGGGTTTAGAAACACGACATTTTTTTAGCGGCTTCGCCGCATATCTTAGATTAATACAATAAATATGCAGTTTCTGAGGGTTTAAAGAACAAAACCACGCCCCACCACTCAATCTGTCTAGATGTTCGGTTGTTTTGTGATAGTCCATCGTCTGATCCCAATGTTTGCTACTCTCCGTTTTAGTAAAATTTCTTAGAAAAATCTATATCTTATATGCCAGAAATGGTTTGGACAGATGTCGGCGATTAAGTACCCGCCAGCTCTCCGGGCTTAGACGATTTTGTCTCCCATGTAATCTTTTTTCCCAACTACGCCCAACAGCTCAAACTGTCTTGCTGTAAGATTAATTTGTTAGTCGATCGCCTTATCACAATATGTGCTACTGTAAATTTGACAATTTCTTTTTGAAATGTCCTCTTTTCAATGCCAGAAATGGCCTGGAACGCATCGCTGGCAATCTTGAATTTTGAAGTTGTCGGGGACTGCGTGACAGTGCTGTCATAGTGGCCCACCTGTCGGCAGATTCCTGGAGCCTACGATACTGAGTAAGAGTATACCTATTATCTGAAAGCGTTGGAAGTTTTTTGGGTGCGTACATTATTTACTACGTCAGTTGTTACAGATCCCTAAAATATCCAGCGCAATGGCATATAACAGATTGTTTTTTCTTCCAAAGGGGGTAGATTTCAAACTTTACAAGTCAAAAATCTTTACATCAAACTTCACCTGTTGGGCCCTGAAAATTGCCCAGAACGCATGTATGGCCTTCTCTTGTTTCAGAGCTGGGATAGTTGCCCCCCCCCCCCCCCCCCATTATGAAAAACGTTCCGCCGCCCCTGCAAATGGAGACACATAAGCTATACCCAAGGCATTGGACTACTGTGCCTGGTTGTTCATATTGAAATGCTGATTACGATTGAAGCCTCTCTACACGTCACGTTTGAATTTCTTTGTTACGGAAAGTCACATTTTCAATTGAATGTTTTTATTACGCAAATCCCTATCCAATATAAGAATGGAAAACGATTTGTGGAGTCAAAGAGTATGTAGAGTTGTCCACGAAACTAGAGATTGCAGTCTGATAACTTCGGGGATTTACGTGCGTGTCAAAGCCGACCGGTAGCGAGCGAAGATAGCCGAAGGGAGTTCCGTGTGCTAGAGATTGGTGTCAAAGCCGGGTGTTTGCAGCCCCAGGTTATCCAAGAGATCGTACATCGAGGGTACATATTTATGCTATATCTCGAAGGACATAAGAAGGCGAACGAAGACAAGGATAAAGCGAAATTCAATGGTCTCCGCCATGAAGTACAACGTGTCTGTGATGAACGCAATATTGCCACAGATACAAACATAATTGATTGGCTCATGTAGAATCCGGAAAAAATATCTCCATTTAAAAAAAACAAACTTAGATTCTAAAAAGCCTGCAGGTCGAAATGGAATGTAGATTGCACCGGAATCCATTCCTAAGGTCGATGCACAGCCGAAGTTTTGTTCGCAATCGTGCCCACATGCTTACCTCCCCTTCGCTTCAGAACTGGGGGCCGTTTCACGAAGCCGGTCGCAAAGTGCGATCAATCGCAGTTGCCATGACGTCTTATCTCTTCACTATGGTATCCATTGGCAACCACGCCTCGTTTGAGATGCGACTGCTTTGTGAAACGAGGCCCTGTCTCGCATGCGAAGATTAACTTCTCTGTTTAGATTGGTTTTGTTCTGTATTTTGGCTCTTGTAAGGAAGTCGAATACAGACATTTTAGTTCGCATGCTTGGCGACCCCGCCAGACTCGCCAAAGCAATTGATTCGCGACTTTCTCTACTCCACCAAACTCGCGAAACACGCCAACCACGCTTATCAATTTAATAAAAAAAATAGTATTTTTTTCGAAACATTTCATTCTCACCCGTCGCTACCTTGGCATGGGCGAGACGGTGGCGATTCTATTTCATTCGCGGCTTTTGACACCATGGTCGCGAAACACGTTAGAGAAAAAATATTATTATTTGTTTTTTTCAATCCCGAATGGCCTTCTCGAAAACAAAGTCACTTACCTTTCGAAATAGCTCTTTATACCTATGATAACATCAACATGTAGACGGTTTTGTCCCTCCGTGTATGGGAGAAAACAAACAGCTTCGCCGCCGTTTCTGTCAAAAGTCAAGGGATAGTTCAGTTCACGTCAGTCTTATTTCTCCAACAACATGTAATGTTGACTTGCTTTTTCACTTTACAGTTTGTGTTTTGTCACTTTGCTGGAGTGTTAAGTGATTAGTGATAAGTGTTAATTGTTCTATGACGATTTATGTTAACAAAATAGCTGAGTTTATTTAATGGCAGGTGTTGTGATAGTTTGACGTTGAGGTGTCAATGAGGTCCTCATGTATCAATCTTCATAGTAAATCACGTCACCGAGGATAGATGATCTCCGGACTTCGTCACAAAACCAGTTACATTAAGAAATATATATTAACTTCCCAATTCAAATCCAATGCGCATTGGAATGGCTATTTCCAAGGAATATTCCATGAAAATAAAAAAAAAATTGAATCTGCATTAGGAATATAACGAATGCAAAAAGTCGAGAAAGCGTTTTAATTTTCTATATAAGATATATGTTGACAACACACTAACACCATATCAATTTAATACTATTTTCAGACCCATATAATTATGTAGCCACAAATTTAAAAGTTGATTTCAAATCTATTTCAATCGTTTTTCCATAGTCATGTGAAGTCCAACGTTTACAGTACCTTGAGAAAAAAATAAAAGACTGACGTTGATATAAAAAATATCAATAAAGTCATTTACCCTTGCAAACGGGAAATGTGTGCTAAAAACCTAAAAAATTAAAATAGCCGGGATGTACATTTTCGAGCTTTTAAAGCTACATTTTGTACCCTAACGTTCATATTCAAGATTGGTATATGAAGAAAGCTTCTATTTTGTACTTATTGACAAAAATGACGAACATAAAGCTAATTCTGTTTCAACATATTTAATCTTCGACTAGCAGCTCTGTAAGTCACTCTGTCGGTCGGTCTGTCGGTAACGTCAAAAAACGACGTTAGCAGGATGACTCAAATTTTGATTCAGATACGCCACGGTTTTCAAATTTTGGATACGGTATCCTATGGCCATAAAGCGCGTTGCTATTTGAAATTCCATCATTCCGAATTCAATTTTGTTTTTTAAATTTTAAACAAATTGTCAGATATCGACATTACCGGAATGACTCCAGTATCAGTTCATATATACGGTTTCCAAACAAGTTCCCAGTTCCGGCTAACAGTGACCAGGTCGAAGTACGTTGTTTGACAATCGATAGTCCACAGACAGGAGAAAAAAAGCATCAAAAATTACAAATACCTGACCAAAAATGAAGAAGTTTTTGTATTATTTTTAAGATCTGATTCTTAAAGTGGCATGAGTTGCAAATTGTTGATATTTTGACGTAAGAACAGAATGTTGAAATTATTGGCTATTATTCTCAAGACGTATAATTCAGAAGTTTTTTACTGCTTCTAGTCTCGAGAATGTACGATAAAGTATTGTTTTTAACGAACTTTGGCTTAGAATGAATGTACGGTCGTCCCGGTTATTTAAATTTTGTTTACTTTTCGAACACTATTCCGGTTCGTATAGGCCACATACTGTATGGATTTTGCCCATTCCAACGCTAATCATTTAGTTTTTCGATGGCCTTTAAAGCCTTTCACTGTCGTGACGATCAGAAATTATGAAAAAAGTGTGAATTTTGGCAGCTCATGCAACTTGAACAGAAATCGTTTTTGGTACCCCGACAAGGAATTCAGTTGGCAACCCCAAATTCTTTTCAGAATAGAGGAAAAAATAAAGACATTAGACCAAATACAAGTCTGTATACTGTGGTAGATATTTAATCGTGGTTATATGACTTTGAGGGGGCCTGGGTGGTCCAGTGGTTTAGAGCGAACAGTGCATGGCGCCAGTCGGCTAAGTGAATTACGATGACAGCAGAACGGATCGGTTGAATGTCAGCTAACAGCTAATGCACATTTATTAGACAAGTTTCTTTGTGTACCTTCAGAATTTAAACGCATTAAGTGTACACTATGTGAATTGAAAAAAAAGGATTTCACAAATGTTAATCAACTACCGAACTAGAGACTCGTATGAGAAGGGCAGTAGTTCAATTTTCAAATAACATTCCCGTATGTAAGCGTTCATTTTTGGGCCTCAATCAATGCTGAAGCGAAAGATGTTCCGAAAGACGCTTGGAAATATGGCTACTTGGAAAAACTAACCAAACATTTTTTTATACTTTTGCGCGTTTTTGCGACTCCACCAGGGACTAATATTAGTTCCGGACCCCACCCAGTGAAAAACTCACTCAGGAATTCTTTAATCTTATTTGTAGACTATCACTCTGCCGACTGAGGCACTTAGGCTTCGAGCAAGGGAAAACAGTCGTCCTGTATACTTTTTCAATAATACTATTAATGTTAATTCTTAGTCAGTTGTTTGCACAAGCAAGTGAATATGTCAATTAAGGGATTGATTAATTGATTGCTTGATTGGACCTTAACGTCGCACTCAACAGCTAAGGTTATATGACGACAAAAGTACCCACCGACCAAAAGATCTTACCCACCCCCCATCCCACCTAAGTTTTAACATTAAAACCTCCACGGACCATATGAACGTCAGGAAGGCTAATGTATTTGGCATACTTGATTTTCCTCCATGCTAGGTAGGCGAAAATTGCGAACGTGCAAGATACAAGACCGACACATTAACACTAACAGACAAACACATTGATAGGTGAAATATGCATTAACCGTTATTTCTCATCCTGATGTAGGAAGAGTCGCCGAAGGTTAGGATTTTACTCCAGGCAATGAGCCCGGTTTCCTCGCCCATTAAACCTGACAACACCGCCGTATAAGTGAAATCATCTTGAGAGTAACGTAAAACATCAATCGATTAATATACTTATTACAAGCTGCAATCATGATCAGGGAAATTACTGAATTAGTAAATTAACCGACACTGATTGACCCGGAAAAAAATTCAGGGCCAGGGTGAGAATCGAACTCACGACTTCGGGTTACCGTCCCACCGCTCTATACCAGCTGAGCTACCCGGCCCTGCTGGGAACGGTTCCCTTGTTAGATTCTCTTATACACACAGAGCTTAAATCAAGCCCGTTAGAATATGTATACTAAAATTTTCATACGTGATGAAGTCAGTGTTTCGAAAGCAAGCTGCAATCATCATCAGGTAAATTACTGAATTAGTAAATTAAGAGAATCTAACAAGCGAGCCGTGCCCAGCATTTGGTAGAGCAGTGGGACGGTAACCCTAAATCGTGAGTTCGATTCCCACCCTGGCCCGGAATTTTTTCCGGGTCAATCAGTGTCGGTTAATTTACTAATTCAATACTTATTACAGAGGAGTGAAAAACGTCAAGTATTTACCCTACAGCAGAGATAGCTTTCTGTTGACATCATATCCAGCTAAGTTTATATAATGTAGACCTACAAATACACATACACCTATTTATATTCCAGAAATTCTTTTACCATTTCTTGGGATTGCATGGTCCTACTCGGTGCCGTCACCAAACATCGATGACTGAATTTCTTTCTCCACAAGAAAATCAGAATAAAAGTTGGAATAGCATTCTAAAATACAAAACTACACAGAGCATATATCATTCTTTATTGATATTTTAACTCTAAGTGACTGGCTCCACATATTCTCCACTGCAAATCCGCCATGAAATCAATTTTAACACACGTAAACAGATTAAGTATTTTGAGGCATTTTGTTCTGTCTAAAATATATATCACCATATCTTATTTTAAAATGGAGTCTACAATAGCAATATCGAACTGACTAGAATCATGTTGTCCCTGATTCTACAGCTTATTGTTGAGAATCACATTATCCCTGATTCTACAGCTTATTGTGGAGCATCAGATTGTCCCTGATTCTACAGCTTATTGTGGAGAATCACATTGTCCCTGATTCTACAGCTTATTGTGGAGAATCACATTGTCCCTGATTCTAAAGCTTATTGTGGAGAATCACATTGTCCCTGATTCTACAGCTTATTGTGGAGAATCACATTGTCCCTGATTCTACAGCTTATTGTGGAGAATCACATTGTCCCTGATTCTACAGCTTATTGTGGAGAATCACATTGTCCCTGATTCTACAGCTTATTGTGGAGAATCACATTGTCCCTGAGTCTACAGCTTATTGTGGAGAATCACATTGTCCCTGATTCTACAGCTAATTGTGCAGAATCACATTGTCCCTGATTCTAAAGCTTATTGTGGAGAATCACATTGTCCCTGATTCTAAAGCTTATTGTGGAGAATCACATTGTCCCTGATTCTAAAGCTTATTGTGGAGAATCACATTGTTCCTGATTCTACAGCTTATTGTGGAGAATCACATTGTCCCTGATTCTACAGCTTATTGTGCAGAATCACATTGTCCCTGATTCTTAGAATCACATTGTCCCTGATTCTACAGCTAATTGTGGAGAATCACATTGTCCCTGATTCTACAGCTAATTGTGCAGAATCACATTGTCCCTGATTCTAAAGCTTATTGTGGAGAATCACATTGTCCCTGATTCTAAAGCTTATTGTGGAGAATCACATTGTCCCTGATTCTAAAGCTTATTGTGGAGAATCACATTGTTCCTGATTCTACAGCTTATTGTGGAGAATCACATTGTCCCTGATTCTACAGCTAATTGTGCAGAATCACATTGTCCCTGATTCTACAGCTTATTGTGCAGAATCACATTGTCCCTGATTCTTAGAATCACATTGTCCCTGATTCTACAGCTAATTGTGGAGAATCAGATTGTCCCTGATTCTACAGCTAATTGTGGAGAATCACATTGTCCCTGATTCTACAGCTTATTGTGGAGAAGTAATGTTCTGGGCCTACTCGTGCTTTCGACAAATCCTGAAATCAGTGCATTAATCTCGTTTGATTGGATAAATTGTTAACCTGACTCTTGAGGCTTATCACCCAGATGAGAGGATAACCAGAGCTATCCTGTATACCTATATGTGCCAACAAACACTACATCCACACATCGGTCATGATTGGCCGTGGTCCAACGTTCAAGACTTATTCCCGTAGTGTCCAAAACTGTATCAATTTCCATTATGAGAAATAATTAAAGCATCACCACGAAGTTAACTTGTATTTATTTTGAAGATGAAGAACATGCTTCATAGCGATGCAGTATCCCACTCAGTCCCAAAATATTGGAAAATTTTCTGACTGGGTTTTCACCCGAACGACCTATGTGGGATGGTTGCCAGTTAACAACGGAAGGTCATGGGTTTCCTCGGGGCTAAGAATCCGGTTTCCTCCCACAATAAAACTGGCAACGCCGCCATATAAGTGAAATAATCTTGAGCGCGGCGTAAAACACCAAACAATCAATCAATCAATTCTAGGAAATGTACATTTCCTCTCTGCATTTTGTCTGTTTATCAGTTAGTTTAAAGTGACATGAGTTACCAAAATTTGAATTTTTTCACAAATTCTGATTGTCAGGAGAAATTCAGCGTTTGAAGAACCATGACAAACTGAAGGATAATTAAAGGTAACCGTTGGACCTCTACTACTGGACTATGCCCAAAACCCTGACCTCTGCCCAAAGGTGCTTACATGTACCTCCGCTGAGCTTTGCCCAAAGCAATCTGACTGACAGCGAAGTCTATTGATTGATTGATTGTTTGGTGTTTTACGCGGGGCTCAAGATTATTTCACTTATATGGCGGTGTTGCCAGTTTTATTGTGGGAGGAAAATACCAATAAAGGTGACCTGTAAGCTCTGCCCGAAAAAAATCCTGACCTCTTCTGTTGCAGCGTTGCCAGGTTTAGTGGGGGAGGAAACCGGGCTCATTGGCCGGAGGAAACCCCCTGACCTAGGGTGAGTACCTAGCAACTCTTCCACATATGGCAACCGAGCGAAAAATAAACTCAGAAATCATCATATATTTGAAGGAAAATTCCTATCTCAAACCAGAACAGACGACTTATTATATGTACAAAAATTTATTAAACAAGGATGGCACTTTTGTTCTTTTTTTGGTGAGGTGGGAGATGGGGGGGGGGGGGGGGGGGGGGGTATGACTGAAAGGAACTACAGTAGCATAATCCATTACTAAATCAAACATAACATATTCTTTGTTGAAAGGTTGGTAAAATATCTAAGATACATGATGTTATGTATAAAATAAAGACAAACAATCAACATGTTTACAATAACAGTTTGTGATACAGGTGACTGTATTTTGGGAACAATAAAATACATAAAACAAAATCTTGTTGTAACAATAAGATTAACTTCTGCTGCCTATAGTTTAAGCAACAATCAATAAGATAGAGAAGTGACATTGATAGACAAAAAATTGTATCCATTGGCAACAATCTCATTAATGCAACAACAGCATATTTAGCACATCATGCCACTTTAGCGCCAGTATCCCTATTGATCCATGTTCATTTATGACGACATCATATATACAAGTGATATAAGGCCGAGGATGCCCTACTCATTCTAACATTTAGGGATGGCAGTGAAATAGAAAAATTGTATAAGCTAAGAAAAAAAAAAATATTATACTAATACACAAACTATTTATTCATAGTTAGATATGAAAATTCCAACACTGACTAAATTGAAGTGAAAAAACTGGGATTGAAAACAATTTTAATTGACCTTTTCGTAAAACGTAAATCTGTGTTAAAACTATAGTAACTTATGTCCTGGTCACGACTTGTCCATCACAACGCCAGCTTTGTAAGACAGACCCCAGGAACTTACATCCTGGTCACAACTTGTCCATCACAACGCCAGCTTTGTAAGACAAACCCCAGGAACTTACATCCTGGTCACAACTTGTCCATCACAAATGCCAGCTTTGTAAGACAGGCCCCAGGAACTTACATCTTGGTCACGACTTGTCCATCACAACGCCAGCTTTGTAAGACAAACCCCAGGAACTTACATCCTGGTCACAACTTGTCCATCACAACGCCAGCTTTGTAAGACAAACCCCAGGAACTTACATCCTGGTCACAACTTGTCCATCACAACGCCAGCTTTGTAAGACAAACCCCAGGAACTTACATCCTGGTCACAACTTGTCCATCACAACGCCAGCTTTGTAAGACAAACCCCAGGAACTTACATCCTGGTCACAACTTGTCCATCACAACGCCAGCTTTGTAAGACAAACCCCAGGAACTTACATCCTGGTCACAACTTGTCCATCACAAATGCCAGCTTTGTAAGACAGGCCCCAGGAACTTACATCTTGGTCACGACTTGTCCATCACAACGCCAGCTTTGTAAGACAGGCCCCAGAAACTTACATCTTGGTCGCACCTGGTCCAGCTTTGTAAGACAGGCCCCAGGAACTTACATCTTGGTCACAACTTGTCCATCACAAATGCCAGCTTTGTAAGACAAACCCCAGGAACTTACACCCTGGTCAAAACTTGCCCATCACAAACGCCAGCTTTGTAAGACAGGCCCCAGGAACTTACATCCTGGTCACAACTTGTCCATCACAAATGCCAGCTTTGTAAAACAGGCCCCAGGAACTTACATCTTGGTCACGACTTGTCCATCACAACGCCAGCTTTGTAAGACAGGCCCCAGGAACTTACATCCTGGTCACAACTTGTCCATCACAACGCCAGCTTTGTAAGACAGGCCCCAGGAACTTACATCCTGGTCACAACTTGTCCATCACAAACGCCAGCTTTGTAAGACAGGCCCCAGGAACTTACATCTTGGTCACGACTTGTCCATCACAACGCCAGCTTTGTAAGACAGGCCCCAGGAACTTACATCTTGGTCACGACTTGTCCATCACAACGCCAGCTTTGTAAGACAGGCCCCAGGAACTTACATCCTGGTCACAACTTGTCCATCACAACGCCAGCTTTGTAAGACAGGCCCCAGGAACTTACATCTTGGTAACCACTTGTCCATTACAAACGCCAGCTTTGTAAGACAGGCCCCAGGAACTTACATCTTGGTCACGACTTGTCCATTACAAACGCCAGCTTTGTAAGACAGGCCCCAATTTCCCCCCAAGACAAACATATTTTCTCAGGAGGATCCACATTATTTCCCTATACACCTTTAATAAGCGTATGTACAGAATGGTGACTAGTGTTTCCACAGAGAAATGAGCGCCAGATGTCCTTTTCGAAATTGGCGGTGAAATCTTTGTCTTGTTACATCATTGCCAACTGCAAAACAATTAAAAAAGGACATAAAGAAAGAGTTATCAGGTTACCTGGATATTAATAGTGTTCTACCTGGATATTAATAGTGTTATACCTGGATATTAATAGTGTTATACCTGAATATTAACAGTGTTATACCTTAATATCAATAGTGTTATACCTGGATATCAATAGTGTTATACCTGGATATCAATAGGGTTGTACCTGGATATTAATAGTGTTGTACCTGAATATAAATAGAGTTATACCTGAATATTAACAGTGTTATACCTTAATATCAATAGTGTTATACCTGGATATTAATAGTGTTATACCTGGATATCAATAGTGTTGTACCTGAATATAAATGGTGTTATATGTGGATATCAATAGTGTTGTACCTGGATATTAATAGTGTTGTACCTGGATATTAATAGTGTTGTACCTGGATATTAATAGTGTTGTACCTGAATATAAATAGTGTTATATGTGGATATTAATAGTGTTATTATCTGGATATCAATAGTGTTATACCTGTATATAAATAGTGTTATACCTGGATATTAATAGTGTTATACCTGAATATTAATAGTGTTATACCTGAATATTAATAGTGTTATACCTGGATATTAATAGTGTTATACCTGGATATAAATAGTGTTATACCTAGATATAAATAGTGTTATACCTGGATATTAATAGTGTTATACCTGGATATTGATAGTGTTATACCTGGATATTAATAGTGTTATATCTGAATATTACTAGTGTTATACCTGGATATTACTAGTGTTATACCTGGATATTAATAGTGTTATACCTGAATATTAATAGTGTTATACCTGAATATTGATAGTGTTATACCTGAATATTACTAGTGGTATACCTGGATATTCATAGTGTTATACCTGGATATTACTAGTGTTATACCTGGATATTAATAGTGTTATACCTGGATATTACTAGTGTTATACCTGGATATTAATAGTGTTATACCTGAATATTAATAGTGTTGTACCTGGATATTAATAGTGTTGTACCTGGATATTAATAGTGTTGTACCTGAATATAAATAGTGTTATATGTGGATATTAATAGTGTTATTATCTGGATATCAATAGTGTTATACCTGTATATAAATAGTGTTATACCTGGATATAAATAGTGTTATACCTGAATCATTATAGTGTTATACCTGGATATTAATAGTGTTATACCTGGATATAAATAGTGTTATACCTAGATATAAATAGTGTTATACCTGGATATTAATAGTGTTATACCTGAATATTAATAGTGTTATACCTGGATATTGATAGTGTTATACCTGGATATTAATAGTATTATACCTGAATATTCATAGTGTTATACCTGTATATTACTAGTGTTATACCTGGATATCAATAGTGTTATACCTGGATATTACTAGTGTTATACCTGGATATTAATAGTGTTATACCTGAATATTAATAGTGGTATACCTGAATATTGATAGTGTTATACCTGAATATTAATAGTGTTATACCTGGATATTAATAGTGTTATACCTGGATATTAATAGTGTTATACCTGAATATTAATAGTGGTATACCTGAATATTGATAGTGTTATACCTGAATATTAATAGTGTTATACCTGGATATTAATAGTGTTATACCTGGATATTGATAGTGTTATACCTGGATATTAATAGTGTTATACCTGAATATTCATAGTGTTATACCTGGATATATCTAGTGTTATACCTGGATACTAATAGTGTTATACCTGCATATTAATAGTGGTATACCTGAATATTGATAGTGTTATAACTTATACCTGGATATTACTAGTGTTATACCTGGATATTAATAGTGTTATACCTGGATAATAATAGTATTATACCTGAATATTGATAGTGTTATACCTGAATATTAATAGTGTTATACCTGGATATTAATAGTGTTATACCGGGATATAAATGAATATTAATAGTGGTATACCTGAATATTAATAGTGTTATACCTGGATATTAATAGTGTTATACCTGAATATTAATAGTGGTATACCTGAATATTGATAGTGTTTTACCTGAATATTAATAGTGTTATAACTGGATATTAATAGTGTTATACCTGGATATTAATAGTGTTATACCTGGATATAAATAGTGTTATACCTGATTATAAATAGTGTTATACCTGGATATTAATAGTGTTATACCTGGATATTGATAGTGTTATACCTGGATATTAATAGTTTTATACCTGGATATAAATAGTGTTATACCTGGATATGAGTAGTGTTATACCTGGATATTAATAGTGTTATACCTGGATATTACTAGTGTTATACCTGGATATTAATAGTGTTATACCTGGATATAAATTGTGTTATACCTGAATATAAATAGTGTTATACCTGGATATTAATAGTGTTATACCTGGATATTAATAGTGTTATACCTGGATATATAGTGTTATACCTGAATATTAATAGTGTTATACCTGAATATTAATAGTGTTATTCCTTGAATATAAATAGTGGTATACCTGGATATTAATAGTGTTATACCTGGATATAAATAGTGTTATACCTGAATATAAATAGTGTTATACCTGGATATTAATAGTGTTATATGTGGATATTGATAGTGTTATACCTGGATATTAATAGTTTTATACCTGGATATAAATAGTGTTATACCTGGATATGAATAGTGTTATACCTGGATATTAATAGTGTTATACCTGGATATTAACAGTGTTATACCTGAATATTAATAGTGTTATAACTGGATATAAATAGTGGTAAACCTGGACATTAATAGTGGTATACCTGAATATTAATAGTGTTATATGTGGATATTAATAGTGTTATACCTGGATATTAATAGTGGTATACCTGGATATTAATAGTGTTATACCTGGATATAAATAGTGTTATACCTGAATATAAATAGTGTTATACCTGGATATTAATAGTGTTATACGTGTATATTGATAGTGTTATACCTGGATATTAATAGTTTTATACCTGGATATAAATAGTGTTATACCTGGATATGAATAGTGTTATACCTGGATATTAATAGTGTTATACCTGGATATTAACAGTGTTATACCTGAATATTAATAGTGCTATACCTGGATATAAATAGTGGTATACCTGGACATTAATAGTGGTATACCTGAATATTAATAGTGTTATACCTGGATATTAATAGTGTTATACCTGGATATTGAAGGAGGAGAAAACAAAAAAACAACATGCAATCGTATCGAACGGGCTCCCATAGACCATCGTATTCATGTGTGTGAGTCTTGCACGTGGTTTACGGTGTGAAAATACAATGAAAATGAATCTGCCAGACAAGCTCGTGCTCGCTCGTCAGTGGAGCGCGCCACTGACGGTTTGAAATTGACCGGAAAAAGTATTAGTAGATTACTTCCCTTGCGAGCTTATCATATATTGTATGATTATAACCTGCAATGTCAGCGGTAAGACTACCTTTTTTGAAAATTCTACAACGAACCCCACAAGTCGCGTAGACAACATAGCAGCCTGTCACGTCTTCCCAAAAGGTTGATTTACTAACCAGTGTACATTTCAGAGCTGTTAGAATGTTTATCTTCTCTTATTAGCGCGTCGAAATGATCAAAATTAACCTAGGTTTAAATGGGAGACTTTCAGAGTTGACCAATTTCTCTTACGCTAGTGAGTGACAGGTGGCCAGGCGTATGCTGATTGGCCGATCGAGACACACAGCTAAGCTCTGCTGTGAAGATGGCTGCCGAGTCAGTTTAGACGTTCTCTGATAACGATTGTTAACTTTCTTATAGCACAGTTGGGCGAGGAAAAATCGTAGAAATATGGTTTTGGTACCGTTAGAAAGGAAAATGTGTCGCACCTGTACTGTATTTACTTAGTTTTTTTCTTTTCTTATCCTTTAATAGTGTTATACCTGGATATTAATAGTGTTATTACCTGGATATAAATAGTGTTATACCTGGATATTAATAGTGTTATTACCTGGATATAAACACCGAACATGTTGAAATAAAACTCACCAAGTCATCAGCATCATCGTCAGGCTCTGTTTTTTGACTGACTTCTTCCTTTGTGTCCCCTGAATTGAAAACATTAGCCTCCTTTTGTGTGACGTCACTCTCAGTGCACTCTGTTTGATCAACCAGGGAACATTTGTCTGTCATGAGGAAACAAATACTGCTATTACAGTAATCAATGTTAATACAATAAATACATGTATTTCAAATGTTGGATGATGTTTTACGCTGCACCCAAGGTTATTTTAATTACAGGTATATAGTGGAGTAAAACACTTTGATTGATTGATTGATGTTCTACGCCGCACCCAAGGTTATTTTAATTACATGCATATAGCAGAGTAAAACACTTTGATTGATTGATTGATGTTCTACGCCGCACCCAAGGTTATTTTAATTACATGCATATAGCAGAGTAAAACACTTTGATTGATTGATTGATGTTCTACGCCGCACCCAAGGTTATTTTAATTACATGCATATAGCAGAGTAAAACACTTTGATTGATTGATTGATGTTCTACGCCGCACCCAAGGTTATTTTAATTACATGCATATAGCAGAGTAAAACACTTTGATTGATTGATTGATGTTCTACGCCGCACCCAAGGTTATTTTAATTACATGCATATAGCAGAGTAAAACACTTTGATTGATTGATTGATGTTCTACGCCGCACCCAAGGTTATTTTAATTACATGCATATAGCAGAGTAAAACAATTTGAAAATTTCTTGGAATTGATAACACTCTATGACAGCAGTTTACAAGCTTGTTGTGCTTCTTTTTCCAACCAAATGACACGGCTACAGTAAATTAAATTAAATAAAAAATTGGCCAAAAAATGCACGTACTTAAAAAATTCTTTACTTTTTTTATTTCAACAGACCGGTACATATGTAAAGATGTTATACGTTTATAATGAATAGATTAACACAATTACTCACCTGTTAAAAGTCGCTCCCAAAAATCCCGCCTTCCTTTTGATATTAATAGATCTTTAAACTCCCTCAAAAATGTGTTGTAATTCTGCGGTTCTTTACACTGTAACGTGAGACAAACATTGGATAATCAAATCATTTATATCCTTAATTTATTCAGAGTATTTTTACACTGTAACGTGAGACAAACATTGGATAATCAAATCATTTATATCCTTAATTTATTCAGAGTATTTTTACACTGTAACCATGAGACAAACATTGGATAATCAAATCATTTATATCCTTAATTTATTCACAGTATTTAAATACATTTGACTTTCCTGCCCTCCCTGTTTATGAACACTAAACCAAACAGCACAAGGGAAATCTTCGGGATTTAAATAACCCTGGAGACAAGTTTTTCATTGGGTTAAAAAGGGGGGGGGGGGGGGAGAGTGTGTCATTTCGACCTTGATACCCAATCATATCATAATGTTGTAATGAACCAAAACCTATGATATTTGATTGAGTTTGGATTTAGTCAGTAGCATTATCCTTAATCTATTGGTATCTATTGGTAAACATAGAATTAACACAAGACTCTCACCTTTATACATTCTTCCCTGAGAGCTTTCAGACATTCCATAGCTTTACCATAGAACTGAGCTCCAAAAGATTCCAGAACTATTTCCCTAATCCTACCCTGTAACTGTTTACAAGCTGAAATTCAACAGTTATCTACATTAATCTCAGAGTGGTCAATACAATAAATTTAAAGTGGCATGAGCTGCTGATATTCACACTTTTTTTCATAATTTCTGATCGTCACGACAGTAAGAGGCTTTGCGGGCCATAGAAAAACTAAATGACTGGCGTTGGAATGAGGAAAATCCATACAGTATGTGGCTTGTACGAACCGAAAACGTGTTCGAAAAGTAAACAAAATTTAAATAACCAGGACGACCATTCATTCATTCTAATCCAAAGTTAGTTCAAATACTTTATCGTACATTCTCGAGACTAGAAGCACTAAGAAGCTTCTGAATTATACGTCTTGGGAAAAATAGCCGATAATTTCAACATTCTGTTTCAACGTCAAAATATCAACATTTTCGCAGCATTTTGGCCACTTTAATGCTCGATGTTTGCACACAAGATCATTTCATTCACATGCATGTATATGGTGTCTTTGCCCAGAGAACCTTTGGAGGTTGCCTGCCAATGCTTTGATGTAGGGAATACATTGAAAAAGCCTCTTACATTTTTTCATTGGATTGCTTTGGATTTGACACCTATGACCTATTTTATTTGAAATGAAAATTTCTTGATTTTTGTTTTCAAGAAAGGATCAAGGCACACACACTGCAAAAATCTATAAAACTGTTGACATTAGAAAAGGAAGAACATTTTCTGTATTTTTCCCAGTTTCAGAACTTTCATTGAAAATATAATTGGTTAGGTACCCCCAATGTTAAACACGAGACAAGCCATGAAATGCACATATACAAGTGTCTTAGATGGCTATTAAACCAGCTGATCTATTTTTATTTTACCTGCGGAACACAAAAAATTTATTTACCTGTATCGAACAAGTCCTCATCTTTACGACCAATCAGAGAGCGGAAATCCTCCACAGGCGTCACAGTCCCGACCTATAAGTGAATAATTTGATCATGACAATGGAGTGAATGACATTTTCATTGTTCTAAGCTGCACTGATGATTGTTTAATGTTAACACTCTAGCTAAAATACATAAAACCTCAATTTAAAAAGAATAATTACTTGTTTGCCAAACAGGTTTAGAATAACTTTTATCATTTTTCTATATGGCGTTTTGAAGCATTTAATGTTTATGGTCGAGTTGCTCATCCATAACCTGCACTAAAACAATATTGGGGAGGGAACAGGGGTCTTTGCTCGGAGGAAACCCTGTACCTTCGGCAAGCACATGTACCTGGCAACTCATCCACATACGGCGATCAAGTGAAAAATCCACTTTTCCCAAATTTTTACAGTTTTACTTGGTCTGAGTGTGATTAGAACCCCGCAACAATGGAAGGCCTGTGTCGGACTGAGGAACATTCACTCTTACCGAAAGAGGCCGAACTTTAACCATTTGAAAAACGCAGGATAACTATTTGTCTAACATAAATCACAACATACCAGTTTGTACACAGTAATTCAAATTAGACCATACAGCACAAAAATGTCATCGCAGCAAAAAAGTTCAATCATACACTCAATACGTGATGTTCTATTACTTATAAAAGATTGATGCTTATCTAGCCATATTACAAGTATATTAGGTATATTTTCAATTTCTGACCTATAGCAACCGTTGCTATAGCAGCAATAGGCCAAAAATGTGACTTACCATTGTCATACCAGAGTATTCAAAGAAAAATAAACAGAAAATATAAATCTTACCTTTGTGACCTTGACCTTGGTAAGGTCAGATATTCCTCCGTCAAGGTTATCATCTATCCGGGGTCGCTTAGCTGGACCTTCATCTGTTTCAAGACTAATAAAAAAAAACTAGGCAAAGTTCAGAGTATCCTCTTATGTATGTTGATTTATTGAGCCTGTTTTATACTATATTCATCATTATTTAAATTATACGGCCATTATAATATAACCTGGAGATGTGCCTGAAAGAACCACCCCTGGTTATTGTGTGACCAGGCAATGTGCCTGAAAGAACCACCCCTGGTTATTGTGTGACCTGGCAATGTGCCTGAAAGAACCACCCCTGGATATTGTGTGACCTGGCAATGTGCCTGAAAGAACCACCCCTGGTTATTGTGTGACCTGGCAATGTGCCTGAAAGAACCACCCCTGGTTATTGTGTGACCTGGCAATGTGCCTGAAAGAACCACCCCTGGATATTGTGTGACCTGGCAATGTGCCTGAAAGAACCACCCCTGGATATTGTGTGACCTAGCAATGTGCCTGAAAGAACCACCCCTGGATATTGTGTGACCTGGCTAGAGCCTCAAAGAACCACCCCTGGCTATTGTGTGACCTGGCAATGTGCTTCAAAGAACCACCCCTGGTTATTGTGTGACCTGGCAATGTGCTTCAAAGAACCACCCCTGGTTATTGTGTGACCAGGTAATGTGTCTGAAAGAACCACCCCTGGATATTGTGTGACCTGGCAATGTGCCTGAAAGAACCACCCCTGGATATTGTGTGACCAGGCAATGACCCTGAAAACGCCCCACCACCTTCATATAATAGACATAATATAACAAAAGAAACCCACTTTTCCTTGAACATATTTTCTCCTGTGACTTCTTCTTTCTTTTTTGTATTCACTTCCAATTTGAAGACTTTTTTAAGCTGCTCTAATGGTTCTTGACATTTTGCGAGGACCTCTTGTGGTGGTTTCAGGTAGTTAGCTATCAGAGGAGATAACTCGGGTAATGGATCGTCTGGGTTAAGGGCTCTGTGTTGAAGGCACTAGAAGAGGGAAATAATATCAGTACATCATACCAATTTATTACTGAGCAACTACTGAACATTCTGCCTCTATCGGTAAAATCATTCAACTTGAGCATATAATAGGATGACAACTTTATCACTATTATGAGGTAAACAATAATGAATTTATAATGCTGGATGTTTGCCTTTCATTAATACAATACTTCATTATTTGGCATAGAGTTTTCTGTAAACATACAAAATCAATTCCTATTATATCACACTGTTGCCTTCTTTTTATTGTTTTATTCATTTCATTTTTGTTTGTTGCTCTCAACCAGGAAAAACTCTCCGTGAAAAAATTCTTAGTGGGTTTTTCACATGGTTGCCCGATGTGAAAGAGTTGCTAGGTACTCAAAGGTCGGGGTTCCACAGGGCAAATAGCAAGGTTTCCTCCACTATGCCCCGATAAAAACAAGAGTTTAAGAAACTCAAAATACGCTCGCAAGGGTAAATCCATTGTAGCACACTATCTTCATACTCAATATTAAAGACATGCTTTAAACAGGATTTCGGCTGAAAGAATCTTTCAGTCACCTAAAAAAAGACTTGGGCTTGGTGAATTTTAGTATTTGACACATCGTCTACCTATAAGCTGCTACCAGTACCTATATCTGAAAACTGTACCAAAGCTACTTGCAAAAGTGTCTACACTACACATACATGTAGGCATACAACAGCAACTTCATTTAATTACAGATAAAACAATAGAAAGAAAGTGCTTTGTAAACTCATTTGGTCACCATGGTTATCACAAATAGTTGTTTCGATACAATTAAGTTCTACTGTTTGACCCCTGAGTGCATCATCTGACCATGGTTCGCACAAAAAGTTGTTTCGAAACAATTAACTTTGACCCCTTAGTACATCGTCTGATCCATTCAAATGGCACCAGCATTGAGTATCCCGGAAAGCTAGGGTTGATTTTATTTGGCCCTCCAAACACTGCAGTCTGGATTCTCCAAAGTTTGATTAAAAAAATATACTGGTGCGTGAATTACTTACCTGATACAGTCGTTGGAAATGGGGGTATACTGGTGCGTGAATTACTTACCTGATAAAGTCGTTGGAAATGGGGGTATACTGGTGCGTGAATTACTTACCTGATAAAGTCGTTGGAAATGGGGGTATACTGGTGCGTGAATTACTTACCTGATAAAGTCGTTGGAAATGGGGGTATACTGGTGCGTGAATTACTTACCTGATAAAGTCGTTGGAAATGGGGGTATACTGGTGCGTGAATTACTTACCTGATAAAGTCGTTGGAAATGGGGGTATACTGGTGCGTGAATTACTTACCAGATAAAGTCGTTGGAAATGGGGGTATACTGGTGCGTGAATTACTTACCTGATAAAGTCGTTGGAAATGGGGGTATACTGGTGCGTGAATTACTTACCTGATAAAGTCGTTGGAAATGGGGGTATACTGGTGCGTGAATTACTTACCTGATACAGTCGTTGGAAATGGGGGTATACTGGTGCGTGAATTACTTACCTGATAAAGTCGTTGGAAATGGGGGTATACTGGTGCGTGAATTACTTACCTGATAAAGTCGTTGGAAATGGGGGTATACTGGTGCGTGAATTACTTACCTGATAAAGTCGTTGGAAATGGGGGTATACTGGTGCGTGAATTACTTACCTGATAAAGTCGTTGGAAATGGGGGTATACTGGTGCGTGAATTACTTACCTGATAAAGTCGTTGGAAATGGGGGTATACTGGTGCGTGAATTACTTACCTGATACAGTCGTTGGAAATGGGGGTATACTGGTGCGTGAATTACTTACCTGATACAGTCGTTGGAAATGGGGGTATACTGGTGCGTGAATTACTTACCTGATAAAGTCGTTGGAAATGGGGGTATACTGGTGCGTGAATTACTTACCTGATAAAGTCGTTGGAAATGGGGGTATACTGGTGCGTGAATTACTTACCTGATACAGTCGTTGGAAATGGGGGTATACTGGTGCGTGAATTACTTACCTGATACAGTCGTTGGAAATGGGGGTATACTGGTGCGTGAATTACTTACCTGATAAAGTCGTTGGAAATGGGGGTATACTGGTGCGTGAATTACTTACCTGATACAGTCGTTGGAAATGGGGGTATACTGGTGGGTGAATTACTTACCTGATACAGTCGTTGGAAATGGGGGTATACTGGTGCGTGAATTACTTACCTGATAAAGTCGTTGGAAATGGGGGTATACTGGTGCGTGAATTACTTACCTGATACAGTCGTTGGAAATGGGGGTATACTGGTGCGTGAATTACTTACCTGATACAGTCGTTGGAAATGGGGGTATACTGGTGCGTGAATTACTTACCTGATAAAGTCGTTGGAAATGGGGGTTAAAGGTCAATTTAGGTTTCAACGCTTCGATTTTATCCCCATCTTCATCTCTACAATAAAAATACACAAACATAAATTTCATAAAAAAATTACAGCAACAGGTTGTGGGGGTCTATCAAATAACAAGAGTTTTAGTAAACTCAACATATGCCCGCCGTGGCAAAGTCGAACCGCTACGATTAACAACTTTACATTTAATACAACATTTGTTTTAATTTCATTAATTGAAATTTTTTGTTCAAATTAGAAGTTTTTCTTTTCTGAATTTGATGAAGCTGCAACTAAATACCAGTATGTTTATAGTACACATATGTTATCTGTTCTGGTAAATTTAATCACATTTTAATTGCAAAAACTGAAATATTGTGGCTGTTTTGAAATTGCTATTATGTTCCATAATTGGAAAGGAGCAACCAATGCAATAGCTTAAAATTCTTGAATTTTAACAGTTTTGACTTGGACACTGTTCTAATGGACTTGGCTGTAATAGTTTTAGTACATAGCAAACAAACTTCAGGCTGACCACTGATACAATGGTGTGTAAATATACAAACCTCAACTTAAGTGGATGTCATTGTCCCCTTATCTCTATTTAAACAGCCCCTCTGATAAATACCAGATGGGTAATAAAGCTGTAAAAATGGTCTTTTTCGTTATTAAAGTGCACATTAAACTATCCAAGAAAACAGTCTCTGAATGTATAAATTAATTGGCTTCCAGTGTTACTATGGACCAAGTGTACTAAAAAAAGCATTCATATATATTAGATTTTCCCTGTTCCCGTGTGTTTTAGTGTTCATAAAAATATATATATATATATATTAAACAGCAGGTACACAGTTCTGATAAAAAAAAAAACTCTTGAAAACACACAAAAAATATTTGGACCCAAATCGTATTTGGTATGCGACACATCATGATCATCTACCTAAACTAGATATACTCTAAAAGAATTGGAGAGATTATATCAAAACGAAAGAAGTTCTGGAGCCGAAAGGGAATATTACATAATCTAATATGGCTACCATATTATGCAACAGGTGATGTCAGAACTGATATGTGAAACACCGTCTGCCCATAAGGTATATACTCTGAAAAAAATCGTCAATATCGGATCATAACTTTAGAAGTTATGGAGCGGAAAGGAATATTACATAATCCTATATGGTTGCCATATTATACAACGGGTGAAGTCAGAAATGGTACACGACACACCGTCTGTCCATAAGGTATATACTCTGAACAAATTTTCAAGATCGGATCAAAACTCTTCAAGTTATGGAGCAGAAGGGAACGAAGATATAAACTAAGACAGAGTATTACATAATCCAATGTAGAAGCCATATTATGCAATCGGCAATGTTCTAAATGGTTCATGACACACCTTCTACCCCTGGAGTATATGTTGTAAAAAAAATTGTAAAGATCGGATCAAAACTCTTCAAGTTATGGAGCGGAAGGGAACGAAGATATAGACTAAGACAGAATACTACATAATCCAATGTAGAAGCCACATTATGCAATCGAGGATGCCATAAATGGTTCATGACACACCTTCTACCCACAAGGTATATGTTGTGAAAGAATTGTAAAGATTAGATCAAAACTCTTTAAGTTATGGAGCGGCAGGGAATCCGTGACGGATGGACGGACGGCGCTGGTGATACCATAATACGACCGACTTTTTTTAAGTCGGGCGTATAAAAATTGAAACTGTTGGCTGACATTCGAACCATCGACCCATTGGTGGAAGGAGAGCACAACAAGGGGAGGAATAAATCTCCTTGGTTGAAATAAAACGTATTCCTGTCTAACAGTGTTAAAAATCTAACCATTGATCCTTTGGTGAAAGGATTGATTGATTGATTGATGTTTTACGCAGCACTCAAGATTATTTCACTTATATGGTGGCATTGCCAGGTTTAGTGGGGGAGGAAACTGGGCTCATTGCCCGGAGGAAATCCCCAACTTCGGTGTGTACCTGGCAACTCTTCCACATACGGTGACCATGTAAAAAAATCCACTCAGAAATTTAAAAAAAAATTTTATTTGGTCTGAGTGTGATTCGAATCGGCGCCGCATTGGTGGAAGGTCTGTGCGGGACTCTAGCCCACTGGACCACCGAGGCCCCTTTAGTGGAAGGAGAGATGTTGTAAAAATTGAATGGGAGCCTTACTCTGTGACAAGATCCATGTTTGTTATGAGGTCATCCATGGCTGAAAGTTGATCAGCTACAAAACAAACAATAATTCAAATCAATCATCTAATGAACGGCCAATAATTTGCCCTACAACTGATTTCAACACAGGTCACTCCCTTTCATATTTATAAAGTACATAATGTTGCTTAATATCTAAAATTTCTTAAAATGGAATGAGCTGCCAAAATTCACACTTTTTTCATAATTTCTGATCGTCACAACAGTAAGAGGCTTTGAAGGTCATCGAAAAACTAAATGATTGGCGTTGGAATGAGGAAAATCCATACAGTATGTGGCCTGTACGAACAGAAAACGTGTTCGAAAAGTAAACAAAATTTAAATAACTGGGACGACCATTCATTCATTCTAAGCCAAAGTTAGTTCAAAACAATACTTTATGTTACATTTTCAAGACTAGAAGCACTAAAAAGATTCTGAATTATACGTCTTGAGAAAAATAGCCAATAATTTTAACATTCTGTTTTAACGTCAAAATATCAACATTATAGCAACTCATGCCACTTTAAGGGCTTGTCAGATTCTGCCAAATCTTCCAAAAAATATCATATTACTGAATCTGAAAAGAATACAAGAAATTCCCTTCATTTTGGAGAGATTGAGTGTAACTTGATTGGTTGATTTTTAAGCATTTATGTTAGTAAGTTTAGTGGGTAAGACAACCGGGCTCTGGGCCGTGAGGAAAACTTCGACAGGTATTGGTGGTTTTAGTCCAGACCCTAACAACCTTGAAGTCATGAAAGTTACGCTGACTAAGGTGACGGCCTAATAGCCATCAATAAACAGGACTGCTTAGTTAGCTCTGTCCCATTGGTTGATTGATTGTTTGGTGTTTTACGCTCAAGATTATTTCACTTATATGGCGGCGTTGCCAGTTTTAATGTGGGAGGAAACCTGGCTCTATGCCCGGAGGAAAGCCGCGATCTTCCGTTGGTAACTGGCAACTATCCCACAAAGGTCGTTCAAGTGAATACCCAGTCAGAAGATTTTCGAATTTTTTTGGACTGAGTGGGATTCGAACACGCGACCCCAGTCCCGTTGGTACATGTAAAACTAAAACTAAAGGTAGTTTTTAAAATAGCCAACTGGGCTTGAGATATTTAATTGTCACGGTAAAATACCTGATGGGGTGTATTTTTTATTGGTTTGATTCTCGTCTTTAATTGGTAACGATCCGAATGTGAACTGGCGAATGTCTTCAGAGAACGGCAACTCGGAGTAAATCAAACACTGTGAAAAGAACATTTGCAGAAGAAAATGAAAGGCTCTATATCTAATTGATTGATTGATTGATTGATTAATGTTTTTATACTGCAGTGATGTCAGGTATAGTGGGGAAAGATTGATTGATGTTTTCCGTCTCACTCAAGATTATTTCACTTATATTGCGGCATTGCCAGGCTTAGTGGGGGAGGAAACCGGTCTCATTGTCTGGAGGAAATCTTCGACCTTAGGAGAGTACCTGGCAACTCTTCCATATATGGCGATCAAGTGAAAAATTCACTGAGAAATTTGTTATTAGTGAGGAAAGAAGTCAGGCTCTTTGCCTATAGGAAACCCTGAACTTCAGCAGACCTTCAGCAAGTACCTGGCAACCCTTCCATGTAGGGTTATCGAATAAAAACCACACTCATAAATTTGTCAATTATTTCTTTGGAAAGTAGCATGTGAACCCACAACCCATCGCTGGAAGGTTTGCGATGACTAGTGCTATGCTGAACATGTTGTCCTAAAAGTTCAAAGATGCTAGAGCTGAAGGAGACTGTCTCAAAGGAAACCATACTTGAGGGAAATCCTTGACCTTTTTAAAGCTTACTACGTGGTGATGTCTTAATTTTTTATCATTAGTATGGAACCCACATTTAAAGAGAGTTTCAAACATTTTTTATTCTATTTATGTTCCATAGTCCATTAGACAAATTATTTGATCAGACAGGCTCTGGGTTTTTTGGACACATGTACATGTAGGTTGGGAGGAACCATATATTATATTTATGAACACAAAAACACACGGGCACAGGGAAAATCTTCTTGTCTAAAATAACCATGGAGACAAGTTTCTAACTGTGTTAAAAAGAGGTATATCATTTAGACCTTTATACCCCATCATAAATTGTTGTAATAAAGTAAACCAATGATATTTCATTAGGTTGACGACTGACAGGAGCTTGGTTTTGGATATTGATAATCAGTTTATTTCAAATAGATGTAAACAACACACTTATCAACGGAATGATTCTAAATTTGACATGATTCATCATCATCATTGGCAGACAAATGTTAGAGAATTTCAAGTGAAAGTAAGGACAGGTGGCCATAATGCTGGGACCTCCCCACGCGTCTCTTTCCAGAAAACACTAATCTGCAAAACGCTCCCCTCATCTACGCCACACTCTCATTCGCCCATCAACTGTCGAGATGCAATACCGGCTTTCATGGTAGAAGATTACAGTTCTCTACTCCGGGTGACGCCAATTCCGATGCTGTGTGGCCCATTACAGACGAGCGCGGCGACGTCGAGCAGTGAGGATCGGACCCCTGTAAGGCCGGTGATATCTGACATTTGCCAACTTTGAGTTGATATTTGAACTTACCTCATGTGTGGCTTTTATCTGTGGTGAGAGGAATCCGATCTTAGGGGCAGAATTAGCCATATAAACCCTCTTTACAATAACTACCATGTTGGTCTCATACAGAGCATTAACAAGTGAGGATACAGCAACGCCAGCAGCCTGGAAAATATACAAGGATATTCAATGGTAAAAGCAACATCAGCAACCTGGAAAATATACAAGGATATTCAATGGCAAGAACAATGCCAGCAGCCTGGAAAATATACAAGGATATTCAATGGCAAGAACAATGCCAGCAGCCTGGAAAATATACATGGATATTCAATGGCAAGAACAATGCCAGCAGCCTGGAAAATATGCAAGGATATTCAATGGCAAGAACAATGCCAGCAGCCTGGAAAATATACAAGGATATTCAATGGCAAGAACAATGCCAGCAGCCTGGAAAATATACATGGATATTCAATGGCAAGAACAATGCCAGCAGCCTGGAAAATATACAAGGATATTCAATGGGAAGAACAATGCCAGCAGCCTGGAAAATATACAAGGATATTCAATGGGAAGAGAAACACCAGTAGCCTGGAAAATATACAAGGATATTCAATGGCAAGAACAATGCCAGCAGCCTGGAAAATATACAAGGATATTCAATGGCAAGAGAAACGCCAGCAGCCTGGAAAATATACATGGATATTCAATGGCAAGAACAATGCCAGCAGCCTGGAAAATATACAAGGATATTCAATGGGAAGAGAAACACCAGCAGCCTGGAAAATATACAAGAATATTCAATGGCAAGAACAATGCCAGCAGCCTGGAAAATATACAAGGATATTCAATGGCAAGAACAATGCCAGCAGCCTGGAAAATATACATGGATATTCAATGGCAAGAACAATGCCAGCAGCCTGGAAAATATACAAGGATATTCAATGGCAAGAGAAACGCCAGCAGCCTAGAAAATATACAAGGATATTCAATGGCAAGAACAATGCCAGCAGCCTGGAAAATATACAAGGATATTCAATGGCAAGAACAATGCCAGCAGCCTGGAAAATATACAAGGATATTCAATGGCAAGAGAAACGCCAGCAGCCTAGAAAATATACAAGGATATTCAATGGCAAGAACAATGCCAGCAGCCTGGAAAATATACAAGGATATTCAATGGGAAGAGAAACACCAGCAGCCTGGAAAATATACAAGAATATTCAATGGCAAGAACAATGCCAGCAGCCTGGAAAATATACAAGGATATTCAATGGCAAGAGAAACGCCAGCAGCCTGGAAAATATACAAGGATATTCAATGGCAAGAGAAACATCAGCAGCCTGGAAAATATACAAGGATATTCAATGGCAAGAGCAGCCTGGAAAATATACAAGGATATTCAATGGAAAGAGAAACATCAACAGCCTGGAAGATATACAAGGATATTCAATGGGAAGAGAAACACCAGCACCCTGGAAAATATACAAAGATATTCAATGGAAAGATCAACAGCCTGGAAAATATACAAGGATATTCAATGGGAAGAGCAACACAAGCAGCCTGGAAAATATGTTAAAGACAAGTTGTTGTTTGCATTGATGTTTTCAATATTTAATTTCCTTTTTTGGCTCCATGGGGTTGGTTACTGTTTACTGATGCAGATTTGACTGTATATCTAAACCAACTAGAATGTTTCTTTTCATTTCTTCCATGTTGTACCCCACAATCAAAATTAATTCTTTTAGTTTTGATCAGGATATTCACTGAGACGAGACTTATTTTGAGTTTAATTAACTAGGAGGCCGGTTGGCTGAATGGATAAGGCAGCCGGCATTTAGTGCTGGTGATACACATGTAGGTGCCATACTCTGGGACCTGGGTTCGATTTCCGTTTCGGGCTTCACCCAAAAATCGGTAGAGGAATTTCTACCATATTTTCAAGGAAGTGTAATCCCAAAATAACGAGAATACCAAGACTTATTTTCTCTACACAAAGTTTAGATTTGAAACAGTTTATATCATACCTCATCTCCTTTCTCTGCAACCATCATGGTGACACCATCACCCATATAGTGATGCCTCTTAATCTACAAAGAACAATCATAATATATTTGTGGATTAATAAATGCAGCAGTTTCCCCTACATTAGGGCGTCTATCATTTATGACCTATGTGGGATGGTTGCCAGTTACCAACGGAAGGTCGTGGGTTTCCTCCGGGCATAGAGCCCGGTTTCCTCCCACAAGAAAACTGGCAACGCCGCCATATAAGTGAAATTATCTTGAGTGCGGCGTAAAACACCAAACAACCAATCAATCAATCAATCATTTATAGCCTCACAAGTAACCAGGTACTAGCCAAAGGTCAGAGGTTCTCTCCGAAGAAAGAGATCGGTTTCCTGTCACACTAAATCTGGCAACGCCGCCTATTGAGTGAAATAATCTTGACTTCAGCGTTAAACATCAATCAATCAATACAAATTTTTTTTTACAGATTTACATGAATCCCTATATTGAAATCCATAGAAGAAAACAGTAAAGGGTTTTAGTGAGGGAGAATCCCCAGGGGGTAACATGGCAACCCTTCCATAGCAACACTGGTTGATTGAATGAGGCTTGAACTCATCAGCTCAAGTTGTACGGCATAATATAAAGTAGCATCCGACTAAAATATCATTATCTAACTATTCTTACTGAACTTTTCTGCTCATATCTTCATGAAATGAAAACTTACATTCTCAGATTTTGTGAAGCCTAAAACTTTAAAGCATTTTACAGCTTTATATTTCATATTTTCCTTGTCGGCTGATGCCATTGGTACTAAAGTGTTGCCATAGCGATAACCTAAAACACAAAACAAGAACATTTGGAACACCTGAATATTCAGATAATATGGAAATAGCAAAGTTTGAATGAAATGTCAACAGCTATGTTAGGATTGATAGATTGATTGTTTGGTGTTTTACGCCGCACTCAAGATTATTTCACTTATATGGCGGAGGGGGCCAGTTTTATTCTGGGAGGAAACCGGACACTATGCCCGGGGGAAACCCACGACCTTCCGTTGGTAACGGCAACCATCCCACATAAGTCTATCGAGTGAAAATCCAGTCAGAAAATTTTCCAATTTTTAAACTGAGTGGGATTCGAACCCGCGATGCATTGGTGGAAGGCTGTTCGGATTGAGCGTACAACGCTCTACCTACTAAGCCACGGAGGCCCCCTGTTATGTTATGAAAGGCAGATTGACAGCGATAACATCCACTTTTGTGATCAAGTGGAGGATGTCAGTATATCAATGGATTCAGGAGGCTGTTTCTAAAAATATTTACACCTGACTTAAATCTGGTGAAAGGTGTTAGTTGTCATGGTAACATATACCTTTAACATTAAATTATGACCAGCCATCAGAGCCTCTCATTATCTTAATACAAAGAATGGTCAATACCCAGTTCTATCGTTGTGGAAGAGTTGATTGATTGATTGATTGATTGATGTTTTAAGAGGCCCCCATAACAATTGAAGAGGAAATATAGAGACGGAAAACTCAACCTTTCATTGCAAAGAAACCAAAATGTTCCATCAACACAGGATAATAAAGAACTTGTTTGGTATGGAGGGAAATTTTGATACTAAATGGATTAAACCTCTAAAGTAGAAGAGTTTAACTATGAACTGAAGTTATGTGTAAGCCCATGTGTTTAGCCCATGTAGCCTGTATTTCTGGGAAAAAAATCCTTCAAGGTATTATAAAGCAAACCTGGGGCCGGTTGCACAAAGGTGTATTAAGCTTAAGTCTGACTTATCTAGACAACGTCACAATCAAATTCCTTTGTGACGCGATGTATTTAAGCCTGGCTTAAGCTTAATACAGCTTTGTGCAGTCGACCCCAGAACAGTTAAAATGGTAAGAAAACTGACCTTCGACCATCTCTTCTTTCTCTACTTCTGTTTCCTCCTCGTTGTTCATGTGAGATGTCCTCAGAGTACCAACAGTAGAGGTGGGGTCTTTAGCGTATACCTTCTTCCAACTCTGCTTCAATTTAAAATCCTTCACCTAATAAGCCAAACAAAACTGGGATAAAACACGTATTATGAAACACCACAAGTTGGTGAAATAAAAATCAAATCAAATAAAAAACGATGCAGTTGCTAAAGCAAAAAGGATATAAAGGAAGGTTCAATGCAGAGTAAGGAAACGGAATGAGATGGCTGTTTCTACAAGGCAAAGTAAGGCTTAACTGTAATAGAAACATTTCCTTTCAATATTACGTTGCAACCAGTGGCAAGGTTACGTCTGGGGGTGAATGTTTAGAGAGTCAGCCCCCAGCTATGTGCATCCGTCAGTTCACACTGCAGCATTGTCGGGGAGAATTCTGACTAGTCGAACAATGGATCTATAGATATTCAAATATGGGCATCTTTAAAGCAGAATGTTGAAATTATTGGCTATTTTTCTCAAGACGTATAATTTACAACCTTTTTGTGCTTCTGGTCTCGAGAATGTATGATAAAGTATTGTTTTGAACTAACTTTGGCTTAGAATGAATGAATGGTCGTCCCGGTTATTTAAATTTTGTTGACTTTTCGAACACGTTTTCGGTTCGTATAGGCCACATACTGTATAGATTTTCCTCATTCGAACGCCAATCATTTAGTTTTTCGATGGCCTTCAAAGCCCCTTACTGTCGTGTCGATCAGAAATAATGAAAAAAGTGTGAATTTTGGCAGCTCATGCCCCTTTAATTTCATTGAAATGGGAATAAACATGTAAAATTGTCTCACCTTAATATAGCCACACATGGGTATTTTTACATTAGAACCAATCTCCAAATTACATTTCCAGGCAGTAGGTCGCACTTGACGGGCTTGGAAATAACTTAATGCTGGCAAAGCTTCCCTGCAACATTTATCAAAGCAAGCCATTGATCATTTTTTGGGGGAAGTCGGTTATCACTGCGACTCCCTGCAGTACTTCAAGCAAGATGGTATAGTAATTTATTCAAGCCGCATCTACTCAAATATTAAGCCATAAAATAATTAGATTTTTTAGTTTAATATGTCGAAATGAAAAGTTTTTTTAATTTTTAAATCTGAAGTTTTTAAAACTTCATGGCAAATGGCATGAGAAAAGCATGGCAAGCCAGTCTTTTGGAGTCAAAATCTCAACACAGAATGATATATGTTGTTTTGTATTCTATTTAGAAGGATGTGACAGCAGAATGAAATCTTCTATTTACTTTTTTACTAATTTAAATCTACATGTATATGGTTATCAAATTCAATATTATATTCAAAAGTAAAATTTTTACCACAGTAAATTTGTCCTCGGCTATTATTATATAAACAAACTCATCAGTAATATTGATTGATCAATTGGTGCTCAAGATTATTTCATTTATATGGTGGCATGGTCAGATTTAGTGGGTGAGGAAACGGGGCTTCCCGGGAATCCCCGACCGAGGGAATCCCCGACCTTCGGCGAGTATCTGGCAACTCTTCCACATATATGGCGACCGAGGGAAAAATCCACTCAGACATCAGTAATATTGGATAAAATACCAATCAATCAACTTCTAACCTGAAAGAGTAGCACTCTCCCTTCACTTCCTGCAGAATATGTTTAACCATTGCTTCCCCTGCTTTTTGTTGGCTTGTCTTTTCTTTACGGAGTCCGTTAACGGCGGCGGAGGATGTGGAAGGTCTGGCATCGCCGCCACCCCCATCATCATCATCGTCAAACTCTGGACCTCTGTACAGAAAAAAAAATGAAAATCGCTATTTTATTTTCACATTTCCAAGATATTTGAATTGATGTTTACCGTAAAAATCTACCTGAGTTTAATTGTTTGCATCAATGTCCACTTAAATGGTCGAGAAAACTTCTTGATTTTAATTTTGGCAAGCCTAAAAATTTTGAAGAACAAATTGGATTTGAAACTGTACTTTGACTGGATAAGGGTGATTGGATTCAGAAGGCAAAAGTTCTGCCTACCGTGCCTACCGTGATATATTGAAATTTGATTCAGAAATCAGTGCCGTTGCAACAACTGAGAATTCAACATTAATAGGGAGACTTACATGATGTTAAGTTCTGTTTGAGTATTACGGATTCCAGCAATAATTGTCTCTATTTGATCATCCAGAAATTCACCACCTAAGTTTGAGAAAAGAATTAATCGCTTGTGTCCAAAGCCACGTTTGCCTCTGCAACAATAAAAACATTTGTACTTAATTTTGTAGCAATCTTTCAATGTTGATTAAAAGTATTTAATTTTCACTTATAAAGGCTGAACATATTAGAGCAGGAAAGAACAAAAAGACATTTTTATAAATAACAAATCTGAGGAGACAAGTTTGACATGTAAAAGGAATGAGTGGGGAAGGAGACCGGACTGTTTGCCTGGAGAAAACCCCCGACCTACGGTGAGTACCTGTTAACTCTTCCACATACGATGATCAAGTCAAAAATCCACTCAGAAAGTTTTCAATTTTTATGTGGTCTGAGAGGGATTCGAACCCGCTCCTCATCGATGGAAGACCTGTGAGGGACTGTCACTCTAGTCAGATGAGCCACCTGAGGCTCATTTGGCCGACCCTGATGGACTAAAATCAGCCATGGAGGTGGCCCTGAGGCTCATTTGGCCGACCCTGATGGACTAAAATCAGCCATGGAGGTGGCCCTGAGGCTCATTTGGCCGACTAGCCGACAAGGTAGTAATCCTAAAATATTGGAATGAGTGGGTGAGGTCACATCAGCTGTGTGAAATAGGCCCTGGTGACTAGTGGCAAAGTCGCCTCAAGTCATGGTTGATTGTTTTAAAACATAAGACATTGATAAAGGTACTTACTGAATGCCTGCCATTAGGTGATCCATGGCAACTACCAAAGCATCAACAACTTCTGACTGTTAAGGTAAAACCCCTGACTGGTTTGTTATTTGACGGATTGATTGGCCTAATTGTTTGATTGGTGGTCTATCTAATTGACTGATTGATTGGTGGTCTATCTAATTGACTGATTGATTGGTGGCCTAGTTAATTGACTGATTGATTGGTGGCCTAGTTAATTCACTGATTAATTGGTGGCCTGGTTAATTGACTGATTGGTTGGTGGCCTAATTCATTGATTGGTGGCCCAGTTAATTGACTGATTGATTGGTGGCCTAGTTAATTGACTGATTGATTGGTGGCCTAGTTAATTGACTGATTGATTGGTGGCCTAGTTAATTGACTGATTGATTGGTGGTCTAGTTAATTGACTGATTGATTGGTGGCCTAGTTAATTGCTTGATTGATTGGTGGCCTAGTTAATTGACTGATTGATTGGTGGCCTAGTTAATTGACTGATGGATTGGTGGCCTAGTTAATTGACTGATTGATTGGTGGCCTAGTTAGTTGACTGATTGATTGGTGGCCTAGTTAATTGACTGATTGATTGGTGGCCTAGTTAATTGCTTGATTGATTGGTGGCCTAGTTAGTTGACTGATTGATTGGTGGTCTAGTTAATTGCTTGATTGATTGGTGGTCTATTTAATTGACTGATTGATTGGTGGCCTAGTTAATTGACTGATTGATTGGTGGCCTAGTTAATTGATGGATTGATTGGTGGCCTAGTCAATTGACTGATTGATTGGTGGCCTAGTTAATTGACTGATTGATTGGTGGCCTAGTTAATTGCTTGATTGATTGGTGGCCTAGTTAATTGACTGATTGATTGGTGGCCTAGTTAGTTGACTGATTGATTGTTGGCCTAGGTAATTGACTGATTGATTGGTGGCCTAGTTAATTGACTGATTGATTGGTGGCCTAGTTAATTGCTTGATTGATTGGTGGTCTATTTAATCGACTGATTGATTGGTGGCCTAGTTAATTGACTGATGGATTGGTGGCCTAGTTAGTTGACTGATTGATTGGTGGCCTAGTTAATTGACTGATTGATTGGTGGCCTATTTAATTGACTGATTGATTGGTGGCCTAGTTAATTGCTTGATTGATTGGTGGTCTATTTAATTGCTTGATTGATTGGTGGTCTATTTAATTGACTGATTGATTGGTGGCCTAGTTAATTGACTGCTTGATTGGTGGCCTAGTTAATTGACTGATTGATTGATGACCTAATTCATTGACTGCTTGATAATGATTGGTGGCCTCGTTGATGGATTGATAGATTGACCTGCTGACTAATTGACCAATACACATTGTTCTGTGTAATTCCTAATATCTTATGTTCCTTCACGACAAATGTTACGGTTAGATGTATTAAAATTCAATCAAGTTCGTGTGAGAGAAACCAGCAAGCCTATGTACGCCAATATCAAGGCATATCAACGCAACCAAAGCCACAAAGCTGTCAGCTTGCTTTTACATTCTAATGCCTGGTCGCCACATTGACTTCAAGAATGAGCTGTAACTAAGGATTTCGATTGATTGATTGTTTGGCGTTTTACGCCGCACTTAAGATTATTTCACATATATGGCGGCGTTGCCAGTTTTATTGTGGGAGGAAACCGGGCTTTATGCCCAGAGGAAACCCACGAGCTTCCGCTGGTAACTGACAACCATCCCACATAGGTCGTTCAAGTGAAAACCAAGTCAAAATATTTTCCTATTTTTTGTTGGGACTGATAAGGATTTTGAAGGTAATGTGATAAGCAGGTTTAACCTTGTGTGTATCCCAATGGTGGTTAAAATACAATCAATGTGGTTGCTACAGGTTTTTTTTTTACTATCCCTGAATGTTACATATATCTCCATTTTATCTATAAACCCTAATTGTATGAAACGTTTAAATTTTATTGTGAGACTGGGGTTTTAATCATTCTGTCAATGAGTGTGTTGACGGTGATAGAATAAGTGAATTATTTGTGAAATGGATGTGTCTCGTATCTCTGGGACTGTCGCTAGGCATCTTGGAAATGACTCCCATCTTATTTTAATCTTGGTTTTCAACAAATAACAAAGGATACAGTCAGCAGAAATATCACTGGGTTGTACATCATTCTGTATGAACTGTAGAAGATCAAAATCTGCCAGTCCAAGTGATCGTGCAACAACAACATTTTGATAGGAATCCTCCGTGGCCAGGGGATTGTCAGTTTCAGGCGTTCCAAATAACACTAAACAAACCTCATCTTTTGACTCAGCAAACATCTGTCAAAGAAAACAAGTGTCCATATAGATCAAATCCATAAGCTTCCAAATTTTTTTTATCGGCCATTGACAAACCTGCTCAATAACTTTCGTCGTAGGTTAAGGCCACAAACCTTCCTGACGAACTTAACAATAATCATTTCCACCAAGTTTTAATTACCTTATCCTGGGTCATAGACTGATCCAGAGACATTTCCATACCTGTATACAGGTATGGGCGCCCAAACTCAAAAGCAAAAAATCCGCCCAAATTCTTAAAACCAACAGATTTTAATGTCAAAATAGCATTTAATGTTGAATTTTGGGCCAGAGATGTTGTTTTTGTCTTATTGTTGGAACATTTTGAACCGAAATGGTATGCCCAAATTTTCCCTGGATCAGTCCCTGTGGGTATTTTAGGTAGCCTATTTGAATTAGATGATTTTTGAATTTGGTATTGACACTATTGAGCTGGGTTAACGGACAGTACTCAATGGGGGCTTGCACTAAGTCAAGTTGTGTTATTCAAAAGTTTATTAAACTAAGACCTGACTGACATGTAACTATGAGCAGTCATAATGAAGTAACATTGTTATGAGACGATTTTAAGTCTGACTTCAAGTTGCTACACCTTTGAGCAGCTAGGTCTGGTATGGATCCTATATGGACCTTCCAGAATAGTACATCATTAATACAGACAGTCTTATTTCAATAGATTAGAGAAGTGACTCACTTTACGTTGTATGATCATGTTGATGGCTGTAAGGGCCGTCTCTAGGGGCGTCTCCACCCCAGCTGGGGCCTGATTCATAGCCGGACCAACATCAAGCACAATAGCAATCGCTTCCTGTAAACACATGCAATAAAAACAGAATTTGAAAAACGAGGCCACGTTTAAAGGCCAAACTCTGTAGTCTGCCCATACCCATTGTTAAAACGTATGGAAACAAGACTTTCGAAGTCCTATTATGAACGATATGTGGTAATACTCAATGACAGTTTTTGACAACAGTTCTAGATATCAGCTATGTGATTTGGTCTCTGAAATAAAAGATTTTGAACAGGAAATATTCAGCATTGCCAGGACCAAATCTAGGCTTATTTTTAACCGTATATATGGGGATTCTGATTGGGCGTCTGCAGTTTGGATGCCCAAACCAAGGTATGAGAAAAAAAATTTCTGATTGATGGTTTAAATATTAAATACAAGTAAAAACTGCTCTGCAAAATATTCAAAATAAATATTAGAAATTACAGTTGAAAGTAGGTGTCCTCTCCATGCAGCCTTCATAGGCCCTGGGATGGTATTGTCAAGTCGTACTATGGGTGCCCAAACGTTTGCCCTATATTATGCCCTGATTGCAGCAGCAGCTGCAAGATAATCCTCTTTGAATAAAAATAATAGTGCATGGAAATAGTTAAAAATGAAAGTGCTGGATGTTTGAGTTGTAACATTTTATGTTTCACAAGTTAAATTGATGTACATGGTAATACCTGTTTTTCAACTGGAAATACCAATGTACATGTAGATTGGTAAAGATTGTGAACAAAGCTTGTGGGATGCAGCAGACGGAGAGGGGCAGCCATTCTATGCAAAGTTACCTCCCTTTTCAGTCAAACAATTAGGTCAACTGATTTATAAAGGGGATGTGGTATAGTGTGTGAGGTGGAGCTATAATTGATGGCATCATGCATCTTGGCACATTGACAGTGCCTTAGTCAGAGGAACAACAGTCTTCAAATAATCAAAATGTCATTGTATAAGAAGAGTTGCTTGTGGTTGTGTTTTGAATGTATCGAGAGTGGAGATTTTTTGTCAATGCCTGGAACAGAATAAAGGTTTTGAGGCAAACTAAAAGATCCATTTGTATCTACGGTCATTTGATGCCACCAGGCCAAAGGGCAAAGGCTAAACAGACCTCCGAAAATGAGGGCCCCAAATTTACAGGCGAACTCCCAGATTTACATGCAATGTTGTCAAACTTGACAGAACTGTTCACAACTTTCAACTGTAGGCCTACTGACCAGCACAATATCAATATATATACTTTGGCTATAGTATAGGGTTTGAGTCTGCAGAGTGACCAGATTTCGTCACTTGTCGCTGGTCAACACAGACTTTGACAAAATGCATTAACACGGCTTAAATGGATATGGTTCGCTTCAGATATAGACCCGAACTCGATATATCAACCCTAACTAACTGTTGCCATAGCTGTCACTGACAGTAAAATTGAGATTGATTGCAATTATTGAGGAAAAGTGGAACGAAAATACCTTGTTTGCCGCCATGGTAGCGATTTATGCACAAAAGATCTTGAAGAAGGGACACAACCTGTACTAAGTTAAGACGAGATTTTTGACGGAAAAGGATTTTAGAAGCGCTGATCTTCCTTTTTTTCTTTTTTTTTTGAGAAACGATCTTCACAAGAGATAGAAAAAACAAACTCGTATTTGTTTGAGACTCTCTTATATATAACATAAACTAGGCTTGTGAAGTTGTGTAGTTGTGACGTATGAACGGCGGGACCAATCTGAAGTCGAGATGCTCAATGGTCTTTTCAAATCAATGAGCATCTCGACTTTAGTCAGATTGCTAAATGACGAGTTCAATACGATTTTTAAACTCAATTACAGCTGATATGTTAACTTTTAGTTTCAGCCAGGCTAGATATTCTTCGATCGACGGCAGATCGTTTCGCTTTTTGTGTTTCTGACTATTAATTAGGCCAATTGTGTTTTTTTGTTCTCATTACATAATGTAGAAATAAAAGATTACTAAATAATGTAGGCCCCTATATAATTGTTCTAAAACAGGAGCAAGTCTCAATCGGTTGTGAAAATTTGTTTTTGGGCCTATTAATTCCATTCGCCATAGATTGCCTAAAAAGTCTACGTAAACAAAGAAAATATAAGGAAAAACAAAAACAAACAATCATAAATTATATAATCCCTGAACGGTTTCTTGTCCCAAACAAAATTCGAAAATGTGGCCGCGACCTACAAGTTCTTGCATAAATAAGTTGATTTCCAGTCTAAAATTAGAAGTTACCCTAGTCCTAAAGGCCAGATTTAACCTCTAAGGTCAATGGTTGACATTTTTATCAGAAATATCATTTGGAATGGGGTTGGAGAGTTCACATAGGAGATAAATTGATCGTGTGACTTTTAAGTTTTCAACAAAACAACAACACCATGGAATTTTACCTGGCATTTGCTCGCATCTACGTGTTTTTCTATTATTCTCCCCCGGGCCCAACTTGTAACGAGTCGAGGTTAAAGGAGAGCTGTAAGAAAAAAAAAACTGGAGATAAAAACCACAAAGAGACAAACAAAAATAGGACACAGCCCATATTTCTCTGCTAAAAAGCATTTGAGTTCCATATGTCACTTGGCTATATCGGTGTAATCAAGAATTAATAGTATAAATTGAACTTACTTTCGTGTATTTACCAATTGCAATAAAAGATTTTTTTCTCGACAACACTTTCTTATAAATGTCAGATATTCTTCTGTTTGTGTTTGAAGACAATACTACTGATACTGATAAAAATAATTCAAAAGCATGTTTCATACGTAGACGTAAAATAAGAATTCAATGTTGTCGTCAGGAAGAACGACATGGATCAGATCCTGAAGGGCCAATTAGGACATCCGGATTGGGCTTACCAAGGCGGTTTGTCTTAAGGTGGGGTGTTCTCGTCTAAGAGTTTAAAACCAGCGACTTCGAACATCTGATATGATAATCCCTTCTGAACCAGTCCCTGTCTGATGTGTGCTTCCAACTCGTTACAGTCGTTGAAAGACAGCACAATTGCCTTGCCTTCCTCCGACTCGATTTGATGGCCATCTGGTCCCCGGCTATGGCTGTCAAAGGTGGCGTATTTGTTGGCGACTTTGAAAACAGCGGTGCTGTATTCACCAACCGTGATCACGGCTCCCAGCGCAGATTCCAGAGCTTTCTCCAGGGTCTCGGCCAAACTGTCTGTTTCCAGCTCTGACTGAACCTCCTTCCCACCATCGTCTACACCAAAGATGACTCCCGATTGGCTGGTAACGGAAGCCATCTTAAGGATCTTAAGGTCGTCCCCTACTTGAATGGGAATGGGAATTGTCTCAAGCTCGTAGAGACCGACCTTAAGACTCTCAAAGGTGTTGACTTTGGTGGGGTTTCCACCGAGGTTCGCCAACAGACAGGCATGGTTTTGGTCGCCATCTCGCAGCAAACTGTCCAGGTCCTGGCTTGTCCAGGTAAACACAGGTTTGCTGGACGAGAGGGCGAGAGCTGTTAAGGCCATTGTTGTACATTGATTACCGACCCATGGAGAACAGAATCTGTCGAGGGAGCCTTGGTGGAAAGACGCACGGATTGGGAATACATCAGCCAGGGATATGTTTTCGGGCCCATACACCCTGGACTCGGACGCTGAGAGAAAAAAACAATTTGTTAAGGGATTTCTTGCTGTTTTACGACTTGACATAATTTAATTTTTATTGCAGAGTGTTACAGCCAACTGTCACCTATTGTTTACTTTACGTCAAGGGACATTACTGTCGCGCGCATATTTTCTGCCAGAGGGCGTACGTGTGGTCACTAAGGCAACGATGGCTGGCCTCATCCCTTGAAGATGACATAGAGCAACCTTACGTTCATTTTAGAACCGCCGAAGTTTATTAAACGGTCTGTATCATTTTAGTCTAGCATAAATAATATCATAAGTGATCTAGCTTTAAAGTTAGCATAGTTTAGACGTTAACTGTAGCAGCTATTGTATGTGATGGCTTCGTGTAGATAAACGAAGTCTCGGTAAAGCTGAAAGTTTTTGGGTGGCAAAGTCACGCTCGTTTTGAGTAGACCCGCGCATGCGCACTTAGGGTTTTAACGGTAACAGCAATTATTTTTCCTCTTTTGACGTAGATATTTTCCATTGAAACATAGGGAAGTCAGGTTCTTTAGAATAAGGTTTGTATTAAATAATATTACAACGCTATTTCATATAAAACAAGAGATGTTTTACTGATAGATTTTCCTTTGTTTTTATTGTAGTCAATCTGTACACTGCAGTCTGTATCACAGTATGCCTTAACCCAGTCACCATGCTGAGCATAAGTTGTGTTACTGTTAAAACATGGAATAAAACTAAAAGTTACTCGGATCTGCAAATTACAGCATTGTCGTGTTGGATTTTTGGCGGATTCATCATTGACGTTTACCATCTTCGCTGGAAGAAGAAAGAAAAATAACCCAGAAACTGCCGCCTGATATAATATGAAATAAATCAACTGTAAGTTACATCCACTAAGAGAGAAAAACAAAAAGAAAGAAAAACAGAGAGAGAGGAAAACAGAGAAAAATAAAAAAAATAAAACAAAAACAGAGATAAACAAACAGTTAAGTTAAATAACCAAGAGAATGGATGTGAACAAAGACCAAGAGATAGCAGGCATTTCTGGTGAAAGTAAGGAAAATGGAGAAGAAACCAGCCATAAAGAGAGAACAAGAAAACAAACAGAGAGAGGGTGGATTTATTTTAAAGATAGTAAAGAAAAAGAAGTGTCCAAACTATTTAGAGAATTGAAGAACAAATCAGAGAACATTCAAAAATTGATAAATGACAAAACTGAGGAAAATGAAATCCGGTCCATATATTCTAGCTGGATGTGTGATTATGAGGAGTTGCTTAAAGTGCACACCGACTTTTGTGCTGTATTGACTGGCACAGACCTGCAACAATATTTAGTTGTAGTTTGGGATGACAAAGACACCTTTTTAAAGAACTTTAAGACATTGTATACAAATTGGGAAACTTCATACATCAAAACAAAACAACCAGTAAACATTAACAGTGATAATGACAACATCAGTCACGTGTCTAATTCATCAAGGGTCTCACTAGCTAGTGTTGTTTCTACAGAAAGACTTAAAGCTGAACAAGAGAAAGCTGCCATAGCGGCCAAAATGAAATCTTTTAAACAAAGACAGACATTAGAAAAAGCTAAATTAGAATTAAAGCTACAAGAAGAGGAACTTAATTTGAGCACAGAGATGGACATAGTGGAGGCAAAAGAAAGAGTTTTAGACAACGTTGAACAAACAATTCCTAAATATATGAGTGAAACAATAAAACCCCAAATTACTGAAAATAACAGGATACAAGCGTTTCCAACAGAAATAAACAGAAATTCTGCTTTAAATGTACAGGCAGCTTGTTTTATACCCCAAAGTCCCGAGAAAGTCCATAAAGGAAATCACACCATTGATGTAAATTCCACATCTCGTAATCCTCCAAGTGTTGATATTTACCCAGAGACATACATTAACAAACCAATGTGTAATGACAATGTAGAACAGAAGTATATTTTAGACCAATCCAGTGTGATGTTATCCATGATGAGGCAACTAAAAAGACCCACACCTGAAATAAAATGTTTTTCTGGAGACCCAAGTGAATATAAACGCTTCCTACGGCAGTTCCAAACGAAAATAGTAATAAATTGTGACAACGACGATGAAAAATTAAGTTTTCTAGAACAATTCACCAGAGGCGAAGCGAATAGAATAATATCCAGCTTCAGCCATTTGCCTGCCGATGAAGGTTACCCAAAGGCCCTTGAAGAATTGGAATACCGCTATGGAGATGTGCACGTTATAGCAAATTCGTACATCAAAAAGGCATTAGAATGGCCAACAATTCGCCCAGATAGTCCCAAATCTCTAGATGACTTTTCTATATTTTTGATAGAATGCAGCCACGCAGCCAATAACATTCATGGCATGAGAGTTCTAGATTACCCTGACAACATAAGAAAACTTGTTTCAAAACTCCCATACTATCTTCACGACAAATGGCGAAGTGTTGTTCAAAATACCCTTAAGAACGGACGTATGCTAGAATTCTGTCAGCTCGTTACATTCGTCAGAGAGGAGGCTAGAAAGGCTACAGATCCAATGTTTGGAAGAGAGGCTATTTCGCAAGAAATAAAAGGTCAAGGTCAGAAAAGCATTCCTACAAGAAATAAAAACAGAAGTAGCTTTTCTACAGATTTGTCTCGTGAAGTAAAAGAAAATGAAAATAAAAACTTTTCTCCAAAGGCTGAAATAAAATGGTGTGCCTACTGTAAACAAAATGGACATCGGGTTGAAAGATGTAGGTCACTTATGAAACTTGTTCCAGGTGAGAGACAACAGTTTGTGAGAGACAGTAGATTGTGTTTCGGGTGTTTGAAGCGTGGCCACCAAAGTAAAGACTGTCGTTTCAAAGCTACTTGTGACATTTGTAAATTGCGTCATCCTACATCCCTCCATGATGAAAATAAAGAAAGCAAAGAAACTAAAACTGTAGAGAACAAAGACAACTCAAATTTTGTCAACAGTGTGTGTAGCAATACGAGGGCCGGTGAGTGTACCATGGCAATCGTACCTGTCCGGGTCAAACTTCGGAATAGTATTAATTCAATTCAAACATATGCCTTCTTGGACCCGGGCAGTAGTGTGACATTTATCAACGATAACCTGGCTGAACAATTAAGTGCAACTGGGAAACGTAAGTCAATCACGTTGGACACGATGGGAAAATCTTTCTCAATGAAAACTACAGCTATAGAAGGAATTCAAATTTGTGACCTAGATATGAACAGTGAAATAGATCTGCCAACTACTTACACCAAAGATAACATTCCTGTTTCAAAACACAGCATTCCGCAGCAGGTGGATATTTCAAAGTGGCATCACCTTAGTGACCTAAAGTTGCCCCAGATTCAAGGTGAGATCGGCCTACTTTTGGGTAATAATGTTCCAGACGCTTACGCCCCGCTTGAAACGAGAACCGGACCTAGCAACAGTCCCCATGCAGTGAGAACAAGACTTGGATGGGTCGTATGGAACCTAGTGAGAGACACTGTTACTGGTTATTCAAACCTACCTTCATGTTTTACTGTTAATAGAGCCGATGTTAGAGTATTCGAAGAGCTAGAAAACTTAAAGGATTTTAATAGACTTATTAAAGAAACGATAAACTTGGATTTTCCAGAGAGGTTGATAGAGGATAAGAAAGAGTACTCAATGGAGGATAAGAAATTCCTAAAGTTGGTGGACAGTTCAATAACTCACAAAAATGGACACTATGTTATTGGGTTGCCATTCAAGACAAATGGTGTTCAACTACCAGACAACAGATCAATGGCTGAACATCGTTTAAAGAGCTTAAAGAGAAAAATGGAAAACAATGAACAATTTAAAATCCATTACAGTGAATTTATGTCTAATATGATGGATAAAGGATATGCAGAGAGAGTCCCGATATATGACACCAGTAGAGCAGATGGTAAGGTGTGGTACATTCCACACCATGGAGTGTACCACCCGCGCAAACCTGGAAAATTAAGAGTCGTTTTTGACTGTGCGGCTACTTACCTGGGTACGTCTTTAAATCATATACTCCTCCAGGGCCCTGATCTTACCAACAGCCTTGTAGGGGTCCTACTGCGATTTCGCCAAGAAGAGATTGCCATTACAGGTGACATTGAAGCCATGTTTTTCCAGGCACAGGTACCTCTACAAGATTGTGATTGTCTTCGGTTTTTGTGGTGGCCAGACGGAGATATGAGTATGAAGCCTGCCGTCTACCGCATGAAAGTACATCTTTTCGGTGCGGTATCTTCACCGAGCTGTGCAAGTTATGCCCTAAAACAAACTTTCCTTGATAATTTAGAGACTTGTGATACAAAAACACTTCAAGCAGTAGAGAGAAATTTTTATGTGGACGATTACCTAGTTTCTGTGCCATCAGTAGAAGATGCAACTTACCTTATTCACAGTACCACATCATTGTGTCAATTAGGTGGCTTTCGCCTAACAAAGTGGGTGTCTAATAGCCCGGATGTTCTGGAATGTGTTGATATTGAAGAGAGAGCTAACGATGTGAGAGAAATTCAATTACAGACTGATAACTTACCTAATGAACGGGTTCTCGGTGTTTACTGGTTTGTTCCATCGGACTCGTTTGGTTTTAAAATTCAGTTAGCTTCACGCCCTGCTACACGGCGTGGTATATTGTCAATAACAAGCTCTGTGTATGATCCATTGGGTTTGGCCTCACCTGTAATTCTTAAGGCCAAATTATTATTGCAACGACTGTGTCTGTCAAATATTGGGTGGGATGATCCGATACAAGGTGATAATCTAAAGGAATGGAATCTTTGGGTTACACAAATAGAAGAGCTTCAAGATATGAAACTTCGAAGATGTTTTAAGCCAACAGGCTTCGGTAAAGTTAGTGACTGTCAGCTTCATTTATTTGCTGACGCAAGTAGTGTTGGTTATGGTGTTGTGGTGTACCTACGTTTAACAAATGAACTTGGGCAGGTACACACTTCCTTCGTCATGAGTAAGGCTAGAGTTGCGCCCTTGAAGAAGATGACAATCCCTCGGATGGAGCTAACGGCCGCAACTCTTGCAGTGAAATTTTGTAAAATGATCAGGCAAGAACTGGACTACCATATTGATAGTGTTTTCTTTTGGACTGATAGTGTAACTGTGCTCAGGTACATTTCCAACGAAAGTTCTCGTTTCCAGACATTCGTGGCTAATAGGATTGCCATCATTCAGGATGGCTCAAGTCCTCAGGAATGGAAATATGTAAATACCAGTCACAATCCTGCAGATATTGCGTCACGTGGCATGAATGTCAAGAAGTTCCTAGGATCTAAGTTGTGGTTTGATGGTCCTTCGTTTTTATGTTTGCCTGAGACAGAGTGGCCCTCTCAAGAGAATAACTGTGTTATAGTGGAAGATGATCCTGAGGTCAAGAAAACTAGTATGGCCGCTGTAGAGAAATGCAACCCAACTGACAGGTTCATTGAACATTACTCAGATTGGAGAAAGTTAAAGAGAGCTGTGGCATGGTTATTGATCGGTATGAGTAACCTTAAACAACGAGTGTTAGATAAGAGATTACTATTAGAAAGAGTGAAAGTAGAAGAGCCAGATCCTACTACCTGTGCTCGCAAAGTGAAATTGGAGTTGGAAGCCTACAACAAACGACTTTTAACCCAAAGCATCAAGGATGTCAGTGTTAGAGGTATTTCCACAGATAATCTAAATTCTGCTGAAAATGCAATCGTGAGATATGTACAGCAAAAACATTGGGGTGAAGAAGTAAAGCTTCTAAATCAACAAGAAGACGGAAATCAACCATCAGTAAAGAAATCGTCAGAGCTCAGAAAATTGGATCCGAAGTTAGTGGATGGTTTAGTTCGTGTCGGCGGCAGGACGGAAAGAGCGAATATGGACTTTGAATGTAAGCACCAATTATTGCTGCCAAAGAACTCTTATGTATCCAAGTTGATTCTTCTAGACATCCATAAATCACTGGGTCACATAGGCAAGAACAGTATTCTTGCAAGTCTTCGGCAAAGATATTGGATTACTGGTGCTTCATCTTTGATAAAAAGCATTGTTTCTAAATGTGTTACATGTAAGAAATATCAAGGTCTATCCGGTCAACAAAAGATGGCAAGTTTACCGGAGGAAAGACTGGCCATTGACAAGTCTCCATTCAGTAAAGTAGGTATGGACTACTTTGGACCGTTCGAGTTGAAGCAAGGTAGAAGTTTAATTAAAGTATATGGAGTAATATTTACATGTTTGACCACTAGGGCCGTTCACCTTGAAATGGCTTGCTCCTTGGATACCGATGCATGCATCAACGCTATTCGTCGGTTTATTGCTCGTCGAGGTCCTGTAGAAAGTATTAGAAGTGACAACGGGACGAACTTGGTGGGTGCTGAGCGCGAAATGCGCGGAGAGATGAAGAAATGGAACTTAGATAGGATTAATGGCTCAATGACTCAAAGCGGCATTAAATGGGACTTCAATCCACCCACAGCCTCTCATTTCGGTGGAATCTGGGAAAGAATGATAAGGAGTGTCAGAAAGATCCTTTATTCACTACTTAAAGAGCAACATCTTCGACTGACTAATGAAAGTTTGCAGACCTTATTTTGTGAGGTCGAGTCGATATTAAATGGAAGGCCCCTTACAGAGAGTCCAAACAGTCCAAACGACTTAGATGTCCTAACTCCGAACCATTTGCTTCTATTGAGAGCTGGAGAAAGTACACCTCCAGGTATTTTCAACCCTTCAGACAACTACACAAGGAGAAGATGGCGGCAAATACAATATTTGGCCGATATCTTTTGGAAGAGATGGATACGAGAATATTTGCCAGCTCTTCAAGAGAGACAGAAGTGGAACCACCCTAAACGTAACTTCTGAACTGGTGACGTCGTATTGCTAATGGATTCTACTCCTCGGAATTCCTGGGCACTTGGAAGAATTTGTGAAACCTTTCCGGATAATAAAGGACTGGTGAGAAGTGTTAAAGTAAAAACCAAACGCTCTACTCTTGTGCGTCCTGTGGCGAAACTTTGTTTGCTCATTGAGAGTTCCGGGAATGATGATTAATCATGACTTTTTGAATGAACATTTTGAACTGTTTAAACATTTTGCTCAACAGTGCCAGTTGGCTATTCATTTTAGAGTTAAATAATTGTTCATTTTTACTATTCACAATTAGAGGGCCGGTGTGTTACAGCCAACTGTCACCTATTGTTTACTTTACGTCAAGGGACATTACTGTCGCGCGCATATTTTCTGCCAGAGGGCGTACGTGTGGTCACTAAGGCAACGATGGCTGGCCTCATCCCTTGAAGATGACATAGAGCAACCTTACGTTCATTTTAGAACCGCCGAAGTTTATTAAACGGTCTGTATCATTTTAGTCTAGCATAAATAATATCATAAGTGATCTAGCTTTAAAGTTAGCATAGTTTAGACGTTAACTGTAGCAGCTATTGTATGTGATGGCTTCGTGTAGATAAACGAAGTCTCGGTAAAGCTGAAAGTTTTTGGGTGGCAAAGTCACGCTCGTTTTGAGTAGACCCGCGCATGCGCACTTAGGGTTTTAACGGTAACAGCAATTATTTTTCCTCTTTTGACGTAGATATTTTCCATTGAAACATAGGGAAGTCAGGTTCTTTAGAATAAGGTTTGTATTAAATAATATTACAACGCTATTTCATATAAAACAAGAGATGTTTTACTGATAGATTTTCCTTTGTTTTTATTGTAGTCAATCTGTACACTGCAGTCTGTATCACAGTATGCCTTAACCCAGTCACCATGCTGAGCATAAGTTGTGTTACTGTTAAAACATGGAATAAAACTAAAAGTTACTCGGATCTGCAAATTACAGCATTGTCGTGTTGGATTTTTGGCGGATTCACAGAGCAACATAAACTTGACGTACATGGATGTCATTTCTTCATTTCACTGGTTAATACTATAACCCATTAATCGACTATACCACCCTCATGTACATACCTGCTTTCAAGCCGCCATCACCAATGTCTTCCGACGCCGCAGTCTCCTTGAACGACCCAACACTCCTGGTTACTTTTGCTGTTAACAGATCTACTGGAACTGTTTCCAAACGGTGAAAGCTCTGTTGAGATGAGGTGGGCTTACTAACAGGATTACTGGGCTTTGGGATAGGCGTGACCTTATCTGGGGTAGGCAGATCACTTTTGGGGGACCTTTTTTCCCTCCTAAAATGATAAAGAGTTTGGAAGGAAGAAATATTTAACAACAAGCAATACATGTATTGAATCATCAAGATAATTAAGAAAATGTGCATAGTCTGGATTTATACAATTCTGGAAAACTACCATTGTACGGAAAATGTGTTATGTACAAGTATATATATTTATACGGTATTAAATGTTAAAGAGATCCCGCTGTGATCCCACAATAATCGAGTCTACTACTTTGACAGGGCTATTTAATAAGACTAGGAAGCACTTTCCCATTTTTATAAGACGGACGACAAAGGTAACGAAAATACCTTTCTCGCAAAATTACCAGCAAATATTTTGCAATTTTTATAAATTTTCCAAAATTGTCTTTTGATTTATTGGCTGTTTGCGGTTTTATATCGCTGACAAGATAATAATTTGGAGTTGCTAGGACCAAACTCAGGGTCGGTTAGTATGGCAAGAGAAATCCAACCGAGTAGAAAATTTGGAGGAATGAGCTGCCAACGTTATGTCGATTATGACAGGGAAGATTAGCATGAGCTGCCAACGTTCGAATATTTTTCATAAATTTGATTGTCATGACAGTGAAATGATTGACGTTGGAATGACGAAAATCCGTGTGCTTTGCGAGGCGATATAGTGTCCAAAATGTAAACAAAACTTAAAGTGGCATGAGCTGCCAAAATTCACACATTTTTTCATAATTTCTGATCGTCAAAACAGTCAGAGGATTTGAAGGCCATCGACAAACTAAATGATTGGTGTTGGAATGAGGAAAATCCATACCGTATGTGACCTGGACGAACCGAAAACGTGTTCGAAAAGTAAACGAAATTTAAATAACTGGAACGAGCATTCATTCATTCTAAGTCAAAGTTAGTTCAAACACTTTATCGTACATTTTGGAGACTAGAAGCACTAAAAAGCTTCTGAAATATACGTCTTGAGAAAAATAGCCAATAATTTCAACATTGTGTTTTAACGTCAAAATATCAACATTTTGGCAACTCATGCCTCTTTAAGTAACGGGTATGAACGTTCATTCATTCTAAGCGAAAAATTAGTTTAAAACACTAATTTAACGTACATTCTCCAGACTACTAGCACTGAAAAGCTTCTAAATTGCTGGACTTGAGAAATATGGTCGATAATTTCCACATTCTGATTTAACGGAAACATATCAACATGTTGGCAGCTCATGCCATGTACTTTAATACTTACTCTTGTAGGGACTGGTGAATCTTTTTACTTCCAGTTTCTTCGTTCTATAATAACAATAAGATAGCCCTTAATATGACACATCAAAGGATTCAATGTTTTAATATCGGGGCCAGGTTTGGGCCCTAAATTTCAGGGGCTATGCACGTTGAACCCTAAGCATCGGAGGTCACGTTGAGCCCTAACTATCGGGGCCACATTTAGCCCTAAATATCGGGGTCACGTTGAGCCCTAAATATCGGGGTTACGTTGAGCCCTCCAAAGATGAAATAATATTACGTTAAAATATATCTTTCAAAGAGTTAAAAGTAAAACATTTGTAGAATTCAGGAACATATAGTTCTATGGATAACAAACTTCTGCATTAAACCAAGATGGCGACCAAAACCATGACTGTCTTTTGACGAAAACCACAGGTAAGTTTCGACACAGGTAATATAAAGATAAAGAAAACGCATAGATTTCACATAAAAACTAGAGGTTGATGAAGTTGCAGCGGGGCAATTTGATCTGACATTATATAAATAATACATAGTACTGTAACAGGATCCGAGTATCGAGAGTAAGAAAGTCCAGTCTGTTCCAATTCATAGATAACAGAGTTTATTACTTATACATATATATACACTTATACATTTCCTGAGTTTTAGAAGTAAAGACACCAATCATTATACCCATGTCTTGTTTCATTAATTGACGAATATTGTCATCACATGTGATCTCCCCTGTATTAAAATAGTGGCCGAATCGAAATATTTAAGGAGATATTTAGATTATTCTCATTAAAGATTAATAAGTGAGAATTGATAATGGATAGTGGTCGCCAGTGTGGTGGGAGACCGAATTTGCCTTGTTCTCATAATATAAGTTGAAATTTCCACTATGGAAAATACCTTTCAAGAGATGTTACCACCAGGAGAGACAAGGCAGGTCTCGTCCACCGTCAAATCGGCGCGCAATTTATAGTTTTCTAAGTGGTCACGTGACATAACTCAAAAACTCAACAGCACTACTTTTTGGATGAAAAAAATATTAAATTAAAAATAACTGCTAAAATTCAGAGGGAGCTCACTACGGCAATTGGGAGCGTTTTCGTCGAGGATTCTAGAAATACATCAGACATCGCACCATGTTGTCTAAAAATATGACCGCTCCCTCAGAGTTTACCGACCAAATTGGAAGCCTAGTGTCGAATGAATGGTAGACCCAAAATATGCATCTATGACGCAAAATACATGGCAATAATAGATTAAACATTTACTACGCCAATAATTATACATTCTAATAATCATCAAACTTCACAATAATATTGATAGGTAATTAAGTACCAAGAAACAATACCTACATTTATCTGTAAACATTGGAGGGAAATTCAACAGCGCTGACAATCGAAGCAGACGAAATGAACGTCCTTGGACGGAAAAATAGTTCCCCGATAAAAGTAATCTTAACTGTTGCAAAGTAACGATATAATTATAAATGACAACTAATAAAGCACATGCAAAATGATTACACCATAAATTGGATCCAATGTCACATTAATCGATTCAAACAAATGCCAATTCTGTTAGGCCCAATGATACATGTAAACATGACAGCTAAAACAAAGATGGCGGACAATAACGATCCCAAACATCGTGGAAAGTTGGAAGCTGCGAGTTTTCAAGCAGGTAGGCGTCATTTTGGGAATAAAATGCCTAATAACTAATGACAAACTACCCCTAACCCTCCAATAACGAACAGGAAATATAAGATTAGTTTTACGGCCGAAAAATGAACAAAATATTTCCTGTTTCTGACTACATGCCCATTACATTCCCCCCACCTTAATTTCTTAACCCCGGAAGAAATACTAATTTAAAAATAATGTTCATTTATGCTTCCAGGCGTAGTGGGAGACAGGAGACTTCCAAAATACGGACCAGGGCGTCGGTGCTGCGCTCTCTGACTGCTGCGGAACCCTCCACCAACCGTAGTGTGTCCACTTGATCTTTTCGTAAAGGCTGAGTTGACAAGGCTATTTGAGCCATACCACGATAATTGTAGAGACGGGCTTTGTTGGTGATGGTCATCGGATCATCCGTTTTAGTTGATAATTTTGCTGTCGCCGTACCAGGAAGAGCCAACATATTATATTTGTCTAGGAGATACGGTCGGGATGTCGAAACTGTTCCTTCTGACTGAAGTTCCATTTGAAAAGCCATATTTTCCCAATGGAGTTTCCTCACGTCGGGGGACATTTTCTTCCATCCTCTGGGTGGCCATGACATCTTCCTTCCAAGGACCTCCAGCGTAACAGCTTCATCCTTATCCCATTCCCGACGAGCAGGGGGTATCAAAGGCATACATCCAAACCGTAGAATTTCTCTGGCTTTTTCTTGAGGAGTCACCTTCGATGAAGAAACCTTGTCTTTCTGTGAGGAGCCCTCAGAAGGGCTTTTGATTGCTGGCGCAATGCAAGACTTCCTCACAGAAGACAAATCCAAAACTTCCGTGGCATTGTCCCGAGTTGGTAATGTTGGTGATACAGACTTGTCTTGTTGTGAGGAGCCCTTAGAAGGGCTTTTGATTGCTGGCGCAATGCAAGACTTCCTCACAGAAGACAAATCCAAAACTTCCGTGGCATTGTCTTGAGTTGGTAATGTTGGTGATACAGACTTGTCTTGTTGTGAGGAGCCCTTAGAAGGGCTTTTGATTGCTGGCGCAATGCAAGACTTCCTCACAGAAGACAAATCCAAAACTTTAGGGGTCTCTGCAACCTTGACCGGCTTCAATCGAATGTTCGTTGGCTGGATGATTATTTAGCCTTCTGGTTCCCTGATGATGACAGTTCTGGCTTTCTTTGTTTTTTCAGTACCAGTCTTCAGTTTTGGGGCACACAAAATACCTTTTTTTTCGTCTTTAGGAGTGGGAATTATCTGTGCCTCTACCATGGCTTCTTCCAAAACTGAGGAGGAGCGTTTCGGCGATGGGTTTAGGGCAATTACTGAAACATGTTTCGGCGACGGGACAGGAGACAGCATGACCGGTACATCCATATTGAGCACATCTGCGTCATCACCTGCTGTCATGGTCAGGGGCTCTTTTGGTGTTTCCTTTCCTATTTTTCCCAACGGCACGCACTCAATAAGGGACTTTTGGATCCATCTTCTTACTTCTTTAATATGGGAAGAAGACACACCCATCTCCCTGGCGACTTCCTTCAAAATTCGATCACTAGTAGTGACCGTGGTTCCTTCTTGTTTCGGCATAGGCTCTGTGAATGGTTCCAACCCCGTCATTCTCCTCAAAACGGCTTGCATCGCCCTGGGGTCAGTGTTGAGTGTAGAGGAAAAGGTGACCTGGTACCTCATATTACTGTTGGATTCCCTTAAAATTGCCTTTATGTGAGGTACTTCGATTCTTAGATCTGCCAAACGCACTTCGGTGTTTATCTCCGGTTTGTTAGGAGAATATTCTTCTCTTGTTCTCTTAGGACTTGGAGAGCGACTATAATCTGGGACGAAAGAGGCTTCCGGATCAGGACTGTGGTTCCTCTTTTTAAAAAGCTGCCACCCATCTTCCCACTGTCGAAGAGTTCTAGTTGGAGTTTCCAGTTTCTTTAGGAGACGCCGAATATGTTCTCTGGCAGCCCAAGATGCATCTGAACCATAACTCGGCGGAACAACCACCCTGGCGTAGTCAGCTGGTGTTGTGGTGAGCCAAACCCCATTCGGTTCTGACAACATTTCCTTCGGCATGTCTTTCACCATTTCCGGATGCCGCAGACCAACATGCGCCTTTAAGTCGACCATCGTTCTACATTCATGCTCTGGCACGCAGAACGGACATATCACGGCCAGTCTGTTGTGAACCTTTGTTCCCATATGATACTTCAAAGCCTTCTTCGTAGTAAATGTTGAAGAGCACAACCAGCAGTTATGGACGTACGCCATTCTGGAAGAAGAGAGGAACAGGGTAAGAGAAGGAACAAATAATATATATATGTATGTAAAGCATGGTGTTGAACTGTTAGATAGACATGGTCTCACACACTGGCCACCAGGTAAGTTACAATTCTAAACCTCATATTTAACTGGGAGTTCACATATATGACATCATTAATCCATTTTTATTCATAAAGTTTTTCTACAGTATTTGTGGACATCATCATCATCCTCGTATGCAAAGGTAAGTCACAGTACTGCTATCTACAGCAGGGGTGATCAGTCCCGTGTCAACAGTACGTATCGGAGCTCCATATCCCAGCACATCTGCTTTTAAACAAATTGTCCACTTTCTTTGCGTACGGAAATTCATCAATTTGATCGTCATTACATATCCTCAGTCTCCACGTTGTTTTCATTTACCTGGTGCCACTTTGGTGGATGCTTGCCTCTGTACGGCATTAACCGATCGACATGAACGATTTTAGGCGTCTGTCGAACAGACTTTTTCACCATGTAATGCACATCATCGATCTTCTTGACGGCTATGAATGGCCCTTCCCATTTAGCTGTCAGCTTCGGACAAACCCCAGGCTTCCTTGCTGGGTTATATACCCAGACAGGTTGGCCTGTCTTCAATGGTTTCTTCTGAGCTTTTATATCATATTGTTTTTTCTGGTAATTAGAATGCTGTTTAGTGGCGACTCGAGCCACTTGGTGGGCTTGCTTCAATGCATCATGCAACCTGTCCAGATAGGTCGCCACCTCAACTTCATCTTTATCTTCACTTGGCCATTCCGTCATTGCTTGTAATGGTAGGACTACTTCACGGCCAAATACCAGCAAATTTGGAGTCTTCGTTGTACTAGTGTGTTTTGAGGAACGGTATGCCATCATAACTTGTTGAAGGAAGTCATCCCAGGTTTTCTGTCTATTTTGGCAATACATCGTCAACATGATTTCCATAGTACGGTTAAACCGCTCAACCAGCCCATTAGCTTGGGGACGATAACTCGTCGTCCTCGTTTTGTCGATTTGCAGAAATGTACACACGTCCTGGAAAAGCTGGGACTCGAAATTACTCCCTTGATCAGTATGGACCTGCAGTGGAGTTCCAAAACGACAAATGAAGTTGTCAATGAAAGCCCGCGCCACTGTCACAGCTTCCTGGTCGGGTAAGGGCACAGATTCAGTCCATTTTGTAAAGCAGTCAGTGATCACTAGAATGTACTTATTACCGCGGCTGGTTGTGGGTAATGGCCCGAGAATATCCAACGCTACCCTCTCCATGGGTTCACCAACCAGATACTGAGTCATGGGAAAGATTAAAGGCGTGGGAATTGTCGAAAAAGAGAAAAACAGAGAAAGAATTGACCAAGATCGAATATGCACACACTCCAGTGGTCGACCACGCTCTACGCACTCTCTACGGTTTCCCGTTTAATAGCCGCGCCGCTAAAGAACGAGGGTATTCGTACACCCGCCTGAAGCAAAAATACGTCGACAGGATAGGACCGGAGGAACTACGCACACACGACGTTTTAGTCGTAAAATCTCCCATGGGTAGCGGAAAGACGGCCATGTTTCTGAATGTCATTCGGCGATACGACAGGGTCTTGATCGTATCGTCTAGACGCTCGTACAGCGACTACATGTGCACTGTGGTTCCCGGTTTGGTGAATTACCAGGACATTAGAGGCCCCATATCGGCCGAAGAGTACCCCAAAGTCATAATACAGGTGCAATCTCTAAGACGTATCAAGAGTATTGCGACGGAGACCACGTACGCCCAGTGGGACCTCGTGTATGTCGACGAGCCGAACGGGGTTTATGAAAGGCCAAACCCGCCATAAATAGCAACGTATTACGTTGCTCTCAAAACACAACATGTCGAAACACAACGCAACACGTTGCTCTCAAAACGCAACATGTCGAAACACAACGCAACGTGAGTATATGAATCGTCCAATCAAAGTGCTTTATTTTTACTTTTAAACCTCCTTACGTTGCTCCGAATAATTAGAACATGTAATCTAGCGTGAACCAGGTTCGTCACGTTGCTCAGAGCAACGCAGATCCTTAGGACTACATGTAGTATGAAAACCACTACATGTAGTATGAAAACCGGAAACGTCTTGTTAGACGAATTGTGTTAGTTGACCAATCACATAGGCCTATATGCGCGGGAAACTTAAACACAATGTACAACCGGAAACAATCTTGATGCGTTGCTGATGTGGACTACATGTAGTATAAAAACCACTACATGTAGTATGAAAACCGGAAACGTCTTGTTAGACGAATTGTGTTAGTTGACCAATCACATAGGCCTATATGCGCGGGAAATTTAAACAGAACGCACAACCGGAAACAATCTTGATGCGTTGCTCTGGAACCAATGAAAGCGAGTCTTACATATGTATTTGATGTGTGTGATTTCTCCCGCAAAGTGGGACTGTCATCTGTATATCGAAAGTTAAAACAACAACAACCTAAGCTGGAAATATCCAAACTCTATCGCCTAAGCAGGCCTACATGTAAGTTGATGTTGTGGTGGCCAATACAAGTGTAACACGTTAAGTGTGACTGCTGACCATGAAACAGCTTTTTGCCATAATTTTGGGACAAAGCAACTTTCTACGATTATGAATATTATGAGTGAGTGATGAAATGTGAAGCTTGAAGGTAGGTCTATTGGTAAGTAAATACTGTAACAGGATCCGAGTATCGAGAGTAAGAAAGTCCAGTCTGTTCCAATTCATAGATAACAGAGTTTATTACTTATACATATATATACACTTATACATTTCCTGAGTTTTAGAAGTAAAGACACCAATCATTATACCCATGTCTTGTTTCATTAATTGACGAATATTGTCATCACATGTGATCTCCCCTGTATTAAAATAGTGGCCGAATCGAAATATTTAAGGAGATATTTAGATTATTCTCATTAAAGATTAATAAGTGAGAATTGATAATGGATAGTGGTCGCCAGTGTGGTGGGAGACCGAATTTGCCTTGTTCTCATAATATAAGTTGAAATTTCCACTATGGAAAATACCTTTCAAGAGATGTTACCACCAGGAGAGACAAGGCAGGTCTCGTCCACCGTCAAATCGGCGCGCAATTTATAGTTTTCTAAGTGGTCACGTGACATAACTCAAAAACTCAACAGCACTACTTTTTGGATGAAAAAAGTATTAAATTAAAAATAACTGCTAAAATTCAGAGGGAGCTCACTACGGCAATTGGGAGCGTTTTCGTCGAGGATTCTAGAAATACATCAGACATCGCACCATGTTGTCTAAAAATATGACCGCTCCCTCAGAGTTTACCGACCAAATTGGAAGCCTAGTGTTGAATGAATGGTAGACCCAAAATACGCATCTATGACGCAAAATACGTGGCAATAATAGATTAAACATTTACTACGCCTATAATTTATATTCTAATAATCATCAAACTTCACAATAATATTGATAGGTAATTAAGTACCAAGAAACAATACCTACATTTATCTGTAAACATGGGAGGGAAATTCAACAGCGCTGACAATCGAAGCAGACGAAACGAACGTCCTTGGACGGAAAAATAGTTCCCCGATAAAAGTAATCTTAACTGTTGCAAAGTAACGATATAATTATAAATGACAACTAATAAAGCACATGCAAAATATTTACACCATAAATTGGATCCGATGTCACATTAATCGATTCAAACAAATGCCAATTCTGTTAGGCCCAATGATACATGTAAACATGACAGCTAAAACAAAGATGGCGGACAATAACGATCCCAAACATCGTGGAAAGTTGGAAGCTGCGAGTTTTCAAGCAGGTAGGCGTCATTTTGGGAATAAAATGCCTAATAACTAATGACAAACTACCCCTAACCCTCCAATAACGAACAGGAAATATAAGATTAGTTTTACGGCCGAAAAATGAACAAAATATTTCCTGTTTCTGACTACATGCCCATTACATTCCCCCCACCTTAATTTCTTAACCCCGGAAGAAATACTAATTTAAAAATAATGTTCATTTATGCTTCCAGGCGTAGTGGGAGACAGGAGACTTCCAAAATACGGACCAGGGCGTCGGTGCTGCGCTCTCTGACTGCTGCGGAACCCTCCACCAACCGTAGTGTGTCCACTTGATCTTTTCGTAAAGGCTGAGTTGACAAGGCTATTTGAGCCATACCACGATAATTGTAGAGACGGGCTTTGTTGGTGATGGTCATCGGATCATCCGTTTTAGTTGATAATTTTGCTGTCGCCGTACCAGGAAGAGCCAACATATTATATTTGTCTAGGAGATACGGTCGGGATGTCGAAACTGTTCCTTCTGACTGAAGTTCCATTTGAAAAGCCATATTTTCCCAATGGAGTTTCCTCACGTCGGGGGACATTTTCTTCCATCCTCTGGGTGGCCATGACATCTTCCTTCCAAGGACCTCCAGCGTAACAGCTTCATCCTTATCCCATTCCCGACGAGCAGGGGGTATCAAAGGCATACATCCAAACCGTAGAATTTCTCTGGCTTTTTCTTGAGGAGTCACCTTCGATGAAGAAACCTTGTCTTTCTGTGAGGAGCCCTCAGAAGGGCTTTTGATTGCTGGCGCAATGCAAGACTTCCTCACAGAAGACAAATCCAAAACTTCCGTGGCATTGTCCTGAGTTGGTAATGTTGGTGATACAGACTTGTCTTGTTGTGAGGAGCCCTTAGAAGGGCTTTTGGTTGCTGACGCAACACAAGACTTCCTCACATAAGATAAGTCCAAAACTTTAGGGGTCTCGTCTGCAACCTTGACCGGCTTCAATCGAATGTTCGTTGGCTGGATGATTATTTCGCCTTCTGGTTCTCTGATGATGACAGTTCTGGCTTTCTTTGTTTTTTCAGTACCAGTCTTCAGTTTTGGGGCACACAAAATACCTTTCTTTTCGCCTTTAGGAGTGGGAATTATCTGTGCCTCTATCATGGCTTCTTCCAAAACTGAGAAGGAGGAGCGTTTCGGCGATGGGTTTCGGGCAATTACTGAAACATGTTTCGGCGACGGGACAGGAGACAGCATGACCGGTACATCCATATTGAGCACATCTGCGTCATCACCTGCTGTCATGGTCAGGGGCTCTTTTGGTGTTTCCTTTCCTATTTTTCCCAACGGCACGCACTCAATAAGGGACTTTTGGATCCATCTTCTTACTTCTTTAATATGGGAAGAAGACACACCCATCTCCCTGGCGACTTCCTTCAAAATTCGATCACTAGTAGTGACCGTGGTTCCTTCTTGTTTCGGCATAGGCTCTGTGAATGGTTCCAACCCCGTCATTCTCCTCAAAACGGCTTGCATCGCCCTGGGGTCAGTGTTGAGTGTAGAGGAAAAGGTGACCTGGTACCTCATATTACTGTTGGATTCCCTTAAAATTGCCTTTATGTGAGGTACTTCGATTCTTAGATCTGCCAAACGCACTTCGGTGTTTATCTCCGGTTTGTTAGAAGAATATTCTTCTCTTGTTCTCTTAGGACTTGGAGAGCGACTATAATCTGGGACGAAAGAGGCTTCCGGATCAGGACTGTGGTTCCTCTTTTTAAAAAGCTGCCACCCATCTTCCCACTGTCGAAGAGTTCTAGTTGGAGTTTCCAGTTTCTTTAAGAGACGCCGAATATGTTCTCTGGCAGCCCAAGATGCATCTGAACCATAACTCGGCGGAACAACCACCCTGGCGTAGTCAGCTGGTGTTGTGGTGAGCCAAACCCCATTCGGTTCTGACAACATTTCCTTCGGCATGTCTTTCACCATTTCCGGATGCCGCAGACCAACATGCGCCTTTAAGTCGACCATCGTTCTACATTCATGCTCTGGCACGCAGAACGGACATATCACGGCCAGTCTGTTGTGAACCTTTGTTCCCATATGATACTTCAAAGCCTTCTTCGTAGTAAATGTTGAAGAGCACAACCAGCAGTTATGGACGTACGCCATTCTGGAAGAAGAGAGGAACAGGGTAAGAGAAGGAACAAATAATATATATATGTATGTAAAGCATGGTGTTGAACTGTTAGATAGACATGGTCTCACACACTGGCCACCAGGTAAGTTACAATTCTAAACCTCATATTTAACTGGGAGTTCACATGTATGACATCATTAATCCATTTTTATTCATAAAGTTTTTCTACAGTATTTTGTGGACATCATCATCATCCTCGTATGCAAAGGTAAGTCACAGTACTGCTATCTACAGCAGGGGTGATCAGTCCCGTGTCAACAGTACGTATCGGAGCTCCATATCCCAGCACATCTGCTTTTAATCAAATTGTCCACCTTCTTTGCGTACGGAAATTCATCAATTTGATCGTCATTACATATCCTCAGTCTCCACGTTGTTTTCATTTACCTGGTGCCACTTTGGTGGATGCTTGCCTCTGTACGGCATTAACCGATCGACATGAACGATTTTAGGCGTCTGTCGAACAGACTTTTTCACCATGTAATGCACATCATCGATCTTCTTGACGGCTATGAATGGTCCTTCCCATTTAGCTGTCAGCTTCGGACAAACCCCAGGCTTCCTTGCTGGGTTATATACCCAGACAGGTTGGCCTGTCTTCAATGGTTTCTTCTGAGCTTTTATATCATATTGTTTTTTCTGGTAATTAGAATGCTGTTTAGTGGCGACTCGAGCCACTTGGTGGGCTTGCTTCAATGCATCATGCAACCTGTCCAGATAGGTCGCCACCTCAACTTCATCTTTATCTTCACTTGGCCATTCCGTCATTGCTTGTAATGGTAGGACTACTTCACGGCCAAATACCAGCAAATTTGGAGTCTTCGTTGTACTAGTGTGTTTTGAGGAACGGTATGCCATCATAACTTGTTGAAGGAAGTCATCCCAGGTTTTCTGTCTATTTTGGCAATACATCGTCAACATGATTTCCATAGTACGGTTAAACCGCTCAACCAGCCCATTAGCTTGGGGACGATAACTCGTCGTCCTCGTTTTGTCGATTTGCAGAAATGTACACACGTCCTGGAAAAGCTGGGACTCGAAATTACTCCCTTGATCAGTATGGACCTGCAGTGGAGTTCCAAAACGACAAATGAAGTTGTCAATGAAAGCCCGCGCCACTGTCACAGCTTCCTGATCGGGTAAGGGCACAGATTCAGTCCATTTTGTAAAGCAGTCAGTGATCACTAGAATGTACTTATTACCGCGGCTGGTTGTGGGTAATGGCCCGAGAATATCCAACGCTACCCTCTCCATGGGTTCACCAACCAGATACTGAGTCATGGGAAAGATTAAAGGCGTGGGAATTGTCGAAAAAGAGAAAAACAGAGAAAGAATTGACCAAGATCGAATATGCACACACTCCAGTGGTCGACCACGCTCTACGCACTCTCTACGGTTTCCCGTTTAATAGCCGCGCCGCTAAAGAACGAGGGTATTCGTACACCCGCCTGAAGCAAAAATACGTCGACAGGATAGGACCGGAGGAACTACGCACACACGACGTTTTAGTCGTAAAATCTCCCATGGGTAGCGGAAAGACGGCCATGTTTCTGAATGTCATTCGGCGATACGACAGGGTCTTGATCGTATCGTCTAGACGCTCGTACAGCGACTACATGTGCACTGTGGTTCCCGGTTTGGTGAATTACCAGGACATTAGAGGCCCCATATCGGCCGAAGAGTACCCCAAAGTCATAATACAGGTGCAATCTCTAAGACGTATCAAGAGTATTGCGACGGAGACCACGTACGCCCAGTGGGACCTCGTGTATGTCGACGAGCCGAACGGGGTTTATGAAAGGCCAAACCCGCCATAAATAGCAACGTATTACGTTGCTCTCAAAACACAACATGTCGAAACACAACGCAACACGTTGCTCTCAAAACGCAACATGTCGAAACACAACGCAACGTGAGTATATGAATCGTCCAATCAAAGTGCTTTATTTTTACTTTTAAACCTCCTTACGTTGCTCCGAATAATTAGAACATGTAATCTAGCGTGAACCAGGTTCGTCACGTTGCTCAGAGCAACGCAGATCCTTAGGACTACATGTAGTATGAAAACCACTACATGTAGTATGAAAACCGGAAACGTCTTGTTAGACGAATTGTGTTAGTTGACCAATCACATAGGCCTATATGCGCGGGAAACTTAAACACAATGTACAACCGGAAACAATCTTGATGCGTTGCTGATGTGGACTACATGTAGTATAAAAACCACTACATGTAGTATGAAAACCGGAAACGTCTTGTTAGACGAATTGTGTTAGTTGACCAATCACATAGGCCTATATGCGCGGGAAATTTAAACAGAACGCACAACCGGAAACAATCTTGATGCGTTGCTCTGGAACCAATGAAAGCGAGTCTTACATATGTATTTGATGTGTGTGATTTCTCCCGCAAAGTGGGACTGTCATCTGTATATCGAAAGTTAAAACAACAACAACCTAAGCTGGAAATATCCAAACTCTATCGCCTAAGCAGGCCTACATGTAAGTTGATGTTGTGGTGGCCAATACAAGTGTAACACGTTAAGTGTGACTGCTGACCATGAAACAGCTTTTTGCCATAATTTTGGGACAAAGCAACTTTCTACGATTATGAATATTATGAGTGAGTGATGAAATGTGAAGCTTGAAGGTAGGTCTATTGGTAAGTAAATACTGTAACAGGATCCGAGTATCGAGAGTAAGAAAGTCCAGTCTGTTCCAATTCATAGATAACAGAGTTTATTACTTATACATATATATACACTTATACATTTCCTGAGTTTTAGAAGTAAAGACACCAATCATTATACCCATGTCTTGTTTCATTAATTGACGAATATTGTCATCACATGTGATCTCCCCTGTATTAAAATAGTGGCCGAATCGAAATATTTAAGGAGATATTTAGATTATTCTCATTAAAGATTAATAAGTGAGAATTGATAATGGATAGTGGTCGCCAGTGTGGTGGGAGACCGAATTTGCCTTGTTCTCATAATATAAGTTGAAATTTCCACTATGGAAAATACCTTTCAAGAGATGTTACCACCAGGAGAGACAAGGCAGGTCTCGTCCACCGTCAAATCGGCGCGCAATTTATAGTTTTCTAAGTGGTCACGTGACATAACTCAAAAACTCAACAGCACTACTTTTTGGATGAAAAAAGTATTAAATTAAAAATAACTGCTAAAATTCAGAGGGAGCTCACTACGGCAATTGGGAGCGTTTTCGTCGAGGATTCTAGAAATACATCAGACATCGCACCATGTTGTCTAAAAATATGACCGCTCCCTCAGAGTTTACCGACCAAATTGGAAGCCTAGTGTTGAATGAATGGTAGACCCAAAATACGCATCTATGACGCAAAATACGTGGCAATAATAGATTAAACATTTACTACGCCTATAATTTATATTCTAATAATCATCAAACTTCACAATAATATTGATAGGTAATTAAGTACCAAGAAACAATACCTACATTTATCTGTAAACATGGGAGGGAAATTCAACAGCGCTGACAATCGAAGCAGACGAAACGAACGTCCTTGGACGGAAAAATAGTTCCCCGATAAAAGTAATCTTAACTGTTGCAAAGTAACGATATAATTATAAATGACAACTAATAAAGCACATGCAAAATATTTACACCATAAATTGGATCCGATGTCACATTAATCGATTCAAACAAATGCCAATTCTGTTAGGCCCAATGATACATGTAAACATGACAGCTAAAACAAAGATGGCGGACAATAACGATCCCAAACATCGTGGAAAGTTGGAAGCTGCGAGTTTTCAAGCAGGTAGGCGTCATTTTGGGAATAAAATGCCTAATAACTAATGACAAACTACCCCTAACCCTCCAATAACGAACAGGAAATATAAGATTAGTTTTACGGCCGAAAAATGAACAAAATATTTCCTGTTTCTGACTACATGCCCATTACATTCCCCCCACCTTAATTTCTTAACCCCGGAAGAAATACTAATTTAAAAATAATGTTCATTTATGCTTCCAGGCGTAGTGGGAGACAGGAGACTTCCAAAATACGGACCAGGGCGTCGGTGCTGCGCTCTCTGACTGCTGCGGAACCCTCCACCAACCGTAGTGTGTCCACTTGATCTTTTCGTAAAGGCTGAGTTGACAAGGCTATTTGAGCCATACCACGATAATTGTAGAGACGGGCTTTGTTGGTGATGGTCATCGGATCATCCGTTTTAGTTGATAATTTTGCTGTCGCCGTACCAGGAAGAGCCAACATATTATATTTGTCTAGGAGATACGGTCGGGATGTCGAAACTGTTCCTTCTGACTGAAGTTCCATTTGAAAAGCCATATTTTCCCAATGGAGTTTCCTCACGTCGGGGGACATTTTCTTCCATCCTCTGGGTGGCCATGACATCTTCCTTCCAAGGACCTCCAGCGTAACAGCTTCATCCTTATCCCATTCCCGACGAGCAGGGGGTATCAAAGGCATACATCCAAACCGTAGAATTTCTCTGGCTTTTTCTTGAGGAGTCACCTTCGATGAAGAAACCTTGTCTTTCTGTGAGGAGCCCTCAGAAGGGCTTTTGATTGCTGGCGCAATGCAAGACTTCCTCACAGAAGACAAATCCAAAACTTCCGTGGCATTGTCCTGAGTTGGTAATGTTGGTGATACAGACTTGTCTTGTTGTGAGGAGCCCTTAGAAGGGCTTTTGGTTGCTGACGCAACACAAGACTTCCTCACATAAGATAAGTCCAAAACTTTAGGGGTCTCGTCTGCAACCTTGACCGGCTTCAATCGAATGTTCGTTGGCTGGATGATTATTTCGCCTTCTGGTTCTCTGATGATGACAGTTCTGGCTTTCTTTGTTTTTTCAGTACCAGTCTTCAGTTTTGGGGCACACAAAATACCTTTCTTTTCGTCTTTAGGAGTGGGAATTATCTGTGCCTCTATCATGGCTTCTTCCAAAACTGAGAAGGAGGAGCGTTTCGGCGATGGGTTTCGGGCAATTACTGAAACATGTTTCGGCGACGGGACAGGAGACAGCATGACTGGTACATCCATATTGAGCACATCTGCGTCATCACCTGCTGTCATGGTCAGGGGCTCTTTTGGTGTTTCCTTTCCTATTTTTCCCAACGGCACGCACTCAATAAGGGACTTTTGGATCCATCTTCTTACTTCTTTAATATGGGAAGAAGACACACCCATCTCCCTGGCGACTTCCTTCAAAATTCGATCACTAGTAGTGACCGTGGTTCCTTCTTGTTTCGGCATAGGCTCTGTGAATGGTTCCAACCCCGTCATTCTCCTCAAAACGGCTTGCATCGCCCTGGGGTCAGTGTTGAGTGTAGAGGAAAAGGTGACCTGGTACCTCATATTACTGTTGGATTCCCTTAAAATTGCCTTTATGTGAGGTACTTCGATTCTTAGATCTGCCAAACGCACTTCGGTGTTTATCTCCGGTTTGTTAGAAGAATATTCTTCTCTTGTTCTCTTAGGACTTGGAGAGCGACTATAATCTGGGACGAAAGAGGCTTCCGGATCAGGACTGTGGTTCCTCTTTTTAAAAAGCTGCCACCCATCTTCCCACTGTCGAAGAGTTCTAGTTGGAGTTTCCAGTTTCTTTAAGAGACGCCGAATATGTTCTCTGGCAGCCCAAGATGCATCTGAACCATAACTCGGCGGAACAACCACCCTGGCGTAGTCAGCTGGTGTTGTGGTGAGCCAAACCCCATTCGGTTCTGACAACATTTCCTTCGGCATGTCTTTCACCATTTCCGGATGCCGCAGACCAACATGCGCCTTTAAGTCGACCATCGTTCTACATTCATGCTCTGGCACGCAGAACGGACATATCACGGCCAGTCTGTTGTGAACCTTTGTTCCCATATGATACTTCAAAGCCTTCTTCGTAGTAAATGTTGAAGAGCACAACCAGCAGTTATGGACGTACGCCATTCTGGAAGAAGAGAGGAACAGGGTAAGAGAAGGAACAAATAATATATATATGTATGTAAAGCATGGTGTTGAACTGTTAGATAGACATGGTCTCACACACTGGCCACCAGGTAAGTTACAATTCTAAACCTCATATTTAACTGGGAGTTCACATATATGACATCATTAATCCATTTTTATTCATAAAGTTTTTCTACAGTATTTGTGGACATCATCATCATCCTCGTATGCAAAGGTAAGTCACAGTACTGCTATCTACAGCAGGGGTGATCAGTCCCGTGTCAACAGTACGTATCGGAGCTCCATATCCCAGCACATCTGCTTTTAAACAAATTGTCCACCTTCTTTGCGTACGGAAATTCATCAATTTGATCGTCATTACATATCCTCAGTCTCCACGTTGTTTTCATTTACCTGGTGCCACTTTGGTGGATGCTTGCCTCTGTACGGCATTAACCGATCGACATGAACGATTTTAGGCGTCTGTCGAACAGACTTTTTCACCATGTAATGCACATCATCGATCTTCTTGACGGCTATGAATGGTCCTTCCCATTTAGCTGTCAGCTTCGGACAAACCCCAGGCTTCCTTGCTGGGTTATATACCCAGACAGGTTGGCCTGTCTTCAATGGTTTCTTCTGAGCTTTTATATCATATTGTTTTTTCTGGTAATTAGAATGCTGTTTAGTGGCGACTCGAGCCACTTGGTGGGCTTGCTTCAATGCATCATGCAACCTGTCCAGATAGGTCGCCACCTCAACTTCATCTTTATCTTCACTTGGCCATTCCGTCATTGCTTGTAATGGTAGGACTACTTCACGGCCAAATACCAGCAAATTTGGAGTCTTCGTTGTACTAGTGTGTTTTGAGGAACGGTATGCCATCATAACTTGTTGAAGGAAGTCATCCCAGGTTTTCTGTCTATTTTGGCAATACATCGTCAACATGATTTCCATAGTGCGGTTAAACCGCTCAACCAGCCCATTAGCCTGGGGACGATAACTCGTCGTCCTCGTTTTGTCGATTTGCAGAAATGTACACACGTCCTGGAAAAGCTGGGACTCGAAATTTCTTCCTTGATCAATATGAACCTGCAGTGGAGTTCCAAAACGACAAATGAAGTTGTCAATAAAAGCCCGCGCCACTGTCACAGCTTCCTGGTCGGGTAAGGGCACAGATTCAGTCCATTTTGTAAAGCAGTCAGTGATCACTAGAATGTACTTATTACCGCGGCTGGTTGTGGGTAATGGCCCGAGAATATCCAACGCTACCCTCTCCATGGGTTCACCAACCAGATACTGAGTCATGGCTGAGTGACTGGTGCCTTTGGCAGTTTTCCTGGCAGTGCATTTATCGCAGCTACGGCAATAACGTTCAACATCATCCTTCATTCGAGGCCAGTAGTAGCATTGTTTTAACTTCTCCAGTGTCTTGTCTACACCAAGATGTCCAGCCGTCGGTACGTCGTGGTGAAGCTCCAATGCCTTAGGCCTAAGACCGGTTGGAACGACGAGCTTCAAGCTTATTTTACCACCTTCGTTTACCCATGTTCTATACAGAACACCTTCCTTAGCCACCAGTCGGTCCCATTGCCGCCAGAGTGACTTAAGATTCGAGGTCATACTTGATATAGCCGTCCATTCAGGTCTATTCCCATCTTCAATAGCTACAAGGATAGGACCTACGTCCTTGTCTCTCATTTGTTCAAGGCGCAAATTTTCTTTGGTCCATCCCTCCAGCTGTATCTGCGGTTCTCTTCCACGGTCTGTGCTGTAATTGCGTCGAGTTGTCACGCAACACCTCTCATATTTGCATGTTTCTTCATTCTTCTCAGTTTCGTCTTCTGATAGCCCTTTGTCTGTCGTCTCATTCAACAGCTCTTGTCGTTTACAGCTTTTGCATGGATTTCGTGATAGCGCGTCTGCATTACTATGTTTCCTTCCAGGCCGATGTGTCACTTCAAGGTTGAATGTCCCAATCTGTTGCAGCCATCTTGCCACTTGTCCTGTGGGATTTTTCAAATTGCGCAACCAGCTCACGGCAGCGTTGTCGGTTCTAAGTAGTGTCTGTTGTCCATACAGGTAAGGATAAAAATGTTTCAGAGCCACAACTAGCGCTAGCAATTCTTTCCTCGTAACACAATACTGCCTTTCTGGTTTACTCATGGCCTTGCTCATATAAGCTATCACTCGTTCTTCACCCTCATGTACTTGGGATAGAACTGCTCCTACCGCAAATTCACTTGCGTCAGTGTCAAGGATGAACTGTTGACCTGGATTGGGATACGTAAGGATAGGAGGTGAAACCAGAGCTGTCTTCAGTTCGGAAAAGGCTTGTTGACATTCTTCGGTCCATCTAAAGGATTTCCCTTTTTCTGTAAGCTGATGAAGTGGTCTAGCGATGCCCGCAAAACCTGGTACGAATTTCCGATAGTATGAGCAGAGTCCAAGGAAACTTCGCACTTGTTTAGGGGTTGAAGGCCGCGGCCAATCTCTTACTGCCGCCGTTTTGATCGGATCAGTTTGGATGCCCTTGGCCGACACAATGTGACCTAGAAAGGTGATACTTCTCTGGAAAAATATACATTTTGATGGTTTTAGTTTAAGGTTGGCTTCAGACAATCTCTGTAGCACATGCTCCAATCTCTGTAGCCCTGTTTCAACATCAATCGATGGTACAACTATATCATCAATGTAAAGGAGACATTCTTCCCACTGCAAACCTCTAAGCACATCTTCCATTAGGCGTTCAAAGGAGCTTGGGGCGTTTACAAGACCAAACGCCATAACAGTGAACTGATAAAGCCCATGTACTGTAGTAAATGCCGTCTTTTCTTTGTCTTCTGGGGCCATCTCAATTTGCCAGAAACCAGAGTTCCATCGAGCTAAACCACTGTGACCCGGCTAAAGAATCCAAGCATTCGTCCACTCTCGGGATGGGGTACGCGTCCTTTACTGTAACTTCGTTGAGCCGACGGTAGTCCACGCAAAATCGTGTTGACCCGTCTTTCTTTGTACAAAGAACAACAGGTGATGCCCAAGCACTATTTGATGGTTCAATGATTCCCCTGGCCTCCATCTTTTCAATCTCTTCCTTCTCAATTCCTCGTTTCCCTAAAGGTAGACGACAAGGGTATTGCCTTATAGGTATCGCCGTGCCAGTGTTGATTCTGTGTTGTACTCGGTTGGTTTTCCCTAAATCAGCTGATGACGTGGAGAAGACGTTCTTGTATCTGGTAAGTAAAGAAGCCAACCGCTTACTTTCGTCTTGTTTTAGATGCTGACGACTCTTCTCCCAAAGGTCTTGTAAGTGTTCTGGAAGTTGCGAAGTTTGTGGATTTACATTCAGGTGTGTTGCATTGCATTTAAACGGTTTATCATCATAATATGACTGGCAAGTTCCAATTCTAGTTTTTGGATGGAGTACGATATCTTCATCACTATAGTTGATAACCTTGATAGTTGGGTCAGTTTTTGCATCTACTATACCAGCTGCAAGGCGTATTCCTCTTGCTTTGAATAATCTCTCCGATGGTTGGACTAGCCCACATGCAGCTAGGTGTTGATTACCCGGTAGGTTGACCTTGAGCCATTTTATTGATTTTGCAGGTACAGTTGTAGATGAAGGTATAACCACATTACAGGTCATCTCAGCCTCTCCTCCTATCCAACCTTGAATTTCTGCAGCATGGGTCTTTAGTTTTAACCATTTGTAGTCAATTCCTATAGCATGGGATAATAGAAAATCTTGTCCTAGGATTCCTTCTGTGGTAATGTTACCAACCAGGATATCTACAGTATACCGAATGGGGCCTAAACTTAGCCAAAATTTCGCCTGACCATGTACAATAAGTGGGTCCCCGTTTGCTCCTTGAATAGAGTTATCCCAGGGCTGTAACTGGGGTCGCCCCTGTGGCTCCATCTCCGAATAGACAGTATAGGACAAAAGGGTGACCGTTGATCCACTGTCAACCAGCATGTTCAGTTCTGCTCCATTCAGCTTGCATGGTATAAAAAGTCCATTATCTGCTTGACTTATTTGTCTTAGTTGTCCAAATCGTGTTAAACATCTTCCTCTCTTATCGTCTTCGTCATCGGTGTGTATAGGCCTTTCTTCACCCGTCAAACCCCGGCCTAAAGGCTTAACGGTTTCCTGTTTTCCTGATTCGTGTTATTGCTGACTCCCCTGGCAGATCGTTCAGGACATTCCTGATAAAAGTGACTTGGAGAATCACAAATGAAACATGTAGCACTTGTTTGTCTTCTGCCCTGTCTGTACCGTGGCCTTCTGGTATCATTTGATTCCAGGCGTTCTAGTCGTTTAATGACCTCGTCCAATGTAGGCTCTCTTGTGGGGTAGTTATTTCTAATCTGTTGTTTCGGCAGAGAGTTGTTCTTAAATTCAGATGAACGGACCTGTTGCTTTGATGCGTTCCTCTCTTTAACACTTCCCACAATGGCTTCATAACGTTCAATAACTTCTATAGCACTCGCTATAGTTTGACATTCTCGATCGATACATCTGCATTTCATTTCCAGAGAGACTGATTTGTAGAGCTGATTCAAAGCCAGGGCTTCTTGTGCTTGACCATCTAGAATAGGGTAGGCTTTCTGTGCCATTTGCCTTAAATCGTCACCAAGGGCTGCGATGGATTCGTCAGGTTGTCTACGCCTAGCCTCAAGTCGTGATAGCCACCTGTTTTGTTGTCGACTGCTCCCAAACCTTTGCTCCAGTCTCATTTTGAGCAACTCAAACGTTCTCTTTTCATCAACTGGAAGACCAATGTAGAAAGTTCTAGCTTGGCCACGAAGACTTGCTGCTAAAGCCAGAGCTTTTTCTTTGTTCGTCCAGGCTCCCAATTCAGCACAATCCAAAAAGTGTGAAATGTATTCTTCCCAGTCCTGCTTCCCATCAAAAGCTTCCGGTTTCATACGTAGGTGTGAACGCTGCCCCCACGGGTCGTCTTCTTGTGGCGTATTTCTTCTTCTTTCATAAGTCACTCCAGTACCTTGAATCCTATGATTGGGTACACTTTCCTCATCTTCAGACAGGTCTACACTATTATTGTCCATATTTTCTTCTATGTCTGGGTCATCCCCATGGTCATATCGATCTGGCTGATCCTGGGTCTTGAATGAAATTTCCGGGTCGTCTATCTCAGCCATTTTTCCTTCCTTTAGTTTTTATTCCACCACACTGGCAAGCTTTTCTGGTCCGTCCAAATCGTGAAGTCATCACTGGATGCTAAATGGCTTAATTAGCATCCCACTTCTGACACCAATGTAACAGGATCCGAGTATCGAGAGTAAGAAAGTCCAGTCTGTTCCAATTCATAGATAACAGAGTTTATTACTTATACATATATATACACTTATACATTTCCTGAGTTTTAGAAGTAAAGACACCAATCATTATACCCATGTCTTGTTTCATTAATTGACGAATATTGTCATCACATGTGATCTCCCCTGTATTAAAATAGTGGCCGAATCGAAATATTTAAGGAGATATTTAGATTATTCTCATTAAAGATTAATAAGTGAGAATTGATAATGGATAGTGGTCGCCAGTGTGGTGGGAGACCGAATTTGCCTTGTTCTCATAATATAAGTTGAAATTTCCACTATGGAAAATATCTTTCGAGAGATGTTACCACCAGGAGAGACAAGGCAGGTCTCGTCCACCGTCAAATCGGCGCGCAATTTATAGTTTTCTAAGTGGTCACGTGACATAAATCAAAAACTCAACAGCACTACTTTTTGGATGAAAAAAGTATTAAATTAAAAATAACTGCTAAAATTCAGAGGGAGCTCACTACGGCAATTGGGAGCGTTTTCGTCGAGGATTCTAGAAATACATCAGACATCGCACCATGTTGTCTAAAAATATGACCGCTCCCTCAGAGTTTACCGACCAAATTGGAAGCCTAGTGTTGAATGAATGGTAGACCCAAAATACGCATCTATGACGCAAAATACGTGGCAATAATAGATTAAACATTTACTACGCCTATAATTATACATTCTAATAATCATCAAACTTCACAATAATATTGATAGGTAATTAAGTACCAAGAAACAATACCTACATTTATCTGTAAACATGGGAGGGAAATTCAACAGCGCTGACAATCGAAGCAGACGAAACGAACGTCCTTGGACGGAAAAATAGTTCCCCGATAAAAGTAATCTTAACTGTTGCAAAGTAACGATATAATTATAAATGACAACTAATAAAGCACATGCAAAATATTTACACCATAAATTGGATCCGATGTCACATTAATCGATTCAAACAAATGCCAATTCTGTTAGGCCCAATGATACATGTAAACATGACAGCTAAAACAAAGATGGCGGACAATAACGATCCCAAACATCGTGGAAAGTTGGAAGCTGCGAGTTTTCAAGCAGGTAGGCGTCATTTTGGGAATAAAATGCCTAATAACTAATGACAAACTACCCCTAACCCTCCAATAACGATCAGGAAATATAAGATTAGTTTTACGGCCGAAAAATGAACAAAATATTTCCTGTTTCTGACTACATGCCCATTACAATACTCACTTTATTTACAAGTAAGCCTATCCTGTATTAATAAAAATTTCCCTACATGGTGTATTTGTAATGTATTCAGTAAGTAAAATATGAGAATCGAATAAGTGGAACTTGTTTAAGTAGACCATTACTAATTCAATGATATTAAATGCCTACACTACAGTTACCTAGTTATTTTTGTTTGGATATTTATTGGTCTGTACCAGGTCGACTACCATAGATCGATGTCAGAATTATCAAATAACGGAGTAAGATCTTCACTTTAGTGAAGGAGTCTACCATAACAACTCGTCAACTGTCTTCAATTTAATTTTCAGATTTATCCTTATATTTGAAAATAATCAAAATGAGAAAGCTATACCAAAAAACGCCCAAACTAATAGCTTATCAAACATGTTTGACCAATCACCATTTCTGCTCTTGTTTTTTAAGTGAAAAATTTCGATCCTTTTTTCACCAATATTTTATACTCATTAGGTTAACTGATAACACATAGTCCGTAATATGTTAAGTGGATTGAAGTTATTCTGATACGCTCACACGGGCTTCTTCAATACCACCAATAAATTATGGTGGTATTGAAAAAGCCTGTGCGAGCGTATCAGAATAACTCCATTCCACTTAACATATTGCGAACTTGTTAACACAATGATTGATTGATGTTTTGTGCTGCACTCTTGAAAGATTATTTCACTTATATGGGGGCATAGCCAGGATAAGTGGGTGAGGAAACCGGGCTATTTGCCTGAAGGCACCGGGCAACTTTTTTTACAAATGGCGATCGAGTGAAAAGTCTAATCAGAAATTTTTCATTGTTTATTTGCCCTGGGTGGGATTCGAACCTGTGCCACATCGATGGAAGGCCTGTCTTGGACAGAGGTAATATCGCTCTAACCAACTGAGCTCTCTAGCCCCCATCACAATGATACAGGACAGATGCACTACTGTTTGATGTGGAACAATGCTTACTTGTCCTTAGTTTTTCTTCCTCCAACCTATGCTATGAATTTATTTAAAGAGTCAATAAATCCTCTTTTTATTTCTTTTTGTTGAAGGATGTCCATAAAGATGTTGATGGGTTCCTGTTGAAAATAAAGTTTTGGACAGAAACAAATAACTATGTTGGAGAGGCTGAGCTATTTTGCAAAAATATTTCCTGGATTGTACCAATCATATTGCGCAAAACTGTAACCATGCTGCATTTATCCCTGAAATCCCCATGAACAATGAGCCTATTAGAACATGGATTTGTGCTGGGGGTTTTGATGCGGGGGACATACATGTAGGCCTATACTTGTATTCAGTATCTCCAGTAGGGTGTCCAAAATAGCTATCAACGAATTGATGGCGTTCAAGACAAATAAGTTCTTTGAGAACAGTGCGAAATTTTATTTTATATGGAGCAAGAAAGCTAAAGTTATACTTGAATTGAGTGTGTTTATCTTCTATGTTATTTCTGATTGAGATTTGGGGATTCTTAGAGGTACCAAGAACAACCAAATGAAGGAATTAAAAAAATGTGTGCCTATTCCAATGTTACCTATAGAAAAATGGGGTTTCCAGATTGTCAATGACCATCATGCAATGGAATAACCCACCCAAAACTATTTGTGGAAAAATGTGCTAAATACACTCATGCAATGAATTTAACTGTTTAACCAAATAGAGTGTTTTACTTAAATGATATAGTGAAACAGAGCTTTACCTATATGTCACTTGTAAGAAACCCATTTCAAATTATCATAAGCTGGATGAGTCACTGAAGGATATTTTGGGATGGCCCTGGTTTACATTTAATTTGATTATGGTAAATGTTTAAGAAAATAGTGTTTAGTCAGAGATTAACATCTAATGGACAAAATTTCTATTACCCATAAAAAAATTTGTCTCGTTCATAACCTTAAAAAAAGTTTGAACCCTGTATAAAATGTGTGAAAAAAAATCCTGGTCCATTCTTAAAAAAACCGGTCCCATCCCAGAATAAATTGTGCCTGGTCTCTAATCGCTTAAATACATTTGGTAAAAATAAAAGTAAACTTCAGGATTGATAAAAAAGAGTTGTTTAGAATTGATTCAGGGTTTTTCTTGAATAGATCATTTTAGTCGTCAAATTAGGAGAGTGCGGGGTAATTCTAGTAATCAATCCTCTGAGCTGTCTCACAACATTGGACCCTACCAAAGCTAGGTGTAACAGGGACCTTTTTAAAGCAGTTTTTCTTTTATGCTCCGTTCATTGAATGGTGTCATAAATATATTTTCTTTGGTGGTAGATTAATATTGTCCTTGGCTTCATTCATTTGTTCATCTGAATTATACAAATCTCTAATACTATATGAACTGACAAACAATAAATATCATGAACTGATCTTCTTTGTTACTTTGGTGTAATGTTTTCAGAAGGAGAGAGAATGCTATTTAACAAAATATTAGAAGGGCACCTTTTTATTGGCGTTGAAGTGGCATGAGGTTTCAAATTTGAAAATAAAAACTTTTTTTCATAGGCCATGGTTTTAATGATAATATTAAGTCATTCAAAGAGAGCTTAATTAGCCTTTTTAATAATTTGCTGTATTTCTTTTTTGTTTGTTTTGAAATTGACAATTTATACCCATGTGGATATATTTCGGGCAGCCTTGCCTAAATTAGCTACCATCTGTGTGAGCATTTATTTACATGCATGTGGAAATTATTTTTCACACATGCAAAACTTAATTTTGGACCCTTATGGAAATTAATATGAACCCATGCAGAAATTAACTTGCACCTCTGAATAAATTATGTCTTGTAATGAATCTACAACATTGTCTGACTTAAGCAAATGGTCTGTGTAAAGCAGACAAATATAAATCAGACCTATTTAATACAAATGGTAAAAAAAATTCAAATGGGTGTAAATTTTCTCAAGGATCATAAACATCAATTCCAGAGTGGTACACATTACTTTTGTAGTTGCTCGTAATTACTAGTGAACGTCTTGTAATTACTAGCAAACAACCTGTAATTGCTAGTGAATGTCTTGTAATTACTAGTGAATGTCTTGTAATTACTAGCGGACGACCTGTAATTACTAGTGGACATCTCCTACACACTGGTGGACATCTCGTACACACTGGTGGACATCTCCTACACACTGGTAGACATCTCCTACACACTGGTAGACATCTCGCACACACTGGTGGACATCTCGTACACACTGGTGGACATCTCGTACACACTGATGGACATCTCGTACACACTGGCGGACATCTCATACATACCTGTGGACATCTGGCGACAATCTCATCATTACTAGACTAGTGAACATCTCGTTATTACCAGTGAACACTGGGCAGCTATTAGTGAACACATGTGCATGCTTGCATGAAGCACACTTAACTTCTGAGTGTTCTTAGCTCATCTCAATAGCATGGGACATAAGTACATGTACTGTATAACTATTGTAACCTTCAGTTAAGATCGTTTAGTGCAACTCGACCATGGTGATTTTCCAGTTAAAACCTATAATACCTATAATAATTACTATCTCTCATAATTATGAAATAAAGGTGTAGATCATTTAAGTTGTCAAATTAGGATTTAGGAGGGTGCTGGGTATTTCTAGTAATCAATCCTAGTAATAGCATCTCTTAGATAAGTAATTAGGGTCTTCTAACTATAATTAGCATGACTACCTCTCCAACTATATCTGGAGACAAGGTGTGCAGCATAAAATATCTATCAATCTGTTTAATTACGAGTCGTTCACCACATAGATATGAGCTAACATCTGGCACCAGGTTAATTTCTCTAAAAAAATTTTTCTCAATAGGCATGATTTCAAAATGGTCCTTGACCGAATGACCTTGAGTATTGAAATGTTGTGCCACGGGTACATCATGTTTAAGTCTTATACTAGATAAATGGTTGGCTGCTCTTTGTCGTAGAGAATTCTGAGTTTCTCCGACGTACTGTTTGCGACATTTTTTGCACGTGATTACATACACGATATTAGATGAGTCACAATTAAGATTCTCTGCCATTTGATATTTGTTGCGAGTTTGTTCTCCGAAAAAGGTTCCGCGATCGGGTACGTATATATCGAGTTTGCATCGCGTCTTAAGGCATTTCATTGATGTACCTGAGAGAAATGTTGGACGGTAGTGGTACACTCGTGAAGGGGAGGTAAGCGTATCGGGGGATGAAGGGGGAAACATGATTTGTCTTACTGTGTTAGATTTCATCCTTCGGAGTAATCTAATAGAATACTTCCTAGGGAGGAGAGCTTTAAAAAGAACAGAACAAGCCTGGTTAAAAAATCTAAAGAACTACAGTTTCTATAGAATCTAAAAATTTGAGATTTAATGACTCCCTTAAAAGTGTGAGGAGGGTGGTATGACCCAGCATGTAGTAGCTGATGCGTGTCAGTAGGTTTGAAGAATACTTTGTAATCTAAATACCCAGTAGTATGATATGTATGACCCTTGTAAATAGTTACATCCAAAAAATCCACAGAAGTGTGATCAATAGTAGGCTGTAATTTAATGCTTGAGTCGTGAGAATTAAGAGTATCAATGAAAATATGAAGGTCTTCCAACGTATGTTGCCAAATGATAAAAATGTCATCCAGATACCGAAGGTAAATAAAAGGTTGTTGGTGACATTTGTGAAGAATATCACTCTCCCACTCAGCCATAAAAATAGAGGCAAAGTTAGGACTAAAACGTTTCCCCATAGCACACCCTTTAATTTGCTGAAAGATCTCCCCATTGAATTCAAAATCGTTACCTTTTAAGCTAAGTTCCAGTAATTCTAAAATGTCTTTATCCGGACGACGGTGGTCAGGATATCTTTGGAATGCTGATTTTATGGATTTTAGACCCAAATCTATGTCAATGTTTGTATACATTGACTCCACATCCAGAGTAACCAAAATCACATCTTGTGGGATGGATTTCTCAGACAATTTGGCCAATAAATCATCCGTATTCTTTATAAAGCTAGGATGCCGATTCTCTATAGGTTTTAGATAGTAATCAATTAGCTCTGATATTCTATAACTTTCACTGCCACAATCTGAGATAATAGGACGCCCAGGGGGCATTGTAGGCTTCGGCCATTTTTCAATGGGTTTGTGAATTTTCGGAAGAATATAGAAGACCCTGTTTTTAGAGTTATGATCAGATTCCAAATAGCGATACTGTTTTTCATTAAGTAAGCCTTTATCTTGAAAAGAAACAAGAATTTTATTAAACTTCCTAACATTTTCAGGCCAAATTTCCTTATCAAGTTTTTTGTAATGAAGAGGGTTGCTTAGCTGCCGTTCTATCTCTTCAATATAATCCTGTTTTGACATAATAACTGTTGCCGAACCTTTATCAGCAGGTTTAATAACTATGTTTGGATTTCTCCTTAGCTTACTTAAGGCAAGACATTCTGAATGAGTAAGGTTATGTTGGTTTTTCTGATTAGTTAAAGCATCAAACTTCCTTGATACAGAGTCACGACTAATGTTTATTTCTGGATCATACATGTGAGAAGGGGGTGTATAGCCGCTTTTAGATGTAAACGGCTTGCGTACCCCACTAGAATCTCGGTAGATATCAGCCAGACTAAGATTTCTGGAGAACTCCATAACATGCACTAATTTACTAATAGAAAAGTCCCTATGAGATAATGCTTTAGGGCAAGGCACAAATGAGAGTCCTCTATTGAGTAGAGATATATCATCAGCAGTGAGTTCCTCGCATAGATCTTTATAGGTGAACGAGATCGCGTGGTGGCGCTGCATGTCGTGCCGTCACAGCAGACGATCGGCCATGTTCTAACAGGGCAAAGTTTGAAATTTGAGACAGCTGATCACCATCATCATGCCAGACAGTTGCTGTGTTTACGGTTGCAAAAATCGAAGGGAAAAGGGTGCCCGAAGATCGTTTCACAAGTAAGTTCATCCAAACACGGTTGAAACCATTTTGAAACCCTGATAGGTTGAAAAATGTATTTTTACAGGCTGAAGTACGGGCCGTAGCGGTTCACTGACACTCAGTTACACTGACACTACTACAGTACAACACTTCAACCGTCACTTCACCTTTTTCACTATGGCTATTCGAAAAACAAAACCTGTTTTAACCAGTTTAATTTCTTATGTGTTTAGTATTTATCATAACTTTCCCACTCCCCTGATTATGATAAAAACAAACTAGAAAACCTAGCATAAGCATCCTTTGGTGTAGTCCGAAATATCTGCGATGATGATGTAAAATTGTAAGTTGTAACTTGTTGTAAGACATTTTCTGACAGATAGGCCATCATCATCGTCAGAACGCATTTGATCAATTTTCTCGTATCAATGAGAGTATGCAAATGGCAACTTTTGTAAACTAAAGGTTTGGTACAGTTTGAAATTTAACCGGGCAGATCTATGGCTTGTGTCGACGTACAGACTTCAGATTGGTGCAATGAGAAAGGGAGACCATTTAAGTACGGGTTTGTCATTTTATTTTTAAAAGTTATGTAGAGAATCTTGATATTTTTGATGAGAAACGAGAGGTGGTCTTGCCAACCCGAAGTGTGTCAAGGAATTCCCAGAAAATTGATCAAATGCGTTCTGACGATGATGATGGCCTATCTGTCAGAAAATGTCTTACATCATCATCGCAGATATTTCGGACTACCTTTGGTGATGTAGTTCAATTTACCGAACTTATGGTGATATTAATTTACAATACATATAGTATATGATATACCAACGTTCAGTCTACGAATTTGAAATGCAAGGTGAAGGTGGTATAAGACCAGATATACGCCCTTTGGAATAGCTACACGTAATAAAAGAGGACAAGAACAAGAGTTCTAAAGAAGTCTGGGGTAGGAATTGTCCATACAGAGCAGTTACAATATTTTCATGGCTTGTAGTTTTGTCTAATGTAGTGGCCTGGACTACAAAGATCAAACTGTGGGAGTTTTGTTTGAAACACAGCGAAAAATGTATATTTATATCTATCCCTTCTTTTACACAGGGGATAGCCTCGATACCATGTGGCATGGTTATGTGGGGAGAAGGTACCTAAGATAGGACATTGCCATTTTTATATACTAATTTACTATGATATCTAAGCCGGTATAATGCACCTGCCCTTCCTCATCTTCTCGCCCTCCCCACCTAACCATGGACTCCAAATGGTATCGAGTCGCTGTGTTCTTTCATGTCATTGCTGCCAAGTAAGTGAAATGATCTAAAGTATGGTATAAAACTCCAATAAATGAATGAATCATTTATTCTTGACTAAGGCTTAAAAAAAGTATTGTGTTTCTGGTATTAACCCGACCTAGTACCTGGAACAATCATTGCCTACCTGAAAGTTTTTTTTCCATGTTGTGAAAAAAAAAAAATACAGCGTCCTGCCTCACACTCAGACTGACTCAGTCATCAAAAACTTTATTTAACATCAAATAAACACGTATTTTAGCCATTCCTACAAATATAAAAATTCCTACCTACCTACCGAGATTTTTTTTAGCCTTTACCAGAAACACAACATTATTTTTTTAAGGCTAAGTTAAGACTGAAGGGTATCGCTTATGATGTGTTTTCTTTGATTTTTCCAGATTCCCATTGAAAGAACCCGAACGCTTAAAGCTATGGTTGGTCAAAATAAGTCGAGAGGGTTTTACACCTAGCATTTACCATACAGTTTGCAGTGACCACTTTACTAAGGATAATTATATCAGAGGTATGCAATTTTAAATAGGTCCATAGACTTTTATTGTGATCAGGACTTTTAAAATACTATTCTACAGATCTTAGAATTATACTTGCAGGTTCATATACTGACCCATGAGCATTTTGCTAAGGGTATGGGCGCCTAAACTTAAGACCAAGCTACCTTTAGTTAAATTCTTGGAAAAAAACGAAAACTTAAGGGCAAAATATAAAAGTGAGGTTGAACTTTTTAAACATTGAGCATAGCCCATAAACTGGTGGTTAGGGTATCATTCAATACCATTGAATGATTTATTCTTGTTATTTTGTAGGTGTACACCCCAGGGATGTGGAGCCGGACAAAAACATAATTACCAAATTTGAACTATTACACGAAGCGGTACCATCTGTTTTCCCGTCTTACCCTAGTTACAAGCAGCCAAAAATAACAGAACCAAGAAGAAAATCAAAGAGACCAAACAACATACTCAACAATACAGATGTCAATACTCCACCAAAAAAAAAGCCCAATACTTTAACATATTCAACAGATGACCATACATATATTGCTCTACCTAAATCATATAAAGATATACAACAAGAACTGTTAATTACAAAAGAGAAATTAGAAATCAAGAAGAAAGAATTAAAAACCGTTAAACAGCAAGTAAAAAGAAGAGATATCAAGTTGAAAAACCTCCTGAAAGAAGTTCAAAATAACAATTTAATAGATAAGAAAGATGTAGATTTATTACAGCTCAACTTTGGGGAAAACACATTTAAACTAATAGAGAATGAAGTTAATCTTATTGATCAAAATAAATTTGGTTATAGATATGAAGAAGAAATCAAGAAATTTGCAATTACTCTGCATTACTACAGTCCCCAAGCTTACAGTTTCCTCAAGCAGTATCTTCATCTTCCCCATGAAGCTACCATCAGAAAATGGAGTGCCAGCATCAACTGTGAACCCGGCTTTTTAACAGAGGTTATCCAACATCTTAAAGAAATGGTTGAAGAAAAACCCATGTTGAAACATGCTTGTTTAATGTTTGATGCCATGTCTATAAAGAAAGAATTGGTTTATGATGCTAAGTCTGGTAAATATGCTGGCTTTGTAGATTGTGGTCATTTTGAGGCAGCTGGTGGTGACACTCTTGCTAAGGAGGCTCTTGTTTTTATGGTGGTTGGTTTGACTGGTCGATGGAAATTACCTGTTGCCTATTATTTATCTGATCATCTTTCTGGTAAATCTCAAGCTGCAATTTTAAAGCAGTTAATTAGTCATCTAACTGATATTGGTCTGGTTATTCATGGAGTTGTATGTGATGGGTCATATGCCAATCAAGCCACTGCTACTGAAATGGGATGCATCATAACTCATGAGGAGATGAAACATCAATTCCCACATCCTTCTAATCCAAATATCTCGATTTCGTTCATCTTTGATGCTTGTCATTTAATTAAACTGGTTCGAAACTGTTTGGCAACTTTGAAAACTTTTGTTTATGAAGGTAAAGAAATATCTTGGAAATATATTGAACAGCTGAATGAAATTCAGTTGAAAGATAATCTTTATTTGGCAAACAAATTAAAATCCAAACACATTGATTGGAAGCAACATAAAATGAATGTAAAGTTAGCAGTTCAAACTTTAAGCTCCAGTGTTGCTGATGCCATAGATTTTTTAAGAGAAGATTTGAAATTGCCTGAGTTTGCTGGAAGTGAAAGCACCACTGAATTTATTAGAAAAATGGACAAGTTGTTTGACTTCATGAATTCCAAGACTCCATGTGGTAAAGGTTACAAGAGACCAATGAATCTACAGAATTTAACATACAGAACTCAACAATTATTGGAAATTAATGATTACATTTTGTCACTTAAAGATACAAGTGGTCAGTCTCTTACCAGAGGAAGGAGAAAAACTGCCTGGCTTGGATTCTCTACTACCATTCTCTCTGTTATTGACATTTGTAAAAACCTGTTATCAGACTCAACTTCACCATTTAAATATGTGCTTACCTATAAAATGTCCCAAGATCACCTGGAAATGTTTTTCAGCAGAATTCGAAGAAGAGGGGGGTGGAACAACAATCCCAACTGTATGCAATTTAAGTGGGCTTTAAGATCAGTTTTAATGAGAAACTCTATAATGCCATCCAAGAATGCAAATGTAATGATTGAAGAAGAACTGGAGGAATCTTTGTTTTCTGTAGGACAACCGTCTGGTATTAAACCCAAGAATAAAGAAATGGAAAAGTTTGCTAAACTTTTATCTTCCCCTTCAGAATATCATGATAATGTCTTGTACTACATGGCTGGCTATATTATTAGAAACATTATCAAAGATTGTTCCTGTTCTACCTGTATCAAATGTTTGAAGGAATGTGAATTTCTCCCCCAATTGCCCGAGCATGTCCAGCTAACCCATAGGAAAGATAGAGGGGGTCTCATTTATGCTGGAAATGATGTATACAAAATAGTAAAAACTACTGACAACTTTGTGAGACAATACTTTGCACTCTCTCCATTTAACAGCAACAAACATACAGTACTATTTATTCAAAACCAGGTGTTAGCATCTCTGCGTGGACAGTTGTTTTTAAATCATGCTGATCATTTTCTTGATTATGATATTTCTGTGGAGGAGGACCATTGTTCCCAAATTATTAAAAATGTATCTTGTCTGTTTATTAAAACGCTAATGTATCATCACGGTAAACTTTTTACAGACAGATTCATTTTACATAACAAAGGCTCCAAAAGACACAAATTAACTAAAACTATCTTGTTTTTAGGCCAGTAATCTCCATGTATTAGTCGTCGTTGTATCTTTTGAACGCAATTTTATTTGCATTGCAGAAACTGTTTCAAATCTTTTAAACTATGAAACTTGACTTATCCTTGTACAGTCAACTGCAAACAAATATTGTTTTATGATTAGATGATATGAGATGTTCTTGTATAATGAACTGTTAACATTTATTGTTCTAAATCTTTCTAGATATATATCAGGTCTAAAATTTATGAGAGGTCTGTGAGATGCCACATTGAGCTTTGAAAAGAATATTCGGTCTAACTCTTTTGGCAGTGTATACTGAACTGTAAAAAGCATGCGATTGTACAGATATATGAGATGTTTTATTTTGAACTATAACACCGATTGTTCTTTAACTGGATTCGCTCGACTTAATGTAATTAATCTACATTAAAACTATGTTGGTTCGAAGAGCTGTCTTAGTGAACATTTTATGTTTTGGTCAAATATTCAGCAAGTAAAAATACTTATTAAATAAAAGTATATTTCAAATAATTTTTTTCTTTTCGTTTTTGACAACCCGAGCAAGGTTCGTTTATTGAGGATAGGTGATAATTCTAGCCTTTGAACATCCATATGGTTAGTTTTCTAGTGTCAGAGGGGTGAATAAGACGGAAAACTTGATATTTTACTATTTCAATTTATGTGAAATGACAATCTTTTTCAAGTTGTATCAGATTATCAATACTTTTAAACAATATGGCAACCATTAGTTTTTTTTCCATCTACTGCAACATGTTATTCTTCACTCGCTATTATCCAGACTAGAAAACTTTTTGCTTTTTCTTATTTTAATATTTGCTGATTTTTTCTAGTGTACGTTATCTTACTTGTCCAGTTAAATTTTGTTTAAATGGGCTTTAATGATAACTCTTTAAGGGATACCCGCTCATTTAAAGAAAATATTCAGGCGAAATAGCGGCCATAAATAACGCACATGAAACCACGAAAAAACGGTGGACGACACCCGATTTATGCTAATAAGGCCAAATACCAGTCTGGAAATTACCTTAGAAATGAAATGATGACTAATAGTAACATGGAATCGAGTGAATTTGCAAAATGATCAGCTGTATGGGGCTGAAAGCGAAAAATCCACGGTAATAGAATGTGTAGCTTTGTTTACAGTACCGATGGCTGGCTTGCCCTCTTAGAAAATGGCCGACGTCATACATGGCATGCACGTCACTCTGCTGCTGACGCAATAGGGATTATGACGTAACTACTCGATCTCGTTCACCTATAAAGATCTATGGTTCCTCGTTACTAAGATTAACAATATTACTTCCTAAGCCGAAAGTAGGGTGGCACATGCCCTGTCCCAAATTTAGTTTAAATCTAGTGTCTGAAGCCAGTGGGTATACAAGCAATTTGCTGTATCTTCGGTCCAGTGAATTTTGTCCGTGGATACTCTAAATTTTGAATTGGGGATTTTTGGTATGACCATAACTCTCTTCATCTTGGAAGCAGAAGAGTTATATAGGTTCAGGTTCGAAACTTCACTGGCCGGCAGTTTAGTGGATGACTGGATCTCTACAAAGTAGATGAGCGAGTTGGAAAAAGTCTTCCTAACCGCTGTCATCATGTTGCGCATTTGAGTTAACGAAGTGTTTGGCTCAGTAGTTGTCTTGTTATTGATACCAATATTCAAGATAACTTTCTCAGGTTTGGGACCTTGATACTTTTGAATGAGAGTCCGAAATGAATTGAAATTGGCACCAGGAAAACATTCTACCTGCATATCAGGGTGGGGGTCAAGGTTAATTCTAGAAAGATTAGAATCCCCAAGTAAAAGAAATTTCTTAGTTACATTAGGAAGGTGCCAATTAGAGGAAGTGTGCCGAAATTTCCAAAATTTAGAATTAGCTAATTTATTCCGAGGGTTGCGCTGACCCCTCGGAGGGGATCTCACTGCATCTGAATATCTCATAGGAGAATGGACGGACAAAACTGGGGATGGGAGAGGAGCAGAGGGACTAGATGTACTAGGTCTAGGAGAAGTGACCCTAGTAGAAACTGGGGAGGACGGAGGACGAAAGGGGACAGAGGTACTACTAGGTCTAGGGGAGGGGGGCTGAGGGGGAGAAAAAGAGGGGGCAGAGGTACTAGGTCTAAGGGGGGGAGTACCAGTAGGGAAAGGCGAAGGGGAAACAGAAGGTAAAGTTACAGAGCTAGGAGTCTGTGACTGCAGAGTTGGAGGTGAGATAACGGATGTCGACGGACTGACAGGCGGATGGGGTTTGGGAGACGATGGTGGACTAAACTGAGTAGTAGCAGCTGAAGTGACAGATTTAGTGATGGAAAGAAAAGAATAAAAATTTTGAATGGTCGAAAGTTGTAATTTACCTTTATAATTCTGTTTGCCCCATTTTAAAGCATTATTGAAAGCACTGTCAAAGTTTAGACCATTGGATGACCTGGCAGAAGTCACCTGTGCTTTTAATCTATTTAAACAAGCCGCATAATGTGAAATCATCTCTTGTATGATCCTATGGGCCCAATTTTTGTGTACATGGTCAAACGCAATATCAACTTCCCGATTGCGTTGAGCCGGTTTAAGAAAAGAATTAAGCTCTTTAATTTTATTATTTAAGGAATTTGGGAGGGTTTGGTCACGTAAATGTCCCTCAAGGATGCCAATGTGGTGAAGACATTGTAAAATTTTGAAAAGGGCTTTCACCAGAGCCGGGAATTCTGAATATTGGGGACTTTTAGATTTTGAATTTCCATGCCTATTGCTAACTGAAAATTGCCTGCTTCTGTTACCACGCCCTTGTTTTGCCATTCTGCCTAAATGCCAATATACTTAATTAGTCTAACTAGATGAAAAGGGAAAATGGAGTTGGGAAAGTGAGACAGAGATAGAAAGGAAAAATGTCGGGAAACAAAAAGAATTGATACAAACTAGAGATAAAAGGACCTAATTGAATTGGCTGGCTTAGGGGACAAAAAATATGGAATTTGGAAAATATATGTTACAAAGAGGCAGAGATAAAGAATAAAATGTGTCTGGAGACAGAAGGACTAAAGTAAAAAGGGTAATAAATCTAAGTCACAAATTGTGAGATATATAAGCATAGGAAGACTAAATAGAGCGGGAAGGAAAAACAACTTAATAAGACACTAAGGTTAAAATTAATGTACAATTGGAACAGGAAATAATAATGAAGTCCTAGAAATAAAATTTGGAAGAAAAATATACAAGGGCTGTAAATGGAAGATGAGGTTAAATCATAAATAAAATGGCAAAACAATAGTAAGCCTAAAATAATGAAAATATATAAAGAGGTGACAAAGGTATAAGAGGAATATAAAAGAAAGTAATATATACAACGTTTTACAGTAAGCAAAGAATACTTAGCAGAAAACGGGATCGCACACGGTTTTGCTAGAAGCTTTTCGGAGTTGCTGTCCTTTCTCAATAGCCGTAGAAACAAGTCTAAAGTTATGTTGAATTTCTTGTGTTTATATGGAAAAATGACAGGAAATAAAAAGGGCTTGGGTGATTAAAGAATATTTTTGTAAACAAGGGAAGATTAAGCTATTAAAACATTTAACTAAAGCATGGAAGCTTGATGAAGTTAGTTTATACTCATAACCATTGGAGGTATGGTTAAGTCTAGACATAAAAGGTCATATGGTTAGAGAGAGCTGGGGTATAAATATCCTGTGGTTTTGAAATAAAGGAGCTTGAATCAAAAGGAAATTACAGTAACTGAAGAGAAACAATATAAGGTAGGAGAAGAAATCTAGGGTGGGAACACCTAGCCTATTGTATATTGAATGCAATAAAATATTTAAACGTTAAAAGACAGAATTCAAACGATAAAAATAATTTTAGATGAAAACTAATGAAGTGTTTGAAGATGGAAGGTAATATTAGATGATAAAAGTAAAATATATATCAAGAAAGTTCAACAATGCTGCAGACTGCTTCCAACCGTGTACAAATGAATGGATAGTTTTTTTGTTTTAAAACGATGGTTATTTTGAGCCCCTGGCACAGGCAAATATATATATTTATGGACACTAAAACACACGGGCACAGGGAAAATCTTCTTGTCTAAAATAACCACGGAGACAAGTTTCTAATTGTGTTAAAAAGAGGTATATGATTTAGACCTTTATACCCCATCATAAATTGTTGTAATAACATGCACTAGTAAATAATCTCAGGTGTGGTGTTAATCAATAAATAATCAATCTGGGCATAAGTGCATATTCCAAAGGGTTTTACAGAGTACAGTGTAAACAATAGTCCCATCAATTGATCTTTATATGCTGCTGAGAATCAAACTTAGGCCTACACCCACTGATGTTCAATTCCGTTTATCAAGCATTTTTCGGTTTTATTATTTTTCTTCGACTTTAAGTAAAGCCTTTCACTGCATATGAGAGTTCTGTTTTCATGTTATCTTCAATTGTTTAGTTTATTGATAGCTAGGCCTACTTTTATTTAAAAAAGTGAATAAATACTTATGGATAACCACTTCTTCAGTTCTTGGTTTATTGGGTGACGACGTTTCGATGTAGTTCTTACATTGTTATCAAAGAACTATCGAAACGTTGTGACCAAATAAACCGGACTATTTGCCTGGCCGGCAAAATAAGTAAAACAGGATGAGACACATGAATGTGGCTAACCAAGAAGTAGTTATCCATAACACCTTATTGTAACCGTTCAACTTCTAAATGCCGTAGAAAGATTTAATTGATTGATTGATGTTTTACGCCGCACTAAGGATTATAGTTCACGTATATGGCGGTGTTGCCAGGTTTAGTGGGGGAGGAAACCGGGCTCATTACCCGAAGGAAACCCCCGACCTTCAGCGAGTACCTGGCAACTCTTCCACATACGGCGACCGAGTGAAAAAAATCCACTACCGGAAAAGATTTGAAATTTGTATTCATCTGAATTTATGGGTTTTTTTTTTTTTTTTATGACAGCTTATTAAGCAAATTTTAACACTATTTCAGTTTTGATTTTTTGTCTGATCAAAACGATAATTGACCGTTTGATAATAGTATTAAGATTAGAAGATAGACATTTACTTGGTGCAAATAATTAGGATAATAGAAAACTAAAGGAAGTATACATGTAAATTGTAATATTGAGTATCATAACTTTTACTACTAAGCAGTAGGCCTACTTATAACTTATAGTTATAAAACTTTTATACAAGTTACAACAACAACGTCAGTTTCTATCGAGTGATTGTTTTTAGACAAATAACTTTTAACCAGTCCAAACTCAAAATTATTTTAAGTTAAGTAGATGGACACACATTTATAGTGAACCTTACATTAGTCATTAGGTAGAATTGCATTCATTTTTGTCTACAGCACGTGGTTTTGTTTACTTTTTGTCTCCAGTCGAAATTATATGACGTCAGTCAGTGTTGGGTTTTGGAATGACAGTCTCACTTTGCGGGAGAAATCACTCACATCAAATACATATGTAAGACTCGCTTTCATTGGTTCCAGAGCACAATTCGTCTAACAAGACGTTTCCGGTTTTCAAACTACATGTAGTGGTTTTCATACTACATGTAGTGGTTTTCATACTACATGTCGTCCTAAGGATCTGCGTTAATTTCCCGCGCATATAGGCCTATGTGATTGGTCAACTAACACAATTCGTCTAACAAGACGTTTCCGGTTTTCAAACTACATGTAGTGGTTTTCATACTTCATGTAGTGGTTTTCATACTACATGTAGTGGTTTTCATACTACATGTCGTCCTAAGGATCTGCGTTAATTTCCCGCGCATATAGGACTATGTGATTGGTCAACTAACACAAGTCGTCTAACAAGACGTTTCCGGTTTTCATACTACATGTAGTGGTTTTCATACTATATGTAGTCCTAAGGATCTGCGTTGCTCTGAGCAACGTGACGAACCTGGTTCACGCTAGATTACATGTTCTAAGTTTTTCGGCCCAACGTAAGAGGGTTTAAAAGTAAAAATAAAGCACTTTGATTGGACGATTCATATACTCACGTTGCGTTGTGTTTCAACATGTTGTGTTTTGAGAGCAACGTAATACGTTGCTATTTATGGCGCGTTTGGCCTTTCATAGGGGTTTTCAAGGAGATCATATCCACCATGACGGCTCCCGAAGAAAGAAAGACACAATCCAAGTACCTCCAGAAGATTGTTTCGAGCATACCCACGGTCGTTATCACAGACGCTGGACTGGCCCCATGGCATTTGGACGCTATCGACAAACATCTCTTGTCGAGCCTGTCCAAGAGGCGAAAAGTTTGCGTGGTCAACAAATACGTGTCTCGGTCCCAGCGTCTGAGGGTGTTCGATTCCATGCTGCTGCGCGTTTCGGAATACTTCGGGCCGTTTTGCGCGCAACTCAAACAAGCGCTAGGGCGCACAGACTCGCTGATGATGGACGTGGAATGCTTTTTCGCCTCCAAAAAAGAGTCCGCGGCCAAGGGACTCTTTCTGAGGCTCGTAGAAGGCGTTTACAGGAAAAATCCCGACCTCCGAAAATGCGACATGGGGGCTTACCTGAGGCACCTGTTGAAACACGAGGACAAAAACGTGGTGGTGTTGTGCAACACCAAATCGCAAGCTCGACTCGTGGGGGAATACGGAAAGATGCTTGTTGGCGAGGATGCGTGCGTGGTGTTGACCGGAGACACGCCTACGGCCGTCAAGTCCGCGTTTATGGCCGACCCCAAAAAAGGCCTGAAAGGCAAACGCCTGTTGTGTCACACGACGTGTTTGGGCGTCGGCGTGGATTTTAACTTTAAATGGTCCACGCGGACGCTGTTGGTCGTGGACGCCCTCACGGCTAAACACTCCCCCTCCGTCATCGATCTGTACCAAGGTATCGGGAGGAACCGCAGGGCCACCGCGCTAAACCTGTTCGTCAACAAAAGGAGGCTACGGACCGAACCCGATGGCGAGATCGAGTCCGAGCACATGGACGTCGTGCTCAACGGACGGAGCGGCGAATCCTTCTCGTGGCGACCGTCGCTGTGGACCGACCACAAGTTGTTGATCGACGAAGATACTTTAGACACCGCTGTGTTCACGTCTTTGACCTTGCAAAGCTTCGACGACATATTTAAAGACCGGCACAGCGCCGAAAGAAGAAATGTTTTGCAGGAGATCGCATCCGCCCTCGAGCTGTTTAAGGGAGACTTCGCCACTTCTTTTTTCGTTCTCCGGAACCTGAACAAACACCTTCTGAAACAATGGGCGATCGAGTTCAACAAGCTGCAATACGTCGAGCCGGACACCACCGTGGACTTCCTGCGATTCGAAGAGGAAGCCGCGGCGATAGTGGACCCCGACGCCCTTCTCGAGCAGGTCAAGCGAAGGTTGTTCAGAAACAACTCCACGGCGGCCTTAAAGAGGTTCGAGGATTTCGACTCTGCGGTTGCCCACACGCATTCCGTTCTCGACAATATCGTCGACGAAGATCTACAAGCTCTCTCCAGACTCCTCGTGAGCGAATACGAAATAAGCAAGAACCGCCGCGCGGCGATGGACGAGGTCGCCAAAGAGACCGGATTGACGGTGTACGTGGAGCCCGGAAACCCCGATGACGAGGGGCGTTTTATCATGCGGCTAATGCCTACGAAGGTGGACATACACAAAATGGCAGCCTTGTTGTTGTTATAAAGAAAACCAGTGTATTTTTTTTTGTTCTATTCTGTTGTTATCTATTTGTTTTTTTTTATTACACACGCACACGCGAGGTGGCGTAAAACTACAGATTCTTCATGTGATAACAATGGCTCTGTTCCACGATGGCGCTGAAGTTGACGAGATTATCCAACTCGTCATCGAACAGAATATTCGGACTTCCGATAAGATCGACTTGAAAACCTCAGCTTTGTCATATCCACAAATAATGATATTTCCTTCTTGTACCCAGTGATAATTTCCACGCACTTCTTTTCGACTTCCAAACACAGTGCGCAAAAACAGTCTAACAGACCTAACCGGGTAACTTCAATGAGGAGAGTTTCGATATTTAGCTGAGAGGGGCGGATAGCGCTGATGATGAAAAGCTCGCATTTTTTCTTTTTCTTCAGACGTTCGAGAAACTCTTTGTTCACCCTGCTAATATATTTCTTCTCAAAGTGGTCATATCTCTTTAAAGTGTTGTCCCAATCGAACACAACTCTGGAATTATCTGGAATTAATTCATTCTCAATGGTAGTAACAACCGTGAAATCCGGGCTGTCGTTTAACGATGGAAGCATGGCGGTTATCGGGACGAAAGTCAAATAGGAGATCTGTAGTTTAATACGAAAGGGGACGTTCTGTTCCGTGTCAAGTCTAGTTGTTTCTAGCATCCTGGGACAAATCAGAGTTTACTTTCCCTCAGTTTATGGGCAGGACAACTATCGCCTATTCTCTCAACTGCAAGATGCAATTGCCCGTTGCAGACCTAAACCAGTTATCCACCATCGTCCATTCTCGTCTGACGGAAGCCCTATACGACGACGCCAGGTCTCACCCACCCGACGTAAAAGACTCTTCGTTTTCTTCCTTATATTGTATTTTTTTTAATTTTTTTTTAATTTTTTTTTTAATCTGGAATAAAACATAAATATCATGCTTTTGTCTTGTTTCATTTTCTTCAGCCCCTCCCGTATCGTCGACGGGAGTGGATCGACCCCCCCCCCCCCCTCTCCTTATATACGACGGGTGAAAAAAAAAAAAAAAAGAACTTACCTGGTCCCGCAGAAAGAGATGTTACGTGAAGAGTGGGCGCGTGGGGTGATGTGTAGGCTTGAAGAGAGAGAGTGGAAGATCCGCAGAAAGAGCTGTTCCGTGAAGAGTGAGGGTGATTTGGCGGGGTTTTATATGCTTTGCGTGGGCAAACAAAGGAAGGCGGGGCTTGATATTGATTTGCATCCGCCTTCCACTTCCGCCTTCCACTTCCGCATTCCATTTCCGCATTCCATTTCCGCATTCCATTTCCGCATTCCATTTCCGCATTCCACTTCCGCATTCCACTTCCGCATTCCACTTCCGCATTCCACTTCCGCATTCCACTTCCGCATTCCACTTCCGCATTCCACTTCCGCATTCCACTTCCGCATTCCACTTCCGCATTCCACTTCCGCATTCCACTTCCGCATTCCACTTCCGCATTCCACTTCCGCATTCCACTTCCGCATTCCACTTCCGCATTCCACTTCCGCATTCCACTTCCGCATTCCACTTCCGCATTCCACTTCCGCATTCCACTTCCGCATTCCACTTCCGCATTCCACTTCCGCATTCCACTTCCGCATTCCACTTCCGCATTCCACTTCCGCATTCCACTTCCGCATTCCACTTCCGCATTCCACTTCCGCATTCCACTTCCGCATTCCACTTCCGCATTCCACTTCCGCATTCCACTTCCGCATTCCACTTCCGCATTCCACTTCCGCATTCCACTTCCTTTCGGGTTAGAATATGTTTTTCGCGATGTTGTCCGAATTATTAAATGTTTAAACTCAATTTCAACGTGGACATACTAATGAGAAATGATTACGGCATCACCACGAAGTAAGCTGTTTGTGAACAACACGAGCTTTCGACACCTATATCGGTGTCTTTAAAAATTATCAAGTGTATTTGAAATTCGAATTTTGAAATTGGAATGTGAGTTTCAAATTTCGAATCTCAAAATATGAAATTGAATTTCAAAATGTGAAATTGAATTTCAAAGAAATTGAAATTCAATAATGAAATCGCTGACGGTAGGTCAGTACACCATGTTACACCATGTTAAGGGGACCGGACCGGATTCGGGAACGAATCCGTAGCTGATGGGTCAAGTATTACAATTGTATTGTCGTTCACACTTGACGGACCGGATTCCGTACCGGGCACCGGATCAGTTTCGATGGATCGCAGACCCATTTTTTCCGGTCCGGTGAGGAAATTCGGCAACGGATTTTGCGTTTGGCCAATCAGCGTCGACCAAAACAAATCTGACATCGTCGGTCTCAAACATGGCGGAACTAACTGAGAAACTAATATTTGAAGTCGAGAAAAACCGCGTGTTGTATGATCTGAGGGATAAAAGACTATAAAGATATCAACAAGAAGAGTGACATTTGGAAAGACATAGCTGAGCGCGTGGGATTAGAGAACGGTAAATTCTTCTTTTATTAGAATTCAACAATTTATGCTGTCAATTTATGCTCTCATCGAAAACTGGCCACACGGTAATGTATGTCCAAGTCATAACGCCACGATCGATAGAAGTAAAGTACAGGTACGAATTCTATAGCTTATCTGAGGTTAGATAGCTGACTGATTTATCAACTATTGAGAAATTGTCGATTTTAAAAAGACGCTGATGAACTGTTAATGTTGCAAAAAAGTAATTAACTGCCAACCTTTGAGTTAAACAGATTAGACTTCACACTTGGTCTACTTTCAGTCAAACTAAACTAGTTTCAGTTTCATGTCACTTCGCTCCCAAGTCATCTCGTACGTACCGTAGACCTACATGTAGTCTCTGCATCAAAATTATATTGTCTGTTATTAGAAATAACAATAGAGTTGTCTTAAGTGTAATCCCTCATGATAACTGAAAACAAATTGGAAGCAACAATGCACGACTTGTAGTGGTTAAACTTTAAAGTCTGTCTTACTAATTAAATTATTCGTCTTCTTCTTCGTTCAAAGGGGAATCTGCTTCTAAAAAATGGACCAACCTGAAAGATGCATATGTCCAGTACACCAGAAAATTAAAGACCAGCAGCGGACAGGGGTTAAAGGGGAAAATTGCCAAATACAAGTGGGCTGACCAGTTGCAATTCTTGAATGATTTTACAATGCCACGCAGGTAAATCTTAATGTAACTTAGGTTACAGGTTCAAGTTCATAGAGTTTACATTAATAGATTAAAGTCCTTTGGGAAAAGTATGCCTTTGGTCTTAAGAAGAGTATTTCACATACAATGACTATAGCTCAGTCTATTGAGAGGTAGCTGGAGAAAATATTGTATCATCTTTTGAACAGTTTTATTCAAAGTGTAAATGCCTAAGCTTAGTTGAATAATTGAGTTTTAAACTACAACAGCACGTTGTTGTTTGCAGTGTACTCCATCTAGAATGATTGATTGATTGTTTGGTGTTTTACGCCGCGCTCAAGATTATTTCACTTATATGGCAACGTTGCCCCTTTTATTGTACCGGGCTCTATGCCCCGGAGGAAACCAACGACCTTCCGCTGGTAACTGGCAACCATCCCACATAGGTCGTTCGAGTGAAAACCCAGTCAGAAAATTTTCCAATTTTTTTTGGACTGAGTGGGATTCGAACCCGCGACCCCATTGGTGGAAGGCTCTTCTGATTGAGCGCCCTATGCTCTACCTACTGAGCCACGGAGGCCCCCTACTCCATCTAGAAATAAGGCTTATCATTACGTAACATAACATGCACCAGACAAACCGTACCCAATATAATGACCATGCATAGTTTTCCCATTTATATTCTAAGACGAATCTATACTTTTTCAGATCGAGCAGTAATCTGGATTTCGAGGAGGAACTCCAAGAGGAAGATCCTACAGATATTATAATGTCTCTCATTGACAATAATGTATTAGAGTCAACTGAAGAAGAGGAATCAATTGCCCAGGGCAATGTAGAATCTGCTTCAATCCAAGAAACCAGTGTCAGTATTAAAAGGAAACATAAAGAGGAAGACATAAATACCCAAATAATGGGTTATTTGTCTTCTAAAACCAAAAAAAGAGACTTAGATTCTAAGGATTCCTTGGCCCTTTTTTTTCAATCAACTTTGCAGACAGTTAGGACATTTCCCCCTGTGAAGCAACTGGAAGTGAAAAGAAAGATTTCTAATATTGTATTTAGTATGGAAGAAGAATTGTTGGGTAACCTAAATCATGAATTTTAATTAATAATGCATTTGATACTAATTTAATTTTCCTTTTTATACGCCCGGCTTGAAAAGCGGGCTGTATTATGGTATCATCTCCGTCCGTCCGGCAGGACAGCAGTCCGGCATTTCCGGCGTCCGCTTTCCCTTCCGCTCCATAACTTCTAAAGTTTTGATTCCATCTGCACAATTTTTTCTAAGTATATACCTTATGGGTAAAAGGTGTGTCGCAAACTATTTTTAACATCACTGGTTACATAATATGGTTACATATATATTGGATTATGTAATATTCCCTTCCGCTCCATAACTTCCAATGTTTTGATTCCATCTGCACAATTTTTTCTGAGTATATACCTTATGGGTGGAAGGTGTGTCGCGAACTATTTTTGACATCATACATTGCGTAATATGGCAGCCATATTGGGTTATGTAATATTTACTTTTTCTCTCCATAACTTTAACAAATATGATCCGATGTTTTCAATTCTTTCATGTTACATACCATATTAACAGACAGTGTGTAAAAAAATTGTTTATGATATCAACTATTGCAAATTATTGGATTATGTACATTCCCTTTTATTCTTACTTTCATTTTCATGAAAATAACCTTTAAATTATAAAATGGCTTCTACTTTTCCGATTCTCATCAAAAAAGGATTTTTTCAAATTGCAATAATGTTTCTAAATTGATTAAGACTATTCTTAAATCAATATATAACGTTTTAATCAAATGAAAAATATATATAAGGATTAAAGTTTTATCTACTACAGACCAAGAGATAAGTATCCCAGCTTTGGTCTATTTACCTTGTCAACTTACAGTTAGCTGTCAGTCTCTCTTGAGAGATATATGGCTAAACCAGGCTTTGTGTACCACATGGCCCCATAAAACAGTGGGTGACATTAGCAATGAACCCATAGCCAAATCTATTGTAAACATTTGGTCTATGATAAAATTAGAAGTAATAACCTGTAGGTATATGGGGAGATTTAGAATATTGTCAAGATGTCTATGGCCAAATAATGTAGATAAAAAATATTATGAGAAAAATTGTCAAATCTACTTGAATTGGTGTGAGCTGCGAAATTACCAATTAATTACATTTGTTTAAGTATGATTAGTAAATTATAAACTGCTTTTCTAAAAAATTGAAACATTTTAGTGCAACCTTTATTGACAACAAACAATGTTTAACATCGTGTTTTAACAGCAGCGAGAATTGTTGACTTGTACCGTGTACAAATCTTGTTAATAATTGTTGATCCAAATAGCCCATTTTAAATTTGATACAGATGGATTTTAAAGGTTTTAGTGGTAAAATTTCATTTTGTTGACATAACATCACCTTTTACCAAGCTTCACATAATAAAACTGGCAACGCCGCCATATACATGTAAGTGAAATAATCTTGAGCGCAGCGTAAAACACCAAACAATTAATCAATCAATCATTTACCAAGCTTCAACCTCTTCCCTCTGAATTTTGAAAATTAAATTCAAATAAATATGGAAGGATTTGTTTTGGTATGGCTGCAGTTACTGTGCCTTTCCGGGCGTATTTTGGGTTTCCCGAAACTCTTGTTATTTTTAGCCCGTGATCATTCTGATGGAGGGCTATTCAAATCGATTTTCTGGTCTGTCGTCAGTCGTCCGTCTGTTAACTTTTCGCTTGTTACCTTTATTCCAAGAAAACTACCTGTCCAATATTAATCAAACTTGGCCCACATTATCTCCCGATGATCCAGTTGTGCACCCTACATTTTCATCTCATTTGCTTATTAAATATGGCCCCCAGGAAGCAATGTTGTTTTTGAACCAAATTTGAATGAAACTTATTATCATTATTACAAGAAAACTACTGACCTGATCTTAACCAAACATGACACACATCATCCCCCTAAGATCTAGCTGTGCACCGTACAATTGCATCTCATTAGCATATTCAAGATGACTACTAGGTGGCAATATTGTTTTCAACCAAAATTTCAAGGGGAGCTTACTTTGTAAATCATAATTTAATTTTCATCAACAATAGTTATCTCCCTGGAATAAGAGTTTTTTTTATGTAGGCCCAATATCACATAATATATACATTAAATGCACTGTCGTCCCCAATTCCTATATCCAGTTATTGCTGTAACAATGTTTAATATGGATAGATGACGGCGGGCGTGAAGATCCCTTTAAAGGGATCTCTTGTTTAAATAATTATTTAATTTAAATTCAATGTTTATTATAACACCAGCCATACACATCTATTATTGCAGTGGCAGTGGCATTGGCTGGCAAATATTGGGAGATTTTCATTATAACATAATTAGCTAAATGTTCATCATTTTTGTCAAGTAGTATACATGTATGTGAAAAAGCTGGTACTCGCTGATGGTTTCCTCTGAGCAAAGAGCCCTACCCCCTTTCCCCCCACCACCAAACCTGGCAACACTGTCATATAAGTGAAATAATCTAAAGTGCTGTGTAAAACATGAATCAATCAATCAATCATACAGGTTTGTTCTGTAGACTTCTGTAAGTTAAATATTTAAGTACTGTAAATCGAAATTTGTGTGCATCTAGTAATATTTTGGAACACAGGAATTCAGGAATTGTTTGTAAAAATGGCAAAACATCTTTAATCATTTTTTTGTAAATTTAATGAACAATTTAAAATAGGCCTATTTACTAGTAATTGCTACTGATCAGATAACATAATGAACACAACATTGTTTAATATGGTCATTAATCCCCCCCCCCCTGTCAATTTCTAATGTAGTGATCATCCTTACACAATTTACCCTATCCCAACTTGCAAAAAAAGCTGTGATCTTCATGTTAATTGCACTGTTGAAAATAAAATGTATATTTAATGTAACAAATTCTTAAATTGATTTACATCTCTGGAAATAAACAAAACAGGATATATGATTTGTGTTACTTTTTAGCAGATTACATTTTTCATGTGAGATAGATGTGATGTCGGTTTGAAAATCTTGTAAAGCCATACATAAATTAGAAGAATTGATATGGTAGGAATAAAGGTAGAATGGGAATTACAGTTCCTTCAAAGTTGTTCACCGTGCTTGTCCAAAACAAACTTGTTCTTGCCAAGAGACAGCTCCAGACACGCTATTTACATACTCGGTTAGAACTTCTCTAACCTCAACACCATCTTTGCCACTGTGATAGCCTGTTTTCTCTAGGTCCACTAGGCCACGAGCTGTATTTAGCTCCTCTACTGTGTCTTGAGAGGGCTGTACATAACCAGCCGTTTTTCTGATGAAATTGTGCAGGACACAAGTGGCAAGCACTACCTTGTCCACATTTTTGGGGCACAACTCCAGTTTTCGATGGTAAATTCTGAATTTACTAGCCAGTATTCCAAAAGCGTTCTCAGATATCCTGCGTGCCCTACTGTGACGATAATTGTAGAGCCGTTTTCTGTTGTCTAATTGTTTACCTGAAAAAAGTCAATATGCTGGTTATTGTACTTTTTTTTCTGTAAGGTTTATTTTAAACTGATGGTACATAAAACTCAATTGTATCAATAATCTATGCTTCACATATGAAACAACTTAGGGCCCTCCTCAAATCATATGGTAAATGAATAAAAAAAAGTTAATAATGTGTGTGGCATAAATTAGCAATTGATCAATCAAACCGAGAAATTTTTGGTGCCAAATACAAGCCAACCGTTACAAATATTTATGACATTTTTAAATAGCTCCAATATTTTTCTGATGTAGGAAGTGTTTAAGAAAACAATTATTACCTGGATAAGGCCTCATTAAAAAAGGTTTCAAGGGAAAAGCCTCATCCCCAACAATGAAATGTGGCACTGGTCCCAGTTGAGGCATGTTAGGTAATTCTCTGGGTGGTGGTATATTCAGCCTATTCTCAACCAGCAAACTGCTCAATTTCATCCTTCCAAATATTCCTCCATCACTGTTCGATCCATAACCACCAACATCAACCACTGTGAAATTATAGCTAGAGTCCACTAACGCCAAAAGCACAATTGAATGTGTGCCTTCATAGTTGTAGTAAAGGGAACCACTGTTTTCTGGAGCCTACACCATACAAAAATATACCCAAAAATTAATATTAGTATATATGGGATCATAGGAAGAATTAATGTTTATTTTGAGAAAAAAAGTAGTTTGCTGTATTACTGCCAAACACTAACCTTTATCACAATATGTTTGCCATCTATAGCACCAATACAATTGGGCAAATTCCAACGTGTATGAAAAACTTCAGACATTTCTTCCCATTGTTCTGTTGTTGGTTGTGAGAGATAAATTGGGTAAAGTACTTTCCAGATAACCTCACAAACTTCAACTACTAATTGACTGATAGTACTTTTACCAATTCTGTAGTTATAATGAAGTGAGGCATAGGAGTCTCCTGTGGCTAGAAATCTGAAACATAGAAAAAGTCTTCAGTATAAACCAGTAACAAGAGTAATTAAGGGTGATGTAATAATTTAAATGTCATCTGTAACCTATGGTGTCGTAAATCCACTCAACATGTGGCCTACCTTAAACAAACTGACAGACGCTCACGTGCACTGATACTCTCTCTAAATCTCGTATTTTCTTTGGTTATATGGCTTGTAATAAGACCAAGGAGATCTTCAAATTGATCCTGTGTCATCTTGAAAATGAAGGACATGGTTGCATAAATGTTCATGTACTAATTAGTGTTAAGTGAAAACGATCCAACTTTCCAAAGTAAGATTTTTTTCAACATGTTACATTATTGCTTGACTGGACAATATAAAAAGCAATAAGGTTTTAGAATTAATCTTATTATACGAATTGTGACAAGTAATAGTGCAACTTATAACTTTATAAACTATATAAGTTATAATTTCATTTTTCGTACCTGAAGTAGTTGAAGAACTTCTCAGCGTCTGACATCAGTTCACAGCGCACTAACGTCGTGAACTGTCCGAATTTTTGTCTCTTCTCATTTATTGAATTTACCCATTGCCGTCGTTTTTTTCTCTTAACATTTCTCGCTACCATCAGCAATAATAACGCATCTTCTTCGCTACTGCTTGTGTCTGTCATCTTTTATTTTGTTTTCGCTAGCGGTCAACGTGGAACCTATTTTTAGATTAGTATCCAAGCTTCCTCGCACGTGACCCCCATAATTCAATCTGGTTGATCGCCTACTTTTACTTGGATACCGGATTTCGTCACAGAGAACGATAGTGTGAACGCACGACACCTGATCAGTTATCCGTTCCAAATTCGGTCCGGTGGCCGGACCGGATTCAGGGCTAGGTGTGAACGTAAACCTACTTAGTGTTAACAATAATTTTATTGGAAAAAATGTTTGAAACTCTCTTTAAAATTCGAAATTTACTATTATTAATAATTTGATTGGTGAACACTAATTGTGTGAATATTGAATTTTGAAATAAAGAAACATGAATTTCGAAATTCGAATTTCAAAATCTGAAATTCGAATGAGCTTTCTGAGCTTTTTGCGCATCCCAAAGTCTGACATTACATTTTTCTTCGTGAATTTTCTTTTTTCCCCACTGTTTAATTTCATTTAGGTGCAATCACAGATTTACAACAAAATTTGAACAGATTAATGAGTAAAACGTAAAGGGAAAAGTTTAGAATTTGTGATGGAGGTAAAATCTAAAAGGCACGTGGGATTAATGGCCAGTCCGCAAAATGTTGAGTGGATGAAGTTATTCTGATACGCCCGTACGGCCTTCTTCAATACCACGTCAACATAGGCTGCATTTGAAAAATATAAGACGTGCTCTTAGACCTGCTCTGAGAATTTAAAAAAAAATTTTTTTTTAAATTTTCAAACACTGCTGACCTATTGTGTCAGGAAACTTCTCAGTCGGAACACCCTTCGGCTATCTTCGCTCGCTACCGGTCGGCTTTGCACGTAAATCCCCGAAGTTATCAGAGTGTATCCTCAGTAGGTGAAATAGTACACCGCTGGACCACTTCCTTTGATCTTTCCTTTGATCCTATTGTTTAGAGGGGTAGGAATGTATTGATCAAAAATCAATCACATAATGACGTCAGGTGTATATTGATTAATCACACAATGACGTCAGGAATGTATTGATTTTTAATCACATAATGACGTCAGGAATGTATTGATCAAAAATCAATCACATAATGACGTCAGGTGTATATTGATCAATTACATAATGGTCAAAAGGTCGGGCGTGTATTGATCCAAAAATGATATATTGAACACTATCATAGGATAGCAGTCATCACGTAATAATGGTTTATTTGCGATCAATGGATTTAAGATTAGATAATTATTGAACTTCACAGTGTTGTCAATTGAAGAGCAATGATTGGAAATCGAATCATACCTAAGAATCGATGATGTTAATTCCGTGCTGCATCATTTGACAACAATGAGAATAACAAAGTATTAAAGACTGTAGGATAGTCCTTTTTATCTTCTAGGTGTAAGTTCGGCAGTGTCTGAATGCAGAGTGAAGTAGGTTTAGATAGCGAGACTTCCTTACATGTGAGAGCGAGTCTATTTTTATCGTCATAGGGTTGTTTTGTAGATGGCTCTATTGATGAGACAGTTCTTTGACGTGAGAGAATGTCCCTTCTCACCCCTCTGTGCCTGAAATGATGGTACGTCCAATGAGAGCACCTCTTTCGTGTCATTCATCTTTAGCTTCACAACGGGTAGGCGGTAGGCGTGGCCTCGGATGTTTGTGGATTGAAATAGAAAACTTCACCCAGCAAACAGAAAGAACCATTGTTCTTGAATTCTCCTGTCAACGACAGTGTATCTCACACATATGGTTTTACTTAACAAGGCTCAAGACCATACTTTCTTAACCTTCTTTTATCGGAATACTCTAGCTAGCCAATTAAGCGTGAACACGGAATGTACATTTTTTAAACCTTTATTAGACTTTGAACAGAACAGGTTAAAACAAATATTTTAGTAAGCATTCATTTAGTTATTTCAGCATAGATTAAATATATCTTGAAAACAATGCTACACGATCTCCGAATTAAACCACATTTTTTTTTTTGTACAATGCACTATCATACATTACATGAGAAATCAATTTAAAACAAATATTAATGTACCTATTAAAAGCATATATAAGGAGCATATAAAAAATGTGATATAATCTCTGGGTTAAACACATTTTTAAATTGCGGTATTATACACTACATTTCTGTTTTTATTGATTTCTATCAATGCGGGCTGTTCGCTATAGACGACACAGCTCACGGTTTCTGGTAAAGATTTTTGGAACATAACCTCCAATCTAACATTTCCTTGTTTTAACAATGGAATGCCTTCCGTCTTCATATTATCTAAGTTGAAGGCAAACAGAGCATATCCATGGGCAAAATTATACAATGATACATCATTGCCTGCATTTTGTCCAGCCATTCCATTAAAATCATATAAATTCATATAAGCAGATGTACAAAGGGAATTTGACTCTTTGAAATGAAGATGTAAAGGTGATGAAGGTGTGGAAACACCGTTTACAAATACTGCAATTTTCGAAATTGAAAAATGTTGGAAATTATATGGATTTTCGGTGTAAGCACCTGTTACGGCTTTAGACGACACAAAACCCACAATTATTTTTGTCGGCATGACATTGTTAAACATATTATCCCAATGAAACATCATTTGACCGCTAGCAATAGAAGCCACCTTCAGATCTGTCTTTGTAAAAGGATATTTTACATTCCACACATCTAGCTGTTTTTCAATAGCGAGGCTAAGCCCCGAATTAAGTTTGACTTTTAAAACTTTTAAGTATATGTCATCCAAAATCAATTTATAGCTCGGCGTTTTCTCTTTCGACAAGAGAGAAAATTCAGGGGAGCTAAGATTAAGTTTTACATAGATGTCAACATAATTCAACAGATATCGACTCTGAAAAAATACATCCTGTAGTATTTCTCCCTCTAATTCAAACACGGTAGACAAAGCCACCCTGTCTGCTCTATCACTCAGCCCAGGGTTATTTCCCAGCGTGTCATAGGAGCCTAGATCATTGATATCTTTACTGAATAATTGCGCCCCCAGCTGTGTGTTTTTCGCACTGTAACCATTATCAATAATTGTTTGAATATAGCTTTTGTAGTGATAATTATTGGGGTTTGATGTGACCGTTACGTTGTTGAATTTGACAAGCACAGAATCAAACATAGAATGTAAGTATAAATTGACAGGTGCGACATTCTCGTCGGGTTTAAGATTCGATCCATCTGACTTTACGATTCTACCTCGAAGATTAATACGACAGTCTTTTAATGAAGTCAGCTCAGGTGCACTTCCATTGATTTGGAATTCAATGGTTTTGTCACCTTTAGAAATCGGTCGTATTTGTTCATAGTGAGAATGTTCGACAGCCGTTTGTGAAGTGGGGGAATTGAAAAGATTGAGTTCCTTCGGAATGCTCTCAGCCGTGTTCTCACTTAGGAATGCCATGCTCTTTTTAATCGGCAAACACGTCACCGTTTGTGAAGATCTGTCTCCCTCGACCTTTCGTGGCTGAAATGCTTCCTGTTTTTTGTTTCAATCTTTTTAAAGGTTTTTTCATAGACTTTTTCGGCTTGCTCTGGCGTTTCTTAACTGAACTTTGCTCTGTTTCTTTGCGAGGATGCTCTTTTTGATGTTTTTTGTCAATTAAGGAATCATACAACTTCATCCACTTATCAACTTGCGGGATAAAAACTTGTTTGCCATTCATGCTTTTCTCTTCAAATGTAACGTGACTCTCGAAGGACTGGATAAAAATGATGCATCCGACCCTTTCATATCTTTTATATATATCTGAATTTCTTTGATTTGCTTCACGTCTACCGCCATATAAAACGGTTTTAAAAAGGTTGAGGGGGAAGCTCCTTTTGTTGACACTTTAACCTTCCTTAATAATGACATTCCACTCTGTCCTACAAAACTTAACCCAGCGATATTTGAACAAATATAAACTTCTCGAGGTTTAACTTTCTCACTTGACAAAGATATCTCCATTAAAGCCATAACCCAATCATGTGTCAAATCCAATTCTCGAGCTAATTGAACTCTGAAATTCCAGGGAGTGTTCTCGCTAAACAGCTGCTTTGAATTGTCACTGGATAAAAAAATATAATGCTCCATTGTTTACGATATTAGTGACAGATGTTTTTAAAATGATAAAATCTCCGACAAACTTGATTGACCTCATGTACTGTTCTCGCTAAACAGCTGCTTTGAATTGTCCCTGGATAATAAAAAATATATAATGCTCCATTGTTTACCTACACTAGTGAACTGACAGCTTGCGATCAAAGTACACGTCTTTTAAATGATAAAATCTCCGACACACTGTTAAACTTGATTGACCTCATGTACTGACACTAATGAATTAAATTTCGTGCTATAACCATACCACTTAACTAGGTAATAGTCGTGACCTCTTTTTTTCACTTTTTTAATAATCTTTTCAACAAACCATTTTGTGTTAGAATGTACATTAATTTTTTGTAGCTCCTCAGTGTAAAACATGCCCCGAATTTCGTCTTGTTGCATGTCTTCTACTATAAACAAAGGGATATTTTGTTTTAACACAGTTCTTTTTATAATAAAAGCTTCATATGACCATTGTTCGTGGTACCCACGTTGAAATTGGTATCTCAAAAGAGAAACGCGAACATAATCACCTACTTTAAACTTAAATTTGGCTTTCTTTTTCTTTTCCCCCGTCAGGTATTGTTTCTTCCACACCATTAGGGCTTTTTTCCCATGGACCTCAGATGGTGTAAGGCCATACAATGAACTGTGTTTTCTATGATTATAATTATAAACAATGTCCTTCAAGACATTGATATACCTATAGGTTCTTTTGAAAAGGAAATACTTATACATTATTCCTTTCAACGTCCTGATTAATCGTTCGGCATAGTTCGCCTTTGTAGAGGTATTAGCGAAATATGGATGTATTCCTTCATTTTTTAGGAATGACAACACTTTAAAATTGTTAAATTCTCGACCACGATCAAATCGTATCTTGTCTGGTTTCTTAACACTGATTATCTCTCGCAAGGCCGAAAGAACACTCGTAGCTGTTTTATCTCTCAAAGGAATGACATACGCAAATCTAGTTAATACATTTATTACAACCAGTAAAAACCTTATGTTATCGTTAAACTGTTTTATGTTACTGACATCCATTAAGTCTGCATCGTACAAATTGTTTTCGCTTGTCACGACTACTTTTTGTCTTGGGAAACGCCGAGTGACAGGTTTGTAAAGTGAATACACGTCAATATTTTGTAACCATTCTTTCAATTCACGACGGCTCACACTCACCCCTTTCTGTTTAACAACATCATAAAACTTCTTAAAGCCTGAGAAAGCCCCAGGCGTTTTAACATCTAAATAGAGTGCACGTAATTGTTCGTCAATCGCTTGAGAAAGCATATTTACGAGTGTGGTCAATTCTCCAATGCATCACCTTTTTGATACCGAGGTTTTTAATAATCACACAAGTTTGACCTACATACTGCCATGCGTCTTTATTTGTATGAGTTGTAAAACAAATACATTTGAAATTCCAGGGAGTGTTCTCGCTAAACAGCTGCTTTGAATTGTCACTAGATAAAAAAATATAATGCTCCATTGTTTTACGATATTAGTGACAGATCATGCTCCCAATTTCCAAAGAAATTGAAATCCCAGATGTTTCGGCTTAAAGGAATTCTGCTGTCCCCTGTCCAGTCAAATCTCTGGACAATATACTATCCGGTGAATAAAAAAAAAATCAGACAAGTATAAAATGGTGTCTGGTCAAACTATTTTTACCATACCACCACTTGTCTTCTTGTAAGAAAAATGGCATTAAACCCGGGGGAGCATTTCTGGTCATGCTTGTGCTTTGTTTGCCATGCACCTTTGTCGTTTATGGTTACACCCTCTGTTCCAGGGGTGATATTTTGTATCACCCGACACGTAAACGAGGGTGTGCAATTTCACACCTTTGAAAACCCAGGTCTCTACTTAAAATTCATGGATGGGACCGTTTACATTATGGAGCGGTGTGACATTTGCGAGGGATCCCATCCCGAGTTCCCATACCCTGACGTTTGGGTGAGTTTTGTTTTCTTATAAATGTAACTGTTTCAAATTTGTTTTCATTGTAAACTCAAAACAATTACATTTTTTCAATACGAAATTATCTATAGACCCTTTTGGCTTAAAGATGACGATTGCGCATAACATGTAGACAAAATTACCCTTTTTTGGACAAATCTGACGTTGAAATTGTTCCCTTTTGTCTATGACGCAATGCGAGAGATGCATCAATGTCCTACAACTTCGAACAACGTCGTGAAAAAAAAATGTGTTCTATGCCGAAAGGGTCTATTGGTGTAGATAATGAGCGCATACACAAGTCATGAAACATACGAAGAATGTAAAAAAAAATTTTTTAATTCCATGAAGAACAGGATTACTCAGCTCTTATCCGAAAAAAAAAACAACATAGCGTTATCAAAAAGTTGGGTCTCTCTCTCAATATAGATGGTATGTCTTCCACCACTCAACTCTCCACATATGAAATCTGAAATTAGATTTTTTTTGTTCTTTCAGTGTTCGATAAACTAAACGAAAAAAAAAAGCAACAAAACAGACAGTCCACAAGTGTGTTCCAGTTTAAGCGTGTTCCAATTCGAACTATGTATTCTACCATTAACATCCACATCAATTTTAACAATATCAATAAAGTACAATAAAAACATCTTACCTTCTTATTTTTTCTGGCTGAAATTCGGTTCTTCGTCGCTATCTTCAGGGCAACGTATTTAATACGCTTGGGTAATACGATAAGGGTGTCTTCTTCATCCTCGTCAATAGTGAGAGCTCCACGTTTCTGGGGAGATGCTTCTTTAATATTTTCTCGAACCTTCTGATTTGTTAGGGTGGTTAGAGCCTCCAGCATTGACTCACCCTGGTCTAGAAAGTTTCTCAGCTCTTCCTCCCTCAATGTAATTCTTCTCAGGTGAACCTTGTTTTTGTCTATAATATGAGCATAAGTCTGTCCTCTCCACATGGTGATGGTAAGAGTTTTGTAACCATAGCGCCCGATAGCAAATTCGAACTTTGTTGGATGCTCCATGATTTCTGATTAGTCTTCTTCGTATGAAGTGAACAGAGCTACATTTTTCTGTCATTTTATACCATTCCTAGGAATTACTCAGCATGTTTTTCTTTTAAGAAAAGATCTTTCTCGATCTTTTTCTTCACCGGAAGATGCACATGTTTCCTTATATGGTAATGAAAAAATGGTGTTAAATGGAAAACAATACGTTAGAAATATGTGGTAATATTTTAGCAAGAGAAAAAATTTCCATCACGCGCTGTTTTATGTAAATCATGCACAGGGTTTATTAATACTTTTAAGGAATGTACGCGTGGAACTATTACCATATTTAGACATATTCGCTTTGAGGAAATATGACGTAGGGTTTGGAAAGCTCTAGAAGTTTTCAATTTCACAATGTTGAGCAATTATAAAACTATATAAATAGAGATTATCTGATTTATGCCACATACCAAGAGATGGCTAAAGGACGCATTTCCTGTCCTCATTGTGAGAAAGACTTTGTCACTAGAAGCTCTCTGAATAGACACAAGAGACTCCGGCATGGAAATGAATCCCGACAAGCTGAAGAAAACGTAACTAACACCGAAAGTGCTATCGCTTCAACATCTAAAACCCCAGATACGACAAAAATACCCCCTCAGACCAATGGAAGGAGGTTACACCCAAGCAGCTAACGAGGATGGTGCTATCGCTTCAACATCGGCGACCTCACTTGATGAGCCTGCAACACAATCAACTAACGTGGATGCGGTCACAAATTCATCCAACGCAGAGTATGGTGAGTTTTCCGCATTAGAGAGATCCGTTGTTGTACATAATTTACAAATTGAAGGAAATGACAAATTTGATATAATAGAATTTTTTCGAAACAACGACAATACAATTACAAAGTATTTAAACGATGAAGTTGAAAAAAGAAAAGGCTTAAAATATTACATCGTTCTTCAGTTAAGATTGATAAAACCGAACAATTTAGATGAAGCAGTGGAAGCCACGCCCTTTTTCCGAAGTCATACTTATGTTCTTTTCCAAGGAAGCGATTTAGAGTCTCAACTCATTCTAGCTTTTCAAAAAATTTTACGATCATTTGACGAGTATCAAAAAAATGGCAGCGGTTTCATTTTACAGGAAGTTCTTAAATGTGAAATTGTTACAGTCAATCACATACCTACAACAGCTTCAAGTTACATTGATCTTCCTTTGAAAATCAAACGTACAAAATCTGTTATTAACATTAAAAATAAATGTGCTAAATGCTTTCTCTATTGCATAGCCGCTCACATGTACCCTGTAAAACACCATGTTGATAGGGTTGCGCAATATGAGAATAAACTCTCTCACTTTGATACCACAGGGATTGATTTCCCCGTTAAATTATCTCAAATTCCTAGATTTGAAAAAAATAATAATATACGAGTTAATGTATTTGGTTATGATGAGTATGTCTTTCCTCTTTATGTCAGCACACACATTTCAGAAACACATATTGATTTACTTTTTATAACTGCAGAGGGTAAAAACCATTATTGTTTGATTAAAAATTTTAGTAAATTGCTTGGAAAACATGGTAGGAGAAAACGTCATTATTGTCGAAATTGTTTATACTCATTTAACTCACAATCCAAATTGGAAGACCATCTAACTCTTTGTAACGAACAGACAGCTCAACGCATTGTCTTGCCTAAGGCTGGTGAGAATACTTTAGAGTATAAAGACTTTGACAAAGAGCTCCCTGTCGATACGGTCATTTACGGAGATTTTGAGTGTTTTTTAAAGCCAAATGATGAAGCAAGTAGCGCTAATACAGTCAAATTACATCACCATGAACCCTCGGGTTATTCTCTTGTTGTGGTTAGTGAATTTGATGACTTAAATACACCAGCCACAGTATATACAGGGGAAAACATTGTTCAACATTTCCTTCAGTCACTTATTAACATAGCAAAACAAGTAAAGCAGTGTCGAGCCAATTTCAATCCTATTATAATGGATAATGAGGATAAAGCGAAATTTGCGGCAACTACAACCTGCTTCATTTGTATTCCAGTAAGAATACAACGTCAAATTATAGAGGAGCAGCCCACCCTCAATGTAATTTCAAATATAAACAATCGAACCAAATAATTGTCATATTACATTCCAGTAGGAGTTATGACACCCATATCATTATGCAAGCTATCGAGAAATTCCCTTGGGCACGCCTTCATTGCATCGCTAACACAATGGAAAAGTACATCACATTTTCAGTACATGATCTAAGATTCATTGATTCCTACCAGTTTTTAGGAGCCTCTTTACAGAGTTTAGTTGATAATTTAGCACAAGAAGGACACTCAAAATTCCACAATTTGCTTAAACATTTTCCACTAGAACAGGCTAAACTATTGATGAGAAAGGGTGTGTTTCCATATGAATATATGGATAGCCGGGAAAGGTTTTTAGAAACCACACTGCCCCCGCGTGAATGCTTCTTCAGTTCTCTCACACAAGATACTATTAGTGAGGATGATTATAAATACGCGCAGAAAATTTGGGAGACAATGGGTATTAAAACACTCAAAGATTATCATAATCTGTATACGTTTGAGAGCTTTCGAAAGATATGTCAATCTTCTTATGGACTTGATCCAGCACGGTTCATCACCCTTCCAGGTTTGTCCTGGAGTGCTGCTTTAAAAATGACAAATGTGAAATTTGATCTGATTACTGATGCAAACATTTATTTAATGTTAGAAAATTCCATCAGAGGGGGATTAACACAAGTTTCTTTAAGAGAAAGTGATGCTAATAATAAATATATGGAAAACTTTGAGGCAGATAAACCGAGTGTATACAATACCTTTTTAGATGTAAATTCACTGTATGCAACTGCGATGTGTCAACCATTACCCAGTGGGGGGTGTCGTTGGTTAACGCAGGAAGAAATTAATAATTTAGATGTCATGAATATCGACCCTAATGCTCCAAAAGGTGTTATTCTTGACGTAGACATGGAGTACGATGAGTCATTACATGACTTACACAATGACTTGCCTTTAGCGCCACAAAGAGATGTTGTGCAGTTTGATGAACTGTCTCCTTACACTCAAAATCTCCATAAAGAAATGGGACTTCTGAAAAGTGGAAATGTGCCTAAGCTATTAGCCACGCTTGAAGATAAAACTCATTATGTTATTCATTATGTCACTCTACAACTCTATTTACGATTGGGACTGAAGCTCAAACGTATACACAAAGGGATAGAATTTGACCAATCACCGTATTTGAAACCATACATAGAGAAAAACACGGAACTAAGAAAACAAGCGAAAACCCCCTTTTTAAAAGCGGTGTACAAACTCTTTTCTAATGCGTTGTATGGCAAAACACTGCAATCAAATAGAAAACACATGAATGTCCATTTAATTACATCTAAGAAGCAATTAAAACGCAGAGTAAACTCACCAGCCTTTCACGAAATCAGAATTTTTAGCGAGGGACTTGTAGCTGTGCAAAGTAAGCTTACGAAAGTTAAATTAGATCGCCCTGTATTTGTGGGCTTCACGATACTTGATTTATCTAAACACTATATGTATTCTTTATATTATTTGAAATTGAAGAAATGGTATGGGGAACAAATAAGGTTACTCTATATGGACACAGATTCTTTCGTATTGCGTGTGACGACAGATGATATTTACAAGGATTTTGAAAAACACAAAGAAATGTTTGATTTCTGTGATCTCCCCAAGTCACATTTTTTGTATGATGATAGTAGGAAGAAAGAACTAGGTTTATTAAAGGATGAGCTTAATGGAGACATCTGTGCTAGTTTTGTAGCCCTTCGCCCTAAGATGTATTCTGTTTTATGTCAGTCTTTTTGTAAGAAAACTGCAAAGGGGGTAGCTAGAAATGTTATTCAAAAAGAACTCCAACACGAAGACTATAAACAAACGTTAGAAAATGCTAGTGTCATGTCGGCTGATATGTATCAAATACGTAGCTTTAACCATAAGTTGTTTACTGTAAAGCAACGAAAAAGAACATTGTCCGCTTATTGTGACAAGAGGTATTATTTAGAAAATGGGCGTGACAGCTTAGCTTTCGGTCATAAAGATATTAAGAAAACTGTACAATCAATGGATGCGATCAATGAGGAAAACTCACTTTCAATCTCCCATCATCGAAATGTAAGTTTATCTTTTTGTTTTGCTTCGTTAACTTCCTCAACTTTATGGTTTAATTCGTTTTTTATTTATCAAACGTTTCATATTTCTGTTTCATTCATATTTCCTTTTATATAAATATTCAGGAAATGAGGGGGAGAGGGGGAAACACCGACCTAGAGTAACAGTTAGAAAAGGACCAGGGTGGACTTCAAAGGTATATATCTTTCCGCTTACATTTACATAGTCATCTTATTTACATTATTTTTATTAGGTAAAACAAAACAAAATTAGTAAATGTATAACTTTTTTCTTTTGTTCAGGTTGTAAAAATAGTGCAAGAGGAGAAGAATAAACACAGCAGGATAATACTGGTGAGCATTTATTGACTCCGTTAACTAATCATATAATCAGGGATTAACACACTCAGGAGAGTAACCATCAACAGCTGTTAGCACCACAGGCAACATTTAGCGTACGAGTGTATAACTGCGGGTGTGCTTTCGTGTTTTTTTTTTTTTACTTCCATTCAAAGTGGGAAATCAACATGGTTTGTTAATGAGAGTTCAAACTTTCTCTTCCGGAGTTATGTGGTATTCAATTAAAAATAACGATGTGAAGATTTATTTCTTTACACGTGGTAGGAAAAAAAAAAACAACAACAAAACAATGAAGCTCTCTGGGGGGAACTATCTAGATGTCTTATAAGGAAATTTCAAACATGTAAGAGTCACCATTTGCTACATCATGTCTGTCCTATTCTACCTTTTTATTCTCAGCTTCGCCATTCATGGAGGAGATATCTCCCCATTAAGTCACTGTGTTGTGACGAATCACGTACTTGCGTGTGATAATGTTATATTTGGCAACGGTGTTGTCGAGTCGGAAAAACCGTACGACACAATCAAAAGAGTAGATCTGACAGGGGGCCGAAATGTAAAAGATGTAATTTTACACAGAAGCCATTTCCCCAAACTAAAGTCTGTCTATGCTTCTATCGAACTTAAATGTGACGATTTTTGGGACGGAGTCTACGTCAACGGAAAAGAATGTGTGACTACACATGGCTCGCTTGTGACAACTTCATCACCTAATTACCATAGAGAGAAATATTCATGTGGTAATAGCCTTTTTTTTTCTTTTTATCTAATGAAATCTTATGACTCACAGATATATTTATTTGTACAAACTAAATAAGACATTTTTACAACATTCCTTTCTTTTTTTATTTTCAGTGGGTTTTCAAGTTGGACTGGGCATCGCCTTGATATTGAGCGTTGTATTAGGAGCCTATTCCGTCTTTTTAAGACGGAAAATTGGTAAATTATATACCAGCCGTTCGGAGATATGGACTGAACTAATGAGTAGGGACGACGAAATACCGGACGATTTAGTGCCTCAAGAGGAAGAGATGACAGATGACCCCGTTGTTTATCAACTAAGAACAAGGACAGTGATGAGAGAGTAGAGAGAGATGTGAAACACATCTGTAAATATGTCCTGTAATTGTCAAACAAAAACACTGTAAATATTTTGCACCTTTTTTTTTCTTGTTTATTCCATATAAAACTACATCAAAATTTTAACCATTGAGTTTGCTTGGTTTTTACATTAGTTTTGTTCGTTCTGATAGGTGGTTTTGTAAAGTCTGAGGTAACAAATAGTGTTTTATTATCTGATTGGAAAGTAGGCTGGCTCCAATTCAATGTCCTTAAGTTATCTCTGTCACCTAATAACTGTTCATTTTGATCCAACACTCGCTCATCTTTCAACAGATCTCGTATCAAATTCTTCTCGTGGTCCGTAGCCTTCTTTACAAAAGACAGCACGTCTTTCACCTCAAACGTCTCTTTTGGTGCATTCAAAATAACTTCCTGAGCCATGTCACTTACTTTCCCATGAGATTAATGACACGCTTGATTAAATAAGCAACTAGAAAGTGGTGTCTAACAAAAAGAGGGCGCTTTTTACCCAGACTCAATTTCTTTTCACACAATGTTCTTGTAAGAAGGGTGTATATATCATGCGTATTTGCAGTTTACGGCACAAGGGTTAGTATTATATCTAGTCTCCTATGGTGTAGGGGAGTCACTCTGATGGCTATCCTGAAACTAGGGATAATTTTAAACATAATTACTTCCCTTGCCGTTCACCAAAATACAGCATCTGATTTTAACCTTCTGCCTTACTTCCTTATTTCCAGGTATGTAAACCAACGGAAAACTATAAATGCATTATTACCATAACATATAAAGAACCAAGGTTTATGGTTACGTAGTGTACAGAAGTTATATATAGTTAGTTCCTAAGAAATCCTTATTTTAAAGTTGAGGAAAGTAAAACAACAACAACAACACACATGTAAGTGCAAGAAAAGCACATGTTACCTACTGCGGAAAGCTAGGGTTTATTCAAGTAAACGATAACGTGTCTGAATACTGTAAATAAGTTAACCAGCTACTTGGGTAGCTATAGTTCGTTAGTATTAATTCATTCCGAACGTATATAATATTTTCTTATGAAAGACAAACTAATGTAAAAGTGAATTAGGGGAGATAACTCTTTCTGACAAAGTTAAACGGCCACATACAGAGTAGTCTTTCTTTGCCCGCATATGTTTCCTAATCTGGTGTGATTATGTTATTCAGGGGCGATAACTCTAAGGGGTAAGGTTAAAAGTCCTATACAGAGTAGTCTCTCTTTGACCATATACATATTAAACGGAGATAACACATTCATTGATTTGTAACTTGAATAAGGTTATTTCAAACTTCTTTATTTCCTTTAAAATACATAAATAAGTATTTTATTCTTTAATAAGTTCTGAATTGTTTAGAAGGTTTATTATGTTAATATAAGCCAGCATATATAATGCTGAGGTTCGGTGTTTAGCTACACTTATTGTTACCATATATTAACATAAAGGATTGTGTTCTTACTGGTTATGCATATTTGTATTCCATATGCCCCCAAACCTGGTTAGTTTAAGTTAGCCTTATATAAAATCCGTTGTGCACAAGAAGTCCATGAGACAGAAGTTTGTTAATTATGTTATTGTTTTAACCATAATTACTTCCCTTGCCGTTCACCAAAATACAGCATCTGATTTTAACCTTCTGCCTTACTTCCTTATTTCCAGACTGATCGTCAGCTTAGTATATGGGCAACATTTTGGCGAGCTTGCCAGGATACTGACAGAGGACGATAGTAACGATGAATTCGGAAGTGATGGAGACGGAGATGAAGATAAAATACCAATTGTATCGGCTTCCCACCGAGAAGCTAGCAACGGCGATCCAACAAGCGGGAATTCCCCACACAACAAGGGACACTTCAAAAAACTTAAAAATAAAAGCCATTGAAAAATTTATAGATATGTGCAGCACGGAGGGAAAATCTGAAGAACTCAATAGACTATTAACTATCCTAAATAATGTTTCAACTGAACTGCCTGAACACACACTGGTAATACCTACAAAAGTTAACCGGAAGCCATTAAAGATTAACGGAATAATAAAGGGATCTGAAGGGATTAGCTATAGTAACTTAATAAGACAGATTCAAGCGGCTGAAGATAATGACTATTCACCAAGGGAGATAACCAACGCTGTGGCAGACGCGATGGACGCCAGTCTATCATTAAAAGGTTACTTAGAGACAAAAGACGATTTAACTCTTTTTGAGCTTCGAAACCAACTACGATGGCACTTCCGTGAACTATCAGCAAGTGAACTATACAAAGAATTAAGTAGTGCTAGTCAGGGTCTGGCAGAGGACACGTTAGATTTTGTGTGGCGCGTGTTAAATCTATCTCAGAAGATTACCTCAGCCTCTTGTGAAGAAAAAAATGACCTCGTTTACGGACAAGTTTTAATCAGAAAGGTAACATTAAAATCAATAAGCACCGGTTTGAGGGACTCTGTCATCGCTCAAGATGTGAAACAAATTTTGCACAACGATCCCTCCGACGAAGAAATAATCAAAACCATAACTACAGCGGTTGCCAATCTACATGAGAGACAACAGAAGTCAACGGTATCCTCCAATAAAAAGGTTAAATCCAGTTCCACCGGTGTAACCAATTCGCTTACATCTTCGGATGCCCACATGTTTCAAGAATTAAAGGCTGAAGTAGCAACGTTAAAAGAACAATTATCAAAGCAAAAAATGACAAAATTTAGAAGAAATCGCGGCGGCTGTCCAAACTGTCGTCGTACAAATGCAGAATTTTGTGATCATTGCTACGTTTGTGGCTCATCAGAACATTTCAAATCTGGATGCCGCATGCGACGTCAACTACGACAGGAAAACGACACCCGGTCAGCACAGAGGGACGAGTGATGACCGCCAATACCGACAAGTCCCGACAACAAGAACAGTGTGTTACCTGCCGACAAACAATAAACAATCAATCAGTATATCAGTGTAAGGGGTGTCACTCAGCTATTTATTGTTCTAAGAACTGTCAAACTAAACACTGGGAACAACATAAGCCAATATGCCAAGCCATAAACAATCTTGAGGAAAACACCAACATTTTCACAGTAGACAAACCACCATTACGGACAACCGGACAAACCAAGATGACAAATTTAATTGGTAAAAAGTGTAAAATGCTATGTACATTAGATGGACTAAAAACAGAAGTATTGTGGGATACAGGCTCACAAGTGTGTTTGTTACCGTCACATTGGCTTCATGAACACTTTCCAAATTGTGAATTAAAACCAACCTCTGATTTAATTGGACAACATAACTTGAATGTCACTGCGGCGAACGGTATTATCATTCCATTCATGGGATACGTTACTTTAAATTTCAAGTTGGCTAACAATAATTCAAAACAGTCATTAAAAGTTCCATTTCTGGTTACAAATGTAGACGATATGAGTGATCCCATTATTGGATATAATGTTATAGAGCACTACCTAGACAGCTATGGTACAGAGTATGTGAAAGTTAATGAAATGAAAGCAAGTTTGCCAACAATTCTAGAAGATCAAGTGGTTAAAGTTTTGAAAATAATATCTGACAAAAACACAGAAATAGGACATGTCTCAACAGGTAAAAGGAGTTATAGAGTATCTGCCGGTGAGAGTGTCGCAATAAAGTGTGTTACTAGACCAAAACTTGACGTCAAAACAGAGGCTATATTCGAACCCAACCTAGAACAGCCATGGCCACAAGGACTCACAATTCATGAAACTCTGTTAACAGTGAATAAAGGTAGTAAGGTACCTGTCAATATTTGGGTAACAAACGAGACAGATCATGAACTTAAAATAAAAAGTGGTAATATTCTGGGAACGCTGAATGAAGTTAGAACTGTGATTCCGGTGGGAGAGCAATCTGCAAAGAAATTTGAAAAGGTGACGAAAACTGACCCCCCAATGGAAAAGTGGCATCCACCTGTCGATATACCAGAGAATGGTCTAACTGAAAATCAAAAAGAACAAATTAGAGACTTGTTATATAACGAATCAAATGCATTTTCCAAAAATGACGACGACATTGGGTGTGCACCGGACCTGCAGTTAGACATTAATTTGTCTGACAATATACCTGTGCAACGAAACTATGTATCCATACCTTGTCCATTATATCAAGAAGTAAAGGACTATTTGATAGATCTTATCGAAAAGCAGTGGATCCGGAAAAGTCAATCAGCCTACTCCAGTCCAATGGTGTGCGTAAGAAAGAAAGACGGTACGTTACGTCTTTGTATAGACTATCGTAAACTCAACGGAAAGACAATTCTAAGTAGACATCCTATACCTAGAATCCAAGATGCTCTAAACTCTTTAGGTGGCAAAACCTGGTTTTCCCTATTAGATCAAGGGAAAGCCTATCACCAAGGCTTTGTGAAAGAACACTGCAGACATTTAACTGCTTTTGTGAGCCCTTTCGGACTTTATGAGTGGAACAGAATTCCCATGGGTTTATCAGGAGCACCCGGATACTTCCAATCTTTCGTCGACGAAATGTTGGGAGATTTAAGAGACACTGTCTGTATTCCTTACCTAGACGATATTCTGGTTTTCAGCGAATCCTTTGAATCCCACCTTCAGCACACTAAACAGGTTTTACGACGGTTACAGCAGAAAGGTATTAAGCTCAAACCGCGAAAATGTGAAATATTCAGGAGACAAATAAGGTATCTGGGTCATATAGTGTCTGAACATGGCTACAAGATGGACCCTGCTGAAAAAGAACCAATTGCTAAACTGACTGAAAAAGATCCAAAAACGGTAGGAGAGCTACGGCAGATACTTGGACTACTTGGGTATTATCGTAAATACTTACCTGACTTTTCACGCCGTGCCAAAATTCTGTACGAGTTACTGAAAAAGAAAGGAGTCATAACAAATAAACAGAAAAAGAACCCTAAGCAGAATCAAGCACACTCTGGACAAAAGATACTGTGGACTTCAGAACACAAAGAGGCTCTTATGGATTTAATAAATGACCTACTCAGTGAACATGTCATGGCTTACCCGGATTTTCAGAAAAAGTTCATTCTTCATGTTGATGCCAGCCAGAAGGGTTTAGGAGCCGTTCTATACCAACCACGACAAGATTCGACTTTAGCTGTCATAGCTTACGGTTCGAGAACACTTACTACAGCAGAGCAAAAGTACCATTTTCACTCAGGCAAACTGGAGTTTTTGGCTTTAAAGTGGGCTGTGAGTGAGCGTTTTCGGGACTATTTGTACTATGCACCCGGTTTTACTGTTTTCAGTGACAATAATCCACTTACCTATATCTTGACAAGTGCAAAACTAGACAGTACGAGACACAGATGGTTGACCGAGCTCGCTGATTTTGAGTTTGATATAAAATACAAACCAGGCAAGAAGAATACAGATGCAGATGTCTTATCGCGCATGCCTTTGGACGTCAACCAGACAATGAACAATTTCACAGAATTTGTAACACCTGACATGATGCAAGCTTCCATAAACGTTATCAACGCTGTCAATTCATCTGAGCAAATCCTAATCACGTCTGTCACCGACGATTCGTCAAACATCGACGCTGAATTGTCAACAAGAACGGCGCTTCCATCGATATCATCTAGGGAAATGTCACAGGCTCAAGTTGAAGATGAAAGCATAAGTCAAGTACTTACCTGGGTAAGGCAGAAAATACGTCCTCCAGTACAGTCAAAGGATTCCAGAGTACGGCCAAATCCTTTCTTCAGGGAATTCAGCAAATTGCAACTTGATAACTCCGATGTTTTATTGAGAAAGTGTACCTTGATGGGTGGTAAAATTCGAACTCAAGTTGTACTTCCTCGGAAGTTTATTCCTACAGTACTCAAGGAACTTCATGACAACATGGGCCACCTTGGCTCTGAGAGAGTTCTGTCCCTTGTGAGAGACAGATTTTTCTGGCCACACATGGCACAAGAGATTGAACAATATGTGAACACAAAATGCCGTTGTTTGAAAGACAAAAAGCCTAATCTACCTTCAAGAGAAGCTCTTCGACCAATCACAACATCATCGCCGTTCGAATTGATTTCCATCGATTTCTTACATCTAGAAACGTCAAAGGGTGGATTTGAGTATCTATTAGTTATAGTGGACCATTTTACCCGCTTTGCCCAGGCCTATCCGACGAGGAACAAGGCAGGTAGAACGGCAGCGGAGCGGATTTTCAATGACTTTATTCCTCGTTTTGGATTTCCTGGAAGAATATTACACGACCAAGGGAAAGAATTTGAAAATAACCTATTTCACCATCTAGAGAAGCTCTGTGGGATTGCTCGATCAAGGACCACGCCGTATCACCCACAGTGCAACGGAAAGGCTGAAAGGTTCAATCGAACCATACTTGGGATGCTCAGAACACTTCCATCGGAACACAAAAGAAACTGGAAAGATCATGTAAACAAGCTAGTCCACGCATATAACTGCACCAGAAGTGATGCCACAGGATACTCTCCCTTCTTCTTATTATTTGGAAGATCACCACGCCTTCCAATTGATGTAATTTTCAACCTTGACCTAGAAGGAGAAATCCAACCCAAAGAACAGTATGTGAGAAACTGGCGAGAGTGTATGAAACAAGCTTACGATCTAGCTTCAGAGACTGCAGAGAAATCATCAATGAAAGGCAAGAAAGGGTACGACAGACGTATGAGGAGCTCTGTACTGTTACCAAATGACAGGGTTCTGGTACGCAACTTATCTGAACGTGGTGGTCCTGGTAAGATACGATCCTGGTGGGAAGACAAAGTTCATATAGTGATCAAGCGCAATGGAGAAGACAGTCCGGTTTATCAGGTTAAACCTGAAGATGGAACCGGCAGGGTGCGAGTCTTGCATCGAAACCTGTTATTGCCTTGCGACAATCTCCCACTTGAAACCACTCCACCGACTCAACGTAAACAGGCGACCAAACCCAAAATTAAAACTCCAGCTCAACCCATTCTACCCCAGCAGCAAGAGTCCGACTCAGATTCAGATTCGGAATGGGATTGGCCTCATTGGTTTGCGGAACCAGCTGGTTCAGCTTTGAATCCTCATGTGGAACCATTTAATCCAACTCAACGGGATGACTTACCTGCATCTACTCGTGATCCAACGGTTCCTCCGGACACTACAAGACCGCAACGGAATAGGAGACCCCCATCTAGACTTACTTATGATACTATGGGTAATGCATCAGAAACAACCGATTTTCCTCGAGTGAACTATATTCCAGTGACGGTGAGTGCTTGTCCTCAAGTTGTTTACATTCCTTGGATGAGCTGGATGATGCCGTGTCCCGTGTTACTTTGCACCACTGGATAGTGTGCAAGTTATTGTGTTGTGATACTTGTGACTAAATTCATTGCAGGATAACAACTCATGTTGGACTTTGATACAGGAATATTATGGACTGTTTTGTTCTTTGTGGAAGAACATTAATTGTGTGTTTTATTCAAGGATTGGATTCATAGACTTTGTGATTCATTACCAGAGACTGTTAGGTTTACATTATGAACTGGTTCAGAACCAGATTTTCCTCTAGGACACATCATCAGGTTTTGGGCAAGATGTTGATCGGCAAATAGTGATGGTTTTTCATTAGTTGGATGCAACGCAGGAAATGTTCGATACTTGGTACCAAACGAGCATGAAGGCCCACAGTAATTTTATGCTACACTCTAGTCAATTGTTTTATACTTGCTTTACACTCTTTTGCGTGAGACTATCATGCGGATGACATTTTTATTGAATTGATCACTCGATAGATATTGTACTCCTGTGTTTTATTTTGTGTTGCGAGCACTGTGTAACTAGAGAAATGTCATTTTGTGATATGAATTTGATGTGTCCGTAGGAATTGTTAATGTCTAGGAGACATTCATTTTACAGGGGGAGGGTGTAAGAAGGGTGTATATATCATGCGTATTTGCAGTTTACGGCACAAGGGTTAGTATTATATCTAGTCTCCTATGGTGTAGGGGGAGTCACTCTGATGGCTATCCTGAAACTAGGGATAATTTTAAACATAATTACTTCCCTTGCCGTTCACCAAAATACAGCATCTGATTTTAACCTTCTGCCTTACTTCCTTATTTCCAGGTATGTAAACCAACGGAAAACTATAAATGCATTATTACCATAACATATAAAGAACCAAGGTTTATGGTTACGTAGTGTACAGAAGTTATATATAGTTAGTTCCTAAGAAATCCTTATTTTAAAGTTGAGGAAAGTAAAACAACAACAACAACACACATGTAAGTGCAAGAAAAGCACATGTTACCTACTGCGGAAAGCTAGGGTTTATTCAAGTAAACGATAACGTGTCTGAATACTGTAAATAAGTTAACCAGCTACTTGGGTAGCTATAGTTCGTTAGTATTAATTCATTCCGAACGTATATAATATTTTCTTATGAAAGACAAACTAATGTAAAAGTGAATTAGGGGAGATAACTCTTTCTGACAAAGTTAAACGGCCACATACAGAGTAGTCTTTCTTTGCCCGCATATGTTTCCTAATCTGGTGTGATTATGTTATTCAGGGGCGATAACTCTAAGGGGTAAGGTTAAAAGTCCTATACAGAGTAGTCTCTCTTTGACCATATACATATTAAACGGAGATAACACATTCATTGATTTGTAACTTGAATAAGGTTATTTCAAACTGCTTTATTTCCTTTAAAATACATAAATAAGTATTTTATTCTTTAATAAGTTCTGAATTGTTTAGAAGGTTTATTATGTTAATATAAGCCAGCATATATAATGCTGAGGTTCGGTGTTTAGCTACACTTATTGTTACCATATATTAACATAAAGGATTGTGTTCTTACTGGTTATGCATATTTGTATTCCATATGCCCCCAAACCTGGTTAGTTTAAGTTAGCCTTATATAAAATCCGTTGTGCACAAGAAGTCCATGAGACAGAAGTTTGTTAATTATGTTATTGTTTTAACCATAATTACTTCCCTTGCCGTTCACCAAAATACAGCATCTGATTTTAACCTTCTGCCTTACTTCCTTATTTCCAGACTGATCGTCAGCTTAGTATATGGGCAACATTCTGAGCAAACGTTTATATCGTTTTAGACGATAGAGCCCAGCCCTTGACAGGGAAACGACACCAAATCGAATATTCAAGATTATTTCACATAGTGCTCTCTCTTGTGATACAGTCATCGACTGTAATAATGCTTTTCGTTGTTTCGCGTGTGCTGTTGCCAAAAGAATAAGGAAATGTCTGTACTTTTGAAAAATTATGGTCATGACTAATCCAGCAGAACGGAACTATGAAGACGTCGTGTCAATATATAACGTTTACACATTCCAAATGAAGATGGGACATCAGGGAGAACTGAAGATAACAAATTATCCAGGCACGTTTTTTCACTGGGAAACCATTTCATCGCTTCTAGTATCACCACTTCTTCAGCTAGATTGTAAATATGACGAGATTCTGAATCCGGATAAGATACAATTTCCCATGTGTATTCCAAAGCTAATGTCATTATGAATGAATCGAATCATTGAAGCAGTAGATATTTATATTCATTTCGGAACATAAACTATTGGAGTTTGACGAGGAAAGACATGTGTGCGTAACTGATATGGATTGGTTGAATTTGGGGCGACATCAATCAACAAATAACCATATGGGCGTGAAGTAGCCATTTCATAGGCACTCATGAAATATGGTAGTTTTCCGGGGAACACTTGCGAACCAAACCGTCTGATTTGCATGAGGTCACGTCTTTGTTTAAACAAAATAATATAGTGTGTATTAAGAGATATTGTCCGTGCGCATTTTCCCAGTGGATATATATTTTGACTCAATAGACATACTGACATGTTGAGATGGTGAATAGAAACTGTCCACATGTGTAAGGAATCTTCAGATTTACACACTTGGTGAACCAGATCGTCCAGAATTATTAGAATATGTTCTCCATTGGCCCACTTCTCCATTGTCTCTCTAGTGGGCAGTCCCGCGTGAAAGGTAATATTTACTTTCAAGCTTTTCATCTCATTGTAGATAGGTTGATAGACCGAATAAGCTAAATATATGTGACTCGGAGGTTGTTGAAACATGTCTGAAGAATTTTGCACCAAGTGTTTGGTAAAAACACTCTTCCCGCTCTGTGATGGCCCGAAAATGGAAATAGCAGTGGGTGAATTAAAACGGAATTGCTGTGACATAATTACTCTCGTTTAGTCTTAACAAGAAATGAGAAGATTTATGAAGAAAGTCTCTTTTATTATAAAACATCTCTAGACAATGAATGACGACGCACTCGAGGAGTGTTGTAATGTTTTATAATTACACTAGTAATATCCGGAGATATCTTGTAGGGAGTCATAATAAACAAAGTTAATTAATTCTAAACACATTGAGTCACATATAGGCTACTTTTTCGTCTCTCAAAAAGACTATAGCATGTGTGAATTCAATTTGTTTAAAATTCAAAACAAATCATCACAGCCGGGGTTAATTTGTAAGGTAAACATAATACCCCTAAAGCTCTGACCTCATTTCTCTCATTTGAAATAGGCGCGAAGTAACTAAGACTGTCTACTTTCTCACTGGGGTTAAATCGTTAGACTGGGGAAATGAGTGAGCTTGACCTCATCTCACCTTTCACCGCCTTTATTTGACATGGGCGTGAATTAAGCTCAGTCACTTTGCTATGATAAAAAATCGGACATCATGAAGACAGGGAAGGTGGGGAACGGATAGAGAGAGCATGAGGCCACGCCTACCGCCTACCCGTTGTGAAGCTAAAGATGAATGACACGAAAGAGGTGCTCTCATTGGACGTACCATCATTTCAGGCACAGAGGGGTGAGAAGGGACATTCTCTCACGTCAAAGAACTGTCTCATCAATAGAGCCATCTACAAAACAACCCTATGACGATAAAAATAGACTCGCTCTCACATGTAAGGAAGTCTCGCTATCTAAACCTACTTCACTCTGCATTCAGACACTGCCGAACTTACACCTAGAAGAAAAAAAGGACTATCCTACAGTCTTTAATACTTTGTTATTCTCATTGTTGTCAAATGATGCAGCACGGAATTAACATCATCGATTCTTAGGTATGATTCGATTTCCAATCATTGCTCTTCAATTGACAACACTGTGAAGTTCAATAATTATCTAATCTTAAATCCATTGATCGCAAATAAACCATTATTACGTGATGACTGCTATCCTATGATAGTGTTCAATATATCATTTTTGGATCAATACACGTCCGACGTTTTGACCATTATGTAATTGATCAATATACACCTGACGTCATTATGTGATTGATTTTTGATCAATACATTCCTGACGTCATTATGTGATTAAAAATCAATACATTCCTGACGTCATTGTGTGATTAATCAATATACACCTGACGTCATTATGTGATTGATTTTTGATCAATACATTCCTACCCCTCTAAACAATAGGATCAAAGGAAAGATCAAAGGAAGTGGTCCAGCGGTGTACTATTTCACCTACTATCCTCTTTTCTAGAAGAGTTTCCTCTTTGGTTGATACGAATTTTGAAACTTGATTTTTTGTATAATTTCACGCCAGAGAGTTTTATATATAGTCATTCAACACACGTAATAAGTAGAAAGCAGAGGAGTGCTGCAGACTGTTTTTTGATGCATGCAGAATATTTTGTATATCGCTCAAAATATACCAAGGAAACAATTAGCATGAACTTATTTCCAACATTTTTGAAAGAAGAAGTGTCATTGTTAAGAAATATAGCTTCATCACCATTGATAAAAGATATTTTGTCTATATAGAAGCCTTAAAGTGGCATGAGCTGCCAAAATGTTGATAATTGGACGTTAAAACAGAATGTTGAAATTATTAGCTAATTTTTTCAAGATGTGTAATTCAGAAGCTTTTTAGCGCTTGAAGTCTCGAAAATGTACGATAAAGTATTGTTTTGAACTAATTTGAGCTAAGAATGAATGATATTTGTCGCGAGATTATTCTCCGAAAAAGGTTCCGCGATCGGGTACGTATATATCGAGTTTGCATCGCGTCTTAAGGCATTTCATTGATGTACCTGAGAGAAATGTTGGGCTGTAATGGTACACCCGTGGAGGGGAGGTAAGCGTATCGGGGGCTGAAGGGGGAAACATGATCTGTGTTAGATTTGATCCTTCGGAGTAATCTAATAGAATACCTCCAAGGGAGGAGAGCTTTAAAAAGAACAGAACAAGCCTGGTTAAAGAAATCTAAAGAACTACAGTTTCTATAGAATCTAAAAAATCTGAGATTTAATGACTCCCTTGAAAGTGTGAGGAGGATGGTATGACCCAGCATGTAGCAGCTGATGCGTGTCAGAAGGTTTGAAGAATACTTTGTAATCTAGATGCCCAGTAGTATGATATGTATGACCCTTGTAAATAGTTACATCAAAAAAATCCACAGAATTGTGATCAATAGTAGGCTGTAACTTAATGCTTGAGTCGTGAGAATTAAGAGTATCAATGAAAATATGAAGGTCTTCCAACGTATGCTGCCAAATGATAAAAATGTCATCCAGATACCGAAGGTAAATAAAAGGTTGTTTGTGACATTTGTGAAGAATATCACTCTCCCACTCAGCCATAAAAATAGAGGCAAAGTTAAGACTAAAACGTTTCCCCATAGCACACCCTTTAATTTGCTGAAAGATCTCCCCATTGAATTCAAAATCGTTACCTTTTAAGCTCCAGCAATTCTAAAATGTCTATATCCGGACGACGGTGGTCAGGATATCTTTGGAATGCTGATTTTATGGATTTAAGACCCAAATCTATGTCAATGTTTGTATACATAGACTCCACATCCAGAGTAACCAAAATCACATCTTGTGGGATGGATTTCTCAGACAATTTGGCCAATAAATCATCCGTGTTTTTGATAAAGCTAGGATGCCGATTCGCTACAGGTTTTAGATAGTAATCAATTAGCTCTGATATTTTATAACTTTCACTGCCACAATCTGAGATAATAGGACGGCCAGGGGGCATTATAGGCTTGGGCCATTTTTCAATGGGTTTGTGAATTTTCGGAAGATTGGTTGGTTGGTTGGTTGTTTAGTTTTAATGGTGTATACAGTTCCAAAGGAACTAATCACACCAGAGCTTATCATTGCGCTGTCTTGTTATACCTTACAATGTACAGTTAGTGTTTAGTTGAAGGATTAATCAGGCAAATTGACTTGAGTTAAAGAATGGTGAAAGAAATATATATACATATATACACCCATACATTTGCCTGGGCAAGCAAAAATATTTATACACCCATATATACACATAATTTAATGAAAACGATGTGTTCTCCCAATAAATGTTACAAGAGCCATGAAAACTTTAGGTCTTATTTGTACTGGAGGGTTCATGATATTTTGCAAGTCTAGAACTTGTATTCCAAGGGCAGTTAGTTTACAAAATAAAAGAGCACGCTGTCGTCTGTATTTTGAACAAGTAAGAATAAAATGTTCAAGGGTCTCCATAACCAAACAGTTGTCACAAAGTCCGTCGGATTTATTAAAATATTTATGAGTGACAGAATTAAGAGGAATATGACCTGATAATAACCAATGGAAGTAAACTTCATCCTTTCGAGAGGTAAAAGGGACCTCATTAAATTGTATACTTTGCTGGAACTGATAAAAGAAACGACCTTTGTTTGATGAGTCCCACTTGTGTTGCCAAATATTCGAGAAATGTTTTCTGCAACTTGTTATTATTTCCTCTACTGTAAGGCCAATAGGACAAGACACATTATCCAAACAAGTGGCACTTTTAGCCAGTTTGTCTGCGGTTTCATTCCCCTGTATATTACTATGGCCCGGGATCCAATCAAAACATACCTCTAGTCCAAGGTAAGATAGCTTAGTTACACATAGCAGTATCTCTATCAATAATGGAGACGATTTAGCAAATGAATAGTTTTTAATAGCTTTAAGAGAGCTAAGTGAATCAGAGAAGATTACAGTTTTATGTGGTTTGACATCATGAATCCAATCCAAGGCCAAATAAATTGCCATCAACTCTCCACGGAAAACAGAAACACAATCTGAGAGCCTTTTTGATACAGAGAGGTGGAACTCTGGGATGCAGAAACCTATTCCTGAACGATTACTATCAGGAGAAAAGGAAGCGTCTGTATAAATCTTTAAATAATTAGACCAATTAGAGACAATATGGTCATTTGAAAGCGAGTAAAGAAGGTTTACATGGTCAGATTTCTTTAGCATGTGTTCTAACTGGGTTGATATGAAGGGAAATAAAATATTCCATGTTGGAAAAGGAGAGATAATATTTGGTTGAATATTGCAGATTTCTAAACCTACAGATGTAACTAGGTATTTAAAACGAACACTAAAAGGTGTTCTGTGAGTATTGTCCTGTTGAAAACGGTAATCAAAGAATGAAGGGTTTAATATCATAGAGGCAGAGTTATGACGTGATGACTTTAATTTCAGGCCGAATTTCAGGGTTCTCATCATCCGTCTAATATCAAGGGGAAATTCCCCACACATTACCTGTAAGGTTACAAGTGGGGTTGATTTCATTGCCCCAGTACACAAACGCAATGCCTTGTATTGGATTGAGTCTAGAGTTGATAATAAAGTGATTGATGCTGAATTAAAAGCTTCACTCCCATAGTCTAAACGAGATCTAATCAAAGACTTATACAACAACAACAAACAAAACTTGTCAGATCCCCATGATGTACTTGAAAGACAACGAAGAAGGTTAAGACCAGTTTGACACTTTTCAGTTAAATAAGTTAAATGTGGTTTCCATGTCAGACGGTGGTCAAAAATAATACCCAAATATTTAAAATCATTGGAACATTTTACACGCTGTTCTTTCAAAGTTAACACTAGTGGAGATGGTATATGTTTATTAGAAAATAAAACAGCCTCTGATTTAATAGAAGAAAACCGAAAACCCCATTTTGAATGTGTTTTACAACACATTTAAAATTTCGTCCAGAGAACCAGATAACTTTGTCATCAACAAAGAGAGAACAGTTGACTTTATTACTTAGGGACAAAGGCAGGTCATTAATCATGATGTTAAAGAGCGTAGGTGAAATAACGCTTCCTTGAGGGACTCCATTGTACAAATGTTTATTTGGAGATAAATTAGTGCCAATGCGTACTTTAAAAGAGCGATTTTTTAAGAACCCTCTGATCCATGCAAACATCCGACCATCTATGCCAATCTCTTTTAATTTGACTAATAACCCCCCTCGCCATAGCATGTCATACGCTTTTTCTATATCTAGGAAGACAGCTAATAAATATGATTTATCAGACAAAGATCGAGGAATATCAGTCTCCAGGGTTACAATGTGATCTGTAGTAGACCTACTCCTTCTAAAGCCACTTTGAAAGTCAGAGAGAATATGATGTTTTTCTAAAAACCACAAAAGACGATTATTAACTAATCTCTCCATTAGTTTACATAAACATGATGTTAATGCAATAGGCCTATATGATGATGGAACTGATGGGTTTTTATTTGGTTTTAGAACTGGAATTATTATAGACAATGTCCAAGATGAAGGGAAAGACATATTAGTCCAAATGCAATTAAACAAAAGAAGAACAACATTGAGACATGAATCTGGAAGTTGTTTTAAAATACCGTTGTTTATACCATCTTCACCAGGTGTAGAATTACGAGTTGTTTTAACAGCCAGTTTTAGTTCGTCTAAGGTAAAATCTTCATTAATTGGCATATCATTAAATAAGATATTGCTATCATCAAACTGCTGCTCTACCTCTATTTTGTGGCATAAAAAGTCAGTATCGTAGTTAGAGTTACTGCTAATTGCAGAGAACTGATCAGCCAACACAGAACATTTTTCAGAGTTTGAAATGTATTCGTTTGCGCCGACTTTGAGTGTTGGCAACGAACAGTTGGTTTTTTTCTTTCCTTTAATGGCTCTTACTTTATCCCAAACACTTTTGACAGATGTGTTTGAATTTATAGACGAACAGAATGATCTCCAACTTTCCTTTTGGGCAGCTTTTATAATTCGCTGAGCTTTTGCTTTAAAGAATTTATATAGTATTAAATCAGCCGGAAGACGTGTTCTTCTTGCTCTATTCTTAGCTCTTTTCCTATCACGTATAGCCTGGGTACATTCGGATGTCCACCATGGAACAGGGACTTTGTTATGTGGCCTTCCAGATGATTTGGGGATTGAGGCGGCTGCAGCTTGATTTATAGCAGAAACTAGATTATTCTGAAATTCATCAATATCGTGACTAGCAATATCACTTGTAATTAGATGTTCACATTTTTCATGAAATATTTGCCAATTGGCTTTGTGAAGTTGCCACTTTGGGATGGTGCCAAGTAAACTACCATCTAGTTTAACATTAAATTTGACTAAAACAGGAAAATGATCACTACCACAATTGGAATCATATTCGATTCCCCAATAAACATTGGACGCAAGACTGGATGAGCAGAAGGTAATATCTAAGCAACTCATATTGCCATTTGAATCATTTTCTCTAGTGGGTGATTTATCATTAAGTAATACAAAATTGTTGGAATCAATAAACTGGGATAGTAGGATTCCATTATGGTCAGAGTGATCACTTCCCCATGAGATATGGTGTGAATTAAAATCACCACTAACTATGGATTGAGCTTTATCTAAGAAGGGTTCCAATAATGAAAAATCATTCAAAAGGAGCTTTTTGTTAGGATTATAAATATTGAAAATGTTTAATGATTTATGGCTGGAAGAAATTTGTATAGCTTGACATTCAAGTGATTCGAAAGTCGGTAGATCTATTTCAGTGTATGAAAGGTGTGATTTAATGAAAATTGCTAATCCGCCATGGGGTGCTCTATCTCTATCACAACGTTTAATACTATAACCGGGCATTGTAAAGTTTAAATGCGGTTTTAAAAATGTCTCTTGAAAACAAAACACATCAGGGGGGGTATTTAAAGTGGAAATGTAATGCTTAATCTCTTGCCCATGTGCAATCAAACTTCTACAATTAAAATGTATTAGTGTGAAAGCCATGATATATGTAAATTCAATGAGTCTGAACATTGGGTAGTGTCTTTGATCTTAGCTTATTTAGGTTTTCTACATTAGCTACTATATCTTCACCAAAGTGGTGATTAGCCACCTTTATTACACGACGGATTACATCAAGTTGTTCTTTAGGTTTAAAACAAGACAGCAAAACATCAGTAACAAAGGTTATGAGTGTTACTAAGTACTGGTCGGTTACAACAGAATCAGTCTGAGTTTGTGCTATTGCCTCAGTCTGCGTAGCTATAGAATTTGACTGTACGGAATCTACCATAACAGGTCTAGAAGGCGTCTCTACAGTCACTGGCCGCGGCCAACTACCAACAGGGGGAGGTAACTCAGAATCTAAGACAGGCTCTGTCTGACGATCTTTTATGACCTTAACAGCTTGAGAATAGGACAAGTTTTCAGTGATTCGAACAAACTGTACTTTGTCTGCTTCTTTCTTAACAGGGCATCCCCCATATGCTGCCGAGTGCCCCCCCATACAATTACAACAATGGGGTATCTCTTTGTTAGGGCATTGTTCGTAACCATGGTTACCTCCACAACGAACACAGCGGGGCTTCCCTTTACAATTTGCAGCCACGTGACCCATGCGCTGACAGGCGAAACAACGTATGGTTGGGGGAATGTACGGCCTTACTTTAAATAGCTGATATCCTATATAAAGTTCGGTAGGGAGGGTATTAGAACTGAAACTCAACAGAATTGATTGCGTAGGAATTTTTTCTCGACCTCTTGTTAATCTCTTGATATCAGTGACTTTGCTTTTTTTTAAATATTTTAACAATTCAGATTCAGATAAGTCTTCAGGGACACCTGAAATAACACCTCTAGGTAACCGAGGTCCCCCGGCCCTACAATGAACATCAATATTCAGAATGGTGGTCACAGCTAGAAGGGATTTTACCTCACGACTAGTGCTCAATACAACTAATGCTTTACCACCGGGTAGCATCTTTATTCTTTTGATAGGGCCTCCCTGGCTAGTGACCTTCTTAGCAATGGCCGTACCTAGTTTTAAAGGGCTAACTTTAGACAGGGATTCTCCGCCTACTGGAGAGATAACTACAACAAATTCATCACTGTCAGCAGATTCCGATTTTACCTTCTTCCCAGTTTTAGAGGGAGATTCGCTTTGGGTTTGAGAGTCATCGACCATGCGCCTTTTCCTATAAGGCTGTGAGGAGGGTGCAATGGAAACTTCCATGTCGGAGTCTTCTGAGCCAGAAGATCCAACCGAGTGAACCGATGATCCGCCTGGCATGGCGGACCATCTATGCAATTACCAACAGCTATATATATTATAAAAGTGAAAAGAGGGGAATATATGGTTAGTCTAGTGGACAGTTATACTTATGCTAAGTTAGGGTAATCCCTGGGGCGACGCATGGAACTAAATAGAAAAAAGGAGCCGTTATTAGTAGTGCTGAAAAGTGCACCTACCACTGCTAGTACCACTAATTGTCTATATACTACAGTTGTATGTACATCGTAACATGTATACTATGTGTAAACAAAGACAGCTCAATGTCTGATAATACAGAAAGCAAACCGGTTCTCTTTCAAGATGGCTGCCGCTCCGAATTTTTTAGTGTTGTCCGTCTCTGATCAATCACAACCGCAAACTCGAAGTCCGATCCAGTCGAAAAAAAAATCGGAATCTCTAAGTCAATTTTCGGAAGAATATAGAAGACTCTGTTTTTATACATTGTCATTTATCTCAAAAGCCAGAACCCCTTAGTCACGTGGGCATTGTAGGGTGTGTTACTCTGTAAAATCGTGACTAATTAATTGCCAATAAACACTACCAGAAAAAAAAAGAAAAAAAAAGTGCTGCAGCCTATCAGAGGGTATTTCACGCACGTAAATCCCCGAAGTTATCAGACTGGAAACTTCTCTGATCATCCCTTCGTAGAGCTAAACCATAATCTGTGGCCTTACACAACGTCAACAACGAATTTCGCTAAGTTTAAATTCCCTCTTGCGTTAAAACCGAGTTTCCCCGATCGCTGAACTTTTCCGATGCAGTGGCAAACATGGTTTGAAACTTCCCGGTATATGGCGGTGTCACCGACTGAGGAATATCGTTTTGAACACAGAGGGAATTTAAACAGCGAAATTCGTTGCTAACAGATTTTAAGGCGACAGATGATGGTTTAGCTCCATGAGAGAATTATCAAAGAAGTTTTCTGACACAGTTTTAGGTGAGTAGTGTTTGAAAATTCATTTCTTTAAAATCAACTCTTAGATTTCAAATGCACCCCATGTTAACGTGACAAGTTTTGCATGGGAATTTGGTTTCCTAGGAACGTTTTCTCCCCAGAGCAAAAATTGCACTTCACTTAAATGTTATCATGGCTAAAACAATGATCGGTGCCGAATTCACGAAAGGCTTCTAATTCTGCAGAGCCCTATAAGTGCCATTAGTGGAATTTTTTCATTTCCAGTGTTTTTCCAGTTTTTAACAGCATTTTGCACAAGCTTAAACTTAGTTTTGAGAAGAGAGATTCTGTATGTCGAAGAAAATCAAGCGTGTTTCATAATAATCATACCTTTAACAAAAACGATTTGCAGAGAAAGTCGAAAACCGCATGTTAACTGTCAAATCACAAGGGAACGTTTCCACCGTGGTGAGAACCTTTTCTCCGTGGTGGAAACATTCTCAGCGTGGTGGAAATGTTTCCCTTTCAAGTGATTTGACAGTTTACATGCGTTTTTCGACATTCTCTGAAAATCGTTTTACTTAAAGGTATGATTCTTATGCTACACGCTTGATTTTCTTCGACATACAGAATCTCTCTTCTCAAAACCAAGTTTAAGCTTTGGCAAAATGCTGTAAAAGACGAAAAAACTCTGGAAAAGTCAAAATTCCACCATGGCTCTAATAATAGGCCTCTGTATAATAACCTTCTATACCAGTCGTTAGTCGTTAGTTCTTTGCTTGTTACCTCTGATCTAAATCGCCTTGCTAGCGTATTTACTAAGTAGCTGACTGCTGAGGTTTATAACAACGGTCTTGTTAGAGTTATTGAATGGCTCCCCCAGGGTATGCAAGATATTCTGAGAGGTGTGGCCAAGTGCGAATGCACGAGGCCACACCTCTCAGAATGTCTTCCATACTCGAGGGAGCCATTCAATAACGCGCTCGCATCATGGTATTAGTGGTTGACGTTGTCAATCAACTAGCACGTGTTTAATCTCTGATACCCAGTCAAGAGAGCCATACAACAACTTCCAAAATCGGGAAGTTATTCAAGTTAGACTGCTCATCAAAAGAGAAACGCCGCAACCATGATACAAATTACATTACCACTAAACATTGCCCACTAAACTAAAGAACGAAGCCGGTCGGACGGGTTTTTTTAGGCCAAACTATATTACGATAGCTATTAACTAATTAAGATAAAATGTATCTCAGGCCAAATTATATTCTACCAAGCCCACTGATCACATTATTTGATCAACAAGGTATACAATTATGTCTGATTAAAAATCAAGAAAACCCATCTTTTCGCAAAGTGAGACTGCCTTTGTTGTGGGAAAGTTAAAAAAAATTCAACATTTAGGCCTCGGCTTACTCGATGCTGCACTACGGAAGCGTATCAGGGCCAAGTTACTATCTCCTAATTAGCCGCTAATTCGGAGTTACTAAGTCGCACGTATAGCTAATTCGGAATTACTAGCTCCGAAATAGACGTTAATTATTCGGAGTTGGGCCTACAAAATCCGACGTAGCTAATTCTGACTTAGTAACTCAGAATTAGCAGCTATTTGGGAGTTAGTAACTCTCTAATTAGGTATCTCCAAATAAGGAGATAGCAACTTTTTTTTCACCTGGCCCTAATACGCTTCCGTACTACACAGAAGGACTATGACACCCCAGGTTGTAGACGATTTGTGATAAAAGTTTGAAAATTAAAATCTGAACCGCATAAATATTTAATGTTTCAGAAAAAAAATCGCAGGGTAAAACTGGAAGAGGAAAGCCTGAACCAAGCAAATCACACAAAAACATTCTCGATTTGCATGAGCTGTGGCTTTCAATGTTTTCCGGGGGACAAGTCAATCAGCATCAGCTCTGTCTGGGTATGAAGAGATTGCATGTAAAAAGCAAACATTCATTCGGTCACAATTGCGTACAAACTTATGCTACGCTGCTTTGTGAAACATGCAGGCCTCCCGCTTCCAGTGTATGCTTGCTCTTAGTCAAATAACGAAATCCCCGCTGGTTTGTGATGGTTATGTGTTGACCACAGTCACGCGAAACACTGGTGTAGGTGAGTTACGGTATATCGGATTACCTATATATATAACCCATCACCCGCACCACCACCACCTAACACCATTGTTTCGCTTGATTATGGTTGTCACTATAAGCACCTCCACTGCTTTTAACAGTTCGGGAAGATACAACAAAAGATAATTAAATTTTCTTAAACAAAACATATCGATTTTACTTATTACATTGCGGTTCCATATATTAACATATTTATACGAACAGCCTCAAAAAATACAATTACAGACTTTCTTAAGTACGAGCAAAATAAATCAATATGTAGCCTATATAATACACATTTTTTGCAATCAAAAATCCCATAATCCCGTGAAATGACACTTCTTTGACGGAGAACAGCCACACTGAAGTTCGGGGATTCCCCTGAGCAAATATCGGTATCTGATTGGTCAGATTTCACGGTCAGGGGAGATAACTTGGGATACTTGGTCCTGCGTAAATCGCGGTTGGTCTTCAACTGGCTGTTGTCATTTGTCTCAGACCATGCCACCGTCTGGTCTGAATCGAACATCTCAACGGGAGTGGAAACTTCTGACCTACTTCCGAACCCAAACCCTGACAATACCTTTGGTTTCGATGGCCCAGCGAATCCAATCTCATCGTCCGACTGTCCACATCGACAGCGACAGACATTTTCGGAGACACAATGTAGCGGAATCTGAGGATTAAACAAGAAAAATATGATGGTTCAATGACATTTCATATGATGTCGAACAGATCAAGAACAATATCCATTGAAATGGGGTTGGAGAGTTTACATAGGAGGTAAATTGATCATGTGACTTTTAAGTTTTCAACAAAACAACAACACCATGGAATTTTACCTGGCATTTGCTCGCATCTACGTGCTTTTCTATTTTCCATTTAGTATAATAGACTCCCCCGGGCCCAACATGTAACGAGTCGAGGTTTAAGCAGAGCTGAAAGAAAAAAAACTGGAGATAAAAACCACAAAGAGACAAACAAAAATAGGACACAGCCCATATTTCTCTGCTAAAAAGCATTTGAGTTCCATATGGTACTTGACTATATCGGTGTCCTTAAAAATTAATAGTATAAATTGAACTTACTTTCGTGTATTTTCCAATTGCAATAAAAGATTTTTTCTCGACAACACTTTCTTATAAATGTCAGATATTCTTCTGTTTGTGTTTGGAGACAATACTACTGATACTGATAAAAATAATTCAAAAGCATGTTTCATACGTAGACGTAAAATAAGAATTCAATGTTGTCGACAGGAAGAACGACATGGATCAGATTCTGGAGGGCCAATTAGGACATCCGGATTGGGCTTACCAAGGCGGTTTGTTTTAAGGTGAGGCGTTCTCGTCTGTCAGTTCAAAACCAGCGACTTCGAACATCTGATATGACAATCCCTTCTGAACCAGTCCCTGTCTGATGTGTGCCTCCAACTCGTTACAGTCGTTGAAAGACAGCACAATTGCCTTGCCTTCCTCTGACTCGATTTGATGGCCATCTGGTCCCCGGCTATGGCTGTCGAAGGTGGCGTATTTGTTGGCGACTTTGAAAACAGCGGTGCTGTATTCACCAACCGTGATCACGGCTCCCAGCGCAGATTCCAGAGCTTTCTCCAGGGTCTCGGCCAAACTGTCTGTTTCCAGCTCTGACTGAACCTCCTTCCCACCATCGTCTACACCAAAGATGATTCCCGATTGGCTGGTAACGGAAGCCATCTTAAGGATCTTAAGGTCGTCCCCTACTTGGATGGGAATGGGAATTGTCTCAAGCTCGTAGAGACCGACCCTAAGACTCTCAAAGGTGTTGACTTTGGTGGGGTTTCCGCCGAGGTTCGCCAACAGACAGCCATGGTTTTGGTCGCCATCTCGCAGCAAACTGTCCAGGTCCTGGCTAGTCCAGGTAAACACAGGTTTGCTGGACGAGAGGGCGAGAGCTGTTAAGGCCATTGTTGTGCATTGGTTACCGACCCATGGAGAACAGAATCTGTCGAGGGAGCCTTGGTGGAAAGATGCACGGATTGGGAATACATCAGCAAGGGATATGTTTTCGGGTCCATACACCCTGGACTCAGACGCTGAGAAAAAGAAAAACAATTTGTTAAGTGAATTCTTGTTGTTTTACGACTTGACATCATTTCACTTTTATTGCAGAGCATCATAAATTTTACGTACATGGGTGTCATTTCTTCATTTCACTGGTTAATACTATAGCCCATTAATCGACTATACCACCCTCATGTACATACCTGCTTTCAAGCCGCCGTCTCCAATGTCTTCACATGTCCCAGTTTCCTTGAATGACCCAACACTCCTGGTTACTTTTGCTGTTAACAGATCGATTGGAACTGTTTCCAAACGGTGTAAGCTCTGTTGCGATGAGGTGGGTTTATTAAGAGGATTACTGGGCTTTGGGATAGGCGTGACCTTATCTGGGGTAGGCAGATCACTTTTAGGGGACTTTTCTTCCCTCCTAAAATTATAAAGAGTTTGGAAGGAAGATATATTTAAAAACATGCAATACATGTATTGAATCATCAATATAATTAAGAAAATGTGCAGTCTGGATTTATGTACAAGTATATATATTTATACGGTATTAAATGTTAAAGAGATCCCGCTGTGATCCCACAATAATCGAGTCTGCTACTTTGACAGGGCTATTTAATAAGACTAGCAAGCACTTTCCCATTTTTATAAGACGAACGACAAAGGTAGCGACAATACCTTTCTCGCAAAATTACCAGCAAATATTTTGCAATTTTTATAAATTTTCGAAAATGGCTTTTTGATTTATTGGCTGTTTACGGTTTTATATCGCTGACAAGATAATAATTTGGAGTTTCTAGGACCAAACTCAGGGTCGGTTAGTATGGCAAGAGAAATCCAACCGAGTAGAAAATTTGGAGGAATGAGCTGCCAACGTTCTGTCGATAATGACAGGGAACCTTAGCATGAGCTGCCAACGTTCAAACGTTTTTCATAAATTTGATTGTCATGACAGTGAAATGATTGATATTGGAATGACGAAAATCTGTGTGCTCTGCGAGGCGATATAGTGTCCGAAAAGTAAACAAAACTTAAAGTGGCATGAGCTGCCAAAATTCACACTTTTTTCATAATTTCTGATCGTCAAAACAGTCAGAGGCTTTGAAGGCCGTCGGCAAACTAAATGATTGGCGTTGGAATGAGGAAAATCCATACAGTATGTGGCCTGGACGAACCAAAACGTGTTCGAAAAGTAAACAAAATTTAAATAATCGGGACGATCATTCATTCATTCTAAGCCAAAGTTAGTTCAAAATAACACTTTATCGTTCATTTTCTTGAGAAAAATAGCCAATAATTTCAACATTGTGTTTTAACGTCAAAATATCAACATTTTGGCAGCTCATGCCTCTTTAAATAACGGGTATGAACGTTCATTCATTCTAAGCGAAAAATTATCTTAAAACACTAATTTAACGTACATTCTCGAGACAACTAGCACTAAAAAGCTTCTAAATTGCTGGACTTGAGAAATATGGTCGATGATTTCCACATTCTGTTTGAACGGAAACATATCAACATGTTGGAAGCTCATGCCATGTACTTTAATACTTACTCTTGTTGGTTCTGTGGAATCTTTTCATTCCCCGTTTCTTCGTTCTATAATAACAATAAGACAGCCCTTAGAATGACACATCAAAGGATTAAATGTTTTAATATCGGGGCCAGGTTTGGGCCCTAAATTTCAGGGGCCATGCACGTTGAACACTTAGCATAGAAGGTCACGTTGAGCCCTAAATATCGGGGCCACGTTGAGCCCTAAAAATTGGGGCCACGTTGAGCCCTAAATGTCGGGGTCACGTTGAGCCCTCCAAAGATGAAAAAATATTACGCTAAAATATATCTTTCGAAGAGTTAAAAGTAAAACATTTGTAAAATTCAGGAACATATAGGTCTATGGATAACAAACTTCTGCATTAACTCCAAGATGGCGACCAAAACCATGACTGTCTTTTGACGAAACCCCCACGTAAGTTTCGACACAGGTAATATAAAGATTAAGAAAACGCACAGATTTCACATAAAAATTATAGCTACAAATATAATGATAAGGAAGGTTTACACACACTAGTTGATTTTCATTATAACTAGAAAACGAGCCGTAGCATCTCATTTAAACCAATTTAGGCACACATCAGTAGCCGGTAGACTGTTCTTCTGCCGACTGAGCCACCGAGGCCCTGAATAAAATTTGCCACACATCAGTAGCCGGTAGACTACCCTTCTGCCGACTGAGTCACCGAGGCCCTGTATAAAATTTGGTACACATCAGTAGCCGGTAGACTATCCTTCTGCCGACTGAGCCACCGAGGCCTTGGATAAAATTTGGCACACATCAGTAGCCGATAGACTACCCTTCTGCCGACTGAGCCACCGAGGCCCTGAATAAAATTTGGCACACATCAGTAGCCGGTAGACTATCCTTCTGCCGACTGAGCCACCGAGGCCCTGTATAAAATTTTGTACACATCAATAGCCGGTAGACTATCCTTCTGCCGACTGAGCCATCGAGGCCTTGAATAAAATTTGGCACACATCAGTAGCCGATAGACTACCCTTCTGCCGACTGAGCCACCGAGGCCCTGAATAAAATTTGGCACACATCAGTGGCCGGTAGACTACCCTTCTGCCGACTGAGCCACCGAGGCCCTGAATAAAATTTGCCACACATCAGTAGCCGGTAGACTATCCTTCTGCCGGCTGAGCCACCGAGGCCCTGAATAAAATTTGCCACACATCAGTAGCCGGTAGACTATCCTTCTGCCGACTGAGCCACCGAGGCCCTGTATAAAATTAGGCACACATCCGTAGCCGGTAGACTATCCTTCTGCCGACTGAGCCACCGGGGCCCTGTATAAAATTAGGCACACATTAGTAGCCGGTAGACTATAATTCTGCCGATTGAGCCACCGAGGTCCTTTATAAAATTAGGCACACATCAGTAGCCGGTAGACTATCCTTCTGCCGACTGAGCCACCGAGGCCCTGTATAAAATTTGGCACACATCAGTAGCCGGTAAACTATCCTTTCTTCCGACTGAGCCACCGAGGCCCTGAATAAAATTTGGCACACATCAGTAGCCGGTAGACTATCCTTCTGCCGACTGAGTCACCGATGCCCTGAATAAAATTTGCCACACATCAGTAGCCGGTAGACTATCCATCTGCCGACTGAGCCACCGAGGTCCTTTATAAAATTTGGCACACACCAGTAGCCGGTAGACTATCCTTCTGCCGACTGAGCCACCGAGGCCCTGTATAAAATTTGGCACACATCAGCAGCCGGTATAGACTATCCTTCTGCCGACTGAGCCACCGAGGCCCTGAATAAAATTTGGCACACATCAATAGCCGGTAGACTATCCTTCTGCCGACTGAGCCACCGAGGCCCGGTATAAAATTAGGCACACTTCAGCAGCCGGTAGACTATCCTTCTGCCGACTGAGCCACCGAGGCCCTGAATAAAATTTAGCACACATCACTAGCCGATAAACAGACGTAATTTCCATCTATATTTCGTTTTTCTTTTATATTTTTATAACATTTAGTAATCTGATGAGAAAAAATTAAGACATCACCACGAAGTTAGTTGTTTGTGAACAACCTATACCAGTGTCGAAAGCTCGTGTTGTTCACAGACAACTAACTACGTGGTGATGCCTTTGTGTTCTTATTAGTATGGAACCCACGTTTAAAGAGCGTTTCAAACATTTCTTATTTTAATCTGTTTTCAATTAAAATGTTGAGGTTCCTCACAGTCCGAAAGGGTTTATGCAGAAAATGTGAACGAAGTGCATGGGGTAAATTGAGTGGAAACTTTATGTCGAAATTGTAAGAAAGTAAGAGGTAAATGGGTTTATTATGGTGTTTGTTAATAAACATTCTGTGTGTGAGTAATGATAGATGATCATAACCTGTATTCGATGTTTAGATTTTAGACCATGGGCCGATAGGCCCTTATACAAAGGTACAAATAGTGTCTTAACCCTGTGTTAGTATGCGCATCCCAAAGTCTGACGTTACATTTTTCTTCGTTTCCCCAGTGTTAAATTTCATTGAGGTGCAATCGCTTTGTTTTCTTAATTATTCCCGATGATAAACTTTACAGTTTTACCTTAGCTGCGCAGCAGCACAGCCTCCGAAGCCTGGCAAAGAATGCCTTTCTTCTTCGTTTTTTCTTTTTCTTGCTAACACTGTTCATATTTGGCTTCTCTCTTTGTAGACGTCGGTCAAGCGATTATCGAATTGAAAGATGACAGGAAGCGCGTTACGCCGTTGCTAAGATGCATTGTTACGTCACAATATATGTCAGTTATCAAGAACGTCATTCAGTCTGAAAAAAACTTGTGGCGTCAAAGATGGCCTACGTCATAACGTCATAACGGCTACGTCGAGAAAAGGTTAGTATATGTTTTTCGCGATTTTGTCCGAATTAATAAATGTTTGAAACTCTATTTCAACGTGGACTCCATACTAATGAGAAATGATTAAGGCATCACCACGAAGAAAGCTGTTTGTGAACAACACGAGATTTCGACACCTATGCCGGTGTCTTTAAAAATTAACAAGTGTAGCCTATTTGAAATTCGAATTTGGAAATTGGAATGTGAGTTTCGATTTTCGAATTTCAAAATGTGAAATTGAAATTTAATAATGAAATCGCTAACCTACCACTGTACATCACGTAAACCTACTTAGTGTTAACAATAATTTGATTGTAAAAAATGTTTGAAACTCTCTTTAAAATTTGATATTTACCATTATTAATAATTTGATTGGTGAACACTAATTGAAAAGGTGTCAGTGATTGTTTAATCAACTAAGTGTGAATATTGAATTTCGAAATAAAGAAACATGAATTTCGAAATTCGAATTTCAAAATCTGAAATTCGAATGAGCTTTCTGGGCTGTCGTACGTACATGTAGTTTTGTACTCAAAACTCAAAATTTGCGCATCCCAAAGTCTGACATTACATTTTTCTTCGTGAATTTTCTTTTTTCCCCAGTGTTTAATTTCATTTAGGTGCAATCACAGATTTACAACAAAATTTGAACAGATTAATGAGTAAAACGCAAAGGGAAAAGTTTAGAATTTGTGATGGAGATAAAATCTAAAAGACACGTGGCATTAATGGCCAGTCCGCACTATGTTGCGTGGATGAAGTTATTCTGATACGCACGTACGGCCTTCTTCAATACCACGTCAACATAGGGTGCATTTGAAAAATATAAAACGTGCTCTTAGGCTTGCTCTCAGAATTAAAAAAAAAGTTTTTTTTTTAATTTTTAAACACTGCTGACCTATTGTGTCAGGTAACTTCTCAGTCGGCACTCTGAAACTTCGGGATTTACGTGCGTGAAATACCCTCTGATAGACTGCAGGTCATTTTGAATGTGGTGACCAAAAAGGTAGCCGTGTAACGTACAATTTCCATATCCTCTTCAGGGCCCATCGAAAGTGTCCTCGTGATAATGTGAGGGACCGAAATACTCTGTTTGTTAACTTTCAGGCGCGATCAGTTTTATAATTGAAGTATTGGAAGATTCCTGGAATGTACCGAAACTGCGTCTCTTCTTTGCGTTACACAACATGTGCTTTACCGGGCTAAATATATTATATAAACAAATATCTTTCTAAATGATATTAGCATATAAATAAATTTATAATTATTTTTATTTTCTTTTTTCGTCTGTAGTAAAACATTTTGATATTTACTTTCGACGCCATTTTTATTCAGCCCAAAAATACGGTGATTTGCCGTATAAAAAGCGCAGACTGTCCGAGGCCACTCGGAACACACTTCGGCTATCTTCGCTCGCTACCGGTCGGCTTTGACACGCCTCGGACACACTCTGAAACTTCGGGGATTTACGTGCGTGAAATACCCTCTGATAGGCTGCAGGTCATTTTGAATATGGCGACCAAATAGGTAGCCGTGAAGCGTACAAATCCCAAATCCCCTTGAGGGCCCCACAAAAGTGTCCCCGTGATAATGTAAGGGACTGAAACACTCGGTTTGTTAACTTTCAGCCTCGATCAGTTATATAATTGAAGTAATTGAAGATTCCTGATATGTACCGAAACTGCGTCTGTCTACAACATGTGGTTTACCGGGCTCAATAAAATATATAAACAAATATCTTTCTGAATGATATTAGCATTTAATAAATTTATAATTATTTTTATTATCTGTTTTCGTCTGTAGTAAAACATTTTGATATTTACTTTCGACGCCATTTTTATTCAGCCCAAAAATACGGTGATTTACCGTATAAAGAACGCAGACTGCCCGAGGTGTGTCAAAGCCGACCGGTAGGAAGCGAAGATAGCCGAAGGGAGTTCCGAGTGGCCTCGGACAGTCTGCGCTTTTGAAGTCACTTAGTTGTATTGACGAGATCTGGTTATACTGTAAGCTCACATAAACAGTTATAGAAGACGGTGATTGTTCAACCGTCCAGTTCATATTGTTGCTGAATTGGGAAATTTTGTTGAATGCCAAGTTGAAAACGATGAGCTTGGGTAACACAAATGGCCACGGATCAAACGCTGTTATTCTGTTGTTACTAAGATCCACTGTCTCTAGTTGAGATAATCCAGCGTGGAACGCTGAGGGATGAATATACGAGATCTGGTTCGATTTGAAGTCTATCGACGTTATAACGGCAAGACCCTTGAAGATATCTCCATGGAGTTCAAAGAATGAATTACCTACCATTTGTAGTTGAACCAGGAAGGGAAGACAACCGAAGACATCACTTGTTGCAGACGAGATATTGTTGCTGCTCAAGTCGAGATATTGGATGTTTCCGTGGCTACATAGATTCGGTGACATGCTTTGAAGGTCACTTCCTGTGAATTCGAACTCTCGAAGGTAGTCGGTGTTGACGCTTAGGACGGGAACGCTTGGGTCCGGGGAGGTCCCTGTACATGAGACCTGTAGACGGAGAAAGCTGTTGGTGACCAGGGCAATGGCACTGTTGGGGACAGTTGTACATAGACAGTTTTTCGGACAGTTCACCAACTGACCTCGCACAGGTGAAAGGAACGCCAGCAGCAGAGTCGCACACAGAACTCCGCTTGAACCAGACATTTTCGGAATCTGAGGATTAAACAAGAAAAATATGATGGTTCAATCACATTTCATATGATGTCGAACAGATCAAGACAAATATCCATTGGAATGGGGTTGGAGAGTTTACATAGGAGGTAAATTGATCATGTGACTTTTAAGTTTTCAACAACACCATGGAATTTTACCTGGCATTTGCTCGCATCTACGTGCTTTTCTATTATTCTCTTACATTTAGTATAATAGACTTCCCCGGACCCAACTTGTAAAGAGTCGAGGTTTAAGCAGAGCTGAAAGAAAAAAAAACTGGAGATAAAAACCACAAAAAGACAAACAAAAATAGGACACAGCTCATATTTCTCTGCTAAAAAGCATTTGAGTTCCATATGTTACTTGGTGTCCTTGAAAATTAATAGTATAAATTGAACTTAATTTTAGTGTATTTTCCAATTGCAATCAAATATTTTTTCTCGACAAACACTTTCTTATAAATGTCAGATATTCTTCTGTTTGTGTTTGAAGACAATACTACTGATACTGATAAAAATAATTCAAAAGCATGTTTCATACGTAGACGTAAAATAAGAATTCGATGTTGTCGACAGGAAGAACGACATGAATCAGATCCTGGAGGGCCAATTAGGACATCCGGATTGGGCTTACCAAGGCGGTTTGTCTTAAGGTGGGGCGTTCTCGTCTGTCAGTTCAAAACCAGCGACTTCGAACATCTGATATGATAATCCCTTCTGAACCAGTCCCTGTCTGATGTGTGCTTCCAACTCGTTACAGTCGTTGAAAGACAGCACAATTGCCTTGCCTTCCTCTGACTCGATTTGATGGCCATCTGGTCCCCGGCTATGGCTGTCGAAGGTGGCGTATTTGTTGGCGACTTTGAAAACAGCGGTGCTGTATTCACCAACCGTGATCACGGCTCCCAGCGCAGATTCCAGAGCTTTCTCCAGGGTCTCGGCCAAACTGTCTGTTTCCAGCTCTGACTGAACCTCCTTCCCACCATCGTCAACACCAAAGATGACTCCCGATTGGCTGGTAACGGAAGTCATCTTAAGGATCTTAAGGTCGTCCCCTACTTGGATGGGAATGGGAATTGTCTCAAGCTCGTAGAGACCGACCCTAAGACTCTCAAAGGTGTTGACTTTGGTGGGGTTTCCACCGAGGTTCGCCAACAGACAGCCATGGTTTTGGTCGCCATCTCGCAGCAAACTGTCCAGATCCTGGCTAGTCCAGGTAAACACAGGTTTGCTGGACGAGAGGGCGAGAGCTGTCAAGGCCATTGTTGTACATTGATTACCGACCCATGGAGAACAGAATCTGTCGAGGGAGCCTTGGTGGAAAGACGCACGGATTGGGAATACATCAGCCAGGGATATGTTTTCGGGTCCATACACCCTGGACTCAGACGCTGAGAAAAAAAAAACAATTTGTTAAGTGAATTCTTGTTGTTTTACGACTTGACATCATTTCACTTTTATTGCAGAGCATCATAAATTTTACGTACATGGATGTCATTTCTTCATTTCACTGGTTAATACTATAGCCCATTAATCGACTATACCACCCTCATATATATACCTGCTTTCAAGCCGCCATCACCAATGTCTTCCGACGCACCAGTCTCCTTGAATGACCCTACACTCCTGGTTATTTTTGCTGTTAACAGATCGATTGGAACTGTTTCCAAACGGTGTAAGCTCTGTTGCGATGAGGTGGATTTATTAAGAGGATTACTGGGCTTTGGGATAGGCGTGACCTTATCTGGGGTAGGCAGATCACTTTTAGGGGACTTTTCTTCCCTCCTAAAATTATAAAGAGTTTGGAAGGAAGATATATTTAACAACATGCAATACATGTATTGAATCATCAATATAATTAAGAAAATGTACAGTCTGGATTTATGTACAAGTATATATATTTATACGGTATTAAATGTTAAAGAGATCCCGCTGTGATCCCACAATAATCGAGTCTGCTACTTTGACAGGGCTATTTAATAAGACTAGCAAGCACTTTCCCATTTTTATAAGACGAACGACAAAGGTAGCGACAATACCTTTCTCGCAAAATTACCAGCAAATATTTTGCAATTTTTATAAATTTTCGAAAATGGCTTTTTGATTTATTGGCTGTTTACGGTTTTATATCGCTGACAAGATAATAATTTGGAGTTGCTAGGACCAAACTCAGGGTCGGTTAGTATGGCAAGAGAAATCCAACCGAGCAGAAAATTTGGAGGAATGAGCTGCCAACGTTCTGTCGATAATGACAGGGAACCTTAGCATGAGCTGCCAACGTTCAAACGTTTTTCATAAATTTGATTGTCATGACAGTGAAATGATTGACATTGGAATGACGAAAATCTGTGTGCTCTGCGAGGCGATATAGTGTCCGAAAAGTAAACAAAACTTAAAGTGGCATGAGCTGCCAAAATTCACACTTTTTTCATAATTTCTGATCGTCAAAACAGTCAGAGGCTTTGAAGGCCGTCGGCAAACTAAATGATTGGCGTTGGAATGAGGAAAATCCATACAGTATGTGGCCTGGACGAACCAAAACGTGTTCGAAAAGTAAACAAAATTTAAATAATCGGGACGAGCATTCATTCATTCTAAGCCAAAGTTAGTTCAAAATAACACTTTATCGTTCATTTTCTTGAGAAAAATAGCCAATAATTTCAACATTGTGTTTTAACGTCAAAATATCAACATTTTGGCAGCTCATGCCTCTTTAAATAACGGGTATGAACGTTCATTCATTCTAAGCGAAAAATTATCTTAAAACACTAATTTAACGTACATTCTCGAGACAACTAGCACTAAAAAGCTTCTAAATTGCTGGACTTGAGAAATATGGTCGATGATTTCCACATTCTGTTTGAACGGAAACATATCAACATGTTGGAAGCTCATGCCATGTACTTTAATACTTACTCTTGTTGGTTCTGTGGAATCTTTTCATTCCCCGTTTCTTCGTTCTATAATAACAATAAGACAGCCCTTAGAATGACACATCAAAGGATTAAATGTTTTAATATCGGGGCCAGGTTTGGGCCCTAAATTTCAGGGGCCATGCACGTTGAACACTTAGCATAGAAGGTCACGTTGAGCCCTAAATATCGGGGCCACGTCGAGCCCTAAATATCGGGGCCACGTTGAGCCCTAAATATCGGGGTCACGTTGAGCCCTAAATATCGGGGTCACGTTGAGCCCTAAAAATTGGGGCCACGTTGAGCCCTAAATGTCGGGGTCACGTTGAGCCCTCCAAAGATGAAAAAATATTACGCTAAAATATATCTTTCAAAGAGTTAAAAGTAAAACATTTGTAAAATTCAGGAACATATAGGTCTATGGATAACAAACTTCTGCATTAACTCCAAGATGGCGACCAAAACCATGACTGTCTTTTGACGAAACCCCCACGTAAGTTTCGACACAGGTAATATAAAGATTAAGAAAACGCATAGATTTCACATAAAAATTATAGCTACAAATATAATGATAAGGAAGGTTTACACACACTAGTTGATTTTCATTATAACTAGAAAACGAGCCGTAGCATCTCATTTAAACCAATTTAGGCACACATCAGTAGCCGGTAGACTGTTCTTCTGCCGACTGAGCCACCGAGGCCCTGAATAAAATTTGCCACACATCAGTAGCCGGTAGACTACCCTTCTGCCGACTGAGTCACCGAGGCCCTGTATAAAATTTGGTACACATCAGTAGCCGGTAGACTATCCTTCTGCCGACTGAGCCACCGAGGCCCTGAATAAAACTTGGCACACATCAGTAGCCGGTAGACTATCCTTCTGCCGACTGAGCCACCGGGGCCCTGTATACAATTTGGTACACATCAGTAGCCGGTAGACTATCCTTCTGCCGACTGAGCCACCGAGGCCTTGAATAAAATTTGGCACACATCAGTAGCCGATAGACTACCCTTCTGCCGACTGAGCCACCGAGGCCCTGAATAAAATTTGGCACACATCAGTGGCCGGTAGACTACCCTTCTGCCGACTGAGCCACCGAGGCCCTGAATAAAATTTGCCCCACATCAGTAGCCGGTAGACTATCCTTCTGCCGACTGAGCCACCGAGGCCCTGAATAAAATTTGCCACACATCAGTAGCCGGTAGACTATCCTTCTGCCGACTGAGCCACCGAGGCCCTGTATAAAATTAGGCACACATCCGTAGCCGGTAGACTGTCCTTCTGCCGACTGAGCCACCGGGGCCCTGTATAAAATTAGGCACACATCAGTAGCCGGTAGACTATAATTCTGCCGATTGAGCCACCGAGGTCCTTTATAAAATTAGGCACACATCAGTAGCCGGTAGACTATCCTTCTGCCGACTGAGCCACCGAGGCCCTGTATAAAATTTGGCACACATCAGTAGCCGGTAAACTATCCTTTCTTCCGACTGAGCCACCGAGGCCCTGAATAAAATTTGGCACACATCAGTAGCCGGTAGACTATCCTTCTGCCGACTGAGTCACCGATGCCCTGAATAAAATTTGGCACACATCAGTAGCCGGTAGACTATCCTTCTGCCGATTGAGCCACCGAGGTCCTTTATAAAATTTGGCACACACCAGTAGCCGGTAGACTATCCTTCTGCCGACTGAGCCACCGAGGCCCTGTATAAAATTTGGCACACATCAGCAGCCGGTATAGACTATCCTTCTGCCGACTGAGCCACCGAGGCCCTGAATAAAATTTGGCACACATCAATAGCCGGTAGACTATCCTTCTGCCGACTGAGCCACCGAGGCCCGGTATAAAATTAGGCACACTTCAGCAGCCGGTAGACTATCCTTCTGCCGACTGAGCCACCGAGGCCCTGAATAAAATTTAGCACACATCACTAGCCGATAAACAGACGTAATTTCCATCTATATTTCGTTTTTCTTTTATATTTTTATAACATTTAGTAATCTGATGAGAAAAAATTAAGACATCACCACGAAGTTAGTTGTTTGTGAACAACCTATACCAGTGTCGAAAGCTCGTGTTGTTCACAGACAACTAACTACGTGGTGATGCCTTTGTGTTCTTATTAGTATGGAACCCACGTTTAAAGAGCGTTTCAAACATTTCTTATTTTAATCTGTTTTCAATTAAAATGTTGAGGTTCCTCACAGTCCGAAAGGGTTTATGCAGAAAATGTGAACGAAGTGCATGGGGTAAATTGCGTGGAAACTTTATGTCGAAATTGTAAGAAAGTAAGAGGTAAATGGGTTTATTATGGTGTTTGTTAATAAACATTCTGTGTGTGAGTAATGATAGATGATCATAACCTGTATTCGATGTTTAGATTTTAGACCATGGGCCGATAGGTCCTTATACAAAGGTACAAATAGTGTCTTAACCCTGTGTTACTATGCGCATCCCAAAGTCTGACGTTACATTTTTCTTCGTTTCCCCAGTGTTAAATTTCATTGAGGTGCAATCGCTTTGTTTTCTTAATTATTCCCGATGATAAACTTTACAGTTTTACCTTAGCTGCGCAGCAGCACAGCCTCCGAAGCCTGGCAAAGAATGCCTTTCTTCTTCGTTTTTTTCTTTTTCTTGCTAACACTATTCATATTTGGCTTCTCTCTTTTGTAGGCGTCGGTCAAGCGATTATCGAATTGAAAGACGACAGGAAGCGCGTTACGCCGTTGCTAAGATGCATTGTTGCGTCACAATATATTTCATTTAGCAAGAACGTCATAGACCCTTTCGACTTAGAATGATGTTTTATGACGTTGTTCGAATTGTATGGCATTGACGTCATTTCTCTGTTGCGGTCGCTGTGACACGCCTCTTTTACATTATGTCATAGACGAAATGAACACGATTCTGACGTCAGATTGATCCAAAAACTCAATTTAGCGTCATTTTGTCATACAACGAGGCTTCTGCGCAAGCGTCAATCCGTAAGCCGAAATGGTCTAATTCAATGAACTATATGCGTGGAATGGACACGTCTCATTGGCTGGTTTGGATCGGACTTTGTAAAATGTGCCGCCATTGACAGTTGATAAGCGCGTGCAGAACAGATCTGGATGGACGCTCCACTGTCTCCTAGTAATGGCGGCATTCGAAACATATCAAGCACCACGTGACCTCCGTTCCACGCATAAAGTTCAGGTCTATTCAGTCTGAAAAAACTTGTGGCGTCAAAGACCCATATCAGCCCTCTGGCATTCGGCCTCGGGCTGATATCGAGGTCTCGGGCTGATATGGGGTATGATATGAAAAATGGCATGTAATAGCCTCTAATTATTAATAATTTGATTGGTGGAAATTTATTGTCAGTGATTGTTTAATCAACTAAGTGTGAATATTGAATTTCGAAATAAAGAAACATGAATTTCGAAATTCGAATGAGCTTTCTGGGCTATCGTACGTACATGTAGTTTTGTACACTATTTTAGAATGAGTTATTTGCGCATCCCAAAGTCTGACATTACATTTTTCTTCGTGAATTTTCTTTTTTCCCAGTGTTTAATTTCATTTAGGTGCAATCACAGATTCACAACAAAATGTGAACAGATTAATGAGTAAAACGCAAAGGACAAAGTTTAGAATTTGTGATGGAGGTAAAATCTAAAAGGCACGTGGGAAAAGTTTTTGTTTTAATTTTTAAACACTGCTGACCTATTGTGTCAGGAAACTTCTCAGTCGGAACACCCTTCGGCTATCTTCGCTCGCTACCGGTCGGCTTTATTTCACGCACGTAAATCCCCGAAGTTATCAGACTGGAAACCACTCTGATAACTTCGGGGATTTACGTGCGTGAAATACCCTCTGATTGACTGCAGGCAAAGACACTAGATTGACAGGTCATTTTGAATGTGGCGACCAAAAAGGTAGTCGTGTAGCGTACAATTTCCATATCCTCTTCAGGGCCCATCGAAAGTGTCCTCGCGATAATGCAAGAGACCGAAATACTCTGTTTGTTGACTTTCAGTTTTATAATTGAAGTATTGGAGGATTCCTGGAATGTACCGAAACTGCGTCTCTTCTTTGCGTTACAAAACATGTGCTTTACCGGGCTAAATATAATATATAAACAAATATCTTTCTAAATGATATTATCATTTAAGAAATATATAATTATTTTTATTTTCTTTTTTCGTCTGTAGTAAAACATTTTGATATTTAGTTTCGACGCCATTTTTATTCAGCCCAAAAATACGGTGATTTACCGTATAAAAAGCGCAGACTGTCCGAGGCGTGTCAAAGCCGACCGGTAGCGAGCGAAGATAGCCGAAGGATGTTCCGAGTGGTCTGGTCATATATAGTTTTTTTAATATTTAAACACTGCTGATCTACTGTGTGACTGTCAAGAATAATCTGTGGCCTTATACAACGTCAACAACAAATTTCGCTAAGTTTAAATTCCCTCTTGCGTTAAAACCGAGTTTCCCCGATCGCTGAACTTTTCCGATGCAGTATCAAACATGGTTTGAAACTTCCCGGTAGATGGCAGTGTCACCGACTGAGGAATATCGTTTCGAACACAGAGGGAATTTAAACAGCGAAATTCGTTGCTAACAGATTTTAAGGCGACAGATGATGGTTTAGCTCCATGAAAGAATTATCAAAGAATTTTTCTGACACAGTTTTAGGTGAGTAGTGTTTAAAAATTCATTTCTTTAAAATCAACTCTTAGATTTCAAATGCACCCCATGTTAACGTGACAAGTTTTGCATGGGAATTTGGTTTCCTAGGAACGTTTTCTCCCCAGAGCAAAAATTGCACCTCACTCAAATGTTATCATGGCTAAAACATGATCGGTGCCGAATTCACGAAAGGCTTCTAATTCTGCAGAGCCCTATAAGTGCCATGCGTGGAATTTTGTCATTTCCAGTGTTTTTCGGTTTTTAACAGCATTTTGCACAAGTGCAAATTTGGTTTTGAGAAGAGAGACTCTGTATGTCGAAGAAAATCAAGCGTGTATCATCAGAATCATACCTTTAAGTAAAACGATTTGCAGAGAGAGCCGAAAAACGCATGTTAACTGTCAAATCACAAGGGAAACATTTCCACCGTGGTGTGAATCTTTTCTCCGTGGCGGTGTATCTCAGGCCAAATTATATTCTACCAAGCCCACTGATCACATTATTTGATCAACAAGGTATACAATTATGTCTGATCAAAAATCAAGAAACCCCATCTTTTCGCAAAGTGAGACTGCCTTTGTTGTGGGAAAGTTTAAAAAATTTAAACATTTAGGCCTAGGCCAACTCGATACTGCTCTACGGAAGCGTATCAGGGCCAAGTTACTATCTCATAATTAGCCGCTAATTCGGAGTTACTAAGTCGCAAGTATAGCTAATTCGGAATTACTAGCTCCGAATTAGACGTTAATTATTCGGAGTTGGGCCTACTAAATCCGACGTAGCTAATTCGGACTTAGTAACTCAGAATTAGCAGCTATTTGGGAGTTAGTAACTCCGAATTAGACTCTCTAATAAGGTATCTCCAAATTAGGAGATAGCAACTCTGAATTATAAGCAATTTTTTTTTCACCTGGCCATTATACGCTTCCGTACTGCACAGAAGGAATATGACACCCCAGGTTGTAGACGATTTGCGATAAAAGTTTGAAAATTAAACTCTGAACCGCGCATGAGTATTTAATGTTTCAGAAAAAAAATCGCACAGTAAAACTGAACGATGCAAAGCACACAAAACGTTCTCGATTTGCATGAGGATGGTCATAGGCTATATATAGCTTTCAAGGTTTTCCGGGGGTCAAGTCAATCATCATCCGCTCTGTCTGGATCTGAAGAGATTGCAGGTAAAAAGCAAAGATTCATTTTTTAAATTCATAATCTCTAGTTAACTATAAAGACGCCGATGACATCTCATGTACCATCGAATGGAATCGGTCTGTTGTAATAGGCCTACAGATGTATCTGTACAAGATGGGTTACGGTCACAATTGCGTACAAACTTATGCTACGCTGCTTTGTGAAACATGCAGGCCCCCGCTTCCAGCGTATGCATGTTCTTAGTCAAATAAGGAAATCCTTGCTGGTTTGTGATGGTTATGTGTTAACCACAGTCACGCGAAACAATGGTGTAGGTAAGTTACGGTATATCGGATTACCTATATATATATAACCCATCACCCGCACCACCACCTACCTAACACAATTGCTTCGCTTGATTATGGTTGTCACTATAAGCACCACTACTGCTTTTAACAGTTTGGGAAGATACAACAAAAGATAATTAAATTTTCTTTAACAAAACATATCGATTTTACTTATTACATTGCGGTTCCATATCTTAACATATTTATAAGAACAGCCCAAAAAAATACAATTACAGACTTTCTGAAGTACGAGCTAAATAAATCAATATGTAGTCTATATCATACACTTTTTTGCAATCGAAAATCCCATAATCCCGTGAAATGACGGAGAACAGTCACACTGAAGTTCGGGGATTCCCCTTTGCAAAAAGCTAATTGACCCCCCCCCCCCCCAAAAAAAATCCTCACAACAACAACACTATACATACATTTGACGCATGAGAGAAATCACTTTCAGAACGACGGAAAACATATATAACAGGTATTTTCTAAAATAGAGATCATTAAATCAGAGTTGTACAGGATATAATTACATAGCAAGGTAATGTCAAATATCTTCTCAAATTATCTTGCACATATATTAATTAATACATGGGATAAAACAAGTATTCCCGCTGATATTTCATGATTTGTAAAAAAAGGCCTCTATAACGGCGAATAAAATGAATCGAAAACGTGAATGCCATAGACATATTGCTTAATGACGTCATATGTGGGATAAACATGTCGCCTGGACAGAAAAGTATAGGTGTGCAGTCATGTGTGTCGCTACAAAAGGTTTGATAAAGTTTCCACTTCAAACATGATCCCTGTTCCATCCCATAATATTCCGAGCTACGTCATTCGACTTTCGGCCTATTGGCTTCCTAATAGCAATAGCCTCTCGGGTTTTGTATCGAAATTTATTTCTTCTTCACTTAACACTTGAAAGCACTACTTTATTCGGTGATGTGACTGGCAGAGGGTGGAATGCTTCCTTCATGATTGCCATCCATCTCATCAAGGGCTTCAGCGGTATCTGATTGGTCAGATTTCACGGTCAGGGGAGATAACTTGGGATACTTGGTCCTGCGCAAATCGCGGTTGGTCTTCAACTGGTTGTCATTTGTCTGAATCGAACATCTCAACGGGAGTGGAAACTTCTGACCTACTTCCGAACCCAAACACTGACAATCGGTTTGGTTTCGATGGCCCAGCGAATCCAATCTCATCGTCCGACCGTCCACATCGACAGCGACATAATGGTCCCAGGGACTTGACTGGCATCCAGTAAAACAACTCTCTCCAGAAACATTTACTGGATCGCTTCAGAAACACATGGCGCTTCATGGATTGTCTGACGTCTTCGTCCATCTTCTCCAAAGCTGCCTCGTCTAACAATATCACGATCATTCGCTTTCCATCTTCTAAATGTTCTTGTAGTAAAGATTCTTTCAATTCAAACATCGGCCAATCGCTTTGGAAGAAATCTGCGGTAAAAACGAAAATGTGTCTTTTGCTGTCTCGAAGTCTAGTGGAAATGAGTTCTCGAGAGGTTGCCTTGCCACCGTCTCTACTTGGCATGAACACTTTGAAAGCCATGGCATGGGATTCTAATTTATGTGCCAACTCTTTTGTTATCCAACTCCTTAGATCAGGGTTTGGACAATGGGTAGATATGTACACGTCATTCGTCCTGGCACTAGACTTGTCGTCCTTTAATTTGTCAAAGGGATGAAGATGCAGAAAAGCGTACGCCAGTATTTTGATGAATTTGCGCAAAAGGATCAGAATAATTATAATCACGACGACAATCACCACCACAACAGCAACCGTAACGTAGAAAGTTCTCGGGGCTGCTATTGAGGTGCAGCCCAGACTCTCGTCCGTGGTATCGAGGAAGAAGACATCACTTGCGTTGGAGCAGAACTGGAAGTTAAGGCCTACATAACTAGATTCTCTTAACCACTTTGCCAACCATGTCTGAGAACAGTCACACGTAAAAGGGTTTCCACTCAGCGTTAGATTTCCCGGTTGAATGACGTCAACGATCACTGTAGGTAATGACGTTAGATTATTATGGTCCAGATAAAGTTTTTCTATGGCAGTCATGGACAACAGAGCAGACTCGTTCAGAAAATCAATCATGTTGTTGGAAAGAAACAAATGGGTTGTTCGAGTTAAATAGTTTTCGTAAGTTAGCTCTTGTATGTTATTATCCTGAAAGTAGAGTTAAAGCGATCCCGGTGGTAGTGAATTGGGCAGTTCAGTCAGACCTGCAGATTTACAATCTACTACCGACAGGTCCAAGTGAGGTGTAAATGTACACTGGCAACCCAAAGGACAAAAGGGGAGGTCGGTACAAACGAAATCAGTGTAGTTTAAACTGAGCATTATGCTTCCCTGAAAACGTATTGGAGTTTCACATGTGACATCGTAATATTGATAATCGAAACTCGTCTTTAACGGATACGACTTGGAAATCTCCGACATGTAATGCACAAACTCATAGATTCGACAATCACAGACGAATGGGTTGTTCCTCAGATCAAAGTAACCAAAGATACCTGAGATACTTGAGAAACCGTACACATTGAAGTCAGTTAGTTGTATTGACGAGATCTGGTTATACTGTAAGCTCACATAAGCAGTTATAGAAGACGGTGATTGTTCAACCGTCCAGTTCATATTGTTACTGAATTGGGAAATTGTGTTGAAGGCCAAGTTGAAAACGATGAGCTTGGGTAACACAAATAGCCACGGATCAAACGCTGTTATTCTGTTGTTACTAAGATCCACCGTCTCTAGTTGAGATAATCCAGCGTGGAACGCCGAGGGATGAACATACGAGATCTGGTTCGATTTGAAGTCTATCGACGTTATAACGGCAAGACCATTGAAAATATCTCCATGGAGTTCAAAGAATGAATTACCTTCCATTTGTAGTTGAACCATGAAGGGAAGACAGCCGAAGACATCACTTGGTGCAGACGAGATATTGTTGCTGCTCAAGTCGAGATATTGGATGTTTCCGTGGCTACATAGATTCGGTGGCATGCTTTGAAGGTCACTTCCTGTGAATTCGAACTCTCGAAGGTAGTCGGTGTTGACGCTTAGGACGGGAACGCTTGGGTCCGGGGAGTTCCCTGTACATTAGATCTGAGAAAGCTGTTGGTGACCAGGGCAATGGCATCCAGTTCCGCTTGAACCAGACATTTTCGGAGACACAATGTCGCGGAATCTGAGGATTAAACAAGAAAAATATGATGGTTCAATCACATTTCATATGATGTCGAACAGATCAAGAAAAATATCCATTGGAATGGGGTTGGAGAGTTCACATAGGAGATAAATTGATCGTGTGACTTTTAAGTTTTCAACAAAACAACAACACCATGGAATTTTACCTGGCATTTGCTCGCATCTACGTGCTTTTCTATTATTCTCCCCCGGGCCCAACTTCTAACGAGTCGAGGATTTCTCTGCATATTTCTCTGCTATAAAGCATTTGAGTTCCATATGTTACTTGGCTGTATAGTATAAATTGAACTTACTTTCGTGTATTTTCCAATTGCAATCAAATATTTTTTCTCGACAAACACTTTCTTATAAATGTCAGATATTCTTCTGTTTGTGTTTGAAGACAATACTACTGATACTGATAAAAATAATTCAAAAGCATGTTTCATACGTAGACGTAAAATAAGAATTCAATGTTGTCGACAGGAAGAACGACATGGATCAGATCCTGGAGGGCCAATTAGGAAATCCGGATTGGGCTTACCAAGGCGGTTTGTCTTAAGGTGGGGCGTTCTCGTCTGTGAGTTTAAAACCAGCGACTTCGAACATCTGATATGATAATCCCTTCTGAACCAGTCCCTGTCTGATGTGTGCCTCCAACTCGTTACAGTCGTTGAAAGACAGCACAATTGCCTTGCCTTCCTCCGGCTCGATTTGATGGCCATCTGGTCCCCGGCTATGGCTGTCGAAGGTGGCGTATTTGTTGGCGACTTTGAAAACAGCGGTGCTGTATTCACCAACCGTGATCACGGCTCCCAGCGCAGATTCCAGAGCTTTCTCCAGGGTCTCGGCCAAACTGTCTGTTTCTAGCTCTGACTGAACCTCCTTCCCACCATCGTCAACACCAAAGATGACTCCCGATTGGCTGGTAACGGAAGCCATCTGAAGGATCTTAAGGTCGTCCCCTACTTGGATGGGAATGGGAATGGTCTCAAGCTCGTAGAGACCGACCCTAAGACTTTCAAAGGTGTTGACTTTGGTGGGGTTTCCACCGAGGTTCGCCAACAAACAGCCATGGTTTTGGTCGCCATCTCGCAGCAAACTGTCCAGATCCTGGCTTGTCCAGGTAAACACAGGTTTGCTGGACGAGAGGGCGAGAGCTGTCAAGGCCATTGTTGTGCATTGGTTACCGACCCATGGAGAACAGAATCTGTCGAGGGAGCCTTGGTGGAAAGACGCACGGATTGGGAATACATCAGCCAGGGATATGTTTTCAGGTCCATACACCCTTGACTCGGACGCTGAGAAAAAAAACAATTTGTTAAGGGATTTCTTGCTGTTTTACGACTTGACATAATTTAACTTTTATTGCAGTGCAACAAAAATTTGACGTACATGGATGTCATTTCTTCATTTCACTGGTTAATACTATAGCCCATTAATCGACTATACCACCCTCATATACATACCTGCTTTCAAGCCGCCGTCACCAATGTCTTCCGACGCCCCGGTCTCCTTGAATGTCCCAACACTCCTGGTTACTTTTGCTGTTAACAGATCGATTGGAACTGTTTCCAAACGGTGTACACTCTGTTGCGATGAGGTGGGTTTATTAAGAGGATTACTGGGCTTTGGGATAGGCGTGAACATAACTGGGGTAGGCAGATCACTTTTAGGGGACTTTTCTTCCCTCCTAAAATTATAAAGAGTTTGGAAGGAAGAAATATTTAACAACATGCAATACAAGTATTGAATCATCAATATAATTAAGAAAATGTGCATAGTCTGGATTTATAAAATTCTGGAAAACTACCATTGCACGGAAAATCTATAATGTACAAGTATATATATTTATACGGTATTAAATGTTAAAGAAATCCCGCTGTGATCCCACAATAATCGAGTCTACTACTTTGACAGGGCTATTTAATAAGACTAGGAAGCACTTTCCCATTTTTATAAGACGGACGACAAAGGTAACGACAATACCTTTCTCGCAAAATGACCAGCAAATATTTTGCAATTTTTATAAATTTTCCAAAATTGTCTTTTGATTTATTGGCTGTTTGCGGTTCTATATCGCTGACAAGATAATAATTTGGAGTTGCTAGGACCAAACTCAGGGTCGGTTAGTATGGCAAGAGAAATCCAACCGAGTAGAAAATTTGGAGGAATGAGCTGCCAACGTTCTGTCGATAATGACAGGGAACCTTAGCATGAGCTGCCAACGTTCAAACGTTTTTCATAAATTTGATTGTCATGACAGTGAAATGATTGACGTTGGAATGACAAAAAGTAAACAAAACTTAAAGTGGCATGAGCTGCCAAAATTCACACATTTTTTCATAATTTCTGATCGTCAAAACAGTCAGAGGATTTGAAGGCCATCGACAAACTAAATGATTGGTGTTGGAATGAGGAAAATCCATACCGTATGTGACCTGGACGAACCGAAAACGTGTTCGAAAAGTAAACGAAATTTAAATAACCGGAACGATCATTCATTCATTCTAAGTCAAAGTTAGTTCAAACACTTTATCGTACATTTTGGAGACTAGAAGCACTAAAAAGCTTCTGAAATATACGTCTTGAGAAAAATAGCCAATAATTTCAACATTGTGTTTTAACGTCAAAATATCAACATTTTGGCAACTCATGCCTCTTTAAGTAACGGGTATGAACGTTCATTCATTCTAAGCGAAAAATTAGTTTAAAACACTAATTTAACGTACATTCTCCAGACTACTAGCACTGAAAAGCTTCTAAATTGCTGGACTTGAGAAATATGGTCGATAATTTCCACATTCTGATTTAACGGAAACATATCAACATGTTGGCAGCTCATGCCATGTACTTTAATACTTACTCTTGTAGGGACTGGTGAATCTTTTCACTTCCCGTTTCTTCGTTCTATAATAACAATAAGATAGCCCTTAATATGACACATCAAAGGATTCAATGTTTTAATATCGGGGCCAGGTTTGGGCCCTAAATTTCAGGGGCTATGCACGTTGAACCTTAAGCATTGTAGGTCACGTTGAGCCCTAACTACCGGGTCCACATTTAGCCCTAAATATCGGGGTCACGTTGAGCCCTAAATATCGGGGTTACGTTGAGCCCTCCAAAGATGAAATAATATTACGTTAAAATATATCTTTCAAAGAGTTAAAAGTAAAACATTTGTAGAATTCAGGAACATATAGTTCTATGGATAACAAACTTCTGCATTAAACCAAGATGGCGACCAAAACCATGACTGTCTTTTGACGAAAACCCCAGGTAAGTTTCGACACAGGTAATATAAAGATAAAGAAAACGCATAGATTTCACATAAAAACTAGAGGTTGATGAAGTTGCAGCGGGGCAATTTGATCTGACATTATATAAATAATACATAGTACGTTACCAAACTGAAAATATCAGAGACAGTGCTAAACATGTTTAAGGCAAATTATGATTGAAAAATATAACCAAATAGATATTTACTTTCCCGGTTTTAGGTTTTATTTCAGAGATTTCTGTCTCGATGTGGCGAATAATTACGATATAACGAAAAACCAACTGATAAAAACTTAACGGGGGATCCCGGACCTTGGAGTTGCCCCGCTGCAACTTCATCAGCCTCTAGTTATTCTTATTTGTTTTCCACGGTTTTTGTAGGTGATATAACTCCAACAGTTTTCTAGACCCGACTCTCATCTTTCACATACATATTCTTAAACAAATTATCTAGGTCCGTTTTTTCTGAATTGTCGCTACGCTACGCTGTTTGTCCGCCATTTTGAAAAAGGCGTATTTGCCCAAAATTTTTCTTCTCTGAAACCGTTTTTTTTTTAATTATTGAAAACTTTAATGAGTCATATCTCAGATAATTTTTCTAATAAAGCAATCGGCTTTTTTAAATTTAGATAGACAACATCTTTCTTTATCTTTGAACTGCTAGTTAATTTTTGATTGGATCAACGGTTTCACCACCATATTGAATTTTATTTAAAAATTAAAAACTTAAGTTTTTCAAAATTGCTTCAAGGTATCAACTTTAAATTCAACATACCAATATTGTTGATCAAGGTCTATGTCTTGTGTGAAAATCAACCAGTTTCAATAAAAACTCAATAAAATATGACTGTTTAAAAATATGATGTTAATAAAACTATGTTCAAATATTTATAAGAAAGATCTTCGACCACACAGACATAAACCCATATCAAGTAAAGGACAAAAACCTAGGATGTTAATGAAAGATGTGCATTTTATTGATAGAATCTTGGTAAGTAACATAATAAACGGATATTTTCACCATCGAGGATACAAATACGCCCAATATTTTAGAAAAAGAAATAGCACGCAAGGTCTCAATCAATCGCTCATTAGTTTAAGACCATAATAGAACTGTTGCGCAATTATTCCCGTATAGAGATTAAATGTTCCAGAAAACCACGACTGGCTTAATGACGAATTTCAATGTGATTTGGCGCTCGCAAGCAAACTTACAGCAAACTGTAAGTTATTTTAGCGACTAACACCAATTATGGTTATCACACATCTCAGTTAAACCAATTTAGGCACACATCAGTAGCCGGTAGACTATCCTTCTGCCGACTGAGCCACCGAGGCCCTGACTAAAATTTGGCACACATCAGTAGCCGGTAAACTATCCTTCTGCCGACTGAGCCACCGAGGCCCTGTATAAAATTTGGCACACATCAGTAGCCGGTAGACTATCTTTCTGCCGAGTGAGCCACCGAGGCCCTGAATAAAATTTGGCACACATCAGTAGCCGGTAGACTACCCTTCTGCCGACTGAGCCACCGAGGCCCTGACTAAAATTTGGCACACATCAGTAGCCGGTAGTCTATCCTTCTGCCTGTACAAAATTTTGCACACATCAGTAGCCGGTAGACTATCTTTCTGCCGAGTGAGCCACCGAGGTCCTGAATAAAATTTGGCACACATCAGTAGCCGGTAGACTACCCTTCTGCCGACTGAGCCACCGAGGCCCGGTATAAAATTTGGCCCACATCAGTAGCCGGTAGACTACCCTTCTGCCGACTGAGCCAACGAGGCAATGAATAAAATTTGGCACACGTCAGTAGACGTAATTTCCATCTATATTTAGTTTTTCTTTTATATTTTTATAACATTTAGTAATCTGATGAGAAAAAATTAAGACATCACCACGAAGTTAGTTGTTTGTGAACAATCTATACCAGTGTCGAAAGCTCGTGTTGTTCACAGACAACAAACTACGTGGTGATGCCTTATTTTGTTCTTATTAGTATGGGACCCACGTTTAAAGAGAGTTTCAAACCTTTTCTTATTTTAATCTGTTTTCAATTTAAGTGTTGAGGTTCCTCACAGTCAGAAAGGGTTTATGCAGAAAATGTGAACATAGTGCATGGGGTAAATTGCGTTGAAGTTTTTATGTCGAAATTGTTATAAAGAAAAGTAAGAGGTAAATGAGTTTATTATGGTGTTTGTTAGTAAACATTCTATATGTTAGTAATGATAGATAATTATAACCTGTATTCGATGTTTAGATTTTAGACCATGGGCCGATATGCCCTTATACAAAGGTACAAATAGTGTCTTACACCTATGTTAGTATGCGCATCCCAAAGTCTGATGTTACATTTTTCTTCGGGAATTTTCCCCAGTGTTAAATTTGATTGAGGTGCAATCGCTTTGTTTTCCTGATGATATATGGGGCAGATTTCCCCCACATACAAACTTTACAGTTTTACCTTAGCTGCGCAGCAGCACAGCCTCCGAAGCCTGGCAAAGAATGCCTTTCTTCTTCGTTTTTTCTTTTTCTTGCTAACACTGTTCATATTTGGCTTCTCTCTTTTGTAGACGTCGGTCAAGCGATTATCGAATTGAAAGACGACAGGAAGCGCGATACGCCGTTGCTAACATACATTGTTGCGTCACAATATATTTCAGTTATCAAGAACGTCATATACCCTTTCGGCTTAGAATGACGTTTTAGGACGTTGTTCGAATTGTATGGCATTGACGGCCTTTCTCTGTTGCGGTCGCTGTGACACGCCTCTTTTACATTACGCCATAGACGAAATGAACAAGATTCTGGCGTCAGATTGATCCAAAAACTCAATTTAGCGTCATTTTGTCATACAACGAGGCTTCTGCGCAAGCGTCAATCCGTAAGCCGAAAGGGTCTATTCCAATGAAAAAACTTGTGGCGTCAAAGATGGATTAGGCCTACGTCATAACGGCTACGGGGTAACGAGAAAAAAAGCCGCCAGGCCTGCCTGGAATACGGAAAGATATGGTTAACGCACGAGTTAATGAGAGACTGGGTGGACGTAATCGCTCCGTGAAAGATATGCAAGACCTCGTTCCCGCTGTCCTCGACCACGCCCGACTTTCTCTTTTTGTCGGGCGCCAGGAATTGCCCAATGTCCACGCCTCTATATTTTAGAGAGGGAGCCGTGGTTGGCGTGGGAAAGATAAAGACTTCTCCTTTATCGGACCTCCCCTCCCCCGTGTGGGAGAGACCGCCCACGCTAATACAAAAAACCCTATGTTGGGGAAAGCCCAAGTTTCCAGAGCTATCGCGTGGTCTTTTCTATCAACTGCACGATGGATTTGCCCGTCGCCGACCTAAAAGAGTTATCGACGATTGTCGATTCACATCTCGCGGAAGTCATATACGAGGACGTCAGGGTCTGATGAGTAGATGTAAAATCAGGGTTTCGTCGTTTGTTCGTTATGTTTATTTATTTTATTTTTTTGTTTGTTTTATGCTGAAGTAAAAAAAAAAGTTTTCGATGAATGTGTCTCTTTTGCTTTTTGTTTCTTAACTCAACCCATTACGGGAGTACGCAGTGCGCCCCCCAAACCCGTTTGACGGGTTGGGAATATACTTTATCGTTTGTTCGTCTACCCCGGTTGAGGGGTTCGCCGTCGGTCTGCGAGCCGACACCGCGAACTTCTCAACCGCGTCGAGTTGCCTATTCGTCTACTCCAACAGGTGAATTACTAACGAGAAGACAAAAACATCCGATCGGTCGTATGCACCAAAACGCAACAGATTTATTCGACGCGAATGGTCCGTCCGTTGGAATACTTCTATTCAGAACGTTCCTTTTCGTTAAAAACATAGCCTTTGATTACGACAAAATCGTTCTCGCTTTAGTCCTCTGTGTTTTTTATGACATTGTACCCACTTCACAACTGTCGTTATTTCCGAAAAACGGGGTTTTTTTTGGGAGGGGGGGGGGGCAATACCCCGTAATGGGTTGAGTTAAGAAACAAAGGCTAAAAAAAGACACATTCGTCGATGGATCAGGATTTATTTTTTACTCCAAAATAATAAAAAATCAAAATAACGAACAAACGGTGTACCCTTCGTCCTTACATCTGGCAACTAGACCTGGCGACATCGTATATGGCTTCCACGAAGCGAGAATCGACGATGGTCGATAACTTCTTTAGGTCTTCGACTGGCAAGTCCGTCGTGCAGTTGACAGAAAAGACCACGCGATAGCTTCCATCGCCCCGCTTAACAACAAGAGGGAAAGGAAGCTCTGATTTGTATCGTCTCGGCATCTTCCTTCACGTAGTCCAGCGCAGACATGGCCTCGCAAAGCATATGGCGCCCGACGTTTTAGAAGAAGAAGGGACACGCCGTATATCTCTTTGGAAAATGTTTGTTTGTCCGTGATCCGTTTTAGATACCCCACCAAAGGCGATTCCGGTACGTCTTCGAACATACGCTGCATGTATTTCCGGGTATGTTCGAAAAGGCGGTTCTTGGAGAGTTCGACAGCCCCGCATGAGGAGGTCTTCTTCGGCGAATTCCGAGTCGTGGACAGACGCTGTTTCGGTTGCGTCGACCGTTGTATGTTCGGACATGTTTACGGCAAGATCTTCTTTTAAGCATCTCGCCTATCCGAGGAGTCGTCTAGAAGGGACAGACCGACCACTATTGGGGCAAAAACTGTAGACAGGAGTGTGGACAAACGTACCCCCGTCAAGAAGGTGTCGGACGATGACGAGTCTGATGACGACAGCGGCAAGATCATATTTTTATTATCTCGCCTATCCGAGGACCAAAAACTGTAGACAGGAGTGTGGACAAACGTACCCCCGTCAAGAGGGTGTCGAACGACGACGAGTCTGATGACGACAGCGGCAAGATCATATTTTTAGCATCTCGCCTATCCGAGGACCAAAAACTGTAGACAGGAGTGTGGACAAACGTACCCCCGTCAAGAAGGTGTCGGACGACGACGAGTCTGATGACGACAGCGGCAAGATCATCTTTTTAGCATCTCGCCTATGAAGCCTATGTAAAATGAAGCCAATCCCCAGTTCCTATGTTTAAATAGGTCCGCCCGAGCACGTGGTCTGTCGAGCCAAGGTGGCGTGTGCAAATTCCTCGTTCCACTTCCGCATTCCATTTACTTCCGCCTTCCACTTCCGCATTCCACTTACTTCCGCCTTCCACTTACTTCCGCATTCCACTTACTTCCGCCTTCTATTTCCGCATTTCACTTACTTCCGCATTCCATTTCCGCATTTCACTTACTTCCGCATTCCACTTACTTCAAGTCAGAAACGTGGTCTGCGCCTGGCGCGTGCAAAAAAAAAAAAGACATATAGCTCTCTATTTAAATCGTCCTTGTTCCTAGATTATGTTATTTTTTTGATCGGCAAACGTCTACCCATACAGCTGAAAATCGCTACCATATCACGATGGTCTACGGTGTCTCGTATGTCTTTTCGGGTTAACGCCGCAAACCGCTCAATTGTGTCGGGCTGCTTAACGTCGAATCTGCGAGTGACTAACAGGGAGGCCACGGTAAACGGGGCGTCGGACTTGGCTCCCTCCTCTATCAGGGACTGTCTTTACGATAAATTTCTCAAGAGGTTGTTCTGCGTTTCTTCCAACTGCACTCGGTGACGACACGAACTCCCGCGCTCGCTTTCCACGGTCTTGTATTCGACGTAGATGATGGCCTCGCCGGGTATATAAAACACCAGATCGGCCCTACGAGACTGTTGGCGCACTCTGTCGAGAACTACTTCCTTGAATGTGTACACTGGGGTGTTGTCTTTTGCCCCCACGGTCAATTCGATCATTTCTTTGGCGAGAGCGCGAGACACCTTCCATCCCATTTTGCGAATATCGCCCACTGTCTTCAGTCGGCGCCCACAAGCGTTCTGAAATCGCTCGTGACGTTGTATCCCTCTCACCGTAGGCGATGAAAACTCACCGGCCGCCCAAGCCTTCCTCGGCATTGTCGAAAAAGAGAAAAACAGAGAAAGAATTGACCAAGATCGAATATGCACACACTCCAGTGGTCGACCACGCTCTACGCACTCTCTACGGTTTCCCGTTTAATAGCCGCGCCGCTAAAGAACGAGGGTATTCGTACACCCGCCTGAAGCAAAAATACGTCGACAGGATAGGACCGGAGGAACTACGCACACACGACGTTTTAGTCGTAAAATCTCCCATGGGTAGCGGAAAGACGGCCATGTTTCTGAATGTCATTCGGCGATACGACAGGGTCTTGATCGTATCGTTTAGACGCTCGTACAGCGACTACATGTGCACTGTGGTTCCCGGTTTGGTGAATTACCAGGACATTAGAGGCCCCATATCGGCCGAAGAGTACCCCAAAGTCATAATACAGGTGCAATCTCTAAGACGTATCAAGAGTATTGCGACGGAGACCACGTACGCCCAGTGGGACCTCGTGTATGTCGACGAGCCGAACGGGGTTTATGAAAGGCCAAACGCGCCATAAATAGCAACGTATTACGTTGCTCTCAAAACACAACATGTCGAAACACAACGCAACACGTTGCTCTCAAAACACAACATGTCGAAACACAACGCAACGTGAGTATATGAATCGTCCAATCAAAGTGCTTTATTTTTACTTTTAAACCTCCTTACGTTGCTCCGAATAATTAGAACATGTAATCTAGCGTGAACCAGGTTCGTCACGTTGCTCAGAGCAACGCAGATCCTTAGGACTACATGTAGTATGAAAACCACTACATGTAGTATGAAAACCGGAAACGTCTTGTTAGACGAATTGTGTTAGTTGACCAATCACATAGGCCTATATGCGCGGGAAACTTAAACACAATGTACAACCGGAAACAATCTTGATGCGTTGCTGATGTGGACTACATGTAGTATAAAAACCACTACATGTAGTATGAAAACCGGAAACGTCTTGTTAGACGAATTGTGTTAGTTGACCAATCACATAGGCCTATATGCGCGGGAAATTTAAACAGAACGCACAACCGGAAACAATCTTGATGCGTTGCTCTGGAACCAATGAAAGCGAGTCTTACATATGTGTTTGATGTGTGTGATTTCTCCCGCAAAGTGGGACTGTCATCTGTATATCGAAAGTTAAAACAACAACAACCTAAGCTGGAAATATCCAAACTCTATCGCCTAAGCAGGCCTTCATGTAAGTTGATGTTGTGGTGGCCAATACAAGTGTAACACGTTAAGTGTGACTGCTGACCATGAAACAGCTTTTTGCCATAATTTTGGGACAAAGCAACTTTTTTTTTTTTTTTATGTATATGCTTTATTTTGTGCACAGTAAGCTGTATCAGCTTATTTTGTACAACAATTCAAAGAAAGGTCAAATAATTGAAATAGACATGAAATGAATGGTAATCACAATGATGGCAACTATTGCTGAAGAAAACTTTGTACAAATTATCAAAGAAACGATTATAGATTAAGATGTTAAGAAAAATAGGGACAAAATATGCAATTAAAGATAATAGACCGCATACATTCATTACAGAGATATATAAAGGTTTTGACATATACTTAAAACAGTTGTTTACATATGACAGAAGCAAAACGTAAGAACACAAAGGATAGGTTACACGGTCACCTACAAACCATAACGGTTACTAGATTTACGTACATAACATGAAAACATCATACAATAGTCGTCATTATAAAAAAAAATGAAAACATGTTGTTGTTGGCCGTCCAGACCGCGTCACACAATTGGTCCCTTGGTATTAAAAACGTTTTGATTGTGTAATGAATTTGCAAACGGAATCGAAAACATGAGTGTTAATATCTAAACTTAATTCATGAGAGCCGTACAGTAGCAGTGTAGGTGACAAATCGCCTGCATAACCATTTAGCCGTATCCGGTCAATCATAAGCGTGCGCGGCAGTACGAAATTGTTACAGACAAGTAGGTAATGTGAAGCGCTTTCGATAGAACATCCACGTGTACATTTTGGGGAATCAGAAATGAAGTTATTAAATAGGTCCTCGTTCAGAGAACTGCAACCATTGCGCAGTCGACAGTGTATTATGTTACTTTTACGTTGACCAACGTAATACCAAGGAGGAACTTTTGGTATAGAGAAAAGCTTTTGCAGTGAACTTTTAAAACTAGATTTGTTAAGTTGTGATCGAATCGGTTCGGGTAACTCGTTCCATTCACGCAGAGTTTGTGGATAAAACGATTTGCTGTAATTTGCAGTTCGACACCTGAAGGAAGTTAGTTGATTTTTATTTCTGACTGGGTATGGATTACGTACGTTAGTTGGAGGGGGTAAAATATTGTTAAGTCTACTGTCTGGGTTATTAAGGTTATCGTGAAAAATTAAAAGTCGCTGGATTTTGCGTCTATGTTTTAATGTGCGTAAACCGGATTCCTGGTACAGAAAACAAGATGCCGCGCTTTTGGTTAGTCCGGTAATTACTCGGATACAATCTTTTTGAATATTTTCCAAGGTATTGGCTTGCTGGTCAGTGATATTATCCCACACTACGTTAGCATACTCAAAAGATGGGCGTATAAAGCTTTTGTACATGCTTTCTAAGCTATTTCTGTTAAGTTGATATTTTAGGCCCCTAAACATGGATAATTTTTTATTTGCTGATTCAATAAGTTGGTTTAAGTGGTGATTCAAATTCCCGAGACTGTTCAGATTAAGCCCGAGATGTTTGTGCGATACCACAGATTCAATGGTGCATCCTTGAAAAACACAAGTGAGATCTGAAGGAGATCTGCGTCTTGAGACTGTCAGTGACTTCGTTTTTTGTGGATTAAAGTCCATTTGCCAAGATTGTGCCCAGGCTTCCAACGACTCCATATCTCTTTGTAAATTTTCAGCAGAACTCTGCAGATCATCCGATATTACGTAGAGACATGTGTCGTCGGCAAAAAGTTTGATGTTATTCAAAATGTTATTGGGCAAATCGTTAATGTATATAAGAAATAGCAAGGGTCCTAGAACAGATCCTTGAGGTACACCAGCAGTTAATGGCAAAAGAAGAGAGCTTGTGCCGTTAATTACGACACGCTGTTGTCGATTGTTCAGATAGCTCTTGATCCATTTCAAAAGCGGACCAGATATGCCAAGTGACGCCAGTTTAACAATCAGACCGTCATGCCATACCCTATCAAAGGCCTTGGAGATGTCAAAGAAGACAAAAAAGCAACTTTCTACGATTATGAATATTATGAGTGAGTGATGAAATGTGAAGCTTGAAGGTAGGTCTATTGGTAAGCAAATACTGTAACAGGATCAGAGTATCGAGAGTAAGAAAGTCCAGTCTGTTCCAATTCATAGATAACAGAGTTTATTACTTATACATATATATACACTTATACATTTCCTGAGTTTTAGAAGTAAAGACACCAATCATTATACCCATGTCTTGTTTCATTAATTGACGAATATTGTCATCACATGTGATCTCCCCTGTATTAAAATAGTGGCCGAATCGAAATATTTAAGGAGATATTTAGATTATTCTCATTAAAGATTAATAAGTGAGAATTGATAATGGATAGTGGTCGCCAGTGTGGTGGGAGACCGAATTTGCCTTGTTCTCATAATATAAGTTGAAATTTCCACTATGGAAAATACCTTTCAAGAGATGTTACCACCAGGAGAGACAAGGCAGGTCTGGTCCACCGTCAAATCGGCGCGCAATTTATAGTTTTCTAAGTGGTCACGTGACATAAATCAAAAACTCAACAGCACTACTTTTTGGATGAAAAAAGTATTAAATTAAAAATAACTGCTAACATTCAGAGGGAGCTCACTACGGCAATTGGGAGCGTTTTCGTCGAGGATTCTAGAAATACATCAGACATCGCACCATGTTGTCTAAAAATATGACCGCTCCCTCAGAGTTTACCGACCAAATTGGAAGCCTAGTGTTGAATGAATGGTAGACCCAAAATACGCATCTATGACGCAAAATACGTGGCAATAATAGATTAAACATTTACTACGCCTATAATTATACATTCTAATAATCATCAAACTTCACAATAATATTGATAGGTAATTAAGTACCAAGAAACAATACCTACATTTATCTGTAAACATGGGAGGGAAATTCAACAGCGCTGACAATCGAAGCAGACGAAACGAACGTCCTTGGACGGAAAAATAGTTCCCCGATAAAAGTAATCTTAACTGTTGCAAAGTAACGATATAATTATAAATGACAACTAATAAAGCACATGCAAAATATTTACACCATAAATTGGATCCGATGTCACATTAATCGATTCAAACAAATGCCAATTCTGTTAGGCCCAATGATACATGTAAACATGACAGCTAAAACAAAGATGGCGGACAATAACGATCCCAAACATCGTGGAAAGTTGGAAGCTGCGAGTTTTCAAGCAGGTAGGCGTCATTTTGGGAATAAAATGCCTAATAACTAATGACAAACTACCCCTAACCCTCCAATAACGAACAGGAAATATAAGATTAGTTTTACGGCCGAAAAATGAACAAAATATTTCCTGTTTCTGACTACATGCCCATTACAATACTCACTTTATTTACAAGTAAGCCTATCCTGTATTAATAAAAATGTCCCTACATGGTGTATTTGTAATGTATTCAGTAAGTAAAATATGAGAATCGAATAAGTGGAACTTGTTTAAGTAGACCATTACTAATTCAATAATATTAAATGCCTACACTACAGTTACCTAGTTATTTTTGTTTGGATATTTATTGGTCTGTACCAGGTCGACTACCATAGATCGATGTCAGAATTATCAAATAACGGAGTAAGATCTTCACTTTAGTGAAGGAGTCTACCATAACAACTCGTCAACTGTCTTCAATTTAATTTTCAGATTTATCCTTATATTTGAAAATAATCAAAATGAGAAAGCTATACCAAAAAACGCCCAAACTAATAGCTTATCAAACATGTTTGACCAATCACCATTTCTGCTCTTGTTTTTTAAGTGAAAAATTTCGATCCTTTTTTCACCAATATTTTATACCCATTAGGTTAACTGATAACACATAGTCCGTAATATGTTAAGTGGATTGAAGTTATTCTGATACGCTCACACGGGCTTCTTCAATACCACCAATAAGTTATGGTGGTATTGAAAAAGCCTGTGCGAGTGTATCAGAATAACTCCATTCCACTTAACATATTACGAACTTGTTAACACAATGATTGATTGATGTTTTGTGCTGCACTCTTGAAAGATTATTTCACTTATATGGGGGCATAGCCAGGATAAGTGGGTGAGGAAACCGGGCTATTTGCCTGGGGGCACCGGGCAACTTTTTTTACAATTGGCGATCGAGTGAAAAGTCTAATCAGAAATTTTTCATTGTTTATTTGCCCTGGGTGGGATTCGAACCTGTGCCACATCGATGGAAGGCCTGTCTTGGACAGAGGTAATATCGCTCTAACCAACTGAGCTCTCTAGCCCCCATCACAATGATACAGGACAGATGCACTACTGTTTGATGTGGAACAATGCTTACTTGTCCTTAGTTTTTCTTCCTCCAACCTATGCTATGAATTTATTTAAAGAGTCAATAAATCCTCTTTTTATTTCTTTTTGTTGAATTATGTCCATAAAGATGTTGATGGGTTCCTGTTGAAAATAAAGTTTTGGACAGAAACAAATAACTATGTTGGAGAGGCTGAGCTATTTTGCAAAAATATTTCCTGGATTGTACCAATCATATTGCGCAAAACTGTAACCATGCTGCATTTATCCCTGAAATCCCCATGAACAATGAGCCTATTAGAACATGGATTTGTGCTGGGGGTTTTGATGCGGGGGACATACATGTAGGCCTATACTTGTATTCAGTATCTCCAGTAGGGTGTCCAAAATAGCTATCAACGAATTGATGGCGTTCAAGACAAATAAGTTCTTTGAGAACAGTGCGAAATTTTATTTTATATGGAGCAAGAAAGCTAAAGTTATACTTGAATTGAGTGTGTTTATCTTCTATGTTATTTCTGATTGAGATTTGGGGATTCTTAGAGGTACCAAGAACAACCAAATGAAGGAATTAAAAAAATGTGTGCCCATTCCAATGTTACCTATAGAAAAATGGGGTTTCCAGATTGTCAATGATCATCATGCAATGGAATAACCCACCCAAAACTATTTGTGGAAAAATGTGCTAAATACACTCATGCAATGAATTTAACTGTTTAACCAAATAGAGTGTTTTACTTAAATGATATAGTGAAACAGAGCTTTACCTATATGTCACTTGTAAGACACCCATTTCAAATTATCATAAGCTGGAAGAGTCACTGAAGGATATTTTGGGATGGCCCTGGTTTACATTTAATTTGATTATGGTAAATGTTTAAGAAAATAGTGTTTAGTCAGAGATTAACATCTAATGGACAAAATTTCTATTACCCATAAAAAAATTTGTCTCGTTCATAACCTTAAAAAAAGTTTGAACCCTGTATAAAATGTGTGAAAAAAAATCCTGGTCCATTCTTAAAAAAACCGGTCCCATCCCAGAATAAATTGTGCCTGGTCTCTAATCGCTGAAAATAAAAGTAAACTTCAGGATTGATAAAAAAAAAGTTGTTTAGAATTGATTCAGGGTTTTTCTTGAATAGATCATTTTAGTCGTCAAATTAGGAGAGTGCGGGGTAATTCTAGTAATCAATCCTCTGAGCTGTCTCACAACATTGGACCCTACCAAAGCTAGGTGTAACAGGGACCTTTTTAAAGCAGTTTTTCTTTTATGCTCCGTTCATTGAATGGTGTCATAAATATATATATATATATATATATCTATTTTCTTTGGTGGTAGATTAATATTGTCCTTGGCTTCATTCATTTGTTCATCTGAATTATACAAATCTCTAATACTATATGAACTGACAAACAATAAATATCATGAACTGATCTTCTTTGTTACTTTGGTGTAATGTTTTCAGAAGGAGAGAGAATGCTATTTAACAAAATATTAGAAGGGCACCTTTTTATTGGCGTTGAAGTGGCATGAGGTTTCAAATTTGAAAATAAAAACTTTTTTTCATAGGCCATGGTTTTAATGATAATATTAAGTCATTCAAAGAGAGCTTAATTAGCCTTTTTAATAATTTGCTGTATTTCTTTTTTGTTTGTTTTGAAATTGACAATTTATACCCATGTGGATATATTTCGGGCAGCCTTGCCTAAATTAGCTACCATCTGTGTGAGCATTTATTTACATGCATGTGGAAATTATTTTTCACACATGCAAAACTTAATTTTGGACCCTTATGGAAATTAATATGAACCCATGCAGAAATTAACTTGCACCTCTGAATAAATTATGTCTTGTAATGAATCTACAACATTGTCTGACTTAAGCAAATGGTCTGTGTAAAGCAGACAAATATAAATCAGACCTATTTAATACAAATGGTAAAAAAAATTCAAATGGGTGTAAATTTTCCCAAGGATCATAAACATCAATTCCAGAGTGGTACACATTACTTTTGTAGTTGCTCGTAATTACTAGTGAACGTCTTGTAATTACTAGTAAACAACCTGTAATTGCTAGTGAATGTCTTGTAATTACTAGTGAATGTCTTGTAATTACTAGCGGACGACCTGTAATTACTAGTGGACATCTCGTACACACTGGTGGACATCTCGTACACACTGGTGGACATCTCCTACACACTGGTAGACATCTCCTACACACTGGTAGACATCTCGTACACACTGGTGGACATATCGTACACACTGGTGGACATCTCGTACACACTGATGGACATCTCGTACACACTGGCGGACATCTCATACATACCTGTGGACATCTGGCGACAATCTCATCATTACTAGACTAGTGAACATCTCGTTATTACCAGTGAACACTGGGCAGCTATTAGTGAACACATGTGCATGCTTGCATGAAGCACACTTAACTTCTGAGTGTTCTTAGCTCATCTCAATAGCATGGGACATAAGTACATGTACTGTATAACTATTGTAACCTTCAGTTAAGATCGTTTAGTGCAACTCGACCATGGTGATTTTCCAGTTAAAACCTGTTAACATTTGAAAATTACCTATAATAATTACTATCTCTCATAATTATGAAATAAAGGATTAGATCATTTAAGTTGTCAAATTAGGATTTAGAAGGGTGCTGGGTATTTCTAGTAATCAATCCTAGTAATGGCATCTCTTAGATAAGTAATTAGGGTCTTCTAACTATAATTAGCATGACTACCTCTCCAACTATATCTGGAGACAAGGTGTGCAGCATAAAATATCTATCAATCTGTTTAATTACGAGTCGTTTACCACATAGATATGAGCTAACATCTGGCACCAGGTTAATTTCTCTAAAAAAATTAGATTGTTATAACAGCACTCCCAGTCCAAAGAAAACACCCGTACTAGGTTTTCAAACAATTGCCTCTTGTGGAATGGTTACCATGTGTCAGCTGAAAGTCAGTGGTCCCCTCTCACTAAAACTGGCAACCCAATTATATTTATGGACACTAAAACACACGGGCACAGGGAAAATCTTCTTGTCTAAAATAACCACGGAGACAAGTTTCTAATTGTGTTAAAAAGAGGTATATCATTTAGACCTTTATACCCCATCATAAATTGATGTAATAAAGTAAACCTATGATATTTCATTAGGTTGACGACTGACAGGAGCTTGGCCTTAGTCAGTAGAATTTTCTGGAACACTTTGTATTACATTGACAATGCTTACGCATCTTAAGCTATAGTAAGAATATCGTCAGACTATATATTATGCCCCCCCCCCCCCCCCATACCCTTTCCCAGAAAACCTAGGTAGAAGGCAGACAGGAGAGTTTAGCCCTGACCAGTATGTCTTTCAAACTCTTGTTCTTTTTATAAGCAATGACTGGCCTTTGGGTCAGAGGTCGAGCAAGCTTACTTTGAAGTAGTTTGTATTCTTCTACTATAATCTTGGCCATAGCGATGCTAGCTTTGTTATACTGAAACACAAATGGTATTATAGTTTTTTCACGACATCTTCCGGGGTCCAAGTTCAAACCCAAAGGATAAATAGTTTGTAATGTTTGAATCCAAAAACTTTCCCTTTCCAAACGTTTGTGCTTCGTATCTGCAGCGGAAGTGAGAAATGGGATTTTCTCAATAGGCATGATTTCAAAATGGTCCTTGACCGAATGACCTTGAGTATTGAAATGTTGTGCCACGGGTACATCATGTTTAAGTCTTATACTAGATAAATGGTTGGCTGCTCTTTGTCGTAGAGAATTCTGAGTTTCTCCGACGTACTGTTTGCGACATTTTTTGCACGTGATTACATACACGATATTAGAGGAGTCACAATTAAGATTCTCTGCCATTTGATATTTGTTGCGAGTTTGTTCTCCGAAAAAGGTTCCGCGATCGGGTATGTATATATCGAGTTTGCATCGCGTCTTAAGGCATTTCATTGATGTACCTGAGAGAAATGTTGGACGGTAGTGGTACACTCGTGAAGGGGAGGTAAGCGTATCGGGGGATGAAGGGGGAAACATGATTTGTCTTACTGTGTTAGATTTCATCCTTCGGAGTAATCTAATAGAATACTTCCTAGGGAGGAGAGCTTTAAAAAGAACAGAACAAGCCTGGTTAAAAAATCTAAAGAACTACAGTTTCTATAGAATCTAAAAATTTGAGATTTAATGACTCCCTTAAAAGTGTGAGGAGGGTGGTATGACCCAGCATGTAGTAGCTGATGCGTGTCAGTAGGTTTGAAGAATACTTTGTAATCTAAATACCCAGTAGTATGATATGTATGACCCTTGTAAATAGTTACATGCAAAAAATCCACAGAAGTGTGATCAATAGTAGGCTGTAATTTAATGCTTGAGTCGTGAGAATTAAGAGTATCAATGAAAATATGAAGGTCTTCCAACGTATGTTGCCAAATGATAAAAATGTCATCCAGATACCGAAGGTAAATAAAAGGTTGTTGGTGACATTTGTGAAGAATATCACTCTCCCACTCAGCCATAAAAATAGAGGCAAAGTTAGGACTAAAACGTTTCCCCATAGCACACCCTTTAATTTGCTGAAAGATCTCCCCATTGAATTCAAAATCGTTACCTTTTAAGCTAAGTTCCAGTAATTCTAAAATGTCTTTATCCGGACGACGGTGGTCAGGATATCTTTGGAATGCTGATTTTATGGATTTAAGACCCAAATCTATGTCAATGTTTGTATACATTGACTCCACATCCAGAGTAACCAAAATCACATCTTGTGGGATGGATTTCTCAGACAATTTGGCCAATAAATCATCCGTATTCTTTATAAAGCTAGGATGCCGATTCTCTATAGGTTTTAGATAGTAATCAATTAGCTCTGATATTCTATAACTTTCACTGCCACAATCTGAGATAATAGGACGCCCAGGGGGCATTGTAGGCTTCGGCCATTTTTCAATGGGTTTGTGAATTTTCGGAAGAATATAGAAGACCCTGTTTTTAGAGTTATGATCAGATTCCAAATAGCGATACTGTTTTTCATTAAGTAAGCCTTTATCTTGAAAAGAAACAAGAATTTTATTAAACTTCCTAACATTTTCAGGCCAAATTTCCTTATCAAGTTTTTTGTAATGAAGAGGGTTGCTTAGCTGCCGTTCTATCTCTTCAATATAATCCTGTTTTGACATAATAACTGTTGCCGAACCTTTATCAGCAGGTTTAATAACTATGTTTGGATTTCTCCTTAGCTTACTTAAGGCAAGACATTCTGAATGAGTAAGGTTATGTTGGTTTTTCTGATTAGTTAAAGCATCAAACTTCCTTGATACAGAGTCACGACTAATGTTTATTTCTGGATCATACATGTGAGAAGGGGGTGTATAGCCGCTTTTAGATGTAAACGGCTTGCGTACCCCACTAGAATCTCGGTAGATATCAGCCAGACTAAGATTTCTGGAGAACTCCATAACATGCACTAATTTACTAATAGAAAAGTCCCTATGAGATAATGCTTTAGGGCAAGGCACAAATGAGAGTCCTCTATTGAGTAGAGATATATCATCAGCAGTGAGTTCCTCGTTACTAAGATTAACAATATTACTTCCTAAGCCGAAAGTAGGGTGGCACATGCCCTGTCCCAAATTTAGTTTAAATCTAGTGTCTGAAGCCAGTGGGTATACAAGCAATTTGCTGTATCTTCGGTCCAGTGAATTTTGTCCGTGGATACTCTAAAATTTGAATTGGGGATTTTTGGTATGACCATAACTCTCTTCATCTTGGAAGCAGAAGAGTTATATAGGTTCAGGTTCGAAACTTCACTGGCCGGCAGTTTAGTGGATGACTGGATCTCTACAAAGTAGATGAGCGAGTTGGAAAAAGTCTTCCTAACCGCTGTCATCATGTTGCGCATTTGAGTTAACGAAGTGTTTGGCTCAGTAGTTGTCTTGTTATTGATACCAATATTCAAGATAACTTTCTCAGGTTTGGGACCTTGATACTTTTGAATGAGAGTCCGAAATGAATTGAAATTGGCACCAGGAAAACATTCTACCTGCATATCAGGGTGGGGGTCAAGGTTAATTCTAGAAAGATTAGAATCCCCAAGTAAAAGAAATTTCTTAGTTACATTAGGAAGGTGCCAATTAGAGGAAGTGTGCCGAAATTTCCAAAATTTAGAATTAGCTAATTTATTCCGAGGGTTGCGCTGACCCCTCGGAGGGGATCTCACTGCATCTGAATATCTCATAGGAGAATGGACGGACAAAACTGGGGATGGGAGAGGAGCAGAGGGACTAGATGTACTAGGTCTAGGAGAAGTGACCCTAGTAGAAACTGGGGAGGACGGAGGACGAAAGGGGACAGAGGTACTACTAGGTCTAGGGGAGGGGGGCTGAGGGGGAGAAAAAGAGGGGGCAGAGGTACTAGGTCTAAGGGGGGGGGGGAGTACCAGTAGGGAAAGGCGAAGGGGAAACAGAAGGTAAAGTTACAGAGCTAGGAGTCTGTGACTGCAGAGTTGGAGGTGAGATAACGGATGTCGACGGACTGACAGGCGGATGGGGTTTGGGAGACGATGGTGGACTAAACTGAGTAGTAGCAGCTGAAGTGACAGATTTAGTGATGGAAAGAAAACAATAAAAATTTTGAATGGTCGAAAGTTGTAATTTACCTTTATAATTCTGTTTGCCCCATTTTAAAGCATTATTGAAAGCACTGTCAAAGTTTAGACCATTGGATGACCTGGCAGAAGTCACCTGTGCTTTTAATCTATTTAAACAAGCCGCATAATGTGAAATCATCTCTTGTATGATCCTATGGGCCCAATTTTTGTGTACATGGTCAAACGCAATATCAACTTCCCGATTGCGTTGAGCCGGTTTAAGAAAAGAATTAAGCTCTTTAATTTTATTATTTAAGGAATTTGGGAGGGTTTGGTCACGTAAATGTCCCTCAAGGATGCCAATGTGGTGAAGACATTGTAAAATTTTGAAAAGGGCTTTCACCAGAGCCGGGAATTCTGAATATTGGGGACTTTTAGATTTTGAATTTCCATGCCTATTGCTAACTGAAAATTGCCTGCTTCTGTTACCACGCCCTTGTTTTGCCATTCTGCCTAAATGCCAATATACTTAATTAGTCTAACTAGATGAAAAGGGAAAATGGAGTTGGGAAAGTGAGACAGAGATAGAAAGGAAAAATGTCGGGAAACAAAAAGAATTGATACAAACTAGAGATAAAAGGACCTAATTGAATTGGCTGGCTTAGGGGACAAAAAAGATGGAATTTGGAAAATATATGTTACAAAGAGGCAGAGATAAAGAATAAAATGTGTCTGGAGACAGAAGGACTAAAGTAAAAAGGGTAATAAATCTAAGTCACAAATTGTGAGATATATAAGCATAGGAAGACTAAATAGAGCGGGAAGGAAAAACAACTTAATAAGACACTAAGGTTAAAATTAATGTACAATTGGAACAGGAAATAATAATGAAGTCCTAGAAATAAAATTTGGAAGAAAAATATACAAGGGCTGTAAATGGAAGATGAGGTTAAATCATAAATAAAAGGGCAAAACAATAGTAAGCCTAAAATAATGAAAATATATAAAGAGGTGACAAAGGTATAAGAGGAATATAAAAGAAAGTAATATATACAACGTTTTACAGTAAGCAAAGAATACTTAGCAGAAAACGGGATCGCACACGGTTTTGCTAGAAGCTTTTCGGAGTTGCTGTCCTTTCTCAATAGCCGTAGAAACAAGTCTAAAGTTATGTTGAATTTCTTGTGTTTATATGGAAAAATGACAGGAAATAAAAAGGGCTTGGGTGATTAAAGAATATTTTTGTAAACAAGGGAAGATTAAGCTATTAAAACATTTAACTAAAGCATGGAAGCTTGATGAAGTTAGTTTATACTCATAACCATTGGAGGTATGGTTAAGTCTAGACATAAAAGGTCATATGGTTAGAGAGAGCTGGGGTATAAATATCCTGTGGTTTTGAAATAAAGGAGCTTGAATCAAAAGGAAATTACAGTAACTGAAGAGAAACAATATAAGGTAGGAGAAGAAATCTAGGGTGGGAACACCTAGCCTATTGTATATTGAATGCAATAAAATATTTAAACGTTAAAAGACAGAATTCAAACGATAAAAATAATCTTAGATGAAAACTAATGAAGTGTTTGAAGATGGAAGGTAATATTAGATGATAAAAGTAAAATATATATCAAGAAAGTTCAACAATGCTGCAGACTGCTTCCAACCGTGTACAAATGAATGGATAGTTTTTTTGTTTTAAAACGATGGTTATTTTGAGCCCCTGGCACAGGCAAATATATATATTTATGGACACTAAAACACACGGGCACAGGGAAAATCTTCTTGTCTAAAATAACCACGGAGACAAGTTTCTAATTGTGTTAAAAAGAGGTATATGATTTAGACCTTTATACCCCATCATAAATTGTTGTAATAACATGCACTAGTAAATAATCTCAGGTGTGGTGTTAATCAATAAATAATCAATCTGGGCATAAGTGCATATTCCAAAGGGTTTTACAGAGTACAGTGTAAACAATAGTCCCATCAATTGATCTTTATATGCTGCTGAGAATCAAACTTAGGCCTACACCCACTGATGTTCAATTCCGTTTATCAAGCATTTTTCGGTTTTATTATTTTTCTTCGACTTTAAGTAAAGCCTTTCACTGCATATGAGAGTTCTGTTTTCATGTTATCTTCAATTGTTTAGTTTATTGATAGCTAGGCCTACTTTTATTTAAAAAAGTGAATAAATACTTATGGATAACCACTTCTTCAGTTCTTGGTTTATTGGGTGACGACGTTTCACCTTATTGTAACCGTTCAACTTCTAAATGCCGTAGAAAGATTTAATTGATTGATTGATGTTTTACGCCGCACTAAGGATTATAGTTCACGTATATGGCGGTGTTGCCAGGTTTAGTGGGGGAGGAAACCGGGCTCATTACCCGAAGGAAACCCCCGACCTTCAGCGAGTACCTGGCAACTCTTCCACATACGGCGACCGAGTGAAAAAAATCCACTACCGGAAAAGATTTGAAATTTGTATTCATCTGAATTTATGGGGTTTTTTTTGTTTTTTTTGACAGCTTATTAAGCAAATTTTAACACTATTTCAGTTTTGATTTTTTGTCTGATCAAAACGATAATTGACCGTTTGATAATAGTATTAAGATTAGAAGATAGACATTTACTTGGTGCAAATAATTAGGATAATAGAAAACTAAAGGAAGTATACATGTAAATTGTAATATTGAGTATCATAACTTTTACTACTAAGCAGTAGGCCTACTTATAACTTATAGTTATAAAACTTTTATACAAGTTACAACAACAACGTCAGTTTCTATCGAGTGATTGTTTTTAGACAAATAACTTTTAACCAGTCCAAACTCAAAATTATTTTAAGTTAAGTAGATGGACACACATTTATAGTGAACCTTACATTAGTCATTAGGTAGAATTGCATTCATTTTTGTCTACAGCACGTGGTTTTGTTTACTTTTTGTCTCCAGTCGAAATTATATGACGTCAGTCAGTGTTGGGTTTTGGAATGACAGTCTCACTTTGCGGGAGAAATCACTCACATCAAATACATATGTAAGACTCGCTTTCATTGGTTCCAGAGCACAATTCGTCTAACAAGACGTTTCCGGTTTTCAAACTACATGTAGTGGTTTTCATACTACATGTAGTGGTTTTCATACTACATGTCGTCCCAAGGATCTGCGTTAATTTCCCGCGCATATAGGCCTATGTGATTGGTCAACTAACACAATTCGTCTAACAAGACGTTTCCGGTTTTCAAACTACATGTAGTGGTTTTCATACTTCATGTAGTGGTTTTCATACTACATGTAGTGGTTTTCATACTACATGTCGTCCTAAGGATCTGCGTTAATTTCCCGCGCATATAGGACTATGTGATTGGTCAACTAACACAAGTCGTCTAACAAGACGTTTCCGGTTTTCATACTACATGTAGTGGTTTTCATACTATATGTAGTCCTAAGGATCTGCGTTGCTCTGAGCAACGTGACGAACCTGGTTCACGCTAGATTACATGTTCTAAGTTTTTCGGCCCAACGTAAGAGGGTTTAAAAGTAAAAATAAAGCACTTTGATTGGACGATTCATATACTCACGTTGCGTTGTGTTTCAACATGTTGTGTTTTGAGAGCAACGTAATACGTTGCTATTTATGGCGCGTTTGGCCTTTCATAGGGGTTTTCAAGGAGATCATATCCACCGTGACGGCTCCCGAAGAAAGAAATACACAATCCAAGTACCTCCAGAAGATTGTTTCGAGCATACCCACGGTCGTTATCACTGACGCTGGACTGGCCCCATGGCATTTGGACGCTATCGACAAACATCTCTTGTCGAGCCTGTCCAAGAGGCGAAAAGTTTGCGTGGTCAACAAATACGTGTCTCGGTCCCAGCGTCTGAGGGTGTTCGATTCCATGCTGCTGCGCGTTTCGGAATACTTCGGGCCGTTTTGCGCGCAACTCAAACAAGCGCTAGGGCGCACAGACTCGCTGATGATGGACGTGGAATGCTTTTTCGCCTCCAAAAAAGAGTCCGCGGCCAAGGGACTCTTTCTGAGGCTCGTAGAAGGCGTTTACAGGAAAAATCCCGACCTCCGAAAATGCGACATGGGGGCTTACCTGAGGCACCTGTTGAAACACGAGGACAAAAACGTGGTGGTGTTGTGCAACACCAAATCGCAAGCTCGACTCGTGGGGGAATACGGAAAGATGCTTGTTGGCGAGGATGCGTGCGTGGTGTTGACCGGAGACACGCCTACGGCCGTCAAGTCCGCGTTTATGGCCGACCCCAAAAAAGGCCTGAAAGGCAAACGCCTGTTGTGTCACACGACGTGTTTGGGCGTCGGCGTGGATTTTAACTTTAAATGGTCCACGCGGACGCTGTTGGTCGTGGACGCCCTCACGGCTAAACACTCCCCCTCCGTCATCGATCTGTACCAAGGTATCGGGAGGAACCGCAGGGCCACCGCGCTAAACCTGTTCGTCAACAAAAGGAGGCTACGGACCGAACCCGATGGCGAGATCGAGTCCGAGCACATGGACGTCGTGCTCAACGGACGGAGCGGCGAATCCTTCTCGTGGCGACCGTCGCTGTGGACCGACCACAAGTTGTTGATCGACGAAGATACTTTAGACGCCGCTGTGTTCACGTCTTTGACCTTGCAAAGCTTCGACGACATATTTAAAGACCGGCACAGCGCCGAAAGAAGAAATGTTTTGCAGGAGATCGCATCCGCCCTCGAGCTGTTTAAGGGAGACTTCGCCACTTCTTTTTTCGTTCTCCGGAACCTGAACAAACACCTTCTGAAACAATGGGCGATCGAGTTCAACAAGCTGCAATACGTCGAGCCGGACACCACCGTGGACTTCCTGCGATTCGAAGAGGAAGCCGCGGCGATAGTGGACCCCGACGCCCTTCTCGAGCAGGTCAAGCGAAGGTTGTTCAGAAACAACTCCACGGCGGCCTTAAAGAGGTTCGAGGATTTCGACTCTGCGGTTGCCCACACGCATTCCGTTCTCGACAATATCGTCGACGAAGATCTACAAGCTCTCTCCAGACTCCTCGTGAGCGAATACGAAATAAGCAAGAACCGCCGCGCGGCGATGGACGAGGTCGCCAAAGAGACCGGATTGACGGTGTACGTGGAGCCCGGAAACCCCGATGACGAGGGGCGTTTTATCATGCGGCTAATGCCTACGAAGGTGGACATACACAAAATGGCAGCCTTGTTGTTGTTATAAAGAAAACCAGTGTATTTTTTTTGTTCTATTCTGTTGTTATCTATTTGTTTTTTTTTATTACACACGCACACGCGAGGTGGCGTAAAACTACAGATTCTTCATGTGATAACAATGGTTCTGTTCCACGATGGCGCTGAAGTTGACGAGATTATCCAACTCGTCATCGAACAGAATATTCGTCTTCGCCGATACCTCCTCGTGACGGACTTCCGATAAGATCGACTTGAAAACCTCAGCTTTGTCATATCCACAAATAAATAAATTTAATTTTTTTTTTAATCTGGAATAAAACATAAATATCATGCTTTTGTCTTGTTTCATTTTCTTCAGCCCCTCCCGTATCGTCGACGGGAGTGGATCGACCCCCCCCCCCCCCCTCTCCTTATATACGACGGGTGAAAAAAAAAAAAAAAAGAACTTACCTGGTCCCGCAGAAAGAGATGTTACGTGAAGAGTGGGCGCGTGGGGTGATGTGTAGGCCTGAAGAGAGAGAGTGGAAGATCCGCAGAAAGAGCTGTTCCGTGAAGAGTGAGCGTGATTTGGCGGGGTTTTATATGCTTTGCGTGGGCAAACAAAGGAAGGCGGGGCTTGATATTGATTTGCATCCGCATTCCACTTCCGCATTCCACTTCCGCATTCCACTTCCGCATTCCACTTCCGCATTCCACTTCCGCATTCCACTTCCGCATTCCACTTCCGCATTCCACTTCCGCATTCCACTTCCGCATTCCACTTCCGCATTCCACTTCCGCATTCCACTTCCGCATTCCACTTCCGCATTCCACTTCCGCATTCCACTTCCGCATTCCACTTCCGCATTCCACTTCCGCATTCCACTTCCGCATTCCACTTCCGCATTCCACTTCCGCATTCCACTTCCGCATTCCACTTCCGCATTCCACTTCCGCATTCCACTTCCGCATTCCACTTCCGCATTCCACTTCCGCATTCCACTTCCGCATTCCACTTCCGCATTCCACTTCCGCATTCCACTTCCGCATTCCACTTCCGCATTCCACTTCCGCATTCCACTTCCGCATTCCACTTCCGCATTCCACTTCCGCATTCCACTTCCGCATTCCACTTCCGCATTCCACTTCCGCATTCCACTTCCGCATTCCACTTCCGCATTCCACTTCCGCATTCCACTTCCGCATTCCACTTCCGCATTCCACTTCCGCATTCCACTTCCGCATTCCACTTCCGCATTCCACTTCCGCATTCCACTTCCGCATTCCACTTCCGCATTCCACTTCCGCATTCCACTTCCGCATTCCACTTCCGCATTCCACTTCCGCATTCCACTTCCGCATTCCACTTCCGCATTCCACTTCCTTTCGGGTTAGAATATGTTTTTCGCGATGTTGTCCGAATTATTAAATGTTTAAACTCAATTTCAACGTGGACATACTAATGAGAAATGATTACGGCATCACCACGAAGTAAGCTGTTTGTGAACAACACGAGCTTTCGACACCTATGCCGGTGTCTTTAAAAATTATCAAGTGTATTTGAAATTCGAATTTTGAAATTGGAATGTGAGTTTCAAATTTCGAATCTCAAAATATGAAATTGAATTTCAAAATGTGAAATTGAATTTCAAAGAAATTGAAATTCAATAATGAAATCGCTGACCTACCGCTGTACACCATGTTAAGGTACGTTCACACCTAGCCCTGAATCCGGTCCGGGGACCGGACCGGATTCGGGAACGAATCCGTAGCTGATGGGTCAAGTATTACAATTGTATTGTCGTTCACACTTGACGGACCGGATTCCGTACCGGGCACCGGATCAGTTTCGATGGATCGCAGACCCATTTTTTCCGGTCCGGTGAGGAAATTCGGCAACGGATTTTGCGTTTGGCCAATCAGCGTCGACCAAAACAAATCTGACATCGTCGGTCTCAAACATGGCGGAACTAACTGAGAAACTAATATTTGAAGTCGAGAAAAACCGCGTGTTGTATGATCTGAGGGATAAAAGACTATAAAGATATCAACAAGAAGAGTGACAATTGGAAAGACATAGCTGAGCGCGTGGGATTAGAGAACGGTAAATTCTTCTTTTATTAGAATTCAACAATTTATGCTGTCAATTTATGCTCTCATCGAAAACTGGCCACACGGTAATGTATGTCCAAGTCATAACGCCACGATCGATAGAAGTAAAGTACAGGTACGAATTCTATAGCTTATCTGAGGTTAGATAGCTGACTGATTTATCAACTATTGAGAAATTGTCGATTTTAAAAAGACGCTGATGAACTGTTAATGTTGCAAAAAAGTAATTAACTGCCAACCTTTGAGTTAAACAGATTAGACTTCACACTTGGTCTACTTTCAGTCAAACTAAACTAGATTCAGTTTCATGTCACTTCGCTCCCAAGTCATCTCGTACGTACCGTAGACCTACATGTAGTCTCTGCATCAAAATTATATTGTCTGTTATTAGAAATAACAATAGAGTTGTCTTAAGTGTAATCCCTCATGATAACTGAAAACAAATTGGAAGCAACAATGCACGACTTGTAGTGGTTAAACTTTAAAGTCTGTCTTACTAATTAAATTATTCGTCTTCTTCTTCGTTCAAAGGGGAATCTGCTTCTAAAAAATGGACCAACCTGAAAGATGCATATGTCCAGTACACCAGAAAATTAAAGACCAGCAGCGGACAGGGGTTAAAGGGGAAAATTGCCAAATACAAGTGGGCTGACCAGTTGCAATTCTTGAATGATTTTACAATGCCACGCAGGTAAATCTTAATGTAACTTAGGTTACAGGTTCAAGTTCATAGAGTTTACATTAATAGATTAAAGTCCTTTGGGAAAAGTATGCCTTTGGTCTTAAGAAGAGTATTTCACATACAATGACTATAGCTCAGTCTATTGAGAGGTAGCTGGAGAAAATATTGTATCATCTTTTGAACAGTTTTATTCAAAGTGTAAATGCCTAAGCTTAGTTGAATAATTGAGTTTTAAACTACAACAGCACGTTGTTGTTTGCAGTGTACTCCATCTAGAATGATTGATTGATTGTTTGGTGTTTTACGCCGCGCTCAAGATTATTTCACTTATATGGCAACGTTGCCCCTTTTATTGTACCGGGCTCTATGCCCCGGAGGAAACCAACGACCTTCCGCTGGTAACTGGCAACCATCCCACATAGGTCGTTCGAGTGAAAACCCAGTCAGAAAATTTTCCAATTTTTTTTGGACTGAGTGGGATTCAAACCCGCGACCCCATTGGTGGAAGGCTCTTCTGATTGAGCGCCCTATGCTCTACCTACTGAGCCACGGAGGGACCTACTCCATCTAGAAATAAGGCTTATCATTACGTAACATAACATGCACCAGACAAACCGTACCCAATATAATGACCATGCATAGTTTTCCCATTTATATTCTAAGACGAATCTATACTTTTTCAGATCGAGCAGTAATCTGGATTTCGAGGAGGAACTCCAAGAGGAAGATCCTACAGATATTATAATGTCTCTCATTGACAATAATGTATTAGAGTCAACTGAAGAAGAGGAATCAATTGCCCAAGGCAATGTAGAATCTGCTTCAATCCAAGAAACCAGTGTCAGTATTAAAAGGAAACATAAAGAGGAAGACATAAATACCCAAATAATGGGTTATTTGTCTTCTAAAACCAAAAAAAGAGACTTAGATTCTAAGGATTCCTTGGCCCTTTTTTTTCAATCAACTTTGCAGACAGTTAGGACATTTCCCCCTGTGAAGCAACTGGAAGTGAAAAGAAAGATTTCTAATATTGTATTTAGTATGGAAGAAGAATTGTTGGGTAACCTAAATCATGAATTTTAATTAATAATGCATTTGATACTAATTTAATTTTCCTTTTTATACGCCCGGCTTGAAAAGCGGGCTGTATTATGGTATCATCTCCGTCCGTCCGGCAGGACAGCAGTCCGGCAGTCCGGCGTCCGCTTTCCCTTCCGCTCCATAACTTCTAAAGTTTTGATTCCATCTGCACAATTTTTTCTAAGTATATACCTTATGGGTAGAAGGTGTGTCGCAAACTATTTTTAACATCACTGGTTACATAATATGGTTACATATATATTGGATTATGTAATATTCCCTTCCGCTCCATAACTTCCAATGTTTTGATTCCATCTGCACAATTTTTTCTGAGTATATACCTTATGGGTGGAAGGTGTGTCGCGAACTATTTTTGACATCATACATTGCGTAATATGGCAGCCATATTGGGTTATGTAATATTTACTTTTTCTCTCCATAACTTTAACAAATATGATCCGATGTTTTCAATTCTTTCATGTTACATACCATATTAACAGACAGTGTGTAAAAAAATTGTTTATGATATCAACTATTGCAAATTATTGGATTATGTACATTCCCTTTTATTCTTACTTTCATTTTCATGAAAATAACCTTTAAATTATAAAATGGCTTCTACTTTTCCGATTCTCATCAAAAAAGGATTTTTTCAAATTGCAATAATGTTTCTAAATTGATTAAGACTATTCTTAAATCAATATATAACGTTTTAATCAAATGAAAAATATATATAAGGATTAAAGTTTTATCTACTACAGACCAAGAGATAAGTATCCCAGCTTTGGTCTATTTACCTTGTCAACTTACAGTTAGCTGTCAGTCTCTCTTGAGAGATATATGGCTAAACCAGGCTTTGTGTACCACATGGCCCCATAAAACAGTGGGTGACATTAGCAATGAACCCATAGCCAAATCTATTGTAAACATTTGGTCTATGATAAAATTAGAAGTAATAACCTGTAGGTATATGGGGAGATTTAGAATATTGTCAAGATGTCTATGGCCAAATAATGTAGATAAAAAATATTATGAGAAAAATTGTCAAATCTACTTGAATTGGTGTGAGCTGCGAAATTACCAATTAATTACATTTGTTTAAGTATGATTAGTAAATTATAAACTGCTTTTCTAAAAAATTGAAACATTTTAGTGCAACCTTTATTGACAACAAACAATGTTTAACATCGTGTTTTAACAGCAGCGAGAATTGATGACTTGTACCGTGTGCAAATCTTGTTAATAATTGTTGATCCAAATAGCCCATTTTAAATTTGATACAGATGGATTTTAAAGGTTTTAGTGGTAAAATTTCATTTTGTTGACATAACATCACCTTTTACCAAGCTTCACATAATAAAACTGGCAACGCCGCCATATACATGTAAGTGAAATAATCTTGAGCGCAGCGTAAAACACCAAACAATTAATCAATCAATCATTTACCAAGCTTCAACCTCTTCCCTCTGAATTTTGAAAATTAAATTCAAATAAATATGGAAGGATTTGTTTTGGTATGGCTGCAGTTACTGTGCCTTTCCGGGCGTATTTTGGGTTTCCCGAAACTCTTGTTATTTTTAGCCCGTGATCATTCTGATGGAGGGCTATTCAAATCGATTTTCTGGTCTGTCGTCAGTCGTCCGTCTGTTAACTTTTCGCTTGTTACCTTTATTCCAAGAAAACTACCTGTCCAATATTAATCAAACTTGGCCCACATTATCTCCCGATGATCCAGTTGTGCACCCTACATTTTCATCTCATTTGCTTATTAAATATGGCCCCCAGGAAGCAATGTTGTTTTTGAACCAAATTTGAATGAAACTTATTATCATTATTCCAAGAAAACTACTGACCTGATCTTAACCAAACATGACACACATCATCCCCCTAAGATCTAGCTGTGCACCGTACAATTGCATCTCATTAGCATATTCAAGATGACTACTAGGTGGCAATATTGTTTTCAACCTAAATTTCAAGGGGAGCTTACTTTGTAAATCATAATTTAATTTTCATCAACAATAGTTATCTCCCTGGAATAAGAGTTTTTTTTATGTAGGCCCAATATCACATAATATATACATTAAATGCACTGTCGTCCCCAATTCCTATATCCAGTTATTGCTGTAACAATGTTTAATATGGATAGATGACGGCGGGCGTGAAGATCCCTTTAAAGGGATCTCTTGTTTAAATAATTATTTAATTTAAATTCAATGTTTATTATAACACCAGCCATACACATCTATTATTGCAGTGGCAGTGGCATTGGCTGGCAAATATTGGGAGATTTTCATTATAACATAATTAGCTAAATGTTCATCATTTTTGTCAAGTAGTATACATGTATGTGAAAAAGCTGGTACTCGCTGATGGTTTCCTCTGAGCAAAGAGCCCTACCCCCTTTCCCCCCACCACCACACCTGGCAACACTGTCATATAAGTGAAATAATCTAAAGTGCTGTGTAAAACATGAATCAATCAATCAATCATACAGGTTTGTTCTGTAGACTTCTGTAAGTTAAATATTTAAGTACTGTAAATCGAAATTTGTGTGCATCTAGTAATATTTTGGAACACAGGAATTCAGGAATTGTTTGTAAAAATGGCAAAACATCTTTAATCATTTTTTTTTAAATTTAATGAACAATTTAAAATAGGCCTATTTACTAGTAATTGCTACTGATCAGATAACATAATGAACACATTGTTTAATATGGTCATCAATCCCCCCTGTTAATTTCTAATGTAGTGATCATCCTTACACAATTTACCCTATCCCAACTTGCAAAAAAAGCTGTGATCTTCATGTTAATTGCACTGTTGAAAATAAAATGTATATTTAATGTAACAAATTCTTAAATTGATTTACATCTCTGGAAATAAACAAAACAAGATATATGATTTGTGTTACTTTTTAGCAGATTACATTTTTCATGTGAGATAGATGTGATGTCGGTTTGAAAATCTTGTAAAGCCATACATAAATTAGAAGAATTGATATGGTAGGAATAAAGGTAGAATGGGAATTACAGTTCCTTCAAAGTTGTTCACCGTGCTTGTCCAAAACAAACTTGTTCTTGCCAAGAGACAGCTCCAGACACGCTATTTACATACTCGGTTAGAGCTTCTCTAACCTCAACACCATCTTTGCCACTGTGATAGCCTGTTCTCTCTAGGTCCACCAGGCCACGAGCTGTATTTAGCTCCTCTCCTGTGTCTTGAGAGGGCTGTACATAACCAGCCGTTTTTCTGATGAAATTGTGCAGGACACAAGTGGCAAGCACTACCTTGTCCACATTTTTGGGGCACAACTCCAGTTTTCGATGGTAAATTCTGAATTTACTAGCCAGTATTCCAAAAGCATTCTCAGATATCCTGCGTGCCCTACTGTGACGATAATTGTAGAGCCGTTTTCTGTTGTCTAATTGTTTACCTGAAAAAAGTCAATATGCTGGTTATTGTACTTTTTTTTCTGTAAGGTTTATTTTAAACTGATGGTACATAAAACTCAATTTTATCAATAATCTATGCTTCACATATGAAACAACTTAGGGCCCTCCTCAAATCATATGGTAAATGAATAAAAAAAAGTTAATAATGTGTGTGGCATAAATTAGCAATTGATCAATCAAACCGAGAAATTTTTGGTGCCAAATACAAGCCAACCGTTACAAATATTTATGACATTTTTAAATAGCTCCAATATTTTTCTGATGTAGGAAGTGTTTAAGAAAACAATTATTACCTGGATAAGGCCTCATTAAAAAAGGTTTCAAGGGAAAAGCCTCATCCCCAACAATGAAATGTGGCACTGGTCCCAGTTGAGGCATGTTAGGTAATTCTCTGGGTGGTGGTATATTCAGCCTATTCTCAGCCAGCAAACTGCTCAATTTCATCCTTCCAAATATTCCTCCATCACTGTTCGATCCATAACCACCAACATCAACCACTGTGAAATTATAGCTAGAGTCCACTAACGCCAAAAGCACAATTGAATGTGTGCCTTCATAGTTGTAGTAAAGGGAACCACCAAAATAATGCTCAAAGCAAGGGATGAAATTCGCATAAACCCAAACTCCCTTTTTAATATCCAAAAATTTTATTGGGCTAAGAAGAGATATAAAAAACTTATAAAATCCAAAGAGCGCACGTTTTATAAGAAATTGATAGAAAAAATCGAAACCATGGAGGACACTAACCCCGCCGAATACTGGGCGGTTGTTAACAAACTTCGGTCATCTCCATTTAAAACTAACTTGGAACCAGATCATTGTTTTGAACATTTTAGAAATCTCAGCGTCTCCTCTGAACATGTGGAAACCAAATTCCCTGATTGCTCAAATAACAATGCAAGCATTAACTGTCAAATAACAAGTCGAGAGATATTAGAATCTCTTAAGTCATTGAAGAACAATAAAAGCACTGGAATAGATGGTATACCAAATGAATTACTCAAAATTATAGTTCCTCTTAAAATAGATCATATAATTAAATTGTTCAATTTGATATTAGAAAGTGGTCAATTCCCCAAGGTATGGGCAAGCTCTACCATTACACCAATTCACAAGAAAGGGAGTCAGTCGGATCCTAATAATTACCGTGGCATCGCCCTGAGTAGTTGCCTAGGAAAGTTCTTTACTCGAATCTTAAATCGTCGTATAGTTAATTACCTGGAGATTAATAACCTACTTAGTCCAAATCAGGCGGGTTTCCGAGTTGATTATCGTCCATCTGATAATTTATTTATTGTTAAAACTTTAATAGATTCATTTTTAGCCAGGAAAAAGTCTCTTTTCGTTGCCTTCGTAGATTTTAAGAAAGCGTTTGATATGATTGATCACTCAATCTTACTCAGAAAATTGGCATCACGTGGCATTACTGGAAATGTTCTACATCTGCTACATAGCATGTATATCAATTCCACGTATAGTGTGAAAACCAACGTAGGGTACTCACCCAGCTACAGGCCAACCAAGGGGGTACGTCAGGGTTGTAATCTTTCTCCCACACTCTTTAATGTTTTTATTGATGATATAAACACCTATTTCTCCTCTTCATGTTGCCCACCAGTAATTAACGACTCCAAGGTCACGCACTTGCTTTTTGCTGACGATTTAGTTGTATTTTCGGAAAATCCTATTGGACTACAAGCCTCTCTCGACTGCATCAGTAAATTTTCCTTCACAAATGCTTTACCAGTAAATATAGGAAAGTCAAAAGTCATGATTTTCGCCAAACGATTTTGTAAGCGACTACACTCTTGTCGTTTTTTACTAGGCAATGAATCGCTTGAAATCACGCGTGCTTATAAATACTTAGGCATACTTTTGGATGATCGTGGAAATTTCGTTGAAGCCTTGACCGATCTAAAGAATAAGAGTTTGAAGTCTGTACATAGTTTATATAAATCCGTCTTCAAGCATAATCCGTCCCCGGCAATGTGCATGAAACTCTTCAATTCAACTATTAAGCCAATAATTATGTATGGGAGCGAAATTTGGGGCAGTAGCCTCCGTTCCATCAGAAAATTTGATAGTCTTGCAATTGAGCAAGTCCACACGAAGTACTGTAGATATGTTTTAGGCGCAGGTAAATATGCGTCAAATTGGGCCGTGCGTGCTGAACTTGGTAGTTTACCATTAGCATACTACACTTTAATCAATTTAATGAAATATTCCTCGCGATTGAGCACCGTATGCCCTGAGCGACTGCTTTACGATGCCTATATGTGTAACTTAACTATGTTACGCCGCGGAAGTCGTTGCTGGCTCCAGCAATTCCAAACCTTAAGTAAAGAGGTTAATGTGTGGCACTATTGGCAACAATCCTCTGGTATTGTATCAGACCATGCCATACCTAATATTTTGAACCACTTTCTTAATCTATATGTAAACAGCATCAAACAAAACCCATCTTCTAAATTGACAACATATCTTAGCTTTAAAGAAAACCTTGACTTCGAGCCCTATCTAAACTATTGTAGAAGCTGGAAACACCGACAAGCATTTTGTAGGCTCAGAATCAGCAACCACGGTCTTCGCATCGAGACTGACAGACATAAAAAACCTTATATTCAAAGAGAGGATCGTCTTTGTCGTTATTGTAATTTAAATACTGTTGAAGATGAAAGCCATTTCCTTTTGCATTGTCCACTTTATAGTACCCTGAGAATCAATCTGTACAATGAGATTTATCCATTTTATGATTTAGGTGTTTTATCTGACGATAGGAAATTAAAAATCTTACTAACAAATAATCACAAGCCTACATGTAGCTCAATATGTTTCTTTGTGTATGCCTGTTTTGAATTAAGAAAAAAACAAAAATAATACATTTAAAGGATCTCTAAATATTACTGTATATATTTTATATGGAGTCGAGAGCAGCATGCATGCTTTATATTGAATATAATGTTCTTTTTGGATATGTTTCCTATTATGCCGGGCACATATTTCTTTTATGTTGTGTATATCATTATGTTCTAATATCTTTTATAGTTATACTATGCACTGTTCTGTATGAATGTTCTGCATAATAAATTGAAATTGAAATTGAAAATAGGAAGAATTAATGTTTATTTTGAGAAAAAAAGTAGTTTGCTGTATTACTGCCAAACACTAACCTTTATCACAATATGTTTGCCATCTATAGCACCAATACAATTGGGCAAATTCCAACGTGTATGAAAAACTTCAGACATTTCTTCCCATTGTTCTGTTGTTGGTTGTGAGAGATAAATTGGGTAAAGTACTTTCCAGATAACCTCACAAACTTCAACTACTAATTGACTGATAGTACTTTTACCAATTCTGTAGTTATAATGAAGTGAGGCATAGGAGTCTCCTGTGGCTAGAAATCTGAAACATAGAAAAAGTCTTCAGTATAAACCAGTAACAAGAGTAATTAAGGGTGATGTAATAATTTAAATGTCATCTGTAACCTATGGTGTCGTAAATCCACTCAACATGTGGCCTACCTTAAACAAACTGACAGACGCTCACGTGCACTGATACTCTCTCTAAATCTCGTATTTTCTTTGGTTATATGGCTTGTAATAAGACCAAGGAGATCTTCAAACTGATCCTGTGTCATCCTGAAAATGAAGGACATGGTTGCATAAATGTTCATGTACTAATTAGTGTTAAGTGAAAACGATCCAACTTTCCAAAGTAAGATTTTTTTCAACATGTTACATTATTGCTTGACTGGACAATATAAAAAGCAATAAGGTTTTAGAATTAATCTTATTATACGAATTATGACAAGTAATAGTGCAACTTATAACTTTATAAACTATATAAGTTATAATTTCATTTTTCGTACCTGAAGTAGTTGAAGAACTTCTCAGCGTCTGACATCAGTTCACAGCGCACTAACGTCGTGAACTGTCCGAATTTTTGTCTCTTCTCATTTATTGAATTTACCCATTGCCGTCGTTTTTTTCTCTTAACATTTCTCGCTACCATCAGCAATAATAACGCATCTTCTTCGCTACTGCTTGTGTCTGTCATCTTTTATTTTGTTTTCGCTAGCGGTCAACGTGGAACCTATTTTTAGATTAGTATCCAAGCTTCCTCGCACGTGACCCCCATAATTCAATCTGATTGATCGCCTACTTTTACTTGGATACCGGATTTCGTCACAGAGAACGATAGTGTGAACGCACGACACCTGATCAGTTATCCGTTCCAAATTCGGTCCGGTGGCCGGACCGGATTCAGGGCTAGGTGTGAACGTAAACCTACTTAGTGTTAACAATAATTTTATTGGAAAAAATGTTTGAAACTCTCTTTAAAATTCGAAATTTACTATTATTAATAATTTGATTGGTGAACACTAATTGTGTGAATATTGAATTTTGAAATAAAGAAACATGAATTTCGAAATTCGAATTTCAAAATCTGAAATTCGAATGAGCTTTCTGAGCTTTTTGCGCATCCCAAAGTCTGACATTACATTTTTCTTCGTGAATTTTCTTTTTTCCCCACTGTTTAATTTCATTTAGGTGCAATCACAGATTTACAACAAAATTTGAACAGATTAATGAGTAAAACGTAAAGGGAAAAGTTTAGAATTTGTGATGGAGGTAAAATCTAAAAGGCACGTGGGATTAATGGCCAGTCCGCAAAATGTTGAGTGGATGAAGTTATTCTGATACGCCCGTACGGCCTTCTTCAATACCACGTCAACATAGGCTGCATTTGAAAAATATAAGACGTGCTCTTAGACCTGCTCTCAGAATTTAAAAAAAAATTTTTTTTTAAATTTTCAAACACTGCTGACCTATTGTGTCAGGAAACTTCTCAGTCGGAACACCCTTCGGCTATCTTCGCTCGCTACCGGTCGGCTTTGCACGTAAATCCCCGAAGTTATCAGAGTGTATCCTCTTTTCTAGAAGAGTTTCCTCTTTGGTTGATACGAATTTTGAAACTTGATTTTTTGTATAATTTCACGCCAGAGAGTTTTATATATAGTCATTCAACACACGTAATAAGTAGAAAGCAGAGGAGTGCTGCAGACTGTTTTTTGATGCATGCAGAATATTTTGTATATCGCTCAAAATATACCAAGGAAACAATTAGCATGAACTTATTTCCAACATTTTTGAAAGAAGAAGTGTCATTGTTAAGAAATATAGCTTCATCACCATTGATAAAAGATATTTTGTCTATATAGAAGCCTTAAAGTGGCATGAGCTGCCAAAATGTTGATAATTGGACGTTAAAACAGAATGTTGAAATTATTAGCTAATTTTTTCAAGATGTGTAATTCAGAAGCTTTTTAGTGCTTGAAGTCTCGAAAATGTACGATAAAGTATTGTTTTGAACTAATTTGAGCTAAGTATGAATGATATTTGTCGCGAGATTATTCTCCGAAAAAGGTTCCGCGATCGGGTACGTATATATCGAGTTTGCATCGCGTCTTAAGGCATTTCATTGATGTACCTGAGAGAAATGTTGGGCTGTAATGGTACACCCGTGGAGGGGAGGTAAGCGTATCGGGGGCTGAAGGGGGAAACATGATCTGTGTTAGATTTGATCCTTCGGAGTAATCTAATAGAATACCTCCAAGGGAGGAGAGCTTTAAAAAGAACAGAACAAGCCTGGTTAAAGAAATCTAAAGAACTACAGTTTCTATAGAATCTAAAAAATCTGAGATTTAATGACTCCCTTGAAAGTGTGAGGAGGATGGTATGACCCAGCATGTAGCAGCTGATGCGTGTCAGAAGGTTTGAAGAATACTTTGTAATCTAGATGCCCAGTAGTATGATATGTATGACCCTTGTAAATAGTTACATCCAAAAAATCCACAGAATTGTGATCAATAGTAGGCTGTACTTAATGCTTGAGTCGTGAGAATTAAGAGTATCAATGAAAATATGAAGGTCTTCCAACGTATGCTGCCAAATGATAAAAATGTCATCCAGATACCGAAGGTAAATAAAAGGTTGTTTGTGACATTTGTGAAGAATATCACTCTCCCACTCAGCCATAAAAATAGAGGCAAAGTTAAGACTAAAACGTTTCCCCATAGCACACCCTTTAATTTGCTGAAAGATCTCCCCATTGAATTCAAAATCCTTACCTTTTAAGCTCCAGCAATTCTAAAATGTCTTTATCCGGACGACGGTGGTCAGGATATCTTCGGAATGCTGATTTTATGGGTTTAAGACCCAAATCTATGTCAATGTTTGTATACATAGACTCCACATCCAGAGTAACCAAAATCACATCTTGTGGGATGGATTTCTCAGACAATTTGGCCAATAAATCATCCGTGTTTTTGATAAAGCTAGGATGCCGATTCGCTACAGGTTTTAGATAGTAATCAATTAGCTCTGATATTTTATAACTTTCACTGCCACAATCTGAGATAATAGGACGGCCAGGGGGCATTATAGGCTTGGGCCATTTTTCAATGGGTTTGTGAATTTTCGGAAGAATATAGAAGACTCTGTTTTTATACATTGTCATTTATCTCAAAAGCCAGAACCCCTTAGTCACGTGGGCATTGTAGGGTTTGTTACTCTGTAAAATCGTGACTAATTAATTGCCAATAAACACTACCAGAAAAAAAAAAGAAAAAAAAAGTGCTGCAGCCTATCAGAGGGTATTTCACGCACGTAATTCCCCGAAGTTATCAGACTGGAAACTTCTTTGATCATCCCTTCGTAGAGCTAAACCATAATCTGTGGCCTTACACAACGTCAACAACGAATTTCGCTAAGTTTAAATTCCCTCTTGCGTTAAAACCGAGTTTCCCCGATCGCTGAACTTTTCCGATGCAGTGGCAAACATGGTTTGAAACTTCCCGGTAGATGGCGGTGTCACCGACTGATGAATATCGTTTTGAACACAGAGGGAATTTAAACAGCGAAATTCGTTGCTAACAGATTTTAAGGCGACAGATGATGGTTTAGCTCCATGAAAGAATTATCAAAGAAGTTTTCTGACACAGTTTTAGGTGAGTAGTGTTTAAAAATTCATTTCTTTAAAATCAACTCTTAGATTTCAAATGCACCCCATGTTAACGTGACAAGTTTTGCATGGGAATTTGGTTTCCTAGGAACGTTTTCTCCCCAGAGCAAAAATTGCACCTCACTTAAATGTTATCATGGCTAAAACATGATCGGTGCCGAATTCACGAAAGGCTTCTAATTCTGCAGAGCCCTATAAGTGCCATGAGTGGAATTTTTTCATTTCCAGTGTTTTTCCAGTTTTTAACAGCATTTTGCACAAGCTTAAACTTAGTTTTGAGAAGAGAGATTCTGTATGTCGAAGAAAATCAAGCGTGTATCATAATAATCATACCTTTAACAAAAACGATTTGCAGAGAAAGTCGAAAACCGCATGTTAACTGTCAAATCACAAGGGAACGTTTCCACCGTGGTGTGAACCTTTTCTCCGTGGTGGAAACATTCCCACCGCGGTGGAAACATTCTCAGCGTGGTGGAAATGTTTCCCTTTCAAGTGATTTGACAGTTTACATGCGTTTTTCGACATTCTCTGAAAATCGTTTTACTTAAAGGTATGATTCTTAAGCTACACGCTTGATTTTCTTCGACATACAGAATCTCTCTTCTCAAAACCAAGTTTAAGCTTTGGCAAAATGCTGTAAAAGACGAAAAAACTCTGGAAAAGTCAAAATTCCACCATGGCTCTAATAATAGGCCTCTGTATAATAACCTTCTATACCAGTCGTTAGTCGTTAGTTCTTTGCTTGTTACCTCTGATCTAAATCGCCTTGCTAGCGTAGTTACTAAGTAGCTGACTGCTGAGGTTTATAACAACAGTCTTGTTAGAGTTATTGAATGGCTCCCCCAGGGTATGCAAGATATTCTGAGAGGTGTGGCCAAGTGCGAATGTCTTCCATACTCGAGGGAGCCATTCAATAACGCGCTCGTATCATGGTATTAGTGGTTGACGTTGTCAATCAACTAGCACGTGTTTAATCTCTGATACCCAGTCAAGAGAGCCATACAACAACTTCCAAAATCGGGAAGTTATTCAACGCTTGCGAAGACTGCTCATCAAAAGAGAAACGCCGCAACCATGATACAAATTACATTACCACTAAACATTGCCCACTAAACTAAAGAACGAAGCCGGTCGGACGGGTTTTTTTAGGCCAAACTATATTACGATAGCTATTAACTAATTAAGATCAAATGTATCTCAGGCCAAATTATATTCTACCAACCCCACTGATCACATTATTTGACCAACAAGGTATACAATTATGTCTAATTAAAAATCAAGAAAACCCATCTTTTCGCAAAGTGAGACTGCCTTTGTTGTGGGAAAGTTAAAAAAAAATTCAACATTTAGGCCTCGGCTTACTCGATGCTGCACTACGGAAGCGTATCAGGGCCAAGTTACTATCTCCTAATTAGCCGCTAATTCGGAGTTACTAAGTCGCACGTATAGCTAATTCGGAATTACTAGCTCCGAATTAGACGTTAATTATTCGGAGTTGGGCCTACAAAATCCGACGTAGCTAATTCTGACTTAGTAACTCAGAATTAGCAGCTATTTGGGAGTTAGTAACTCTCTAATTAGGTATCTCCAAATAAGGAGATTGCAACTTTTTTTTCACCTGGTCCTAATACGCTTCCGTACTACACAGAAGGACTATGACACCCCAGGTTGTAGACGATTTGTGATAAAAGTTTGAAAATTAAAATCTGAACCGCATAAATATTTAATGTTTCAGAAAAAAAATCGCAGGGTAAAACTGGAAGAGGAAAGCCTGAACCAAGCAAATCACACAAAAACATTCTCGATTTGCATGAGCTGTGGCTTTCAATGTTTTCCGGGGGACAAGTCAATCATCATCAGCTCTGTCTGGGTTCTGAAGAGATTGCATGTAAAAAGCAAACATTCATTCGGTCACAATTGCCTACAAACTTATGCTACGCTGCTTTGTGAAACATGCAGGCCTCCCGCTTCCAGTGTATGCTTGCTCTTAGTCAAATAACGAAATCCCCGCTGGTTTGTGATGGTTATGTGTTGACCACAGTCACGCGAAACACTGGTGTAGGTGAGTTACGGTATATCGGATTACCTATATATATAACCCATCACCCGCACCACCACCACCTAACACAATTGTTTCGCTTGATTATGGTTGTCACTATAAGCACCTCCACTGCTTTTAACAGTTCGGGAAGATACAACAAAAGATAATTAAATTTTCTTAAACAAAACATATCGATTTTACTTATTACATTGCGGTTCCATATATTAACATATTTATACGAACAGCCCAAACAAATACAATTACAGACTTTCTTAAGTACGAGCAAAATAAATCAATATGCAGCCTATATAATGCACATTTTTTGCAATCAAAAATCCCATAATCCCGTGAAATGACACTTCTTTGACGGAGAACAGTCATACTGAAGTTCGGGGATTCCCCTTAGCAAAAAGCTTACTACCCCCCCCCCCCCCCCCAATAAATAAATAAAACAAGTATTCTCGCTGATATTACATGATTTGTAAAAAAAGCTAGGCCTCTATAACGGCGAATAAAATGAATTGAAAACGTGAATACCATAGACATATTGCCTAATGACGTCATATGTGGGATAAAAATGTCGCCTGGACATTAATCTGCACAGAAAAGTATAGGTGTGCAGTCATGTGTGTCGCTACAAAAGGTTTAGTAAAGTTTCCACTTCAAACATGATCCCTGTTCCATCCCATAATATTCCGAGCTACGTCATTCAACTTTCGGCCTATTGGCTTCCTTATAGCAATAGCCTCTCGGGGTTTAGTATCGAAATTTATTTCTTCTTGACTTAACACTTGAAAGCACTACTTTATTCGGTGATGTGACTGGCAGAGGGTGGAATGCTGCCTTCATGATTGCCATCCATCTCATCAAGGGCTTCAGCGGAATCTGATTGGTCGGATTTCACGGTCAGGGGAGATAACTTGGGATACTTGGTCCTGCGTAAATCGCGGTTGGTCTTCAACTGGTTGTCATTTGTCTCAGACCATGCCACCGTCTGGTCTGAATCGAAAATCTCAACGGGAGTGGAAACTTCTGACCTACTTCCGAACCCAAACACTGACAATACCTTTGGTTTCGATGGCCCAGCGAATCCCATCTCATCGTCCGACCGTCCACATCGACAGCGACATAATGGTCCCAGGGACTTGACTGGCATCCAGTAAAACAACTCTTTCCAGAACCATTTACTGGATCGCTTCAGAAGCACATGGCGCTTCATGGATTGTCTGACGTCTTCGTCCATCTTCTCCAAAGCTGCCTCCTCTAACAATATCACGATCATCCGCTTTCCATCTCCTATCTGTTCTTGTAGTAAAGATTCTTTCAATTCAAACATCGGCCAATCGCTTTGGAAGAAATCTGCGGTTAAAACGAAAATGTGTCTTTTGCTGTCTCGAAGTCTAGTGGAAATGAGGTCTCGAGAGGTTGCCTTGCTACCGTCTCTACTTGGCATGAACACTTTGAAAGCCATGGCATGGGATTCTAATTTATGTGCCAACTCTTTTGTTATCCAACTCCTTAGATCAGGGTTCGGACAATGGGTAGATATATACACGTCATTCGTCCTGGCACTAGACTTGTCGTCCTTTAATTTGTCAAAGGGGTGGAGATGCAGAAAAGCGTACGCCAGTATTTTGATGAATTTGCGCAAAAGGATCAGAATAATTATTATCACGACGACAATCACCACCACAACAGCAACCGTAACGTAGAATGTTCTCGGAGCTGCTATTGAGGTGCAGCCCAGACTCTCGTCCGTGATATCGAGGAAGAAGACATCGCTTGCGTTGGAGCAGAACTGGAAGTTAAGGCCTACATAACTAGATTCTCTTAACCACTTCGCCAGCCATGTGTGAGAACAGTCACACGTAAAAGGGTTTCCACTCAGCGTTAGATTTCCCGGTTGAATGACGTCAACGATCACTGTAGGTAATGACGTTAGATTATTATTGTCCAGATAAAGTTTTTCTATGGCAGTCATGGATAACAGAGCCGACTCGTTCAGAAAATCAATCATGTTGTTGGAAAGAAACAAATGGGTTGTTCGAGTTAAATAGTTTTCGTAAGTTAGCTCTTGTATGTTATTATCCTGAAAGTAGAGTTGAAGCGATCCCGGTGGTAGTGAATGGGGCAGTTCAGTCAGACCTGCAGATTTACAATCTACTACCGACAGGTCCAAGTGAGGTGTAAATGTACACTGGCAACCCAAAGGACATAAGGGGAGGTAGGTACAAACGAAATCTGTGTAGTTTAGACTGAGCATTATGGTTCCCTGAAAACGTATTGGAGTTTCACATGTGACATCGTAATATTGATAATCGAAACTCGTCTTTAACGGATACGACTTGGAAATCTCCGACATGTAATGCACAAACTCATAGATTCGACAATCACAGACGAATGGGTTGTTCCTCAGATCAAAGTAACCGAAGACTGGTCGCATGTACCACAAATCTGCGATACTTGAGAAACCGTACACATTGAAGTCACTTAGTTGTATTGACGAGATCTGGTTATACTGTAAGCTCACATAAGCAGTTATAGAAGACGGTGATTGTTCAACCGTCCAGTTCATATTGTTACTGAATTGGGAAATTTTGTTGAAGGCCAAGTTGAAAACGATGAGTTTGGGTAACACAAATGGCCACGGATCAAAGGCTTTTATTCTGTTGTTACTAAGATCCACCGTCTCTAGTTGAGATAATCCAGCGTGGAACGCTGAGGGATGAACATACGAGATCTGGTTTGATTTGAAGTCTATCGACGTTATAACGGCAAGACCCTTGAAGATATCTCCATGGAGTTCAAAGAATGAATTACCTTCCATTTGTAGTTGAACCAGGAAGGGAAGACAACCGAAGACATCACTTGTTGCAGACGAGATATTGTTGCTGCTCAAGTCGAGATATTGGATGTTTCCGTGGCTACATAGATTCGGTGGCATGCTTTGAAGGTCACTTCCTGTGAATTCGAACTCTCGAAGGTAGTCGGTGTTGACGCTGAGGACGGGAACGCTTGGGTCCGGGGAGTTCCCTGTACATGAGACCTGTAGACGGAGAAAGCTGTTGGTGACCAGGGCAATGGCACTGTTGGGGACAGTTGTACATAGACAGTTTTTCGGACAGTTCACCAACTGACCTCGCACAGGTGAAAGGAACGCCAGCAGCAGAGTCGCACACAGAACTCCGCTTGAACCAGACATTTTCAGAGACACAATGTAGCGGAATCTGAGGGTTAAACGAGAAAAATATGATGGTTCAATCACATTTCATATGATGTCGAACAGATCAAGAAAGATTAAAAAGACCTCTAAAATGATATAGCAAACTGAAGAACGTCAGAATGTATCAAATCTCTCAATGGCATATAGAAGTTGAAAGGTTACAATAAGGCGAAGAGCTACTTATGGATAACATATCGAATTACTTATGGATAACACAATAAACCAAGAAGTTGTTATCCATGAGAAATTCTTCACCTTATCAGAATGCATGTCTCGACGTACAAAATACAACCCACCTTAAGAAAATAACCAGCCCAAGTCGATGTGCTATCTCAATCTAGTGTGTGTTCATTGTTTCGGTTCATTCCCACTGTCATAAAATCTTAGCAAATCAATTGATGTAAAGATAGGTTCTTCGGCATCATTAAAGTGACATGAGCTGCCAAAATTCACACTTTTTTCATAATTTCTGATCGTCACGACAGTAAAGAGGTTTTGAAGACCATCGAATAACTAAATGATTGGCGTTGGAATGAGGAAAATCCATACAGTAAGTGGCCTGTTCGAACCGAAAACGTGTTCTAAAAGTAAACAAATTTAAATAACCGGGACGACCATTCATTCATTCTAAGCCAAAGTTAATTCAAAACAATACTTTATCGTACATCTACGAGACTAGGATCACTAAAAAGCCTCTGAATTATACGCCTTGAGAAAAATAGCCAATAATTTCAGCATTCTGTTTTAACTTCAAAATATCAACATTTTGGCAGCTCATGCCACTTTAATAAGAAGGGAAACATTTCCTGGATTATAAAGAAAATCGGAAACCATCGAAAATGAAACGAAAATCCAATGAATTTAACTTTAGTGATGTCCCATAATAACCAAGTTTCGCAACAAGGTATCAGAAACCATACATACCTGTATATGAGTTTAGGTGATATCCTTTAGGTTCTCCCAAACAAGTACATTGGAACACAGGATGCACACTGCGCTGGAAACGCACTTTTCGTAGTTCATGGATACAAACTTTTGATTGGTCAAGCAGAGTCACATGGGATGGCATATTATGACGAATGCATATTAGCCCTACCATTATAAGATTATGAGATTAATATAGAGATTATCGGATAAGTAACATAATCCATAGCCAATATAAAGTCAGCCAATGAAATAGGCTCAAGTAAATACACGCAATCAACTTTCTGATCACGATCGTATTCTACAGGATTGAACAAGTTCCAAAAAACAATAAAACAACTATTAGAATTTTGTCCCTGATTTAAGATCTTATCAATAAAAACAAGTTGGGTGAAAATTGTTTCCATTATGCTGTTATATCTGCTTACGAAACTCGACACACATGGAGAAAATCCAGAATACTGTTAACATTAAAAACAGTGGACGGTTTTCTGTATTTTTCCTTGACAGAAAAAGTTAAAAACTTTCTATTTTTACCAGCAATTGAAAGTTTTTTGAAAGTTTTTGGCATCATTTAGTATTTTTAATTTGAAATTGGAAAATAGATTAAGTACCCGCAATGTAAACAAACTTTGAACCTGAGCATGTGCACAAGTGCTTTAATGTTTTGAGTCGTGTGGGCTATTTAACGACACAGTGTAATTCTACGAACTTTATCTAACAAATACAGACTAACGATCAAGTAAGAGGGACTATAAAAGCCTGTCAAGTGCAAACCACAGACAAAAATGCCCGAATAAGGGTAATCCAACACTGATCGGTGGTGTTGTTGTAATCGAGCATCGATTCTTCGTTTGTTTTTCACCCCCATTTATACATTCTAAACATAACTGGACATGCTTTATGCGTGCTAAGTTTAATTTTAGTGGTTTTATAGCTATATAGTAAGCTCATGCAAATTGGTTTTCTTAACAAATATCAAACAAGCTACGGCGGCAAGAGGGAATATATGTTTCAGTCAGGGCTTGATATGACCCGCCAAACGTATCGAAAGGGTGTCGGATGGCAGTGAGTGGCAAAGAATCCAAGCACATGCAGTTTTAATAAAAAAAAGTTTTACCTATTTTATACACCTTTTTTATACAAACTTAGTTGATTAACTTACAGATCAGGCTCACCGTTCACCTCAAACTGAAAACCAACATTTTGCACCTGTAATTTGACTATATTATAAACAATATTATTTCACGCCTTCAACTGCAGTTATACATATTTATGAACACTAAAACACATGGGCACAGGGAAAATCTTCTTGTCTAAAATAACCATGGAGATAAGTTTCTAATTGTGTTAAAAAGAGGTAGGCCTATATCATTTAGACCTATATATATATTTCTGTAAACATTTCCACCGCGGTGATAAATCACATGTCTAGAAATAATCTGAATTTCAATCCCGAGGGGAACCCCTTCGCCGCGGAGAAAACTTTTCTTCGGGGTGGTAACTTTGTCTCCATGGTGGAAAACTTTTCTCCGTGGTGGAAAACTTTTCTCCGGGGTGGTAACTTTTTCTCCGCGGTAAGAGCCTTTTCTCTGCGGTGGAAACATTTTCTCCGCGGTGGGAACGTTTACCTGGTAATTTGACAGTTTACATATGAGGGTTTTTTCTGAATTTTTCTGCAAATCGTTTTAGTCAGACGTATACTTCTGATGCACCCTTGATTTTCGAGAACAACGTTTCTACATGGGTAAAATTCCGATAACGGCCCAAAAACACCAGAAATATAAAAATTCCGCTCGTGCCACCAAACAGGCCTCCGTAGGTTACAATAGCCCCTACTTGAACTAATTTGTAGGACAATCTCAATCATAGGCTACGTAGGCTACACAAATAATGACCAATCCAGTCCATTAGGAGAGAAGTCGGCTATTATTCTGATAAACCATAATTATGTATTCAAGCCGATGTTAGTTATTTTGTTCGTTCCCTTGCCAAGGAGTTTGGGAGTGTTGACTTCACTTCACTGGGAGGCTTCACTAAAATGGGCCACATGTAAAACAGCTGAGAAAAAGAATACATCTACGCGATGACCTAATTATAAACTGGGGCAGTTAACGTTGGTAAAGAGACAGTGAGAGATCGAGGGAAATCTTATTTCTCTGTTGTCAGGAAGATGTCAAGTAGCAGATTTGTCGCCTCCACACTGGCTCGAGCTTGGTAAGATATTTATCGGCATAAAAAGATGAATGTCACTTTATATACAGCGTGTTCAAAGGCGAGGAGGGCACAAGAACTTTTTCAGCCCGGCCGACCAGCCAGTTAGCCAACTGCTTTGCTAATTACCCAAACGATTTTTGGGTCCAGTGCTAAAAACAATTTATTATTTGACACACTAACTTAAAATATACATTGTACACAAAATATGATAGATAATGCTACATTTATTTTGTTACTTTGTTGAGACTTCGAAAAAAAAAAACAGATTTAAATTTACTGTTACTTTTTAAGTATAATTTAATATAAAATTGAAATTAAATTGATACTAAAGTTAGGTCTTCAGTCTCCCTATGGCCCATAATACCACAGACAGATATGATCTCTTCTTAACTCAGTATGCATGAAGGTTGAAGTAATAACCTAGTCTATGGTCTTATCTAATACAGACAGTGCGACCACACTTTTTGAAACTCTTTTCAAAATTAGGTCAACTTAAAAAAGAAAGTTCTATTATTTGTATATTTTGTTATGGTGGTTATTTCTCAGTATTATAATGTAGGATTCAGGGATCACATGGGCTCAAAGTTGACCTCTGGTGTAAGGTTACATTTATGGTCATTTCAACCTTGTTACTTGCTCTGTGGAACCCATTCAAATCACCTGATGATCTGGTAGCATCTTTTGGCCATGTAGAAATGTGGAGACTTAAAATATTGTGGTTTGTGTCTGAGGGATAGAGGAATGGTGGGGTGGGAGGGGGGGGGGGGGGGGGGGTTCATGGCACCCAGCCCCTTCTTGTAACTCTTCAGGCAAGTGGACAAATTCATGGCACTGTGCTTTGGGTCACTTTATAATTGGTCCACTCACATGATGGGGCTAGCTCCGGTATGTAGCGTTATTGTGAAGCCCGAAGGGCTGAACGCCACGGGAGGAAGCCATTTTTAAATTTGAGAAATTAACCATGAATTCACAGGCAATATGGCCACCTTCTTCGCGGGGAAATGTTCCAACCCTCTTTCGATATCGATGTAATGCAACAACCCAAGCCTATAGTTCGACAAAAGGGAAATGGATATTAAGACAGAAAAGGTTGGTCATTCACTTTAAGGCATTTATTGATCGGTGAACGATTTTTTCGAAGGAAAATAGGGACCGGAGTTGCAAAGGCTTCGTAAAGTAACTATCACAAAATGGCGTCTCCACTACAATGGTCACCGCTCCCAGCTGGTTAGACCATTGTTTTCTACAATTAATGATGGGGCATACTTCACTCAAGGTCTTCCTCCGTAATCTAATAATTGTTGATACCTGACTCCTGAGTACCTGAGAGACCTGAGAGCAGATTTTCTCTATTCTAAGGGCGTTGAAACTAATTTTATCTTCTCACCACTATATTTTAAATTTCAGGTGCCATCCTCCTAAGCAGCATTATGGGACAGTCTCTAACAGCCAATCAGAATATGCCTTTGAGGTAGAGTTAAACTTTGCTTTCTTGTCAGCCTATTGGGGGGGGGGGGGGTATCCTTTTTGAGTTGCCACAACTTGTCAGACATGTCTATCTACAAAGTACCTCATTTAAATTTATCAGTTTCACAAAAATTTACCAAATGGTTCATGCCATGAACTCTGAGCCCAAGTGATTTTTTAACAAATTTAAGTAAATAAATTATCCAATTGAACATTTATTCCTTTTAATCTCTGTCTGAATATACATTCTTGATACATTCCATTAAGCACTTGTTGAGAAAATTAAACCAAATTTCTTACGTTTGTTCAAAATACAAAACAAATATTAACATTTTGGCAGCTCATGTCACTATGCTTGAACATAAATACTTGACTCAACAGGTAAAAAACTGTTTAACTTGTTACTTCAGATGGCTGCCTCCAATATTCGCTATGGTGAAGGCGTCACACAGGAGGTTGGGATGGTGAGTCACTTGTTATCTACGTTTACCCTGTATTGGGGACCTGGGGTGGGTGGGATTGGTAACTCATTTCTCATCTACATCCACTCTGTTGGGTGAGGACCTGGGGTGTGTGGGATTGGTAACTCATTTCTCATCTACATCCACTCTGTTGGGTGAGGACCTGGGGTGTGTGGGATTGGTAACTCATTTCTCATCTACATCCACTCTGTTGGGTGAGGACCTGGGGTGTGTGGGATTGGTAACTCATTTCTCATCTACATCCACTCTGTTGGGTGAGGACCTGGGGTGTGTGGGATTGGTAACTCATTTCTCATCTACATCCACTCTGTTGGGTGGGGACCTAGGGTGGGAGGGATTGGTAACTCATTTCTCATCTACATCCACTCTGTTGGGTGGGGACCTGCGGTGGGTGGGGTTGGTAACTCATTTCTCATCTACATCCACTCTGTTGGGTGGGAACCTGGGGTGTGTGGGATTGGTAACTCATTTCTCATCTACATCCCTCTGTTGGGTGGGGACCTGGGGTGTATGGGATTGGTAACTCATTTCTCATCTACATCCACTCTGTTGGGTGGGGACCAGGGGTGGGTGGGATTGGTAACTCATTTCTCATCTACATCCACTCTGTTGGGTGGGGACCTGGGGTGTGTGGGATTGGTAACTCATTTCTCATCTACATCCACTCTGTTGGGTGGGGACCTGGGGTGTGTGGGATTGGTAACTCATTTCTCATCTACATCCACTCTGTTGGGTGGGGACTTGGGGTGGGTGGGATTGGTAACTCATTTCTCATCTACATCCACCCTGTTGGGTGGGAACCTGGGGTGGGTGGGATTGGTAACTCATTTCTCATCTACATCCACTCTGTTGGGTGGGGACCTGGGGTGGGTGGGATTGGTAACTCATTTCTCATCTACATCCACTCTGTTGGGTGGGGACCTGGGGTGTGTGGGATTGGTAACTCATTTCTCATCTACATCCACTCTGTTGGGTGGGGACCTGGGGTGTGTTGGAGTTAGGGTGTATGTTATTGGTGACAATGGTTACTTATGTTCTTATCTTCATGCTCTCTTCCCCTTAGGGGCCTAGGTGGGAAGGGTAAATCATTTATTATTTACGTGAAATCTGCAGCCAGAGGATGTTGGCTTTGGGGGTTAGTAAAAAGTAACTCATTGATCATTTACATAATAAATCCTCTCAAATAAACCCTGGACCCTGTTTCACAAAGCGTATTTTTCACAAATGTTTCACAAATACGTATTTTTTACGTAATTTTCAGATTAACGTATCTCTACAGTATGGGTTGCTAAGGCATTTACGTAAAAACTATGCTGCTTTGTGAAACAGGGTCTAGAAGCACCAACTTGTTCTTCCAAATGATGCAACAGCTTTGTATTGTTTATTCTCTCTTCTCAGGACTGTAAGAACCTTGGCTTTAGGAAAGTGTGTGTTGTAACTGATGAGAATTTGGTGAATAGTGCCCCTGTGACCATCAGCTTAGATTCATTAGATAGAGAACAAGTGAAGTATGAAGTGTTTGATAAAGTTAAGGTGGAACCTACTGATACTAGGTAGGAACTTTGGAAACAATTGTATCCATTCAGGAGTTAATCGGTTGATGGTTTTTGGCCCACTCAAGATGGTTTTACTTCCTTTTTGCCTGGAGGAAACCTTTGACCTTTGTCGAGTGTCTGGCAACCTCTCCCACAGTGAAATAAATGCTGTTTTCCTCTGGGTATCCTGGTATAAAACTTTGAAACTGAACATTTCTGAATGATTTTTTTCACTCGGTAAAACCTCAATCAATAAATTCTTCTCTAGGAACCATATGGCACACTAGCATTATACATGTACTGTTTGATGATCCTGTTTTTCTTCTCGGATAGTTTTAAAGAAGCCATTGCCTTTGCTTCGTCACAAGACTTTGACGGTTTCCTGGCAGTTGGTGGAGGTTCGGTGATTGACACATGCAAAGCGGCCAATCTCTACTCCACAAATCCATCAGCAGACTTTCTGGACTATGTTAATGCCCCAGTAGGGCGGGGTCAACCTGTCACTCATAAGATCAAACCTTTGATAGCAGGTACCATTTTTTCCAATTCTTATGTCTTTTTGCCCATCTAGCTTGGGGTGGAGCATCTTCGCAAGCCAAGTTAAAATCTTCATGTCCCCATTCCGTGTTTTACCTTGGCGGAGTACTTCACTCAAACGCGTAAATCAAACAGCTCGTTCTGATTGGATGCGAGTAAAACTTCTCGCAGCTAACCAAATCCTCGCGCACTTCCACTGAAAATAACGTAATGGCGGCTGTGTACACCTTGAACTTTTGTTTAGCGAGTGCTGATTGGCCAACACTCTGTAAGTCTAGGAAAAACAACTCTTACATTCCCACCAGTGAGCGCTGTTCGATTTACGGGTTTGAGTGGAGTAGTCCGCCAAGGTAAAACACGGAATGGGGACATAAAGATTTTAACTTGGCTTGAGAAGATGGGGGTGGAGTGGGGAGGAAGACTCCGCCTTTTTAGCAATTGGTCCTCGTTTGAATACCCCTCTCATTATAGGGTTTGTGGTTTCCTGATTGTCCTTGGCCAGATGTTTACCTGGTAACAGTAAATTATCAGAGGTTCTCTTATATAAGGTTTCCATAGAAGCACAAAATCCATTCGTTCCACTGACTAGTTTGACATAATACACAAGTAGTGATAACCCGAAAAATGACAGTTTCAGTTTTTAGAATAATTAATGCCTGTACTTTTGCTATATATATGATATGTTGTTGCTCATTCATTACTCTCCTGAAGATGGTATAATAAATGCCGAAATATTGAGTCATCATGAATCTGTTGTTTTGTGGGTTATCACTACTTGTGTAGAGGCACACCTACATCCTTTATTAAAGCTGTACCACCCCCGTCTAATGTTTATAAATATTTAATAAAATTATCCTGTGTAAAATCTTCACTGTTGCTTAAAACACCAGAAATATCATCTTCATTTCTCTCTCTTCTTCAGTCCCAACCACAGCTGGTACAGGAAGTGAGACCACGGGGGTAGCCATCTTTGATTATGAACCCCTTAAAGCTAAAACAGGTAACATTTAACATCTCTTAACAAATATATAGTACAAATATTATATTCTGTTTCTGATGAAGAGTTAACTTTTTATCTGCTCCAGTGTGAATAACACGGGCACAGGGAAAATCTTCTTGTCAAAAATAACCATGGAGACAAGTATCTAATTGTGTTAAAATGAGGTATGGTAATACCGGAGTTAATTAGAGGACTATGCATGTTGCTAAATCCTCAATAACAAAAAGGTTCTGAATGAGATTTAAACTTTCAACACATCTCAGTCCAGGGAGATGATTGACCAGCAGTTAATCCTTGAATGTTTTACAAGCTCTCTCTTTAATTAAGATGAGAATTTGCACTCTTCTACTTTTTTCCAGCACTTGAATTAACTCAGACATTACTATATCATTTAGACGTTTATACGCAATCATAAACCCATGATATGTCATTAGGTTGAAAGGGGCAGTATGAATATTTGTGTAACTGATTGTAGGTATTGCAAACCGTGCCCTAAAGCCGGTATTGGGTATCGTGGATCCTCTTCATACCCTATCAGTCCCGGAGAGAGTGACATGCTATACGGGCTTTGATAGTCTCTGGTAAGATCTTCTTATTAACGTTACCCAGGGCTGAGTTGTTCAAAAGTGTATTAGGCTTAATACTGGTCTAAATGCCGTCACGTAACAAAGAAGTTCAATTGTGACCTTGCAAACTTATACCGGTATTAAGCCTGATACACTTTTGAACAACCGGCCCCTGAACATTACATTAATAACATGCCCTGTCGTCTGTTGCACACAGCGGTGTAGTTTTACGCATTACTGTCATAGTAACGTATCTTTGCATTATGGGCTGCCATGGCAGTTATGTAAAACATTTAATATGCTATGTCGGTTTATGAAACAGGCCCCAAACTGGTATTCATAAAACAACCTTATTCAAGGTTAAAACTTAATCAGAGTAACTTGTTTTTGTTGAAAAGAACAAAATCCACACATTTTCCAAAAGAAACATCAGGTTTGCATAGATTATACACACGACACACTGTCTATTGCTGAACATTGTGTCCAAATTTAAAACTAATTTACTTTTAAGAAAAAATGAATTAATTCAAGAATGACAAACTTACTTGTTCCTTGGATTGGAGTGGTTACCAAATGTTAGTACAAGGGGGACAAAGAGAGTACAAGGGGGACAATGAGCTTCCCCCCTCCAACCCCTTTATTCAGCATCCACTGCTTTGACGTAGACTCATCCCCCCCCCCCCCCCACCCCCTCCCCCATTACTCATTGTCTTGAGAACGCTTGAGTACATTAGGATTTTCTTTCTCTTTTCTGTTTAATACGAGTGATTCAAATTTGAAAAGAAATGTTACATTGATATCATTTACTTTCAGTCATGCTTTAGAAGCCTTCACAGCTGTTCCGTTTAACGAGCGGACCCCCCGTCCAGAGAACCCCATCCTCCGTCCAGCGTATCAAGGTTCAAACCCGATCAGTGATATCTGGGCTCGTCACACGATGAGATTGTGTAACCAGTTTCTCCGAAGGTAACGATTGTGGATTATAAATCTTTACAGAAAATTTCTCTTTTCTCGTTGTTATTGACCCACATGGTTTAGCGATTTCCGCTATACCAAATATCTTCATCCGGACGTTATATGGTCTGTGGAGCCTGATGTCAAAATTTAAATAGGGGCTGGTCGGTAGTTCAGTCGCCATATGACCTTAGTGTTGAGTGCAATATTAATCAACCAATCAGGTAACCAATCAATCAAACTGTTTTTATGAACTAGTGACACAGAATTATGTTCAACAATTAGGGTCCCCTCCCCCACACACACACAAAAGTTTTTTGATATTTAAGGAGTAATTATGGATTCCAATATTATGTTTCATGTCCCCCCCCCCTACTACTGCAACACAAAAACAACCAATCACTGCCAAAATGTTTCTATTTTAATACAACTTTTTCGCTCCCTGATTTAGAGCTGTACAGAATGCAGATGATTTAGAGGCAAGGTCAGCCATGCACTTAGCCAGTTGTTTTGCTGGGATTGGATTTGGAAATGCTGGAGTACATTTATGGTGAGTTATATTGTATCATTGTTAGTTATATTGTATCATTGTTAATTATATTGTAGCATTGTTAGTTATATTGTGTCATTGTTAGTTATATTGTAGCATTGTTAGTTATATTGTACCATTGTTAGTTATATTGTATCCATTGTTAGTTATATTGTATCCATTGTTAGTTATATTGTGTCATTGTTAGTTATATTGTGTCATTGTTAGTTATATTGTGTCATTGTTAGTTATATTGTGTCATTGTTAGTTATATTGTGTCATTGTTAGTTATATTGTAGCATTGTTAGTTATATTGTATCCATTGTTAGTTATATTGTGTCATTGTTAGTTATATTGTAGCATTGTTAGTTATATTGTACCATTGTTATAATGTCTATGTAATGATGCAAGACTTACTAGAATAACAGACATTTACAGGGCATATTCAGGTAAACTGAGGAAGGGTTATCATAGTCAACTTTGTCACCTTAATCAGCAGTTTGCATTATTTTTGTTTCCCCAGTCATGGAATGAGTTACGCTATATCTGGTCTACTGAAGGCTCTTGGGAAATCGTACACATCACCAGGTTACCCTGGAGATCACCCACTCGTTGTACGTTCATCACTTCCAAGTCCAATTAAATACAATAACATTTAAATTAAACTACCAAATGATATACATTCTATCAAATCTACTGTTCAATAGTTGTACTTAATTTGCAATATTCTATGAATTTTGTTACGTTTATTGGTTAATGTTAAAGCCACATTGAAAATGATATAACTTTTATCATGGTACAGTTGTCCAGTATATTGTGTGAGATAACAGGGTTGGTATCCTCAAACTCTGAGGCAATAAATCCGTTATTTTCCTCCTTTTTCAGTGTAGGTATATAGCCTCTCTCCTATAAGCAGTGGGTAGTTCTCCCTTCGCTCAACACATCCACGCTTGACTTCCAGATTTGCCGATGATCAATTAAGAGATCAACCAATCAACTGATTTCTTAACTGGCCAGGGACAAATCTCGACAAGAAGTAAAGCAGTAAGTGAGTTGAATGAAGAGATAAACAGCCGCTGATTGTAGGAATATAGAATGTAACCTACCAATTTGTGTTTGGAGTTAAACGTTTACTGTAAAGATTTTCTTATGTGTGTTTTGTTTTCAGCCTCATGGTTTATCAGTTGTCATCTCTGCTCCGGCTGTGTTTGAGTTCACTGCCCCTGCATGTCCCGCCAGACATATTGAGGCCGCTCAATTGTTAGGTAATGTTTTACATGCATCAGTCTCTCGATATATAATTGCTCAATTCTAATTCAATGAGACTCTTAACATCAATACTGTAATATTCCCTTTCCAAAGCACATTTAAAGTGGCATGAGCTGCCAAAATTCGGACTATTTTCATAGATTCTGATCGTCACTACAGTAAGAGGCTTTGAAGGCCATCAAAAAACTAAATGATTGGCGTTGGAATGAGGAAAATCCATGCAGTATTTGGCCTATACGAACCGAAATAGTGTTCGAAAAGTAAACAAAATTTAAATAACCGGGACGACCATTCATTCATTCTAAGCCTAACTTAGTTGAAAACAATGCTTTATCGTACATTTTCTTGTGAAAAATAGCCGATAATTTTAACATTCTGCTATAACGGCAAAATATCTCAATTTTGGCAGCTCATGCCACTTTAACTAAACAAACCCAATTGTCGCTATTGCCAGTGTTTTGATAAAGAATAACTTAGTTTTTGAATTGCATAATTATTAAGCCTTAAAATTCCAAAAACAAAGTTTAGGTGCATAATAGAGATTAACGTTTGTTTATCTAGGTGCTGATGTGAGTAACGTTAAGGAGGCCGACAGCGGTAAAGTGTTGGCTGACGTTCTCCGTCGTTACATGAGGGATCTAGACATACCAGATGGAATATCAGCCTTTGGTTATAATAGTCAAGATATACCATCTCTGGTTCAGGGGACATTGCCACAGGTGGGTTATCTCCCTTATACTCAGGTTATCTCCCCTTGACACAAAGATTCCACTAATACAAAAAGATAATTTGAAGGACAACAAAGGTTAAACAATTTTTTGAACTTGAACTTATCCAATCAAGTTACAGTTTCTCCGCCATACAAGTGAAATAATCTTGATTGTGACGTGCCCCAACATACATAATTTATCTGAATTGGTCATAAATCGTTTCTGCAAAAGGCTTTCTGACAATTACAAGTTTCAAACTATGTAAAAAAAATGGGTGACTGCAAAACAGAATGTAACCAAAAACTGATTTTGATAAGTCTCGAAAAAGCATTACACAATTATCAATTCTGTTTTCACTGTTGCATGGCGTCAACATAAGACAGTATATCAAGCAAGTCAATGTCTGGTATTGCATTATTCAACAAGGCACTTTTTTTAACCTAGTCAATATATAGTTTGTTTGGAACACTTATGCTCTTATCTTATGGTTGTTAAACCAATCAGTTTAGCACCTGAGGTAAGAGATATTTCGTAACACCATTTTATAATATTTGTTCTTTTCAATTTCAGCATCGTGTTTTAAAACTCTCTCCCAGACCAGTGGAAGCTGACGTTGTTACAGAGCTGTTTGAAAAATCACAATCTATTTACTGATAACCATTATAAAGCTATGTTTTAATCATTGTCTTTGTATATTTTAGAACAAAGCTCTTATAATATTTAATTTGGCTCAAAATGTTAGATTTAAATATTACTGAACTAAACCCAAGAGATCAGAAATTGTCAGTAATATTATAAGTATTGTTTTAATGTAACACCATTATAAATAAAGTACATGGCATCAAAAGTAAGTGTTCATGTTTTAAATGTTGGACCACCTCTGGACCACCTCTGTACCACCTCCCCCACCCACCCAGAAAATTGGAAGAAATTCTGTTTAAGTTCTCCTTTTCACAACATGTATGTGGAATGATTTGCAAGAGATGGTTGCGGGTTTCCAACACATACAGAGCCGGGTTTCCTCATCTCCTAAACCTGGTAATCACACCATTTTCATGGCTGGAGATGTTTGGGTTGGAGGGGGGGGGGGATTGCTGGAGATGTTTGGGTTGGATGGGGGGGGGGGGGGGGGGGGGGGGGCTGGCTGGAGATGTTTGGGTTGGAGGGGGGGGGGATGGCTGGAGATGTTTGGGTTGGAGGGGGGGGGATGGCTGGAGATGTTTGGGTTGGAGGGGGGGGGGGGGGGTGGCTGGAGATGTTTGGGTTGGGGGGGGGGGGATTGCTGGAGATGTTTGGGTTGGTGTGGGGGGGGGGTGGCTGGAGATGTTTGGGTTGGAGGGGGGGGGGGGGGGGTGGCTGGAGATGTTTGGGTTGGAGGGGGGGGGCTGGCTGGAGATGTTTGGGTTGGAGGGGGGGGGGGGGTGGCTGGAGATGTTTGGGTTGGGTTAGGATGGTGGGGTGGCTGGAGATGTTTGGGTTGGAGGGGGGGGGGGGGCTGACTGGAGATGTTTGGGTTGGAGGGGGGGGGGGGGGGGTTGGCTGGAGATGTTTGGGTTTGGGTTGAGGGTGGCTAAAGAGGTTTGGGTTGGAGGGGGGGATGGCTGGAAATGTTTGGGTTGGGGTGGGGGAGATGTTTGGGTTGGAGGGGGGGGGGGGGGTGGCTGGAGATGTTTGGGTTTGGGTTGAGGGTGGCTAAAGAGGTTTGGGTTGGAGGGGGGGGGGGGGGTGGCTGGAAATGTTTGGGTTGGGGTGGGGGAGATGTTTGGGTTGAAGGGGGGGGGGGGCTGGATATGTTTGGGTTGAGGGGGGGGGGGCTGGAAATGTTTGGGGTGGTGGGATGGCTGAAGATGTTTGGGTTGGAGGGGGGGGGGGGCTGCTAGTTTTTTGTACACTTGTTTTATTTTGCGCAGTAAGCTGGTAGCTTATTTTGCGCAATATTTCATGTACAATTCATAGGAATAATCAATTATTTGGAAAAAGATAACTAATAAGGATGGCATTTTTGGATGGTGCAGGTTTTTGCATATGGTTGGAGATGTTCAGTTGGCAGGAGGGGTGCAAGTGTTATGGGGCAGTACTAGAGATAAGAATATAATATTATGTGGAAAACCATGCTCTGGTACATGGACATTAAACAAGCCAATCATTTTATGGTCTTTATGTTGCTTTAAGAAAAACAAAAGTGATGAAAATATTTTAAGATTTTTATTCAGACTTTTTCTTTTAAAAAACTTTTAAGTGGTTAATTTTCCAAAGGAAAGCACAGTTGATGGATACAAACAAGACATGACCTCATCAGTGCCTGTAAGCCGCAAATGCCCAAGGGTTTGTGCAACTTGTAATAACGCTGCAACAATCTAGCGCCGCACTTCTGTGTCTCTATCATGTTTCACTTACTATATTCCAAAAGTAGAATCCAAGAAAACATTGTCAAAAGAACCTAATTTATATATTTATGAATTATATGATGTGAATAGAATGGATGTAGGCTACCTAGCACGGAGGTCTATTTTGTAGGGGAAGTTTTGATATTTCCAGCGTTTATTGTCTTTTAGAGAATTGCACACAAGTGGAAACTTGGTTTTGAGACGAGATATTCTGTATCTTGAAGAAGAAAAAAAGTGTGTTTCATGAACATTTTTATCTCTATAAGTAAAACGATTTGCGCAGAAATTCGAAATCTTATAAATCACTTGTAAAACAGTGTGAACAACACAAAAGCATTTCCACCCCGGTGAGAGCGTTTTCTCCACTTTGAAGATGTTTTCCTTGTGATTTGAAAGTTTTACCATGTGATTTAATTGAGAGTTTACATTTTGGTTTCAAAAGTTCACTGTAAATCGTTTTAGTTCAACGTATGTTTTGGTTTTCTATAACACATACGGCCGTACAAAGAACAACGTTTCAAAACGAAACTGTACTCTTACAGTTACAGTTTATTACATGGGTCGACAAAATAGGCCTACACCAGAAATACCAAATTTTCTTATAATGAAAGGCTTTCATAAATTATTCAATAGAAAGGTCTATATGTCAACATAAATGTTGATATCTCCCCCGGCCTCTCTGGAACTGGAAGGTTTTTTAAGAAGAGGAAATCACAGGTTTAAGATGTTCACCCGGCCCACCTGAGCCTCCACAGCCACGTGCACCGGTATTTTGACCTGAATCGATAACCGGTGGACCCCAGCCTCGTCACCCTCTCTCACTGCTCCCCGGCGAACGTGGGACGTGTCGGAAGTTTGAGCTAGTTGGTTTTAGGGAAAATTTGGCATTCAAGAAGAACTTGCAGGCAAGTTACAGTTTTATCCACATTTTAGATGCATTATCTTAACATTTTTCATTGAATACTATTTTTAGATTTCGTGGCATTACCCATAGCGGGTTTGACTGGTGTTGCTGCATGCTGATGTGGCATTACAACAACAACGCTCGGACACTCGTTTACGTTTTGATGATATTACAAAATAAAAACCACTTCACGATTTGCTTAAAATTGTTAGGCTCGATTATGATTATCACGTTGAAAACAGAAATTTACATTTATAAAAATCGTAAGATGTCATTCGAGAGAAATGGGTACGAAAATTGGGACTTGTGTCGTTGCGAAATGTTAAATTTCCATCTTAGATTCTTACTTTCTTAAAAATTAAATTTAAGATGTCACTGCTGCCAAATATGGTTCTGAATATTAAATAAGTATTGGCTTCACTCATGTACCAGCCCGTTTGCTTCAACAGGTTGGAGAAAGTCACCGAGCGGCTGGTTGTGTAATGTGTACCGATTGGTGGGTGAACAGACACTTAAGCGACTTTCCCCAACCTGTTCAATATTAATTCACCAAAAGTGAATTCCTTACCTGCCTCCTTGTTTAATGATCTGATATTCATTATGTCGTCGGGGCGGAATTCACTATCCGCCATTAGTCAACCAGTAATGCTACAGAACCGATTACAGATGAACGGGGGAAATGGGTTGTGAAAAAAGCAGCCTTTTTTTGCATGACCGAGATCGGTTGCCATGGTTGACTTCAGACGCCGCAATGTTCGTAGGGGGTTGAGTTGTGTTAAAAGGATGTAAAAGTAAAAGTTACCTACATTATTTGATAAATAGAAAAATTGTAAAAGTCTTAATTGCCATTTTGTATATTTGGAAGTCACATGGTATCGCCTGCTCAGTGATTTATGAAATCGCTTGAAAGTGTGCAGCCATCACGAGACTGAAGTAGATAATTACCTGCCTCAAATAGTTATTTTGCTTTGACGGTTGGGTTCGTTGTATGGGTGTCTGTGTTGTTTTCTGAAAGAAACTACTTTAAACGACAGGTAACAAAATCACAAATATTTCGGTAATTTGACCACTCGAACACTGTGAAACGCGTTGTCATCAACACAGAAATCTAAGAAACGACAAATTCTGACTGAAGGTATAGTTTAATATTTGTCCAAAACATCTCTTCAGAAAACCGTTAAATTCCGACGACCAGCAAATATCAGAATGGAGATAACGAGTCAGATTTAACTTGCTGAATTAGTTCAATACTAGTTCACCAACACTATGAACAACTATTCGATTGTTATTATTGTTAGGCTATGCGACCCTTGTCAAACTGTAAATTCATCCACTAAACATTCAGGTAGGGGAAAGTCGCTTATCTGCGATTTTTCCACCGCCCGTTGGGTAAACAGCTGCTACACCACCAAACAACGGAGAACAGACCCCACCAATCTGTAGCGTTTGGACAAAAATGACAATTTCCTCTAGCCGAACTATCAAGTTCAACGACAACAGTGCATGTTCCAAGCTTGTTGCGAATGACTAGTTATACATTTTTAGTCAACTCGTGTGCTGAAGCCACTGAAATTTGTTTCTTAATACTGTCAAACAAATCGGGCCATTTTAAGCATGTGTTTTGATATAAACCAAAACACCAACTCTAACATTGAAGCCGCTAACATTGAAGCCGCTAACATTGAAGCCGCTTCATGTGGCGAGTAGACTTTGAAGGTATAACTAGCCATTCGCAACAAGCTTAGAGCATGCTCTGTTGTCGTAGAACTCGATATTTAGACAAAAACACAAGAAAGGGCAGATATAGAGAGAAATTGTCATTTTTGTCCAAACGTTACCCAAACGGAGTGTATTATCCATCGTTCGAGGGTGAAGTGGCTGTTGCCCTTCAATCGGTAGACAACCCGCTGATCGGCGACTTTCCCCAACCTGATGAACTACAATAGGGCCTGCTCAGGGAGAACTAGTCGGTGCAACTGACCTTTCCTCACTCAGCACATGGTTTGGCCAAACATTCCTGGGACACACCCAGAGAGTTGAATTGGTGACAAAAATATCATGAAGTCAGCGTCACAGAGCTATTTTCCTATAATTTGTTGCTAAAGATTTCTTTGTTTAAGAAATGAGACAAGACAAAAACCCCAAGTCAGTGAAACGCTTATGGAACAATACTAGAACATCAGAATTCATAGGTTTTTAGTGCCATTTAAGCTTTATTTAGTTTATTTAAAGTGGCATGAGCTGCCAAATTTCACACTTTTTTCATAATTTCTGATCGTCACAACAGTAAGAGGCTTTAAAGGTCATCGAAAAAACTAAATGATAGTTGATAGAATGAGGAAAATCTTTTCAGAGATAGTGTTCGAAAAGTAAACAAAATTTAAATAACCGAGACGACCATACATTCATTCTAAGCCAAAGTTAGTTCAAAACAATACTTTATAATTATCGTACATTCTCGAGACTAGAAGTATTAAAAAGCGACTGAATTATACATCTAGAGAAGAATAGCCGTTAATTTCAACATTCTGCTTTTACGTCAAAATAGCAACATTTTGGCAGCTCATGCCACTTTCAGGATTCAGAACCTGAGTGATATTTGTTATTTTGTTTAACAGAAGGTTTGTCTTTGTTGTAGGTGAATTAAAAATGAAGTCCTCCTCTGCGATGAAAGGGCCAAGTGCCTGGCTCCTGAAAATGTCACCCGAGAAACAGGACACCCTTTTAAAATTAGCTATCCTTGCTATGGCAGCCGTTTTATGTAAGTACTGCTGTATAAGTGTAAAATTCATGCAAGAAATCCCAAAATTATTGTAATGTTTTCTGAGCTAGGAACTTCCAATTAACTCTTCTCAGTGAGGTTTTCACTTAAACACCATCATGGGCCTAGTTTCACCAAGCGAACTTAGCCAAGTGTGATCTTAACTAGCATGGCAACCAATGCTAAAGGTATATGTTGCCATTGGTAATTAAGATCCCCTTAAGCTAAGATCGCTTTGTGAAACTGGGCCCATACGTTGAGTTGTCAGGTACTTAACTGTAAGAAAGGTTGCGGTTTACCTGTCCAATGGATCCAAGGTTCAAATCCCACTCAGAGAAAGAAAAAAAAATAAGATTTCAAGTACATTTTTTCACTTGATCATCCTGGCTTAAATGGTTGCTACATGTAGGAAGTTTGAGATTTCCTCCTGATGAAGAGCTCTCCCCCACCAAATCATATACGTGAAATAATCTTAGGTAAAACATCAATCAATCAATCTTATTCACTCAGCAAAGTGATTTACCCACAAAACAGAGGACATTCAGCTTTGTAGTGCTGGCAATAGGTGCCTTTCTGAATGTCACAAAACTATCATCCAAATAATAGTGTATATACTGAAACGTATAGTGTATGTGGTTACGGTTTATATAAAGACGTGTTTTAAAATTTGTTTAATGAGTTTATTTGAAATATTTCACATCAATTGATTTTTTGTTTTTTTCGTTTTTTTTTAATAAATATATGTTGTCTTTTTTCAGCTTTTGCCACTCGTCTGTTCTCGGTGTTGAGATTTGAGAGCGTCATTCACGAGTTTGATCCTTACTTTAACTATCGTACAACTCGATTTCTCACGGAAGAAGGTTTTTATAATTTTCACAATTGGTTTGATGACAGAGCCTGGTATCCGCTAGGCCGTATTATTGGAGGAACCATCTACCCGGGTAAGATTTAACCCTCTTTATCTCTGCTTATACAACGGAAGGTCGTGGGTTTTCTCCAGGCATAGAGCCCGGTTTCCTCCCACAATAAAACTGGCAACGCGGCTATATAAGTGAAATAATCTTGAGTGCGGCGTAAAACACCAAACAATCAATCTCTGCTTATAGAATATATAATTTGTCCGTTATTTTCATTGTTAACGATTTGGTAATTTATCAGCTGATTTTTACATTTATTTAAATAAATTTGTTTTACCTAGATCTAACGTCTACTTAAAGGGGCATGAGCTGCCAAAATTCAGTTTTTTCATAACTTCTGATCGTCACGACAGTAAGAGGCTTTGAAGGCTATCGAAAAACTAAATGATTGGCGTTGGAATGAGAAAAATCCATACAGTATGTGGCCTATATGAACCGAAAACGTGTTCAAAAGTAAACAAAATTTAAATAACCGGGACGACCATTCATTCATTCTAAGCCAAAGTTAGTTTAAAACAGTACTTTATCGTACATTTTCGAGACTTGAAGCATAAAACAGCTTCTGAATTCTACCTCTTGAGAAAAATAGCCAATAATTTCAGCTTTCTGTTTTAACGTCAAAATATCAACATTTTGGCAGCTCATGCCCCTTTAAGCAATGATGGAAGTTGTATAATCGCATATCCCTTTTACCCTTAGTAAAATCAACAGAAAAATAATGCCATACCTAGAGCCCAAAGTTCTCCATGTATTACTCAGGGACCATGGGGGCTGTTTCACGAAGCCGTCGCAAAGTACGATCAATCGCAGTTGCCATGGCGGCGTATCTCTTCACTGTGGTATCCATTGGCAACTACGCCTCATTTCCGATGCGACTGCTTTGTGAAATGAGCCCCCGGGGTGTACTGGCTGGAAAATTTAAGTCCAACTATGGGTGCCATAACTCTTGTCCTAGACTATGCTGTAAAACATGTTGTTATTTTTGCAGGTTTGATGGTGACTTCAGCGGCTATATACCATTTTCTACGTTTCCTGAACATAACGATTGAGATTCGTAACGTCTGTGTATTCCTCGCTCCTCTCTTCTCCAGTTTTACAACACTAGTCACTTATCAGTTTACAAAAGAACTCAAGGTTAGTACTTAGTAATCTTAGCTCGACATGTGCAGCGTTAAAAACTAGTTTAAACAAAATTCAAGTAACTATAAAGAGGAACATTGTTATGCCAAAGTAACTTTTAAACACTACTAGTACATTCTCTAGGCCGTTCTCAAATAATAGCTTCCAATTTGTTTATCTTGAGAAAATAGCAGAGAATTTAACAAATTTGTTCAAATGAAAATTTAACCATATTTTGGCAGCTAACGCCACTTGTGTAATTTGTGTCTTAGCACATATCATTAAAGTGGCATGAGCTGCCAAAATACTTTATCGTCGTTTGCGAGATTAGAAAAACTAAAAACTAGAAAGACTAAAACTGAATTATACGTCTTGAGAAAAATAATTTCAACATTCTGTTTTAACACCAAAATATCACCATTTTGGCAGCTCATGCCACTTTAAACAATAAATTCTAATTAATTAATCACTACATGTGTTTCTGTTTTCATCAGGATGCCGGAGCTGGTCTGGTCGCAGCGGCCATGATTGCCATCGTACCAGGCTACATCTCCCGTTCTGTAGCTGGCTCATACGATAATGAAGGCATTGCTATTTTCTGTATGTTGTTGACGTACATGCTATGGATCAAGTCCGTAAAGACGGGATCGATCTTCTGGGCCTCTCTCTGCTCACTCGCATATTTTTACATGGTATGTTTAGAACAGGAAAGTTAAGAGTAGCCATGTTACACTTGATAAAGACAGCACAAACAAGTTACTTCGTGGGGATGCCTTAATCATTTCTCATTAGCCATGGAGTTGTCAACTTTTGTAGGTTTTCTGCAAGAATTTTTGTGCAAAAATTGGGCAGTTTTCTGACTGGGTTTTCACTGGAACGACATATGAGGGATGGTTGCCAGTTACCAGCGGAAGGTTGTGGGTTTCCTCCGGGCACAGAGCCCGGTTTCCTCCCACAATAAAACTGGCAACGCGGCCATATAAGTGAAATAATCTTGAGCGCGGCGTAAAATATCAATCAATCAATGTAAGAAGTTTTTTTCTTTGATCAGCAATCTGTTTTTTAAAGGATGAGGGTAACTTTCATCGCAATGTACATGTATGTCTACAGTATGGGTTGAAATAATCTGGAATGTAACATGAATCAATGGTTTTCATTTGACAGGTGTCGTCTTGGGGTGGATATGTATTTCTCATCAACCTTATTCCCCTCCATGTACTCGCTCTGATGTTTACTGGTCGTTTCTCACACAGGATATATGTGGCTTATTGCACGGTAAGGAGCTCAATAACACACTTGTATTTTCTAGTCATTCGGCTGCTGTTCTACAAAGGGACGCAATCAGAAAATCAAATTTTGTTGTCATGGCTATGTGGGATAAAGGCCAGTTGAAGCTGAAGATTTGGGGTTGGAGGCATGGAGGCTGGTTTCTCCTCAAACCCGACAAAGCTACCATTTAGACGTATAATCAGGGATTCATAGAAGTCCAAAATTTACGAACCGAAATTGAAAAATTCAGTTTTTTAGAGGGCGAAATTCAGTTTTTTTTTTATTTACCGACCATTTTAGGGTTAAAATTGAGTTAAAATCTATGTTACAAACCAGTTCCAATTTAATATTTCTTTTTTTCATGAATGTATGAATTCCAAGAAAAAAATCAGGTTTGACAAAAAACTAATGATTATAATATATATGTAATGTCAAACCTAGATCAAAGTTATCCCTAATCTCTTCTTCATGTGCAACAATAAAAAAATACACAATGATTTAAATGAATTGAACTTTTTGAGAACTATGATTCAGGGGAGGTAACTAACTTATTATCGACACTAGTTGTCTCCCCTTTTATTTTCTATACGACCAAAAGCAGCTAAATAAATATAACAAGTCGCGAATTATTACGATTATTGTGGGTAATACTCCCCAAAACTCCTCAGTTCAACAAAATCAGCTTATTTTAGAAATGGTTAGGTAATTAAAAAGACTTCCAAAGTGCAAAATAAGCCATGTTGTGGAGACACTGAAAACGAAACAACAACAACAAGAGAATGACGGCCGTGGTCGTTTGACGGCGGTTTCGAAATAAATTTTTCCCTTGAACTTAGATTTTTTCATCATAAACAGTGGATTTCAATCAAACAATATTCAGTTTTTCACGCCCAAATTGAGTTTGGAAATTTTAGTTTTCAAAAGGAAATTTTAAACTGAAAATATTGAGTTTTTCAACACCAAATTCAGTTTTAAACTCAATTTTACGAACCGAATATCGGTAAGTAAATTGGACGTGTATGAATCCCTGATAATATGAAATGATCTTCAGTGCAACTGATATCACCAATCAATCAAGGGTATAGACCAACTAACTCGCACTCATGAGTCATCTCATTTCTTTCCACTGAAGTCTAGGGGCCTCCGTGGTCCAGTGGACTAGAGTGATCTTCCCACAGTCCCACAGAGACCTTCCACCGATGCGGCACGGGTTCGATTCACACTGACCAAATAATCATTGAAAAATTTCTAAGTGGATTTATCACTCAGTCGGCGTATGTGGAAGAGTTGCCAGGTTCTCGTGCAAAGTCAGGGTTTCCTCCTCCCACTAAACCTGGCAATGCCGCCATATTAGTGAAATAATCTTGACTGTTGGGTAAAACATCAATCAATCAATCTCATTAAGTCTAGAAATATATCTTTGAAGCACAAAGCTATGTAAATTATTGATTTAACTGTTCATGTAAATTGTTCACAAATAGTGCATGTGAATTGTTTACATTGATGTTCACATAGTTATTGGTGTGAATTGTTCACCTATTTATTGTTTCCCGTTCTTAAGGTATATTGTCTGGGGACCATACTTTCCATGCAGATATCATTTGTTGGATTTCAACCAGTTCAGTCTAGTGAACACATGGCTGTAAGTATATTAACATCAAATAGAACTTTCAGTGATTATATTTGGGCCTCTGTGGTCCAGTGGGCTAGAGTGATAGTCCCTCAGTCCCACACAGATCTTCCATTGATGTGTTGTGAGTTCGAATCACGCTCAGACCAAATAAAAAAATGGCGCCGTATATGGAAGAGTTGCCAGGTACTCGCCGAAGGTCTGGGTTTTCCCCCTAGCAATGAGTCCAGTTTCCTCCCCCCACTAAACCTGGCCACACCACCACACAAGTGAAATAATCGTGAGTGTGACGTAAAACTTCAATCAATCCTAAAATCTGGCTCTGTGTGTTAAGCTGCAGAAATGTTAGATGACCCTAATGGGTAATCGGGAAGTCCTCTCAGACATTTCCAAATATCAAGTAGAATTTTCATTGATTTTACTTTTTGTAAGTCTAGCTTTATGTTAAAGTGGCATGAGCTGCCAAAATGCTGATATGATGTTAAAACAGAACGTTAAAATTATTGGCTATTTTTCTCAAGACTTATAATTCAGAAGCTTTTAAGTGCTTCTAGTCTCGCAAATGTACGATAAAGTATTGTTCTGAACCAACTTTGGCTTAGAATGAATGAATGGTCGTCCCGGTTATACGTTTTCGGTTTGTACAGGCCACATACTGTATGGATTTTCCTCATTCCAAGGCCAATCATTTAGTTTTTCGATGGCCTTAAAGGCCTCTTACTGTCGTGACAATCAGACATTATGAAAAAAGTGTCAATTTCGGCAGCTTATGCCATTTTAATGGGATAAAGTTGTTGTCAGAAATATTGGATCACCATAATATGCTATGTAAAAATGCTCCCATTCTGCTGTTTTAAGAGTGCTTTAGGTAGGGCCAAATAATGTTATTACTGCCCCTGATTTTGTCTCATATGAGCTGTAAGACGTCTAGAATTGTCCTCCAGGGTTCATATAGGCCATTGTATTCTCAATTTCGACCGCCTTCCACAAATAATTTAAATCCCACTTAGTCCAAAAGGTGATATAAATATTTGAGGTGGTCAGTAGTTGCCAATCAAAGCTGGTAGTCTCTTTATGGCTCTAGCCGATTTTTTGTTTGCCAATGTCACTATATTAGCCCGTAATTCTGATAAACAAACAATCAATGAATGTTTCTTGGTTTTCTTTAGGCTTTGGGAGTATTTGGATTATGTCAGATCCATGCTTTCATCGACTATATCCGCTCCAAGATGACAGTTGAACAGTTTAATGTCCTGTTCAGGACCATGGTTCTGGCTGTAGGAGGGGTGGTGACAGCAGCTGGAGCCGTTCTTACTGCCACTGGAAGTATCCTTTACAATACCGCCTGCACGATTTGTTTCTTCGTACTGCTGACGTTTGTTATAAACATTTTGGTGACCCAGTAATTCAATTGGATGTTTCATGGAAGATCACTGGAAAATGCCATATCTTAACAAAAAACATATGCAAAGACAATTCAGTTATCTGAAAATACAGATTTCTTTGACATTCTGTACACTCCCACTCACATTATGTAACTTATAAATAAGCTGATTTAGAACAAATCGTGGGCCACAGTGGCTCAGCGGCTTGTGTGATTGTCCCTCAGTCATACACAGTCCTTCCATAGACGGACGCGGAGCAGGATCGAATCCCACTCAGAGCAAATAAAAATGACAAATTTCTGAGTGGATCTTTCATCTGGCATTCAGGTGTATCAATACAAAGTTACAAGTATGTGATAAAAAATATTAAGTTTACTGAGCATAAACTTTAAGACTTTTTTGACAAAACCTGATGGAATTTTGTGGCTAGTGGTTATCCCATGTCATTTCTAATGTCTGATCACCCTCGGGCTGGGGGTGCCGGGGTTTTGCCATAGCCATTTTCGCCAACCTAGCATGGAGGAAAATCAAGTATGCCAAATACATTAGCCTTCCTGACGTTCATATGGTCTGTGGAGGTTTTAATGTTAAAATTTAGGTGGGATTGGGGTGGGTAAGATGTTTTGGTCGGTTGGTACTTTGCTGTTGAGTGCGACGTTAAGCCCCAATCAATCAATCAATCAATCAATCTAATAGCTGATCAACGAAACCAAACAGTCAAGAAGCTATTCTTGAACTTTTGTGTTACTTAGTGGATATATTTCAGATGAAAAAAAAGAGTTGAGGGCTTATGATAACTGAATTAACGGTATTAAACCTATCCTAAAAGAAAGAAACACTAAACAATAAAATAAACCAGTCATCACAAACATAACAGTGACACATAAAGAAAATCTCAAATGAATGTCTAGAACATCAGGGCCCTGTCTTACAAAGCTGGCGTAAGTTACGTCGGACGTAAATCAGTGTTAAAACTATAGGAACTTACGTCTTGGACGCAACTGGTCCATGTTGTAGGCCTATGCGCAAATTTATGCCAGCTTTGTAAGACAGGCCCCTGAAAGGAGTGGGGCATTCCACCAGTCATCACAACCATAACAATGACACATAAAGAAAATCTTGAATTAATTTCTTGAACATCAGGGGGTGAATGAAGATATCAGTATACATATCCTTAACCTGTGACAGAGATTTCTCCGTGGACTGGGCGTTTCTACTCCCTTCTGGATCCGTCCTACGCCAAGAACAACATCCCCATCATAGCCTCTGTATCAGAACATCAGCCTACCACATGGAGCTCATTCTACTTTGATCTGCAGATGTTGGTCTTTATGTTCCCAGGTAACTCTCATTTAGATCAGAACCCTTAAAGTGGCATGAGCTGCCAAAATTCACACTTTTTTTCATAATTTCTGATCGTCACGACACTAAAGGGGCTTTGAAGGCCATCGAAAAACTAAATAATTGGCGTTGGAATTAGGAAAATCCATACAGTATGTGGCCTGTACGAACTGAAAACGTCTTCGAAAGTAAACAAAATTTAAATAACCGGGACGACCATTCATTCATTCTAAGCGAAAGTTAGTTCAAAACAATACTTTATCGTACATTTTCGAGACTAGAAGCACTAAAAAGCTTTCAACATTCTGTTGTAACGTCAAAATATCAACATTTTGGCAGCTCATGCCCCTTTAAAGAGGTCAGCAATGGGGTGTGGGGTTCAAAGAAATGGGTAAAATGTTCTATGTATTTATGGACACTAAAACACACGGGCACAGGGAAAATCTTCTTGTCTAAAATAACCACGGAGACAAGTTTCTAATTGTGTTAAAAAGAGGTATATCATTTAGACCTTTATACCCCATCATAAATTGTTGTAATAAAGTAAACCTATGATATTTCATTAGGTTAACGACTGACAGGAGCTTGGCCTTAGTCAGTAGAATTTTCTGGAACACTTTGTATTACATTGACAATGCTTACGCATCTTAAGCTATAGTAAGAATATCGTCAGACTATATAGTATGCCCCCCCCCCCCCCCCCATACCCTTTCCCAGAAAACCTAGGTAGAAGGCAGACAGGGGAGTTTAGCCCTGACCAGTATGTCTTTCAAACTCTTGTTCTTTTTATAAGCAATGACTGGCCTTTGGGTCAGAGGTCGAGCAAGTTTACTTTGAAGTAGTTTGTATTCTTCTACTATAATCTTGGCCATAGCGATGCTAGCTTTGTTATACTGAAACACAAATGGTATTATAGTTTTTTCACGACATCTTCCGGGGTCCAAGTTCAAACCCAAAGGATAAATAGTTTGTAATGTTTGAATCCAAAAACTTTCCCTTTCCAAACGTTTGTGCTTCGTATCTGCAGCGGAAGTGAGAAATGGGATTTTCTCAATAGGCATGATTTCAAAATGGTCCTTGACCGAATGACCTTGAGTATTGAAATGTTGTGCCACGGGTACATCATGTTTAAGTCTTATGCTAGATAAATGGTTGGCTGCTCTTTGTCGTAGAGAATTCTGAGTTTCTCCGACGTACTGTTTGCGACATTTTTTGCACGTGATTACATACACGATATTAGAGGAGTCACAATTAAGGTTCTCTGCCATTTGATATTTGTTGCGAGTTTGTTCTCCGAAAAAGGTTCCGCGATCGGGTACGTATATATCGAGTTTGCATCGCGTCTTAAGGCATTTCATTGATGTACCTGAGAGAAATGTTGGACGGTAGTGGTACACTCGTGAAGGGGAGGTAAGCGTATCGGGGGATGAAGGGGGAAACATGATTTGTCTTACTGTGTTAGATTTCATCCTTCGGAGTAATCTAATAGAATACTTCCTAGGGAGGAGAGCTTTAAAAAGAACAGAACAAGCCTGGTTAAAAAAATCTAAAGAACTACAGTTTCTATAGAATCTAAAAATCTGAGATTTAATGACCCCCTTGAAAGTGTGAGGAGGATGGTATGACCCAGCATGTAGTAGCTGATGCGTGTCAGTAGGTTTGAAGAATACTTTGTAATCTAAATACCCAGTAGTATGATATGTATGACCCTTGTAAATAGTTACATCCAAAAAATCCACAGAAGTGTGATCAATAGTAGGCTGTAATTTAATGCTTGAGTCGTGAGAATTAAGAGTATCGATGAAAATATGAAGGTCTTCCAACGTATGTTGCCAAATGATAAAAATGTCATCCAGATACCGAAGGTAAATAAAAGGTTGTAGGTGACATTTGTGAAGAATATCACTCTCCCACTCAGCCATAAAAATAGAGGCAAAGTTAGGACTAAAACGTTTCCCCATAGCACACCCTTTAATTTGCTGAAAGATCTCCCCATTGAATTCAAAATCGTTACCTTTTAAGCTAAGTTCCAGCAATTCTAAAATGTCTTTATCCGGACGACGGTGGTCAGGATATCTTTGGAATGCTGATTTTATGGATTTAAGACCCAAATCTATGTCAATGTTTGTATACATAGACTCCACATCCAGAGTAACCAAAATCACATCTTGTGGGATGGATTTCTCAGACAATTTAGCCAATAAATCATCCGTATTCTTTATAAAGCTAGGATGCCGATTCGCTATAGGTTTTAGATAGTAATCAATTAGCTCTGATATTCTATAACTTTCACTGCCACAATCTGAGATAATAGGACGCCCAGGGGGCATTGTAGGCTTCGGCCATTTTTCAATGGGTTTGTGAATTTTTGGAAGAATATAGAAGACCCTGTTTTTAGAGTTATGATCAGATTCCAAATAGCGATACTGTTTTTCATTAAGTAAGCCTTTATCTTGAAGAGAAACAAGAATTTTATTAAACTTCCCAACATTTTCAGGCCAAATTTCCTTATCAAGTTTTTTGTAATGAAGAGGGTTGCTTAGCTGCCGTTCTATCTCTTCAATATAATCCTGTTTTGACATAATAACTGTTGCCGAACCTTTATCAGCAGGTTTAATAACTATGTTTGGATTTCTCCTTAGCTTTCTTAAGGCAAGACATTCTGAATGAGTAAGGTTATGTTGGTTTTTCTGATTAGTTAAAGCATCAAACTTCCTTGATACAGAGTCACGACTAATGTTTATTTCTGGATCATACATGTGAGAAGGAGGTGTATAGCCGCTTTTAGATGTAAACGGCTTGCGTACCCCACTAGAATCTCGGTAGATATCAGCCAGACTAAGATTTCTGGAGAACTCCATAACATGCACTAATTTACTAATAGAAAAGTCCCTATCAGATAATGCTTTAGGGCAAGGCACAAATGAGAGTCCTCTATTGAGTAGAGATATATCATCAGCAGTGAGTTCCTCGTTACTAAGATTAACAATATTACTTCCTAAGCCGAAAGTAGGGTGGCACATGCCCTGTCCCAAATTTAGTTTAAATCTAGTGTCTGAAGCCAGTGGGTATACAAGCAATTTGCTGTATCTTCGGTCCAGTGAATTTTGTCCGTGGATACTCTAAATTTTGAATTGGGGATTTTTGGTATGACCATAACTCTCTTCATCTTGGAAGCAGAAGAGTTATATAGGTTCAGGTTCGAAACTTCACTGGCCGGCAGTTTAGTGGATGACTGGATCTCTACAAAGTAGATGAGCGAGTTGGAAAAAGTCTTCCTAACCGCTGTCATCATGTTGCGCATTTGAGTTAACGAAGTGTTTGGCTCAGTAGTTGTCTTGTTATTGATACCAATATTCAAGATAACTTTCTCAGGTTTGGGACCTTGATACTTTTGAATTAGAGTCCGAAATGAATTGAAATTGGCACCAGGAAAACATTCTACCTGCATATCAGGGTGGGGGTCAAGGTTAATTCTAGAAAGATTAGAATCCCCAAGTAAAAGAACTTTCTTAGTTACATTAGGAAGGTGCCAATTAGAGGAAGTGTGCCGAAATTTCCAAAATTTAGAATTAGCTAATTTATTCCGAGGGTTGCGCTGACCCCTCGGAGGGGATCTCACTGCATCTGAATATCTCATAGGAGAATGGACAGACAAAACTGGGGATGGGGGAGGAGCAGAGGGACTAGATGTACTAGGTCTAGGAGAAGAGACCCTAGTAGAAACTGGAGAGGACGGAGGACGAAAGGGGACAGATGTTCTACTAGGTCTAGGGGAGGGGGGCTGAGGGGAAGAAAAAGAGGGGGCAGAGGTAGTAGGTCTAAGGGGGGGAGTACCAGTAGGGAAAGGCGAAGGGGAAACAGAAGGTAAAGTTACAGACCTAGGAGTCTGTGACTGCAGAGTTGGAGGTGAGATAACAGATGTCGACGGACTGACAGGCGGATGGGGTTGGGGAGACGATGGTGGACTAAACTGAGTAGTAGCAGCAGAAGTGACAGATTTAGTGATGGAAAGAAAAGAATAAAAATTTTGAATGGTCGAAAGTTGTAATTTACCTTTATAATTCTGTTTGCCCCATTTTAAAGCATTATTGAAAGCACTGTCAAAGTTTAGACCATTGGATGACCTGGCAGAAGTCACCTGTGCTTTTAATCTATTTAAACAAGCCGCATAATGTGAAATCATCTCTTGTATGATCCTATGGGCCCAATTTTTGCCTACCATTGTAAGGCCAACTGCCATCTGAGTTCCATCCATTCCCAAATGCCTTTATTTGGGCTCAATCAACAAATTCATAGCTCTATAGGCCTCCGTGGCTCAGTAGGTAGAGCGTTGGACGCTCAATCCCAACAGCCTTCCACCAATGGGTCGGGGGTTCGAATCCCACTCAGTCCAAAAATTGGAAAATTTTCTGGCTGGGTTTTCACTCAAACGACCTATGTGGGATGGTTGCCAGTTACCAGCGGAAGGTCGTGGGTTTCCTCCGGGCACAGAGCCCGGTTTCCTCCCACAATAAAACTGGCAACGCCGCCATATAAGTGAAACAATCTTGAGCGCGGCGTAAAACACCAAACAATCAATCAATCAATCATAGCTCTATACTGTGACATAGGCCTTCCAAGGATGCGGGCCATTAGATGTGGATGGGTGGGGAGGGTGATGTGTCGCCATATTACCTTAGTTGTTTAGTGTGAGATTAAGCCGATGAGTCATCGATGATGCACGGATTTGAATCCAGACAAATTTTGATTGTTTTTTTTTTCATTTGATTGTCCTAGGTGGAAGAGTTACTAATCATTTGACTAAGCTTGAGGGTTTCCTCCTCCTGAACAAGAGCCCAGTTTTTACCCCCATTAAACTTGCCAATTTGCTCTTGGTTGTGGTGTAAAATATGAATTAATCCATGCTTGTGTGTATTTCTGACTAACCTTGTATATTATTTCTCTGTTTACAGCTGGTTTGTATTTCTGTTTTAATCGTTTGACGGACGCCAACATATTCATCATAATGTATGGAGTCACCAGTATATACTTTGCTGTAAGTTTAACAATGGTTTTATATTGATTGCATAAAACTGAAATTTTGAGTATTTTAATGTATGAACTCGGGGCTGTAGTCCTGTGAGAGCGGTTTACTTAGCTGACGTAGGTTGCACCTTGTTATAACTGTATAATGTATGAACTCTGGGTTGTAAGCTGTAGTCCTGTGAGAGCAGTTTACTTAGCTGACGTAGGTTGCACCTTGTCAAAACTGTATAATTAACTGTATAGGATTAAACACCCGGGCCCGGTTGTTCAAAAGAAAATCGGCTAAAAGAATAAATGTCAAGTTCTTTCTGAACACCTTTTTCTGAACGTTCTTTGCCGTTAAGCTAATGTTCTTTTTTGAACAGCCGACCCCAGGTCCCTAATCTTATAATTCTACACACAACTGTTCTAATATGTTTGATGTAAGTTGGATAATCGTGGAATACAGTGGGAAAATCTGTTTATCAGACCTAGATCGGATTCCTAATAAGTTCTGCTAACCTTGTCTATACCTATGTAGTTATATAATTATGTACATTTGTTATTTCAGGGTGTAATGGTACGTCTGATGTTAGTCCTGGCACCAGTGATGTGTATATTAGCAGGTATTGGAGTCTCAGCAACACTCAACTCTTACATGAAAAATCTCGACTCCTCAAGAAAAGATAAAAAATCCAAGAAGGTGGATGCTTCCTATCCAATCAAAAATGAGGTACGATAAGTCATTGTTTTCTGAATGGGCTTTTTTTGCTTTCACTGCAGCTTTGCCAGATTTAAAAAAAAGAGTCTCTCTATAGAATGTGAACTTTGGCCTCCAGCAAGAGTTAAAATCCCACCCAGTGTAAAGATAATAATTCCATGGCTGGGTTTGTTTTTAATCCATGGATGCAGTATTGTTATCATGTGCCAATTTAGCAAAGAGCCCAGCTTCCTCTACCCTCTAAACCTACCGTAGCCGCTATATAAGGGAGATAATCTTGAGTCCCTCAAAAAATAGATATCATAATCTTTGCAGTTCACGGTACTGTAATATTAACATTAAAGATTCGGTAGTAAAATTTGCAAGTAAACACTCTGTGCTGGACTCGAGCAGCGACTGGTTGGCCCGGTGTCAGTATACTGTGACTGGGTGAGGGGGCTTGCTGGTTGTCTTCGGCAAGTCGTCTCGCAGCGCCTAAAAGAGCGGTGGAAGTCCGCCCTGCAACAAGGAGACAACGTCTTCATATAACTGAAACACTGTTGAGCAGGACGTAAAACCTAAATCACTCACTCACTCACACACTCAGATTTGGTAGTAATATTTGCAAGTAAACACTCTGTGCTGAACTCTCACCATAGTTCAGTCCAATTTTTCCACTTGCTATAGTAACACTGAGTTTTATCTCCTGTACTGTTCATGTTATGTCACATGATCAGCATGGAATAAAACTGGACATGTGACGCGACTCTATCAATACATATAGAAAGACAGTGTTTTGTTATGAACATCTGTTCTTATTTTATATGTTGAATCCGGTATGGAATTAATGGAGGCATGTTAGGCAAGGTTCCCGCACTGCCCAACCTCCTCATCATTGGGGAGATATCCAAGCCCCGTGTCCAAAGTATAGATGTATATTGATGATGTGTGGTTACACATCCTCGATATATACTTCGGCCACAGGGCCTTGATATCTCCAGCTATAACTTTCCCAGCATATGTGATGGGCCTGAAAGATAGGAGTGTGGCCAAACTGGGCAGATTATTGCCATATTTAAGTTCTGTTGGATGGTTGACCAGGGTTCGTTTTTAATCCATGGATGTATTGTCATGTGTCAATTTAGGGAAGAGTCCAGCTTCCTCTACCCTCTAAACCTACGGTAGCCGCTGTATAAGGGAGATAATCTTGAGTCCCTCAAAAAATAGATATCAAAATCTTTGCATTTTACGGCACTGTAATATTAACATTAAAGATTTGTTAGTAATATTTGCAAGTAAACACTCTGTGCTGGACTCGAGCAGCGACTGGTTGGCCCGGTGTCAGTATACTGTGACTGGGTGAGGGGGCTTGCTGGTTGTCTTCGGCAAGTCGTCTCGCAGCGCCTTAAAGAGCGATGGAAATCCGCCCTGCAACAAGGAGACAACATCTTCATATAACTGAAACACTGTTGAGCAGGACGTAAAACCTAAATCACTCACTCACTCACACACTCAGATTTGGTAGTAATATTTGCAAGTAAACACTCTGTGCTGAACTCTCACCATAGTTCAGTCCAATTTTTCAACTTGCTATAGTAACACTGAGTTTTATCTCCTGTACTGTTCATGTTATGTCACATGATCAACATGGAATAAAACTGGACATGTGACGAGACTATCAATACATATAAAAAGACAGTGTTTTGTTATAAACATCTGTTCTTATTTTATATGTTGAATCAGTTATGGAATTAATGAAGGCATGTAAGGCAAGGTTCCCGCACTGCCCAACCTCCTCATCATTTGGCCACACTCCTATCTTTCAGGCCCATCACATATGCTGGGGAAGCTATAGCTGAAGATATCCAAGCCCCGTGTCCAAAGTATACATGTATATTGATGATGTGTGGTTACACATCCTCGATATATACTTCGGCCAAAGGGCCTTGATATCTCCAGCTATAACTTTCCCAGCATATGTGATGGGCCTGAAAGCTATTAAAGAGTGCGGCCCAAACTGAACTCCCCAAATTTTTGCCATTTTTATGTGCTGTTGGATGGTTGACAGTGTCTTCCCTGAAGCAAGATAGTATGGGATACAACCTCAAAGCACATTTTTCATTTAGAGCAATATTTTATAATGGAAACCGATGTGCTTAATTATGTGCTCAGTCTCAAAATGCCTTCCACCATTGGGTTCAGTGTTTACATTCCACTGGATCCATGTTGGGAATTTTGTCACCTGGTTCTAATCCAATCAACATGTGGTATGCTTGTGAGGTTTTCTCAGCATAGAGCCTTGTTTCCTCTCTTATCAATCCTGGCAACAACACGAGTCTCCATCAAGTTTAGTCTACATTGCTATATTACTTGCTTAATAGGCATTTAGAAGTTGAGTAATGAAACACAAATCTTCTTTTGTATGGTAAGACAACTTCTTATTATATATATACAATACATATATACATGTAGTCGCGACGCTAATGAAATTAAAATATCAACAGGTTATAAATACAGATGATTAGAATTATCGTAGAATTGTGAACATCATAAAAGAATAATTAGGTTATTGATTGGAGTAGAAAAGATGTTGTTTTCTAGATGTTTTCTACTCCAATCAATAACCTAATTATTCTTTTATGATGTTCACAATTCTACGATAATTCTAATCATCTGTATTTATAACCTGTTGATATTTTAATTTCATTAGCTTGAGAACGACCTTAGAAACTGGGTTGAAACGTCGCGACTACATGTATATATGTATTGTATATATATAACAAGAAGTTGTCTTACCATACGAAAGATGATTTGTGTTACATTGCGATTAGTTCACTGGATGAGTTTAAAGTGGCATGAGCTGCCAAAAAGTTGATATTTTGACGTTAAAACAGAATGTTGAAATCATTGGCTATTTTTCTCCAAACGTATAATTCAGAAGCTTTTTAATACTTCTAGTCTCGAAAATGTACGATAAAGTATTGTTTTGAACTAACTTTGGCTAAGAATGAATGAATGGTCGTCCCGGTTATTTAAATTTTGTTTACTTTTTGAACACGTTTTAGGTTTGTACAGGCCACATACTGTATGGATTTTCTTCATTCCAACGCCAACATTTAGTTTTTCGATGGTCTTCAGAGCCTCTTTCTGTCGTGACGATCGGAAATTATGAAGAAATTGTGAATTTTGGCAGCTCATGCCACTTTAAGCTTGACTAACTCGTATAATAACTTGATACACTTGTCCATTGTACAGATTGCCACTGGTGTGGTTCTCCTAGTGACTGGGTTCCTCATCACCTATACCTTCCACTGTACCTGGGTCACATCAGAAGCTTACTCCAGCCCTTCTATTGTCCTCTCTGCACGGTCAGGCGACGGTGGACGCGTTATCTTTGATGATTTCAGGGAGGCATACTATTGGCTTAGACATAATACACCAGAGGTAAGGATTATTACTAGAAGTTACATATAAGTCCACAATCTTGATTTGTAAAAAAACCTAGTTTTATCCACCACTAAACCTGGCAGTCCCACCACATAAGTGAAATAATCTTGAGTTTGCGTTACGCATTAATCAATAAATATTAACCGGTGTCATTTCATTTGTATTACCTGTATAAATTGTTTCAGGATTCTAAAGTGATGTCCTGGTGGGATTACGGTTATCAAATAACAGCAATGGCCAATAGGACTATACTGGTGGATAATAACACCTGGAACAATACACACATATCACGTGTCGGACAGGTAAGTACAACAATACAGAACTGTTAACTATCAGAGAAGCGTTTGGTTCAATTCTTGAAGGATATTTAATGTGGGCTATTCAACCCTTATTTAGTGTGTTCCTTCAGCAGAGGCACGGTAGAGGCCGGGGAGATCTGGGTTCAAGCCTGGGTCGAGTCAGACCAAAGACTTTAACAGTGTACTGTGACTGGGTGAAGGGGCTTGCTGGTTGTCTTCGGCAAGTCGTCAAGGTGAGGCAGCACCTAAAAGAGCGGTGGAAATCCGCCCTGCAACAAGGAGACAACGTCTTCATATAACTGAAATACTGTTGAGCAGGACGTAAAACCCAAATCACTCACTCACTCAGCAGAAGCAACTCAGCCAGACTTTTGACAGTAAATATACTGAATAGGAGAATACTATGTCTTGGTCATCTCCTAATAATCATTGAAATGAGGAAAATCCATTTAGTCTGTGTCCTATACGAACTGATTAAGTGTCCAAACAGTTAACAGAATTTAAATAACCACAGCGATTGTTCATTCATTCTAGGCCTTTACATACATACTTGAGACTAGTAGCACTAAAAAGCTTTCACTTCTTGAGAAAAATGCAATTTTGTTTCAATGAAAAACTATCAACATTTTGGCAGCTCATACCACTTTAATGGAGGTACTGAAAATGGTTTTCAACTATTAATTATGCTCTTCATCTTATTGCTTGTAGTTCTATATGTGTGTATGTACATATTGTTTTTTATTTTTCAGGCAATGGCCTCTCCAGAAGAGAAAGCATATGAAATAATGCGAGAGTTAGACGTGAATTATGTCCTTGTTATATTTGGTGGTCTGACGGGTTTCTCCTCAGATGGTAAGTCTTCTACACCAGTAAAGGTTAGCATTTCACCAAGAATATTCCAGGATTTGTGGGAGGATTGATAAATTTGACAAACTAGAACAATTTCTTCTGGATTTTTTATGATTTGTGTAAGTTGGGGGACAGGAATGAAACATACAGGATTTCCTCCAGTCATACAGCCTGGTTTCATCTCTCCTATAATGTCAGTGAAATGCCCAGGACAAAATGAGTCCAGCTTATATCACTATTATGCAAGTTCTAGGTGAGTGCATACTTATCACATAGTAGCACCTCATTCCACAAAACTTGCTACAAAAACTTCAACTACTGATCTTTCAGACTCCCATTCTACAGTAAGTCTGATCTATATGTTGGTACACTCCCATAGTATACCCCTTTACAGTGAGCCATATAGGGAAAAGCATGAGAGCCATGGGTTTCCTTAAGGGGAAGTAACTCATGGAAATCTTACAGAAAATATACTGCATGTATCTTCACACAATCAATGGCAGTGACATGAGAATTTTGCCTCATTTGGGTTAAATGAAATAATTATGAGCATAGTGTAAAACAACAGCCAATTGGGTGTTCTGTCACTGTGATGGCAACTGTCATCAATTAATTTATTTTGAAAAATTACAAAATTTGTTAGCTTACACAATCTTAAAGAAAACACACAGTATGAATTGTATTGGTTTCAGATATAAACAAGTTCCTGTGGATGGTTCGAATTGGTGGAAGTACAGATAGAGGGGAGCATATTAAAGAGCATGATTATTACACACCCCAAGGGGAGTTCCGGGTGGATAAAGATGGATCGCCGACCCTTCTCAACTGCCTCATGTATAAAATGTCCTATTATAGATTTGGGGCTGTCTATACAGAACAGGGTTAGTATGTTCAGGGTATTCAAACAATCAAGATCTTCTTAGGAAATGCCTTGGCCACTCAGCAAAATTAAACATAATAATGTGTAAGATTGTCTGTCATGTTTTATGAATGTGCGTAGTGTGTAATATTACACACATTCAAAGAATGTGTATAGCCAGTTATTAGAATCTTGTTTACATTTCGCAAACACATTAGGTTAGAATCCCACCAAATCAGACATTTTTTTTGTTGAGTTTTCACTTGATTACCTTATAAGGAATAAAGTTTTGGATCTCATTTCCATGATATTTGGGTGACTGGGTTTATATCTGATTGAGTTACCTAGGAGGTTTATTTTCTGACTGGGTTTTCACTCGAACGACCTATGTGGGATGGTTGCCAGTTACCACCGGAAGGTCGTGGGTTTCCTCCGGGCATAGAGCCTGGTTTCCTCCCACAATAAAACTGGCAACGCCGCCATATAAGTGAAATAATCTTGAGTGCGGCGTAAAACACCAAACAATCAAATCAACCTAGGAGATTTTGGGGGGCTTTCGTCGGAGCGCATATAGTTTGGACCTAGCAGCCATATAAGTGAAATAAATTTTACTATTGAGTTTGACTTTAAGTAATTTATGCTTTTAATTTTCTTGCAGGAAAACCAACTGGTTATGATAGAGTTCGTAACACAGAAATCGGTAACAAGGATTTTGAGTTGGATATTCTAGAAGAGGCATACACAACAGAACATTGGCTTGTCCGTATCTATAAAGTGAAAGATTTAGAAAATAGAGGCATCTAGCTAACCTATCATTCCTTTTAGGTTTACTGGTCAAATAATTAAAAAATCATCAATTATTATTTTGAAATAAAAAAAAAGATGTCATGAATATAAGCTGGCGTGAAAGCTCAATTTTGTATACATGTCTACAGTGTGTTATCATCTACATACTTTCTTTGTATGTACTTACTATTGACAAATAAACTTAAAACTACAATTTTCTTATGCGTTTCTTGTCGAAGCTACTATATGCAGGCCTTACTTTTTTAAAAATTTGCCAGGATCGATCTACTATTCTTGTGAAATTAAACTGGCATAACCAAGCATTTGGTTACATTAGAAAAAATTTGCGCGGAGAATTAAAATGCCATAAAGTACTGTTTTTGTAAACAGACACTTAGAGGCTTCACAGACTGAGACATACAATTGTTTTGTTAGGTTTTCACGGTTATTGCCATTAAAAAAACTGACCATTACAAAAAAGAGGCATCTTCAGTTGACGTTGAATAGCATTCGCATAATAACCGGTCGCATGCTACGGAACACTAAACAGAGCTAGCCTGTAGACATGGTTAAACAGCTGCGTGGAAATCCTTTTGAGTACTTCGTTCATTTACGCTTTTAAAATAGACCTGAACTGCTTTTTAGCACACTATACGTCTATAGATTAGATACTTTCCTCAGTATATTTCGAAGATATCACTGTTGGCTGTGAGAAGACTGCAGAAAAACTGTGGGAATCCCAACTACAACTGTTTATACACTCGTGTAGGGTCCAGTTGGATGTGGAGCTTTTCTTTTTCAAAGTAGACTACGGTAAGAATTCCGCTAATTCAAGTACTCAAAACATTACGAAAAGCACTGAGACTTTTCGTTGGGTGTCTTACCTCCTGCTGGAACGACCGATAATCCTATCGAGCAATCGCTATTGTTGTTGTTTTAGACCAAACATGTCAGAAAGCAGTTTAATAATTTGTTATCTTCACATTGCTCATCCTTGAATTAGCGGAATTCTTACCTTACTCAAAGTGGCCGATGTGGTGTGATAACAAATTACAATCGGTACATAGTAACTGTTCTTCAGTGTTTTCTTGGGCTACCCATACACTTCCAGCTCTTGACATTATTTCTTTTTTTTTTTCACAAATTACCCTATGTGAATAGTGAACTGTGATAGTTTGCATGAATTTTTTTTCGCATAACCAAACGGTCGTTCGTAGGAAAAAATAAGGCCTGCATATGGTTTCTAGATGTCAAAGTTCTGCCTCTTCAAAATATGAGCTGGGTGTGTTCACAGAAGACTTAAGCTAAACGTAACTTTGGCACCAGTCCTATTTGTTGCCATTACACTTCATTTGGCATCTCATGGCAAAATACGATTTCTCAAAGAGTCTGGCAAGTTAAAATTAGACGGTAATTTAGACAGGGATCAACCAAAATGTTTGAAAAGTGTGTTTTTGGAGAGCTGAAATAAAGACTGAGGACTAAGTATTAGATGTGTGAGGTAAGTCTGAAGTTTTGAGTCGGTATTTTCTGAAGTGTAGTAATGTGTTAGTATCCAGCTTTCTCTATGAATGTCCAAGCCACCATCTAACAATATGTCCACGATTTCGGGACTGTTTCTCTGTACAGCCACCCACATTAACGACATCGCACGGTGATAGATATTAAACACAATGTTCTTCCTGGAGCCTCGGCCCCGTTGCAAGCCTGAACTGGCGGCTGATAAATCAACATCACATCTCAAAAGTCTTGTGCATACAGACGCTCTCTCCTCGTACACAGCGTACCATAATGGTGTGGCCGCGGCCTTGTTCTTCACGTCCGGTAAGGCCCCAGATTGAAGCAACAGCTCAACTCCTCGCTCACAGCCATTAATGGCCTGATAATGTAATGGTGTGTTACCTAATACATCCACTGTGTTCACCTGACAGCCATGCTGAACAAATAACTCTACCAGTGACAAGTTATGAGATGCTGATGCAGAGTTCAAGGCTGTAGCCTTATGGTTCAAGGTCTTTAATTCCATATCAATACCAGGATGACCTAAAAGACATTCTGAAGTTTCCAAAAATCCAAATTCGGCAGCTGTGTGGAGGGCTGTATAACCAAGTCCGTCTATGGCATTCACATCAGCATTGTGTTGAAGCAACAATTTCACGATGGTGTACATATTCCGACAAGCAGCATCTACAATCGGTGGACCATGTTCGCCAGGTTTTCCATCCGGGTCGGCACCATATCGTAACAGTAATTCCACAGCCTTGATTTTATCTGCCAACACAAAACGTCCTTTCATATTTGTAAGGGATTCACATAAAAAGATCTATTTAGTGTTTTATCTAAAACTCCGTGGCTCAGTAGGTAGAGCGTTGGACGCTCAATCCAAACAGCCTTCCACCAATGGGTCGCGGGTTCAAATCCCACAGTCCAAAAATTGGAACATTTTCTGACTGGGTTTTCACTCGAACGACCCATGTGGGGTGGGTTGCCAGTTACCAGCGGAAGGTCGTGTGTTTCCTCCGGGCACTGAGCCAGGTTTCCTCCTGCAATAAAACTGGCAACGCCACCATATATGTTGAATAATCTTGAGCGCAGCATAAAACACCAAACAATCAATCAATCTAATATAGGGATATGAACCCGCAATCAGTAAGTGAAAGGCTTTTCAGATTAATCTCTGATGACCAACCTAATGTCCTTGAATTCAAACGATATCAAACTTGTGCACCAGGGTTTTATTAATCAGAAATGCTTGGAATGTCCTCAGTTTATGTAAACTCTACTTTGTTTACGATTCATTTATTCACCTTCAAAATGACTGTTGTCTTACCATTCATCACAGCGAAGAATAGTGGAACAGGTCTTCCTGGTAACAGTAAGTTAGGGTCGGCATCCCCCATCAGGAGCCCCTCAAGTGGGCTGTCTGTTGTGAAATCATCGTCAGCTGTATCCAATATGACCTGATAAATAATTGCATCCTCCATTCATGTAGCTGTGAATGCCCTGGCTTTTGGGGCCCTTCAAGGAAAAGTTATAAAAAAAGACCAAGATAAAACATGTATTCTTCAGATTAATCCATTGTTTGTTGTTTTGCGACACACTCAATCAAGATTATTTAACTTCAAAAGAAGTCTGATTTAATGAGATAAGGCGTAATCTCCAGTAAATAGTGTTCATGGGATGAATGTAGGCAGAGCACCTCGTATGAATTTTTTCTACAAAAGAATCTTTAATTTGAAAAAGAATACAACAATCAGTTCTTAAAGTTACGTGGGAATGTTGTAGTGAAAGATCTTCTTAGGAAATGGGAGCCTCTGTGGCTCAGTAGGTAGAGAGTTGGACGCTCAATTGGAACAGCCTTCCACCAATGGGTCGCGGGTTCGAATCCCACTCAGTCCAAAGAATTTCTTACTGGGTTTTCACTAGAACGACATATGTGCAATGGTTGCCAGTTACCAACGGAAGGTTGTGGGTTTCCTCTGGGTATAGAGCCCGGTTTCCTCTCACAATAAAATTGGTAAAAACATCAATCAATCTTAGGAAACTCAGCAAAATTAAAATGAATATTGACTGTCATGTTTAGTGGATATGTGTAATATTGTGTCATATTTGGTGAATGTGCGTAATAATGTGTAATATTGTCTCCCATGTTTTATGAATGTGTGCACATGTAATATGTAAGATTGTCTCGGTCATGTTTTGTGAATGTGCATAATAATATGTAAGATTGTCTTGGTCATGTTTTGTGAATGTGCATAATAATATGTAATATTGTCTCCCATGTTTTGTGAATGTGTGTAATATTGTCTCCCATGTTTTGTGAATGTGTGCACATGTAATATGTAAGATTGTCTCGGTCATGTTTTGTGAATGTACGGTAAGATCTCCGCTAATTCAAGTACTCTAAAAAATTCAAGGGCCAGAACAACATTAACAAAAGTACACTTAAAATTCAACTTGTTTCGTTGAGAGTCTTACCTCCTGGAGTGAGCGATCAGATAATCCTATTGAACGATCGCTGTTGTTGTTTTTATTGACCAAATGTGGCAAATAACAATGTAATAATTCATTATTTTCACATCACTGGTCCTTGAATTAGCGGAGATCTTACCGTACATAATAATGTGCAAGGTCCCCATGGGTCTCCCATGTTTTTTCAATACTGTTAAAATGTGAATGATTCGGTGGCTTTTTTTATAGGGATGACACCTTGCAACACATGTGCATTGTGACCTTCAGGCAAAACAAACCGAAAAAGCACCCCATCATTTAGCCCCAGGTGACTATCCTGCCATTCTGTTGTATAGAATGTTGTATACAACAGAATGGCAGGATAGTCACCTGGGGCTACCCATCATCAGGGCCTGCTTTAGTAACTGTGCTTTGACGACGTGTTTTGCATATTATTAGTAACATGATCAGAAACCAAACTTTCTTGACCACTGGCTTCAAACCAGGTCTAGCAAGGATATCAAAAGAGAAAAATGATTGAAAATTATGATAATATATTATATGCATTTAGCAACATTTGACGTTTCTTTTGCGGTTTGCAAGTCCATGTGAATGACAACATACTTGCACATCGTGCTTACCAAAATAAGTATTTAGTTATCTAATTCTTCCTAAATTGAAATCTGAAGAAAATGTCCAGATCGGTAACTTAAGTCAGAGGAATTGTGGATTCAACACGCCGACATTACGTAATAAAACACCAAACAGTTCTTCTTTACCAAAGTTTTCTGCAGCTGTCATTTAGAGAGGAAATGTACGAGTGTTCTTTAACCGGAAGTCGCGAAATAAAAACAAAACCCCGTGACATTTGTCAAAATGTCCAGTGCAGAGACAATTTCCAAAGGTTTGTTTCATTTTATCTATGCATTCTATTTACCATAGTCCTTTATCTGAAATTATCTCGTTCGTAACCTTGGTGAAATTTTAAATAGGATCTGATGCTGTGGTGTAATCCAAATCGTCCAGGCATCATATTAAATTCCCTTGGGCCTTGGTCCAGTCAGGATTACTAAAACTTAGCCCCAGGTGACTATCCTGCCATTTAGTCCGCAATATGTTGAGTGGATTGAAGGATAAATTCTGATACGCCCGCACGGGCTTCTTCAATACCACGTCAACATAGGGTGCATTTGAAAAATCTAAGAGTTGCTCTCGGAATTTAAAAAAAATGATAACTCGCAATTTTTAAACATTACTCACCTAAAATTTTGTCAGAAAGCTTCTTTGATAATCCCTTCGTAGAGCTAAACCATCATATGTGACCTAAAAATCTGTTTAAATCTGTGCGCTAAGTTTGAATTCCGTCTGTGTTCACTAAAATTTTTCTCGGGCGATCACACCGCCATCTACCGCGAACTTTCAAATCATGCTCGCCACTACAACCGGTAACGTCTGTCAGTGAAAGTCGGTGATAACGCAAAGGGAATTTAAACTTAGCGAATTTCGTTGTTTGGCGATGTGTATGATCACAAATGATGGTTTAGCTCTACGAAGGGATTGTCAAAGAAGCTTTCGGACAAAATTTTAGGTGAGTAATGTTTAAAAATTGCGAGTTATCATTTTTTTTAAATTCCGAGAGCAACTCTTAGATTTTTCAAATGCACCCTATGTTGACGTGGTATTGAAGAAGCCCGTGCGGGCGTATCAGAATTTATCCTTCAATCCACTCAACATATTGCGGACTACCTGCCATTCTGTTGTATAACAGAATGGCAGGATAGTCACCTGGGGCTATACTAAAACTAAATTACTTCACTTTAGTCAAGGTCTTACTCCGCTATTTATAATTTCTGACCTTTATTGGTCGTCGACCTGGTACCGACCAATAAATATCCAAACATAAATAATGAGGTACCTGTAGACATTTAATTTATTGAATTAAGTCAGGATCTGAAAATGAAATATTTGGAAATATCCAACTACACCCCAGTACATGTCTACAGCTGTCTACTGTCTAGAGTCTAGGTTCTTTCAATAGTCAAAGTATATTTTTATTTGATGTGCTGTCCACTATACAATTACAAGTTTGAATACCACCCAAAACGTCCCCAGTCCAAAACGTCCCCACCCAAAACGTCCCCAAGTAAACCCAGAACGTCCCCACTATTAAACCCAAAACGTCCCCACTATTATCAGTAGCTTGATATCGTCTTGTGATCCGATTAGAAAACAAGCCACTCGGTAAAGTTAACCTGAAGAGCTCCTGTAGGGCCCCGGAAGCCACTCTCCCATACTAGCCACTCTGACTCTTTGTGTGTTTAATTTGTGTTCTAAAACCGGTAAATTTTTAGATGTTTTTATTTCATAATATGGGTCAATAAAGAAATAAAAAAACATGCATTTATTATTAACATCGTTGTTTTTCACTATAAAATTTCAAATTTGTTATGGGTACATGTATATTCCCAATTTAATGTTTTATTTACCATTACTCTTATTTTTTTATCTTAAAGGGTTTGTATTATTCTACATATAAAATGTTGTGCCGGCGTTATGATAATACAAATAAGCGAAATAAATGATGCTAGGGTTATAATAATTTTAAAAAGTTAAATGATTTCAGTTTTTATACGCCCGCTCTTAAAGCGGGCGTACATTGGTATACCGGTGTCCGTCTGTCCGTCCGTCCGTCTGTCCGTCCCGGATTCGTGTCTGCTCCATAACTTAAAACCTATTGTATGAATTTATTTTTTTTCTTCTGATATATGTAGCTTATGGGTAGACAGTGTGTCGCGTACCAAAATTAAATTGGAGTCTCAATATTTTTGGCGACCAAAACAGCCACCCAGCCTTTTGGCACTTATAACTCTGAAAATATACGATGGGTCTAATTTTTTTTTTCAGATATAACTAGGTTATGAGTAGATGGTGTGTTCTGTACCAAAATTAAATTGGGATCTTGATATTTGCGGCGACCAAAACGGTCACCAGCCTTTTGACATTCAGTAAACCCAGAACTATTGCATGGATTTTGAAATTTTTTTGAGTTTTAACGGTCTTATGAGTAGATGGTGTGTTCTGTACCAAAATTAAGTTGGAGTCTTAATATTTGCGGCGACCAAAACGGTCACCAGCCTCTTGGCATTGAGTTACTCTGGACTATTCGATGGATTTAAATTTTTTTTTAGTTATAACTGGTTTATGAGTAGATGGTGTGTTCTGTACCAAAATGAAGTTGGAGTGTTGATATTTGCGGCGACCAAAACAGTCGCCAGCCTTTTGGCATTGAGTTACTCCGTAATTATTTCATGGATTATAATTTTTTTTCTTCTAATATATGAAGCTTATGATTAGACGATGTGTCTTGTACCAAAACTGAATTGGGATCTCTATATCTGTGGCGACCAGAATAGTCACCAGCCTTTTAGCATTGAGTATCTCGGTACTTATTGCATGGATCATCAATTTTTTTTTCAGTTATAACTATCTTATGAGTAGACGGTGTGTCTAGTACTAAAAGTAAAATGGAGTCTCGCTATATGTGTTGACAAAAAACAGTCACCCAGCCTTTAGACATTCAGTAATTGAGGAAATGGCTGTTATTCTGTCTGTGGTTTCACAGAATAGCTTAGTTATTTCCAAACAACTTATTTGATAACCAAGATAACCACATTAGTTGCGACCTTCTTTCTATTGTTTAATCTGTAATTAAATGAAATTGCTGTTGTATGCCTATTTTTAGTGTAGACACTTTTGCAAGTAGCTTTGGTACAGCTTTCAGATATAGGTAGCAGCTTATAGGTACAGTGTATGTGATCTGCCAAATACTAAAATTCACCTTATTTAGGTGACTGAAAGATTCTACCAGCCAAAATTCTGTTTAAAGTATGTCTTTAATATTGAATATCAAGATAATGTGCTACAATGAATTTACCCTTGCGGGCGTATTATGAGTTTCTTAAACTTTTGTTGTATTTATGTGACAATGTGATTTGTTATTAGACTAAAATCTTAACTGGGTACGTTTTGGGCATTTTGTGGGGACGTTCTGGGTTTACTTGGGGACGTTTTGGGTGGGGACGTTTTGGACTGGGGACGTTTTGGGCAGTTCCCAAATTTTAAATAGGATCTGATGCTGTGGTATAATCCAAATCGTCCAGGCATCATATTAAATTCCCTTGGGCCTTGGTCCAGTCAGGATTACTAAAACTAAATTACTTCACTTTAGTCAAGGTCTTACTCCGCTATTTATAATTTCTGACCTTTATTGGTCGTCGACCTGGTACCGACCAATAAATATCCAAACATAAATAACGAGGTACCTGTAGACATTTAATTTATTGAATTAAGTCAGGATCTGAAAATGAAATATTTGGAAATATCCAACTACACCCCAGTACATGTCTACAGCTGTCTACTGTCTAGAGTCTAGGTTCTTTCAATAGTCAAAGTATATTTTTATTTGATGTGCTGTCCACTATACAATTACAAGTTTGAAAGTGTGGCAAGTGGATTGGAAAATGTCCTTTCGTTTTATTCTTGATTTCGGCATGACGTCACGATCCCGGCAACAAGGGCTCCGAGGTGAAAACAATTCCATGACGACTCCATTTTGATTGGCTGAGGGAAGACCACGTGACCCTGAAGCACTCCTGTTTTACTTACTCGGCTGGTCAGGTACCCGGATGTCCGAAACCGAGAATGAACACAGCTGGTTGTAAATTTGCTGTGCGTCCCAATCAATCCCTGCTCACACCAGTAAAATTAAAAATATCATGCAATGTTTACATTTATAATGTTGTTACAGTCACTCGCCCTAAATCAGGACACTTTTCTATTTTTCATCGCAGGATTCAAAATACAAAACAAATAGTTTAAATTTTTATATTCTGAAGCTTTATTAAAGTAGGCAGGTCGGTGACGTCATCAAATGTTGGTTCAAGGTATTTGATCATAAAAGTTAAAAAGCAAACGTGAGTCTCAAAAGTTAAAAACAAAACAGAAAGTGGGGTTTGTATATTTTTTCAGGGCCCTTTCACTGGACCCTGTTTGCTCATTTTCGCTTGAACAGAAAAATAACTACCATTCATAAAAATGCTTGGAAAAGGCCCATATTTAGAGACAACAGTTGTCTCCCCTGATTTATTAAATATCATTTTTCTAAGTAAATATGATTAAACATGTCAAACGGAATTCTAATTAATAGTTTGGTATAGGTTTTAGAAACAAACTATGGATGATGAAAATTGACCCGACCTGCCTAATTAAAGGATTAAATAATTCAATGATTTTCTCTCTAAGCAGCTTACTGTTTCAAAAATCGTCTTAAAAAATTTGACTATTTCCCCTAAAACGGGACAACCCTTCCTAAATCGGGACATGGAATTTCATCCACAAAAGTTACGGCTTATGACTTTATGAAATTTCTTTTTTTCAACTTCGAATATTTGCATGAAACCGTAAACATTTCTAATCCATCTAAGAAAGAAATCACCAATAAATTCGAAAAATTTATCTGCCTCAAAACACTTGTATTTAGCAATTGCATATTTCCAATCACTGGTGAAAGCGTCGTTTTACGGCAATGTCGTATGTTGTAAAGTGGTTGTCCCGATTTAGGAAACCATGTTGCACAAATTTTGCCTGTGTAGTTTTAATTCGGTAGTATTTTTCGTAAATGGCACATGCCTTGGGAGATAAAAGATTAGTAAAGCAATATCTGAAGAAATTCAAGACAAATTTACAAAGCTGACAAGTTTTTACGCACGTCAATGCTTACAGACGATAAATCATGTGATGCGACTGCATAACCTCTATTTACTTTGCTTCAAAAAACGCATTACAACGCTAAAAAAACTTTATGCAAAATGTTTTACATTTTTGAAGATGAAAGTCCAATGGTACAGCAACAAACAGTTGATTTGTAAATGTAAGCAATCAAGTAAAATGCTGTAAAAATAAAGTAGAAGTCCTAACTGTCCCGATTTAGGGTTGTACTGATTTAAGGCGAGTGACTGTACATTTGTTCGATATCTTCGCTGTTCTCCATCAACTGTACTTCACTCAAGTAAAGGTCTTCCTCTGTAATTTTATAATTGTTTACATTTATTGGTCGTCGACCAATAAATACTAGTATCCAAACATAAATAACGATGTGCCTCTAGACATTTAATATTATTGAATTACATCTACTACAAGATTCTGATATCTTTCCTAATCAAGAGTTATTCTTTCGGGTACCGTGCAAAAGTCAGTAAAATTTACATACCCTTTTTTTTTATACAGCAGCCTTTATTGCTAGTGGCTGTGTAAAACTTGGTTTCCCAAGTTTCCGGGAAAATTTGACAAGAACATATTCAGTTGAAATTTAACAAGTGTGGTCCTCCAAAATAAATCTACTTCTGAACTCTATACTTCCTACATCTATATATACCATAACTGGCATGGTAAGGGAATCAGAGTAATGTCTCTCTCAGCCAGCTGATCGTGTGGCTTGACAACTGACTCGTGAATGGAGACATGGTCTAGTAAAATATTACGGTCCAGAAACTGGAAGAGATATTATTCATTATGGTAGGAAATTTGTCAAACTAACTCCCCAAAAGTTGCCTAGGCTCCAGTTATTTTTGAGGATTTTCTAACTCGGTGAATGAGGTCACAACAGTTTTAACATTGAATGTACGATAACTGGTTCCTTTCACTTGACTACAGCGGGCAGAAAAACAGGTCAATGGCAGGTCCTTCAAACTTCATCCGGGGCTCAGTAGGTAGAGTGTTGGACGCTCAATCCGAACAGCCTTCCACCAATGGGTTGCGGGTTCGAATCCCACTCAGTCCCCAAAAAATGAGAAAATTTTCTGACTGGGTTTTCGCTCAAGGGACCTATGTGGGATGGTTGCAAGTTACCAGCGGAAGGTCATGGGTTAACTGGTTTCCTCCTGGCAAAGAGCTCAGTTTCCTCCCACAATAAACTGGCCATATAAGTGAAATAATCTTGAGCGCGGTGTAAAACACCAAACAATCAATCAAACTTCATCCAAAAGTGTAGCAGTGGATTAAATGGTTTTAATGTAAGAGAACAAAGCCAATCTTTATTTCTGCAAAATTTGTTGTCGATGCAATTACTGATATAAATTCTTGCTGCGAAAAACACTTGAAATGTACAGGCGCAACAAAGAAATTGCTTTATGTCGTGATGTTTTTAACCTGCCATTCAGCCAATGGTGCTACTGGTCCTAAGGTAAAACAAATGCGGCTCTCAATAGCCAAAAAGGTTGTTCATTGGTTTTACTTTTTCTGTTTCTAGATATATTAGAAATCCATGGCCGTTTGTTAGAACATCGACCAGTTCTACAGGGGGATATCAACTTCTTTATTCGAGAATTTGAGGTACAGTGTATGTACATGTAAGACCTCTACACCAGAGATACCTGTACCATACACCTGTTTTATTCTCTTCTATAGGGAGCGCAAGTCTCATAAGAATCATTACGAGATTTTGTCATATCCGGTGAAAGATGACGCCATTTATAACGTTTTTGATGACGTTGCAATTCCATTTGACGTATTTTGTTCCATAATGTCAGATTTAATCGTCATGTTGGAACGAAAAACGCTCAGTCACATGCGCAATGCAGTGCCGGTGACAGGAAATATGTGAAATTCACTCGTGACTTGCGCTCCCTATACAAGCTAGTAAGGCCATCATCCACGATTAACCGTTTCATCCAAATTACCTCCCTTTTTATCATGTTTACGAACATTTAAATCAATTTCTTTCGGACAGATCACCAGATTTTTTCCTCCACGAAACCTTGCAAAACGGCTATAAAAGTGAAATGACTTTGAGTGCAGGTTGAACACCAATCAGTACAATAAATCAACAGGTTTAACACATTAACAGCCTGAATGGTCATCCAGGCAACTGTGGCCAAGAAAAAAAACATTTCAATGTCATAGGGTTTTAATTAATATTTAGGGAAATTTACAAGCATGCAAAATTGCCAGGATCAATGAAATGTCTCACAACCAGTAAATTTCAAGGTTACTGTTTCAATTGGTAAATAATTAAAATTATGATGATCAGCTGAAAGGTATTGATTAAGATGTTTTATGTATTGATTATAAAAAAAAATGATATTTTTATTTAGGAAAAAAGAGATTTCCGTGAACTGACCCGTTTAAAAGACATCCAAAATCGTTTACAGCAGTCTGTAGATGAAGATTTACCGGATTGTGAGACACTTCTCTCCGAGCATAGCCAAAACATCAACAGTAAAGGTATTTGTGCGTTTACTTCTGTATTTTATACAGTTGCCAGGTACTCACCTACATGTAAGGACAGGGGTTTCCTTTAGGCAATAAAGGGCGTGGTTTCCTCCCCACTAAATCTAGCAACATCTCCACATGTTATTACTGAAATAATTTAATTTCAATTTTTTTTTTTAATTATGGGAGTTGGTTCTTTTTAAGAAATCTTATTCATCAAACTGTTATAAATTTAACATGTTTATTATTTATACTCTAAAAATGCAATCTTTCAATGGCGCTCTGTTGATTAAAGTGGCATGAGCTGCCAAAATTCACACTTTTTTCATAATTTCTGATCATCACGATAGTAAGAGACTTTGAAGGCCAATGAAAAACTAAATGATTGGCGTTGGAATGAGGAAAATCCATGCAGTATGTGGCCTGTATGAATCGAAAACGTGTTCGAAAAGTTAACAAAATTTAAATAACCGAGACGACCATTCATTTATTCTAAGCTAAAGTTAGTTCAAAACAATAATATATCGTACATTTTCGAGACTAGATGCACTAAAAAGCTTCTGAATTATACGTCTTGAGAAAAATAGCCAATAATTTCAACATTCTGTTTTAACGTCAAAATATCAACATTCTGGCAGCTCATGCCACTTTAAGATCAAACGGATTAAAACCAATGAACTATATTTGTGGAATGGACACGTCTCATTGGCTGGTTTGGATCTGAAGTTCTAAAATCGCCCCCCATTACTACAAGGTGACGTCCACCGTCTTGGATTGAAATCGCCAAATCAACTTGTATTAATGGTGACGCTCGCCGGAACTCAAACGTCACGTGACCACCATTCCACGTATATAGATCATTGACTAAGACCCTTAAAGTGCAGGTACATGTAGAGCACAATTCATATTTGTGAACAATTCACATCTCTGTCTACAGGAAGTAAATTTTGGCACAAAAATAGAAATCTGTTCATATATAGTTTAAGTGTGTGGTTTGACACGTCAGCGAAAATTGGTGAAAGGAGTTTTTCTACGACTTTGTCGCTAGGGGGATGCGCTTATGATGTCACATCGAGACAAGCTGCATTTGTGATAATACTATTTGATCAAAGCACGTTATTATGAAAAATGACATTTAACTGTCTCGATGTACTGTCACACAGAACTTGCCAAATCCAAACTGTACAGCATTTCTCAAATTTTGCCAAAGTTAAAAACGTATTAAAGCATTTTCTTAAATGTTTCCACGTATTCGATCCATAGAAGGAATAAAAAGAGCTACAATGTATTTTAGGCAAAAGTTGATTTAACACTTCACCTGGACTTCAATCAATCAAAGCCTGATTTTTTCCCCCGCTAAACATCTTTAACAATTGGTCTTCAAAATCATTTAATTATATGTTATCTGTTTTCTTGTGATTTACAGTGAAGAAAGCCATAGAGAAATGTGATGAGATAGTCAATAAGGAGGGCAGCGTGCAGGTATTACATTCTCTAGTACAGTATTTCTTCTAAATAATCACCCATTCTAAGGCCTAAATTTGCCATTGAGTCAGGCAAAAAAGGGGACATGGAGTTGTGTTTAAGGATAACCATTTTCACACACTGCTTGGCGGGTCATATTATTAGTTACAGGGTTTTTTCGAGGGGGGATACGGAAATATATGGGGTCCGTAAACAAATATTGGGCGAGGCGTTAGTCGAGCCCAATATACTGTTTACTGACCCCATATATTTCCGTATTCCCCCTCGAACAAACCCTGTAACGAATTTATCCCACCGAAAACCTACATATGTAACTTGTACGATATTCAAGCCTTCTTTCTGAAAATTGGCTTTCATAAAAGGCAGAAAGTGAACTCCGAAAGATATTTTCTAATGTGTATGGCAGGAGCAGACACGACTGACAAGCGTCTAGACATGACGTCACAAGCCATATATGGTAGTCGCCCGGTATGGACCAGCACGGCGACGTAATATGGAAATATACAGGGTCTCCACGTGACTGGTTTGAACCAATCAACAAGAAGTATTCAGTGTGAGGTGGGATAATGCCTTGAATTCCCTCTGATGGGCAAATTTGTCTGGCCTTATTTAACATATTTCTTTTCTATTGATCGAATCCTTATGAGGGAAAAAGTGGCTGAATCTTTAGAAGAAATACGGTATTTATCTTGGTTCATTGGATCAGTGGATTTATGATGGGTGCAAAGGGCAACTTCATAACTCAGTGGGTGATGTTAAAAGCCTTCCTTCGGTCTAAAGGCTCGCTGGTTTAAATTCTACTCTTTGGCAAGTACCTGGCAACTCTTTTAGTTCATTGAAGCCCATTTGAACCTGTATTTTCATATATCTTACTTATGCAATAGGTGATTTGCCAATTACTGTCAAATGACGTAATTTAACAACGTCACAATTACTGCCCCAAGTAGTAGACCGGACAAAGGATCCGTCTGTTTTTAACTTTAAATTTTCGGTATTTTACAAGAGATATAAGAAATGAAAACCTATAATTGGACAGTTTATATCGGAATAAATCTAGAAATGTGAAAAAATTGTGGATGAAAAGTGATTTTGACCGAATATGGCAAAAGTCAAGATGACCACTGGGCTTGTCCGGTGTAACTAAGATTGATGCAGCGACGTCATTCCATTGTTGCGCGCAAATGGTCTTTTGAAATGATCTTGATACTGAAATTGTAAGTATCACATAACTTGTTTTCTGTTTAAGACTGAGTTTTTACGACAACAACGTGAAGACAGAGCGGTGGAATGGTCAGAATTCATGAAATCGCAATTTGACAAATCGGCACAAGTTGATAAAGATTTTCAAAACCAGATCGAGGCAACAGAAAAACATTATCAGGACTTAGAGGCCAAACTGAAAATGACTCACTTATAAAAAAGACTATTTAAAATTAGTATCGGTTTTCTAAATTGTCATGATTTTCTTGGAATGGATATTTCTGACAGTGAGGTGAACATTAATGCTACTATGTTGATAGATTCATGGTTTGTTTAACAGAATTCTAATTTCTTCCATTTATAGACAATCATATTTATATATTTACCTTGTCAGATTTATAACTTAAGTTAAAATATATTGTTGAATACATTTAGCTAATTTATGTGTCATTATTTGCTGACTGTGTATGAAGTATATGAGGTATTGAGATAGATTGATTGTTTGGTGTTTTACGCCGCACTCAAGACTTATATGGCGGCGTTGCCAGTTTTATTGTGGGAGGAAACCGGGCTCTGTGCCCGGAGGAAACCCACGACCTTCCGCTGGTTAATGGCAACCATCCCACAACCATCTTTTGGAGGTTGTTTATATCTCGTTTTGCTGAGGCTGGTTCCCATGGATACGCTGTATACCTCACTGAATACTTCCTTTTGATTGGTTCCCATGGAGACCCTCTATAATTCATATTACGCCTCAATACAGGGCGACTACCATATATGGCTTGTGATGTCATATCTAGGCACTTGTCAATCAAGTCTGCCCGTGTCAAACATGTAAGAAAATAGCTATCAGAGTTCACATTCTGCCTTTTATGAAACAGTCGTCTTTATAAAAGTATGTCTGAATATCAAACAATTTAGGTCTTTGGTGGGATAAATTCATTACAGGGTACCAGCCCCGATAGCTCAGTCGGTAGAGCGTCCGCTTCAGGCCTGGGAGATCCGGGTTCAAGCCCGGGTCGAGTCAGACCAAAGACTTTAACAGTGGTAGCTGTTACTGCTTCGCTTGGCGCTCAGCAATAGGAGTTAGAGCAGCGACTGGTTGGCCCGGTGTCAGTATACTGTGACTGGGTGAGGGGGCTTGCTGGTTGTCAAGGAGACAACGTCTTCATATAACCGAAATACTGTTGAGCAGGACGTAAAACCCCAATCGCTCACTCACTCACTCATTACAGGGTTTGTTCGAGGGGGGAGACGGAAATTTATCCCACCTCACACTGAATACTTCCTGTTCATTGGTTCAAACCTGTCACGTAGAGACCCTGTATATTCCATATTACGTCGCCGTCCTGATCCATACAGGGCAACTACCATATATGGCTTGTGGTGTCTTGTCTAGACACTTGTCAGTCAAGTCTGGTCATTCCATACATATGAGAAAATAGCTTTCGGAGTTCATTTTCTGCCTATTATAAAGTCAATTTTGAGAAAGAACTTAGAAGTTATCGTACAAGTTAGGTCTTCGGGTGGGACCTAAAGCCTCGCCCAATATTCGTTTACTGACCCCATATATTTCCGTATCCCCCCTCGAACAAACCCTGTAACTAATAATATGGGGTCAGTAAACAGTATATTAGACTTGGCTAATGCCTCTCCCAATATTTTCGCTCATAGATTTATGTACCTCCCTTGAACAAACAGTGTAACTAATTCTATGAGGTCGTCATCCTCATTTGTTGTCAGATCTCTTGAAGCTGATCTGATTGACTTTGTGAATATAGATTGGTTGGTCGTTGGTAGAAAAACATTGCTTTCATGGAGGCTTTGTCAGGGTTAGAGAGAAGGATTTTGTGACTGAAGCATGATAACAGTTAGCCTAGCACATGTGTTGATCCGGTTTAACTCCAATTTCAGCAAATTGGCAAGTTATTCAATATCCAGGTCACATTTGGATTAATTAGTCCCATCCTTCCCAGGCCTGAATCTAGAACCGTCGGTGAGCACACAATAAGACATAATAGAAAACGGATCCGCCAGGTAGTAGGATGATTCAGTTATGTGGACAAAATCAGTTCATTTTATTCAAATTTCACTTTATTGACAAAAAACAGCGTGTAAATAAAATCACAAATAGAATAAAAACTCGTAAATAAGAAAAATAATATATTTATGAACAAAAGCTTAAGTTTGTTGTTGCAGATTTAATTATAACTTCACAAGAACTGTGCTCATTTACTTTTAATCTATCTTTTGTCATATTTGACAATTGAAATTTTTGGTATTAAAAAAACAAAATATACCACTCATTTGATAAGGGTAACATTAGAATCAGTATATACAGTTATAAAATTACATCATTACTTATTGTAACTCGTCTCAACTCAAGAAATGTAAAGCCCCTTCTACACAATAAAACTCTGGTTGGTTGCACGGTTATTACACGGTGTCCTCTACACGATAAAACAATAACCACATTGGAGCCTAAGTTTTGTCTTTTTAAACAAGTTTCCTTGTGTGTAGGGGGCTAAAAGTCACAGCACTTATTAAAGAACCTCACATCGATTTAAAATAATTGAAGCTGACTTAGTTATGTAATCTCAAGTTGTTTAAATATCACAGCAAACCGTATAATACACAAAATAAATAGACAATTACATACATATTGGATCAGATTTTAGAGGGAATTTATCCCAATGAGCACAGGTATTTGACCAAACATCGTCCACACCCAGTCATGGGCGTGTCATAATTTCACAGACTTAGTCAGACAAATGTACCAATATTTAGGCAATATTCAGATCAATATTCAAAACCCAGAGAAAAACATTTTATACAGAAGCTAAATCTCAAAGTGGGTTTTCATATCTGCCAAAATAATTGTAATAGATATCACAGATAAGTTGAATGGCTTGTTAAAACCGACGTTGACAGATCACAAACTAAATCAAATCATTAGCCAGGGTAAATATCACAGAAAGTTATAGCCAGTATTTATTATCACAAACTGGTAGACAAACAAATAAAAAAAAATTATATAGGAAATATTTGTCAAACATAAATAATTATTCAAACTGGACAAAGTGAGTCGTTATTTATTCTTGTTGTCTTTCTCGGCTGTGAAGGGACGGACAGCTGTAGCACTGGGGATGGTTGTATCAGAGGGTGGCCTGGGAGTAGCTGGATAAAGTTCACGTGAGCGTAAACTGTCAAACGTATTCTCCTTAAACAGCGTAGTTTGTATTGAGCCAAGTTTATGTGTTTTTGTCCAATGGTTGTCATAGTCATCTGAAATAACAATAGAGATTGCTCCAGGTTTATTGTTTTATCGTGTTTACATTGTACTCGATGTTTACCACTCACATTGTGAAATAACAATAGAGATCGCTCCAGGTTTATTGTTTTATCGTGTTTACATTGTACTCGATGTTTACCACTGTGGTACTTGAAGTTTACCACTCACATTGTGAGCTGCCAAAATTCACACTTTTTACATAATTTCTGATCGGAAGAGGATTTGAAAAACTAAATGATTGGCGTTGGAATGAGGAAAATCCATACAGTATGTGGCCTGATCCATAAATGCTTGGATGGATTGAAAATTGGAAAAGTCAATCCAATAATATAAGATTGTGCATGCAACGTTTTCAGATTTCGTTATAAGGGCTGACAGGTACCTGCAGTTTCAGAAGTTTTCTCTGGGCAGAGTCCAGTCCCGTCCACCCCTCTAAAACTGGCCAACTCACCATTTGCATGCAAGTAAAGTAATTTTGAGTGTGGTTTAATACACCAATCAATCAATCAATCTGGTTATCGTCAAACTGATTACTTACCAACTGTTTTATTTTTGGGCTTGATCTTGACCTTCCAGTAGATAATGGCTACGATTATAATCACAAACAGTACAGAGACGACCACGATTGCTGCAATAACACCATCTGACAGGGTGTCTTTCACTTTTTCACGAGTCTGAAACAAACATTCACTATGTTAATGGGTTATATACAATATATTTATGATCACTAAAACACACGGGCACAGGGAAAATCTTCTTGTCTAAAATAACAATGGAGACAAGTTTCTAATTGTATTAAAAAGAGGTAAATCATTTAGACCTTTATACCCCATAAATTGTTGTAATAAATCAAAAATATGATATTTCATTAGGTTATATACAATATAGGTGTTCAACAAGGGACATATACAGGTTGTCTGTATGATTGGTTGTTATTGGACGGGAGTAAGAAATGGATGAATCTAGTGCATCTTACCACAGCTCCACACGTCTCTCCATAACGCTGTGTCCCGTCAACCTTAAGGTGACCCGCTAACTCCACAGAAACACCGTTAAATGTAAACGACTTCCCTTCATCTGCGAGGTCACATGCTGACTTCACCATGGAATCCACCATAGTTGTATTTCCACTGACAGTCAACACTATCAATATACTTCCTACAAAAATAAACAATATCCTAGGTCAGAAAGCAAATAAGAGAAACTTTTGGATTGATCTTTCAAGCCCCACTGGACATCATCTCACTTTATGTATTGTGGTTCGAATGAAGCCAACCATTCTCATTGAGAGATAAAGTGAAAACCTACTTTTAGATTTTTTGAAAAGATTTTATTTTAGAATAAATAGATTTGACCCCACAGACTATGCAACTGATCACAGTAACTATGGTCAGAAAGGATTTTTACTGCCTATCTGTATCAGAAACTGAAAAACATATGATTTTATGTGACCGATTTGAAATAGAAAGAGGACATAGTTAGAGAATTAAGTCTGTGCATACATACCTGGTTTAACTTCTACATTGGTAATTATCACGTTAGGATATTCTTCTCTAAAATAGTTGCCGATGTAGACAGCAAAGTATTGTTTGTCTTCTTCGCTGGAGATGACGGAGCTGTATGGTTTGTTCATCTTGATTTCTACGTTGACCGTCTTTTCTCTGGCCATATTTTGTTGTTTCTCATTTACAACATCAACTTGGCCCAGAACGTAAAACTGGTAGTCAGAGGGATTGGATTGAAACTCAAATTTCACCAAGTAACTTCCGTAGCGAGAAAATCGCAGATCTGAGAAACTGTACTCTGCCGCTACAGGGTCAAAGGTTGCAGAGGACATGCCGGAGACAGTGCCCAGGTAATACTGTGGGTATGGGAGATCAGCAGTTACAGTCCAGGTATGGCCCTAGAAAATAAAAACACATTTGACCATAATTTATATTATTAATAAGATCCTGATATTGAAGCTCCTTAATAACAAAACAAAGTAACTTTCCTAACAAATATTAGAGCAAGTTGTGCCTCGTGTTGTTATCATACAGTGCCAAAGGTCAAAGGATTTTATTAGAGATATCGTTATAATCATGTGAGATAATAATTAGTTTCATGTCTCTGAGGGGTTATGGGTATAAATCCCAAAAAGAAAAAGTGAATAAAAGTTTTTCTTCCTTGCATCACCCACTAAATGTTAGAATCCAACAGACTTAAAATTAAAACATTTCTGAGTGGAGTTTCCCCTCAATGCCATATGTGGAAGAGTTACCAGGTACTCGCGAAAGGTCGGGGGTTTCCTCTGGGCAAAGAGCCTGGTTTCCTCCCCCACTAAAATCTGGCAACGCCGCCGTACAATCGATATGTCTTTGAACAGATGTGAGGATGGGGGAACATATCTTTGCTATTAGAATAAAAACAAACACAAATCCTTACCCTCCAGTTGAGGTCTTGTATTTTTTCATAGGTCAGTTCGTCTCGGACATCTAATTTAATTTCCACTGTGTCGTTCTCCAGAATCTCGCCGAGGGATGTGATGATATTGGCCACTAGGGGGAGTTTTGGAACATCAATGGTGTGCTCGATGGTCAGGTTAGCCGCCTCAGCAGGGGAAGTAACTGTGAACTTAAGGATGTATGTTCCCGGGAATGTGATCATCAAGTTGGTGAAATTTGCCCATCCATCCACAAATGTGACAGTTGTATTACCAGAGAGACTTGCCCCCACCTGACTGCCCGCCGTGACCTCCAAGGTAACGGATACCTCCCACGGTGAAGATGTCGTGCCCAACTGTTCAGCTCGAGCACCCTGTCAAAACACAAACATAAATAACCCTCGTAATGATATCCTTCTTTCTCTTCATTGAGCTATGGAAGGTGGTTTTTTTCCTCCAGTGCTATTTTCATCCGTAAAAACTCTGTCATAGCTATTATTCAAGCGAAACACTATAATGGATCAACAGTGTATTATGTTTTTTGATGAAATATTTGTCCTGTAATTTTGAAAATACTTTTAATGACAACAAAAAGGGCAAGACCTTATTATAATTTATACGAGTCTTTTTTTTTTCCACAGGATTATTTTTCCGTTTTCCACTGCCTTCCATTATCAGGAGAAAGACGACTACAATGTAGCTTGCATGTGAGACTTGGAGAGATACATGTATGTCCTGCTCTGGACAGTCAAACTAAATACATGTGTATCTCATTGATTAAGAAAAAAAACTTGCTAGAATTCACTTTCCTCCTGATTGCTTTATAAAGGTTATATTTGGCCAAATGTCAAATGAAATTCCCTGTACTATTAAAGTGTCTCAGTGTTGTCATTTCACAGCATAATGGAACCCATGCTCAAAGAGTATTTTAAAATTTTAATTTACTAATTTGATTCAAGAGAACAGAGCTGCTTGAGAATCCACCTTATACGACACTTACTTGCTCATCTAGGACCTTCAGTTTAGGTTGGCTTGAAAATTCCTTTCCTTCATAAAGAGGTGTAGGAGTCACCTCAAAACTTAATCCAGTTATGGGCTCGATTTTCTTCAAGGTGACAGTGCCAGTTTCCTCACTGACGACAACATATGTCCAAGCGGGGTCGGAGGGGGAGGGTAGAGGGGGCACCACATACATAGTGGTGTTTAAAGCCAGGGATCCCAGTAAAGCCGCGTTCACCAGAGTTTTCTCGTAGTCCTTAAGATCTGAGTCACTGAGGGTATAGTTGGTTGTATCATTGACCGTGGTTGGGGGGGAGTTACCGATCTCGATGTAGAACCTCAGAGTGTCTGTGTTTCGTCGACGCCTACCACCCACCGAGCCTTCTGCCACTGTGTCAACAAGGCGCACTTTACTGGGGTCAATACCAAGGAAGGCAACTAAATTATTTACAAGATTTTCACCGAAAAATTCATCAATAGTAAGTACTTCCATGCTAGCTTCAAAGACGACGACAATCAGAGGGCTTGTTTGTATCAATACAGGCCCGGGACCTTTCACTAACACATACATCAGACCAGTAGAGCGATCAAAATAGTTGCTGCCCGATCCCCAGTTTAACTGAGGTTTGCCTAACTCTACACTCTCCACACGTCTTAGCTTATAGTTACCACCATTATCATAGTAACCATTGGTAGGCAAAATGAAAACATCGTTAAAGTAGACATCCAGCCTGGAAGGATTTGAGTACCAGATAGCCAAGAGAACAGACTCGTCGGGACCAGAGTTCAGCAGGTGTAACCGTAGCGACTGTGGAGATGTACTTGTAAAGAATACCTGGGCCTCTTTACCTGCAACAAAAATAATTTTCTTAATATTAACATTTGGCCAGTTCATGCCACACAGTCACCATAGATTTAAACACTTTTACAGTTTCACTGGATTCCATTCCCTCAAGTTCACATGGATAAATTCACAAAAATAAATATATCATTTTACAGGAAAAAAGACAGGATGTTTAATCACTGTTTTAATAGCGTGCATTTTGCTCAGTCGCCACAACAAAATCTTGAAAATCTTCTCATCTGGTCAACTATTGTGAAGTACACTGCCCCAAAAGCACGGTTCCTCTGGTCACAATGCTTGGTTTTTCTGACCATGAAGCCTGGTTCCTTGGACCACAAAGCCTAGACTCTTTTGCCACAAAGCCTGTTTTCTCTGGCCATGTAGCCTGGTTCCTCTGGCCACGAAGTCTGGTTCCTCTAGTCATGAAGCCTGGTTCCTCTAGCCATGTAGCCTGTTTTCTCTGGCCATGTAGCCTGGTTCCTCTGGCCCCGAAGCCTGGTTCCTCTAGTCATGTAGCCTGGTTCCTCTAGCCATGTAGCCTGGTTCCTCTAGCCATGTAGCCTGGTTCCTCTAGCCATGTAGCCTGGTTCCTCTGGTCATGAAGCCTGGTTCCTCTGGTCACAAAGCCTGGTTCCTCTGGTCACAAAGCCTGGTTCCTCTTGTCACAAAGCTTGGTTCATCTGGCCATGAAGCTTGGTTCATCTGCCCACAAAGCCTGGTTCCTCCGGTCATGTAGCCTGGTTCCTCTGGCCCCGAAGCCTGGTTCCTCTAGCCATGTAGTCTGGTTCCTCTGGCCATTTAGCCTGATTTCTCTGGCCATGAAGTCTGGTTCCTCTGGCCAAGAAGTCTGGTTCCTCTTGTCATGTAGTCTGGTTCCTCTGGCCATGTAGCCTGTTTTCTCTGGTCATGTAGCCTGGTTCCTCTGGCCACGAAGTCTGGTTCCTCTAGTCATGTAGCCTGGTTCCTCTAGCCATGTAGTCTGGTTCCTCTGGCCATTTAGCCTGATTTCTCTGGCCATGAAGTCTGGTTCCTCTGGCCATGAAGCCTGGTTCCTCTGGCCATTTAGCCTGGTTCCTCTGGTCATGTAGCCTGGTTCCTCTGGCCACAAAGCCTGGTTCCTCTGGTCACAAAGCCTGGTTCCTCTCGCCACAAAGCCTGGTTCCTCTGACCATGTAGCCTGGTTCCTCTTGCCATGTAGCCTGGTTCCTCTGGTCACAAAGCCTGGTTCCTCTGACCATGTAGCCTGGTTCCTTTTGCCATGTAGCCTGGTTCCTCTTGCCATGTAGCCTGGTTCCTCTGGTCACAAAGCCTGGTTCCTCTGGTCACAAAGCCTGGTTCCTCTGGTCACAAAGCCTGGTTCCTCTCGCCACAAAGCCTGGTTCATCTGGCCATGTAGCCTGGTTCCTCTGGCCACAAAGCCTGGTTCCTCTGGTCGCAAAGCCTGGTTCCTCTCGCCACAAAGCACGGTTCCTCTGGTCACAGAGCATGGTCCCTCTTGCCATGAAGCCTTGTTCCTCTTGCCATGAAGCCTGGTTCCTCTGGCCACAGAGCCTGGTCCCTCTGGCCATGAAGCCTTGTTCCTCTTGCCATGTAGCCTGGTTCCTCTGGCCACAAAGCCTGGTTCCTCTGGCCATGTAGCCTGGTTTCTCTGGTCACAAAGCCTGGTTCCTTATTTCTAAGATAAATAATCTTGAGTACTGAATAAAACATCAATTAATGTAATTGAATACACAAAATGTCTTAAAAGGCCTACCTGTAGGTACAACAGAGGCGAAGGTAGAAAGGCGTTTTTGACATGTGTACCCACTACACCAGCCGTGATCCTGGGGTCCGTTAATCAAGTCAATATACTTATCCACCAAAACTGCCACCGGTGAAAGACGGCGTGTTTCCGTATCGGCATCCATACTTTCAATAATCAGCATCCTGTATGTGGTTTTGGCGCACGTATAAGCCTGCCATTGGTCCACATACCGACAGGTGTTGTCACGGTAGATACCTGTCAAATATCACAGGTAACATTAAATACAGTTTAACACTCTTTTTGAACAGGGGGAACTTAACACTAAAAATAGTTAAAAGTGTCACAGGCTTTAATACAACATCCATGACGATGAAGGGAATTTGGCTGATAAACACACCAGCACAATGTACAAAGTTCAAGGGAATTTGGCCAATTGATTGATTGATTGTTTGGTGTTTTGTGCCGCGCTCAAGATTATTTCACTTATATGGCGGCATTGCCAGTTTTATCGTGGGAGGAAACCGGGCTCTATGCCCGGAGGAAACCCACGACCTTCCGTTGGTAACTGGCAACCATCCCACATAGGTCGTTCGAGTGAAAAGCCAGTCAAAACATTTTTCAATTTTTTTGGGACTGAGTGGGATTCAAACCTGCGACCCATTGGTGGAAGGCTGTTCCAAAGCAAATGCATACAAAATTTATTCCATGCATGGTCATGTATTTAATTATTTCTAATTGATTTCAAGTTGTTATTAGTGTTGTTATTTATTACGTATTGTCAATCACCCTTGAGTTACCATTACTATATCATTATTTGTTAAATTAAGAAAAGTGTTACCTTTATTTGGTGCTTTTTCCTCAACAGGGATTCGTGAACCAGTGGTTGTTGTGAGGAGAGGTTTAGGGATACGATAGTCACCAAGACCTCTACGAGGATCCCCGCCCCATTGAAAGGCCGAGTCAGAGAAGACGACACCCGGGGCACCGAGTAACCCGCCGTCATGGTCAGTTATCATGGCTTTCTTTAATCCATCACAGTCCATGTCCACACAGTCAGCTGGATTGATTTTACTGCAATCACAAAATATAACAGTTTGTCACAGTGTTGAACCATGGATTCATTTTACTGCAATCACAAAATATAAGATTTTGTCAGTGTTACTGCCTTGAACCATTGATTGATTGAGTGTCACTGTGTATGTTACACTCACAATTTCCCTTACATGGAGACATTATCTATATTTACAGCGAGTCAGATACGACCAAAGCTGACAGTACAGGCTCACTCATAGGAAATCCTTTATCTTTTGTTGGTAACATCTCAATGGATCTCATTGTATTTATCATTTTTTCCCCAGACTTTAAGGGTCTCGGTGGTCCATTGGGTTAGAGTGATGGCCCCCTGAGTCCCACACAGGCCTTCAATCGATGCGGTGTGGGTTCGAATCACACTCAGACGAATACAAATTGAAAAAGTGGATTTTCACTTGATCACCGTATGTGGAAGAGTTGCCGGGCACTCACTCGCCGAAGGTCTGGGGTTTCCTCCAGACAATGAGCCCAGTTTCCTTCACCACTAAATCTGGCAATGAGGCCATATAGGTGATATAATCTTTGAAGTGTGGCGTAAAACATCAATCAATCAATCAATCAACCCAGAGTTTGAGTGCTTTCTTATTGCCACATCCCAAATAGAAATGGTTAGGTTTTTCCAAGATAGAACACTCTCTAAAAAAGAGGGACATTTGGACTGTTTCAACGAGGAGAACTTCTATTATAAATAAGACTGATCATTGGATAAACTTGATTGTTGATGTTCACCTCCAACCAATCACCCGCTCCTGTTGACTTACCCGACATTGGGGAAGGTATTGAGCACTTTATTATCCTCTAGAGTTTGGACAAATACAAGATCTCGTGACTTACCCGACATTGGGGAAGGTATTTAACACTTTATTATCCTCTAGAGTTTGGACAAATACAAGATCTCGTGACTTACCCGACATTGGGGAAGGTATTTAACACTTTATTATCCTCTAGAGTTTGGACAAATACAAGATCTCGTGACTTACCCGACATTGGGGAAGGTATTGAGCACTTTATTATCCTCTAGGGTTTGGACAAATACAAGATCTCGTGACTTACCCGACATTGGGGAAGGTATTTAACACTTTATTATCCTCTAAAGTTTGGACAAATACAAGATCTCGTGACTTACCCGACATTGGGGAAGGTATTGAGCACTTTATTATCCTCTAGAGTTTGGACAAATACAAGATCTCGTGACTTACCCGACATTGGGGAAGGTATTGAGCACTTTATTATCCTCTAGAGTTTGGACAAATACAAGATCTCGTGACTTACCCGACATTGGGGAAGGTATTGAGCACTTTATTATCCTCTAGAGTTTGGACAAATACAAGATCTCGTGACTTACCCGACATTGGGGAAGGTATTGAGCACTTTATTATCCTCTAGTGTTTGGACAAATACAAGATCTCGAGCCTCCATAGGATGTAACAAGTCATCATTCTTTGAATTGGTTACTATGGCAACGTCCTTTCTACCACATGTGTTTGAGAAATGTGCGAAGGTTATATCTGATTGAGAGAAGTAAAAAAATACAGTTATAACAAAACGGAATATGAGATGTTCACCCCAGATTATTTCAATAATATATGGTTTGCTGTGGATTAATACATATACATTCATCAGAATGTATCACTGGATACATAGCTGAACTTAATGTTGCCATGACAGTCTATGACCAGGGCAAGGCTCGGATATTAAGGCAGTCAAGATATTAAGGCAGTCCAGATATAAAGGTAGTCAAGATATTAAGGCAGTCCAGATATAAAGGTAGTCCAGATATAAAGGTAGTCCAGATATAAAGGTAGTCCAGATATAAAGGTAGTGCAGATATTAAGGCAGTCCAGATATAAAGGTAGTCCAGATATAAAGGTAGTCCAGATATAAAGGTAGTGCAGATATTAAGGCAGTCAAGATATTAAGGCAGTCCAGATATAAAGGTAGTGCAGATATTAAGGCAGTCAAGATATTAAGGCAGTCAAGATATTAAGGCAGTCCAGATATAAAGGTAGTCCAGATATAAAGGTAGTCCAGATATAAAGGTAGTCTAGATATTAAGGCAGTCCAGATATAAAGGTAGTGCAGATATTAAGGCAGTCAAGATATTAAGGCAGTCAATATATTAAGGTAGTCCAGATATAAAGGTAGTGCAGATATTAAGGCAGTCCAGATATTAAGGCAGTCAGGGTATTAAGGCAGTCCAGATATTAAGGTAGTCAAGATATTAAGGTAGTCCAGATATTAAGGTAGTCCAGATATAAAGGTAGTCCAGATATAAAGGTAGTCTAGATATTAAGGCAGTCCAGATATAAAGGTAGTCGAGATATTAAGGTAGTCCAGATATTAAGGCAGTCAATATATTAAGGTAGTCCAGATATTAAGGTAGTCAAGATATTAAGGTAGTCCAGATATTAAGGTAGTCCAGATATAAAGGTAGTCCAGATATAAAGGTAGTCTAGATATTAAGGCAGTCCAGATATAAAGGTAGTGCAGATATTAAGGCAGTCAAGATATTAAGGCAGTCAATATATTAAGGTAGTCCAGATATAAAGGTAGTGCAGATATTAAGGCAGTCCAGATATTAAGGCAGTCAGGGTATTAAGGCAGTCCAGATATAAAGGTAGTCTAGATATTAAGGCAGTCCAGATATAAAGGTAGTCCAGATATAAAGGTAGTCTAGATATTAAGGTAGTCCATATTTAAGGCTGGTACTTACTGTTAGAGTACATGATACCAGAGATAGCTGGATAAGCCATCACACCTATGAAGGGTTTCTCGGGGGCGTTGTTTCCAGCCTGCGTAAAACTGGCCCAGGCAATACCAGCCTTCCCTTCGTTAGGTAGAATATGTGACCGTCCTTGGGAGGATATGTTAACAAAATCTTGTTTGGGGACGCGGTCGTTGGCACAGTCAAATGATGGAGACGTGCCCACAATAAGACTGTCTTGGACGGTGAAGAACTTGTCGGATGTAAGATGTTCAAGAGCTGAAGGTCCAATAACCATAGGGAACACACCCAGGATGTTGTTAGCCAGGGTAAGGTCGGACAAAATTCCTGATGATTCAGTATTCACATACATACCAAAGTCTGAACACATGAACACAGTAAAACCAGAAAGCTTCAAACACCCTGCAATACCGTCACCGGGAAACAAACCAACGCCAATAAGGGACGAGTGAGCAATGTTGTCAACCCATTGGCTGGGCTGGTCACATGACTCTCCGGGAACACGGAATGCAACTCTCTCTGAACCAGACACAACATTTCCAATCAGACGGAGGTTAGTGGCGTGTCGTCCGTCTATAGCTCCGTCATATCTTATATTGAGAGATTCAAACCTATCCTGATATGTGGCTGTCGACACGGACAGTGACACCATGTTGTTCTTCAACAAAACATTGTCCCCGCGTACATCTATACCTGGTAACAAAACATGATGATGACATTCATTAAAGTGGCATGAGCTGCAAAAATGTTGATATTTTGACGTTAAAACAGAATGTTGAAATTATTGGCTATTTTACTCAAGACGTATAATTTAGAAGCTTTTTAGTGCTTCTAGTCTCGAGAATGTACAATAAAGTATTGTTTTTAACCAATTTTGGCTTAGAATGAATGAATGGTCGTCCAGGTTATTTAAATTTTGTTTACTTTTCAAATACGTTTTCTGTGTGGTGAATGACATTGTGTGTTTCAATTTGAGTAAGACACTTACTGATTCCCACCGTGTGATGAATGACATTGTCTTCTATCTGCAGATCATTGGTACTGAACACACCAATGGCTGTTGAGAACCCATTATGGAAGGCACATTTCCTGACGTAAGATGGTCTCTGTACGCTGACAGTACCACAGTCGAGATAGGAGATAGTGAAACGTGGATCGTAAGGATCAATAAAACCTTCTTGAGCCGTGTGATAAAACTCAACATTAGAGAAACGACCAAAGCCTGTCAAAAAAGAAAAAAAAATGTTATCTAGCTATTTATTAAATAACCAAGCTTAAAAATGTTTATAGGAGAGGATATGATACTTGCTTAAACAACCTACTGTTCAATCTTTTAATCATTACATTTAAGTTAAATCCGTATAGGGGAGAGCTGCCTGGAAGAAAACCACCAACCTTCGACAATCGAAAGAAAAATTCACTCAGACAGGGGGGGATTCCAGCCTTATTGTTTGGAGTGAAGTTGTTAACAGAAGGATGCGCTTGTCACAAATCACACCTGGTTATAGTTTAACAATCCGCCATAATCTTGAGGAGATTTATCATATAATCAACAAACCTAAATATGACTGTTCTGCCGTTGCAGCAAATCCCACGATTATGCGAGCTCCGAATGATTCTGTGTACAGGTTGTCGTAATCCTCTCCAATGACCTTGACATTGCGGGTAAGAAGACCAACCTCACAGCCCAAATGATACGTCTGGCCACCAACAGTCTCAGAGAACACTGGGAAAGTAACAGACACTCTTACAGTTAATTCAATATCAAGTTGAGCTCAAAATAAAATTCTAACATTTGTGATTTCCCTACATGTTGTGAGTTAGGACAAAGCTAGTTTATGTGTATATGCAGAGAACGTTTTCATTGTGACGTCAAACACGTCATCATTTTAAAATTTTGGTGACGGGATGGAAGACGATGCACTGGATGAAGTCATCGGCTAAACGCAAGAGGGGATGTCGGGCTCTTGTGTATGCTAGCCTTTTGCTTTTAAAATAAACCCATGAACGTAAGGTAATGCTGATACCCGATGGCAAAACTTGAAAGGGAAATTGCACCGGGTCTGTTCGTAGACAAAATAATTGAAAAAAAAACAAAACATAAAACAGCTAGCACCCCTATCATTTTTTAAATATAAATTTGTACATGGTCCCATCAGGGAACAACTATTTAGCAACTTTCAGTTTGAAACAGAAAATAAAGGAAACTACTAAAATTCAGTTTTTCTTTACTTTACAGTTAATGCGTTAGAATAGAAATAATGGATTGATACTTGCTGGTTCTAGGGAAACGCCCCCAACCAAGCCACCCTGCTTCTCTAGATTCTCACTGACATAGTAATACTGACCTGTATGTTTATACTTGACACTGTCATTAAGCTGAATGTTAACGCCATCAACAGAGACGATGGAAAATGTCTCCGTAAACCAGGGGTTATAATCAGTTGACGGCACCACAATCTCATCACCCGCCTTCCATGTCGTGCTCTCTGATAAGGTCAAGGTCGTATCCCCAGGTGATGCCGATGCAGCCAGCGTGGTCCAGGCTACGCCAACGTCTTTACCATGAAGGTCAAGGCCACCAAAAACACCTGAAATATAACACATACATGTATTTAAGAAATAAATGATGGCAAATGAACAGACCCTTTATTCAGCAACACACAGCTCACTGGGACATCATTTTGTCTATTCTAATACATATTGTATATACATTTTATCAATTTCAAAGAAAAAAATGCAAGGGTTTAATTAGGAAACCAGCCTTTGCAACCTGCACAAGATATTTTTAGACATTCCCATAAGTAACCAGAGTCAATCAAAATTGGCCTGGAGCAACCCATATGTAGAACGGGGGGAAATCAGTGTTGTCATCTCAAACGCAATGATGTCACTATTCTGGAATTTTGTGACGTGATCGAACTCTGGTCTATTGCAAGTGACATCTCAATCAGCCAAGTAACCAAATGACGTCATGACGTCACCTTCCTATAATAAATTTGACATTCAGAAATTAAATATTAAGTAATAGAAAAAAAATTAAACGTTATAAAAGTAGACACGTATAAAATGTCTTACCAATGGCTTTGGCCCCGACCTCTGGACCACCAATGACATCAAGGCGAGGACTGGCATGGGACCCACGGAGAATGATCTCAGCGTTTCCTTTGAAAGGGTTATCGGGCCACCCCACAATGAGGCGTCCACCCACGATATAGATGTATTCAGCAGAGAGAGTAAAATCTTTATAACTATTCGTGTTCACATTGAAGTCACCATCCAATTCCAAAGTACCATATATATAAAGTTTCTTCATCCTAGGTAAAGTAATATCTGCTACAACCCACACATCTGCAAATCAACATTCATCGTTTATAATAATGACCATGTGAACAAAATGAACTGATTGTGAGAACACATAAAGTCTGATTGGAGATTTCTCCAGTTTTCCTGCCTTTCCATTCCCGGTCCAATTCCTACGAAAGACAAACTTTATTAAACAGGTTTGGAAAAGCCTAAATTACCAAAAATTTAATTCTAACATTATGTTTGTTTCTAATTTTATCTTACCTTCTGGAATAATGACATCATCGTCATCCATTGGTAAGCCATAAGTACCGTTACCAAGGTTACCACCCCATCCTTCAGGGGTACCTTCCCAGGTTGCACTAGCACTCCACAGTTTGAAGTCATCTGGGCGTCGTGTGGTGGGTGGGACGGAGTTGGGGTCTGGAGGGGGCTCACAGTTCTCATAATAACAGCGATGTGCATCAAATTGCACGTTCTTGTAGATAGTCGGTGAGCTTGTGACCCCTTTACCAGAAACTAGATGGAAAAGCAAGATGGAAGTAAAGGATAACACAAGTTAAATGTAAGGATAACTTACCTAAGGACAGTCAAAAATGAGCGATCAAAAAGTTTAACTTGCAACTTGTTTTACATTACAAAGAAAAACGTGATACACCAGCAGAATGGTCGAGGAGTGACGACGAACGTTCAGGGGGTATTTCAGATTCCCCCAAAAGATTCACGTTATATTCTCATGTCAATAGATTTTTAATTTCATATTCATTTGAGCATCACACATTTGTTTCAGGACAACCTACCGAGGTACTGTATTTGGTTTTGGTCACTCTGAAACTTCCAGTCTCCGTGGTTGTTGTTGGCGTAAGTTAAAGCTGGTTCAGTTGTCTCATTGATAAAGACACCGGGAACAAAGGAGACTCGATCAGGCAGGTATTGAAGTCTCTGGGACATGGTTACATAATCATCAGCCTACAGAGAAACACACAGCCATGTTAACTATTATCATGATGTCAATGTTTTAATATAAGCACTAAAACACACGGGCACAGGGAAAATCTTCTTGTCTCAAATAACCATGGAGACAAGTTTCTAATTGTGTGAAAAAGAGGTATATCATTTAGATCTGGCAATGTTTTATTAATTGATTGATTGTTTTACAGACTCAACATTATTTCAATTTAGTTACATGTATATATATATGGCTGCTAGGTGTAGAAGGAAAATCTTGATATTAATTTCCTTGAAAGGATTACAAAAGAAAAGATATCAATAATGTAAAATATATTTCTATCTGTTATTACCTGTTGTAGATGATAAGCGGCAGAATAACTGATGTTTTCCATTATCTCTCCGTTTTCAAACAACAAGGTATAAGTTTCCCCGGATACTAGTGTTGTGACCCAGCCTTTCTTGTGGGTGATCCGTTTCAGGGCCCACGGAACAGAGTGGTTGCCATGACTGTTGATGAGAATGGCGTCCTTGTAGTTGAGAGACTCCGGCGTAATCTCGTTGAAGCCGAATCTAATAAAAGTAACATCAGGCTGGCACACACTGGCGGGTAAGTTAGTGCTGAAGGAGGGCAGAGGGGCGCACTTATCAGCGGGTAAACTGTCCACAGTCGTCACAACACGGCCGTTGACAACACCGGAGAGAGTTCCATCTTGGTCGTGTATGACGCCCTCGTGTGTCCATCTAAAGGTACCCCGATTAGGAGAGTTAGTAAATGCCAGTCCACTCGTCTGATAGTTAAAGCCTCCACAAAATATGGTACATGTTCCATCTATCTTGGTGAACATTATAGCTGCGCTCCCTGACTGATCAAAGTTAACGAAATTCACATTTCTGACGACAAAACCCTGTTTATATGGCATAACCACTCCACCTCTGGTCGAGCCCATACTGGAAGTCAGGTGATCTGAGCGGGCGACAATGAGTGAATCGTATAAACCTGGTCCATTAGGGCTGAACTCTTCAGCATTCATAACCAACTTCTGTTCAAAACCAGCCATCTTATTATTGACCAGGACAGCATTAATAAACTGTACGGAGCCAGCGTTCACAAACTCTATACCTTTCTCACTGTTCCATACCGTAATTCCGTCAAATCGGGCACGCGTGGGAACGCTAGCCGAACAACTTCCAGTTTCCATTGGGAAAAAATCTTCAAAAATCCACAAACCAAACCATCCTTGGGAATGGGCAGTGTTGTTGGCAAACACTCCAAGGGGAACCTTCTTAGGGCAGATATTTGGGTCAAATGAGGGTCCCTCAGGGTGTTCATGCATACGATACCAGAACCCAAAATGAGTGCCGCCAGCAATAGCATTACCAATGATAGTATTATTAGGATTGGTGACCCAAACACCAGCTGGGGTTATATCATCATTACGTAAACTGGAACTAGCTTTCACCAAAATAGCTAAATTATATTGCAAGATATTTCCTGTCTCAGCACCATCTTCCAAGAAAAACGCCCCTCCTTTCACGTTATAACCCACGCACTTTTCCACAAGGACGTTGTGAGTTAAATGAATATTGACAAGCCTGTTGAATGTTTTGTGAAGCGCTACACCGCGCACATAGGCACCTGTCATGTCTCCCAACAAATGGAAATGGATTGGATAACGTCCAAGACGGAAAGCTTGTCCTACATATGTCATCTCTATGTATTCTATCCTGACGGTGACTAAACCAGCACTGGGACGAGGAGCATGGGCGATAATGTGACCTCCAAACTCATCACTTCCCACTTCATCTCCGAACCTTCCTTGGAAGCAAGTCTGTACGCTGAATTCACCTAAACAAAGAGACCCAACGTTTAACTCCCATAGTATAAAAACAGAGGGAAGCAAGTCTGTATGCTGAATTCACCTAAAGAAAGATTGATTGATTGATTGTTTGGTGTTTTACGCCGCACTCAAGATTATTTCACTTATATGGCGGGGTTGCCAGTTTTATTGTGGGAGGAAACCGGGCTCTATGCCCGGAGGTAACTGGCAACCGTGCCACATAGGTCGTTTGAGAGAAAACCCAGTCAGAAAATTTTCCAATTTTTTTTGGAGACGAAAGTTGTAAACAATGAACTCCCATAGTATAGAAACAGGGGGAAATCAAGCTTTCAATTCGCAGAGAATTCTTATAGTTTAAATCTTTTTTTTTGTACGGTAATCAATTTGTTAACCAACATGTACTTTACAGTGGCCGAGTAAGATTTCAGTCCGACACAAGCCTCCCATAGATGAGACAAGGGTTTTGATTCCCCACTCAGTCCAAGAAAATTTCTGATTGAGTTTTTCACTCAATCGTCCTGTGAACGAGAGTTGCCAGCTACTTGCCAAAGGTTGGTGATCTCTTCTGTGAGGTTTTCTCATGCCACTAACCTGCCAGTGCCACCATATCAGTCAAATAATATGAGTGTGACGAAAAATATCAATCAATCATGTACTGTACGGCAGCGTTCATAAGTCAGCAACAACTTCAAATATGACGATTTTTAATAGTTGTATGAAAAACTGTGCATATTTTCAATCACCTTTTCTTTGACGGCCAGAGCCCTTACAGGAAGTAAACCCTTAAGTTGATTTCAAGATTTTTTTTTCTAAATACACAATTATTCAATTTACACCCACAAAAAAAGAAAAAAAACTGTTCATAAACCCTTAAGTTGATCCTATTACAGTGGTTTTGTTTGATAAACTTACCAGTGTCAAATCCATCTTCACAAGCCTCAATTTTATCATGATATTGTGGATTGTTAGATCCTCTAACAACAATATTCCTGGTCAGAAGTCCCACTTCAGCTCGAAACTCGATAGTTTTCCCTCCCAGAACCTCTGACACTCCCAGATGTTCATAAGTTAATGCCTCAGACAAGGTAAGAGTCCTTTTGTTTGCGGAGATGTTAGTTATTGTGCGGGTCTCTGATTCTTTCTGACTGTGACGATCACCAGTGGTAGCGATGACTATCTCATCACCTACAGCCCAGTTGACCGCTTCGGTCAGTTCTATAGTTGTAGAACCAGCAGTGGCTGTGGACCCCAGGTGAGTCCAGGTGACATCAATTGGCTTACCTAAAAGCATATATATATTTGACCACATTTACAATTTCTATATCTAAAAATAAGCATTCTAATGGACCAAATGACAAACGGGTCCATCTTGATAAACATTAGTTAGTCTCTGATCATACCTGGACATTATATTCATCATAGTCCCCTCCTTAAGAACAAATTCCCCATCTTGTTTATAGAATCTTGAACACAGTCACATATCACATATGTAACTCTAACTAGCCGGTAAGAACAAATTTACACTAAAAAAGTTCATCAAAAAACGTTTAAGATATTCAGAATGTTTTTCAGACTTTAAAATGAATGGGTTTCTTGTTATAAATGTCATTTAACATTCCATGATATGAAGGGGGGCCTCAGTGGTCCAGTGGATTAGAGTGATCTGTCCTCAGCCCCGCACAGACCTTCCATCGATGTGGCGCAGAGCGCGGTTTCATCTCCCAGTAAACCTGGCAATGCTGCCATATAAGTGAAATAATCTTGAGTGTAAAACACCAATCAATCAATCAATCAAGCCATGACATCTAGGTCATATTTGGAGGCACCAGAGTTATATCCCATATTCCAATTTTACTGAGAGTGACCTTGAACTTACCATGAAGGTCAAGTGTGCCTTCTCTAAGAGCTATCATCTTGGTACCATATATGGGCAGCTCTTTGGAACGTTGATGTCCGTGTAACGTTATGATGGCTTTATGTTGGAAAGGTTCGTCTTCAGTACCAATCTAATGTCAAAGTTCAAACATAAAGTAAGAAATAAATGAAACCTTTACCAGAGACAGGTCTTCATAATGTTGTCTCAGTTATTATTCTACTCTATTGTGGCACTGCTTTGTTTATTGGGGTGGGACATGTATTGCCTGGAAGATGTAGCAGGTCTTTCATTCGTACAATCATCCAGAATGTTTGGGGTTCAGACGAGACACCAGTTATAGCTGAAGTTTCCAGTCAGCTGATCTATAGTTTTGTAGATATGTTTGGTTTGATTTTATGTGACAGTGCTATTGCAGACTAAAACAAAGCATAGAGTCTGTAGAAAAACAGGACGTACATCAAGCCAAGCCAAACTACATGTAACAACACACTGCATGGTGGATGTCAGAACAGTTAATACTCAGGGATAAAAGCGGATATCAAATATAAGCAAGAGAACTTGACACGGTCAATCGACTGCTAAAATATGTATTTATGAACACTAAAACACACGGGCACAGGGAAAATCTTCCTGTCTAAAATAACCACGGAGACAAGTTTCTAATTGTATTAAAAAGAGGTATATCATTTAGACCTTTATACCCCATAAATTGTAACAAATCAAACCTATGATATTTCATTAGGTTGACGACTGACAGGAGCTTAGCCTTAGTCAGTAGAATTTTCTGCAATCCTTTTGTAACACATTGACAATGGTTACTAAAATATGTGTGGGCTTTATATTTGTGTTGTTGTGTACAGGCTGATTACTGATGTGTATAATTTCTATCCATGGTAAAAGTGTTTGTTGTGATTACCTGTAGCAATCCATTATCTGTAATGAGAATGATCTCTGCCTGTAGCTCTACATCCACCTCATCAAAGATCAGTGACCCACCTGAAGCAGAGGCAAATCACAAGGTCAAGGTCAAACAAGTATGCTGGCCACAAAAATGAATATTAATAAATGTAGTTAAATCCCTCAATTGCCCCTCAAGATTGATTGATTGGTTGATGTTTTACGCCGTGCTCAAGATTATTTCACTTATATGGCGGCTTTGCCAGTTTTATTGTGGGAGGAAACCGGGCTCTATGCCTGGAGGAAACCCATGACCTTCCGTTGGTAACTGGCAACCAACCCCTCAAGAAGAATGCTGCTCTTTCAAATCAAATTCTGAAGGAAGCAGGCCACAAATAGAAAATATCCTGTTAGTGATGAAGATATTCTAACGTGTAAGTTCACCTTGAGCAGGTTATTCAGCTTACGGAATGACAAAATGTTATTTTGTTGTCAGTTACGAGCTACTATTGAAAATTATTTTATAAACAAGTGAAAGAGAAAGCAAACTAAAATTGAAAAATTCTGCCAAATCTGAATCTTCAATCTTGTTCTTAGACAAACAAGTCAAACCAATATCCCTTTTGTGCTTTTATTTTATCTCACTGCATACTTCTTACTAAAATGGGTAACCTAATGAAGTAAAAGTACTAAGAAATACAACCTATGTACTAAAGATGAAAGAGCTTGATGGTAGTGAGCGACCATTTTGTTACCTTGAATGAGGATCATTTTGAGTACAGGTGTACTTGTGTCAAGTAAGATGGTCTGTCCTTCTCGAATAACTACAAGAGTTCCCTCCTCTGGCGGGGGGTTACCTCCCCATGTCCACGGTGACGACCACACATCAACGTAATGATAACTCACGTTATTCTGCGTAAAAGACGTACACGTATAAACAAATGCCGCTGCAATTAACATCTTATTTGTTGGGGTTTTAATCAATGCTCAACAGTATATCAATAATTAATATCCAAGTTCCCAGAGATTTTTTGAGATTGAAAACAGATGTGCACAGTAAAAAAATGAATTATAGTATTGCATATTTTTCAATAAATTACTTAAGTATTAATTAGAAATACTAAATATTTCTAAAACAGAGAAAACTCACATGATTGGCATAGCCTTTTCCGTCAACTGTCATATCGAGTACAGCTTCTATTGTACGATTACTGGCTCCTGTTGTACACTGAATCTCCACGGAGGTGGCGTGGGTGACGGTACAGATCACGTTGTCAATAGTTACAGTATTATCACTCATAGTAGAGCTACAAAGACATCAATAACATGTTGAAAGAATAAATTCTTTAAAAAATAAATATCGTATTCCAAAGATTAATTCATCAATTGTTTTGGGTTTTAAACCTTTCAAGGTTATTTCACCAAAGCCGCAGATTAACTAGGTTTATTAAGAGAGAAAACTTGGATCAAAGCCCAGAGTAAAAACTAGATTTTCTCATAATACCTGACAAACATCTTCGTTGAATACACTGTCAGGAAACATAAACTTTTTAGGGAAACTGAGTTAAAGTAAATATATAGGAAAAAGGCTGTGAATTTCTTTGACGCTCAGTGATTCGACAAAAATTTAGAAAGAAATAAAGCCATACCTAAATCCTGTTCCAATGATGGTCAGAGTTGTGCCCCCTGCTGTTCCTCCACGAGTGGGAGTTACAGAATTGATTACGGGGGTCTGATTTGGATCAAATGTGTATCCGTTTGTCAAGGTGTCATTGACATTGGCAACTCGTACCATAACATCGCACTGTTGCAGAACACTATCGTCACCTACAAAAGTATTAACATCGTGAGATTGATTTGTATTCTCTACTCATTGGGGGCTACGTAAACTTTGTGACTTTAATTAGTTGGTGTCTTTTAGAAAGTGTCTTTTAGAACAGTATTCTCGTTATTTTTGGGGATTACACTTTCTTGAAAAATGGCAGAAATTCCTCTACCGACTTTGGGTGAGACCTGAAACGGGAATCGAACCCGGGTCCAAGAGTATGGCACCTATCGCCAGCACTAAATGCCGGCCGCCTTCTCCATTCAGCCAACCAGCCTCCTCTAAAAAAGGAGGTAGTTGACTGGTAGATACTACAGTACTACAGTACATTTAGTACCTCTCTGGTAACGTAATTGACACAGCTCCCATTGCTGAATGAATGAGTTTAATTAGTTAGTGCACTAAATGTCGGCCGCTTTTGTGACTGTTCGTAATGTAATGTTGAGAGCTGCTATGACAGTTAGGCCTTGCACTAGACTTAAGTTGCTTGATTGATTGATTAAAAGTTAGGCCTTGCACTAGACTGCTTGATTGGTTGATTGACAATGTAACCCACACATCAGCTTATTTCATTTGTATATCGGCAGTGTCAGTTTAGGAATGAGAGGAAATGCCAGTGGTACGGTGCCAAAGGAACACTCCATAAGGGTAAGGGGGAAAGGCTGAGTCACAAAGGAAGCTACAATGTTGGAATAAGGTTAAACAGTATCCCTTACCTGATGGGCTAGCTGTGGTACAGGTAAGTTGAGATGACGTTTGACTGACATCACTGTTCAGTGTACAGACAGAGTCACAAATTAACACCTCGGATGAAACTGGATCAAATCCTAAACCTGACACCTGTACAACCTGACCCCCAGCAAAGCTACCTGTGATGACAAACAATAGTCAATCAGACATTGTATTCTGAAGTTAATTAAAACAAGACAAGGTGACATAAAATTCAAATTCAAATTGACACATATGAAACAGACAGGATCATATGGGGTTTTGAGTGATAACTTTGGTGCTTAGTCCACTTAGCTAGTTTCACAAAACAGCGTAGATGTATTTTTTGGCATAGCTTTTATAGCAGCGTACCTTTCCAGTAATGGTTGCCATGACAGTTACATAAAAACCTCCACTCTACTTTGACAGCAAAGTGGAATGCATTACTATATGTATTATAACTTCTAAATTATTGTACATCAACCAATCCAGGAATCTATTTACAAATTTATTTATTATTGTTTTTTTCTCCACTCATATGGACCTATTATGTGTCTGAAATAAAATTCTATTTTTATTATTATTATGATACGCCGCTTTGTGAAACAGGTCCCTGTCCTATTATTAGAGAAGAGTATCCACATGGCAATAAAAACACTTTGGCACTTCACAGGTGAACATCCTGAGTGGTACGTCTCAGGTGAACTATACATCCTGAGTGGTACGTCTCAGGTGAACTATACATCCTGAGTGGTACGTCTCAGGTGAACTATACATCCTGAGTGGTACGTCTCAGGTGAACTATACATCCTGAGTGGTACGTCTCAGGTGAACTATACATCCTGAGTGGTACGTCTCAGGTAAATACAGGTATACTGGTTACACAGAGGAAGGCAGTGGTCTCACCGAGAAGACATATTTTCTGGGTGAGAAACATGACCATCCTTTAGATAAATATAATATTTTTCCTACGCTTGTATTTAACAAAAAATAAAAGTGTCTTTATTTGTTACCTGTGTCAGGACTGATGGAATTGACACTGATTCTGTAGCTGAATGGAATATCATTGTTAGAGCTGCCGACACCAGGGACATTAATGATGACGGGGAAGATACCAGCTGAGTGAGAACCAAGGGTACAGACGATAGATGTATCAGAGCTGGAGGTGACAGTGCAGTCAACGTCGTCAATGGATACAGAGGGGGAGTTACCAAAACCTGATCCTGACACTGTAATGTAATCCCCAGTAACACCTACTGAGGGGGATATGGAGGTGATCACAGGGGAACTGGCGGCAGAGTAGCTGTAACTAAGGTCAGGAGTAAACGAAGGGGTGCCAGAAATGACCTTAAGGCCAACAGAGCCATCAACAGAACTGCCTGTTAAACACACAATTTCTCCCGAATTCACAGACTCTATGACACAAGGTACCGTTCCCAGCTTGACTGTGGTCTGTCCTTGCAGAAACCCATTGCCAGCGATTGTTAGACGTGTTCCTCCATACACGCTACCTGAGGTTGGAGACACTGTGTTTAGCTTGGGTGTTACTGTAACAACTAGACTATTCGTTTGAGCCAGCCCTTTTCCTGTAACTAAAACCTTTAGTGGTTGTGACCCTGCCGGCACTTCATTAGCCGTACATGTGATAGAGGTGTCGGAGATTGAAGTGATAGTACACGATCCTGAACCAAGGGAGATAACAACATCAGCAGAATTTGACCCAAATCCAGAGCCTGATAGAGTGAACACGGCGTCTGGAGTTTGAATTGTTTGAGGAGTGATAGAAGAGACAACTGGGGTTTTGGAACTCGTAAACATAAAAACACATCCTGATGATACTTTACATGTAGCCGTTAAAAACTGTCCGTTATCAGCGAGTGTAGAGACCACGATATCGGCTGTACCAGTATCAGCGTCGGTCACACATTTAGTCACAGAGTAGGTTACAGATGTCACTTCACATGGATAGTCGCCAAGCATAATGGAAACATTCCTAAAGCCTCCTCCGGTAAGGGTTAACTCTGTACCTCCAAGCATAGAGCCACTACTGGGTGACAAGGCAGAGATAAAAGGTAAAGCAACAAAGCTGCGACTGAACTCATTGGCAATGGCCATCAAACTCGTACCTCGGTTAGAAACGCTGACGCTTATTGGTAAAACTTTCCCAATAGGGACCTCCAGAGCTGGGTCGAGACGAACTGTAATCGTATTAGCTGTAGATGAGATGGTCTCGAATTTATAATCGCCCATAAACACACTGTTTTGACAAGTTTGTCCCGTGAAGCCGTTACCAGTGATGACAATATCGTCACTGCCAGTGCCCTCTACTGGGCTGACATCAGTCACAGCTGGAGAACTACACCGCCAAAATGAGAAACTGAACCGGGACGAATCTGTTGCTATTGGTTCTGGATCTGAACAGCCTGAGATGGCGGAGATATCGCCCGCACATGAACCACTGGATGGATCGCCCACACCTAGCAAAAACAACAACAACCGTTCACTACATGTTATATGTATCAATTACAGCGTTATTTTTGGTATGGAAAGAATTAATTTGGTATTAAAGAATCATACAGAATCAAACAGGCTTGTTGAATGTACACCTGAATGACTAAAACCCTCTCAATAATTTAATTGATTGAGGTTTTCCACCGCTCTCAAGATTATTTCACTTATATGGCGGTGTTCACACAGGGCCCCTATAAAATGGGGTTCTTTGGCCAAATACCAAACCTTTGACAAGCAACTCGCCCACGGAGGGCTCCCATAAATAAAACGTAATAAGGATTTGGGCTAACCTGAAGCTGTGTTATAACTGGCTTGGAAACCTGCTACAGACAGACTAAGGTAGCCTGTATGAGATGGTTTCTCTAGGACCTCAACCTGGCCACGCAGTGTAATGGGCAGTTCCTCAGACAGGTATCCGCTCCAGTAGAAAAACAAACCAGCTTTTGTGAACCGATACTCATAAACACCTGACAATAGAAATCAAAAAACGTTTAAGGTATGAAGATATTTCTTATGATATGAACACCAACTTGTTGGTTTAGTTAGATGGTCAGGTTTCCAGCAATGATCCCGGTTTTAGTCGGGCTCAGTTGAGAAAAATAATGTTAAATTTCTCTGTCTTTATTTTCATTTGGTCAAGCTAAGTGAGACCGTTATCAGTACTAACAAAATGCCGAGATTTCTCTGCGTATAGAAGAAACCCCTCAATTAACAAACTTGATAATCCTGTGATGTAAGTTAAATAATATTTCATGTGACGTATAAAACAATCCGTTTATCAATCACGAATACTTAACATAATTCCATAAATGAAGCCAAAACATTGACCAAATATACTGCATAATAAAACATTGTAAAAGTGAATTTGCCCAGTACCGGTATGTAAACAAGCAAAAATTCTGTTTATTTTTAGAAACACGCCAGTTCTGTTATGCGCATGTGATGGCCAGCTTTTTGTTGATTTGTAACATACATTTCAAACTGTGTGGAATAGATAGTAGTGGCAGCTTCTTAGATTGATTGATTGATTGTTTGGTGTTTTACGCCGCGCTCAAGATTATTTCACTTAATACCTGTGAGATATAGGTGGTATTATATAAAGCCTAACACATGTGAGATATAGGTAGTATTATATACAGCCTAATACATGTGAGATATAGGTGGTATTATATAAAGCCTAATACATGTGAGATATAGGTGGTATTATATAAAGCCTAATACATGTGAGATACAGGTGGTATTATATAAAGCCTAATACATGTGAGATATAGGTGGTATTATATAAAGCATAATACATGTTAGATAAATGGGGGTATTATATAAACCCTAATACATGTGAGATATAGGTGGTATTATATAAAGCCTAATACATGTGAGATATAGGTGGTGTTATATAAAGCCTAATACATGTGAGATATAGGTGGTATTATATAAAGCCTAATACATGTGAGATATAGGTGGTGTTATATAAAGCCTAATACATGTGAGATATAGGTGGTATTATATAAAGCCTAATACATGTGAGATATAGGTGGTATTATATAAAGCCTAATACATGTGAGATATAGGTGGTATTATATAAAGCCTAATACATGTGAGATATAGGTGGTATTATAATGACCTGATGAAGAGCGTGTTGACCCGCTGGTAAATCCAATACCATCATACTCTGTAGATACGATAGTCTCCGTACTTTGCACACCAAATTTCAAGCCCTGATATACGTCATAATCCCACTGCCATTGAACTTTGTCTCCCGTATGGATAGAGAATGAGGGTCTATCCCAGGAAAACCCACTACCATATTCTGTTTAACAAAACAGCCAAATATAACATAGAAAAGTTCAAAAACAAAACAATTATTTCTTGTTTCAGTGGCATTTAGAAATTGAGTTGATAATAACATAAGGCTTCTTTATGGATTGCAACTTCTTCTTTATTGTAAACACGACGTTTTGGTGCAGTTTCTAGCATCGTTATCAAGGTAAAACAAGTAGTATAGTTGGAAACCATAGTTCTGCGATGCACTACCATTTGATTAACAGGAATTAACATTTAAATAGCACTCACAGATTTTAAATTGAACTATAACAATCAGCTCCGGGACGCTGATGCTAGTCGTAGACTTATATTGATGATAATGGCATCCTCACCTGCAGATTCCCCTTTATTGGTTACTGTAATAACTTTAGCTGTGTCCTCTATCGTACAAACTATTTGTGTGTCCGTGGCTGTCTCTGGTTTACACTTATGTTCGCCAATAGTCACCATATTTTCCTCCAAGACGGTACTAAATCCATGTCCAGTTATGGTAACCATGGTACCCCCATACAACGACCCCCGTCGTGGATAAACATTGGTTACCTCAAGCACATGACTGAATGTACCAATGCTGTTTGTCCTGAAATTGTGATCAACGTATCATCAGTAATGTGTCCGAATATATTTTTACTTGAGGTAGGGAGAGAGGGATGGCCATAACACAGTACATATTAAACCTTCAAGGAATAAAAAGCACTATCAAAATGTGAGCAACACGATGTATATTTTCTAAAAAACAAAATTTATTAATTATCATATCTCACAGACATTTGTACGAATCTGATTGGCTAATTTGATTCAATTTGATTTTACAATGATATTCTGTGGTAGTCTTTGATCCTATAATAACCTGACTAGACAAGAGTGTTTGATTTTCCCAAAAATCCTCCACTAGCCACCAGGGCTCAGATGTTTATTGAATCTTCCCATATTTTAATGGACGAGGACATTTTCAAAATATTGTTTTGCACGAATTTTGGATTTTTGCTCAAAGCTTATTATTTAATATCACCATTGTATTCTTAAATTTCATATTATGATTCTCACATATACAGCCAAATGATCTATTTAAAAGTTAGCTCGATATTGTATATAATATTAGCATCCATCTTTTTTCTTTCACTAGAAAGTTGGATTGCCTGACTGATGAATTTTCTAGACTTTTCTAGTTAACACTCACGAGTAATATTATCAAAGTTGTGGTGCAAATCATTTTATAGAATAAAGCTCCAGCCCCCACTTAGAAAATAATAATAATAAACTTTTCTAGACCTTCTAGGTTTTACTTGAGGTTGTCAATTGAGAAACTGGAATTGATTGATTGACGTTTTACAACAAACTAAAGATTATTTCACTTATAAGGCGGCGTTGTCAGGTTTAGTGGGGCTCATTACCCAGAGGAAACCCCCGATACACGGAGCCAAAAACAGACCTGGTATCAGCATAGCCGGATGCACTTGTCTTCAACTGGATCGGATACGCCCCCGGAGATTGACCTTGAACTTCACCTCTGACCTCTGAATCTGAGTAACTGGTGATTTTAACAGGGACATTACCAATCATAAGGGCGTCAGAGTTTATGGCTGAGGAACCAAAACCAGATCCTGTGATGACAATCTCAACACCACCTGAAACATTTATAAAAATAAAACAGTCTGGAGATTTCTTTTAAATTATCAAGAGAGGCCCCAGTGGCTCAATCGACCGGTTTTCTATAGATAGATCAAGGGTTTTTAAACGCACTCAGTGAGCAGGAAAATTTAAAAATTTCTGAGTGGCATTATTCATTTGATAGCCTTATGTGAAAGGGTTACTAGGCAGTTTCTCAAGGTTGGAAGTTTCCTACGAGCAAACAGCCCAGTTTCCTCCCCCTCTAAAACTGCCAACTGAAATATCTTGAGTACTGCATGAAACATAAATCAATTTCTAGTAATCAATCCGGTTTAGGCCACAGTAATTTCACTGCTTTTCACATCAGTGATTGGAGAGTTTCTTCAGGAGGAATGAACATGTGGAATATCCACAGCAAAACTACACTGTCACATTGACTTCACTACAATATACCGCATTTCTTCTAAAGATTCAGCCCACTTTTTTCCTCATAAGGATTCGACCATCAGAAAAGAAATATGCTAAATGAGGCCAGACAAATTTGCCCATTACAGGGAATATTAGGCAAAATGACCCGCCATGCAGTGTGTGAAAACAGTTATCCTTAAACACAACTCCATGACTCCATTTTTGTCTGACTCAATGGAAAATTTAGGCCATTAGAATGGCTGAATATTTAGAAGAAATACGGTAGGAATCCTGTTTCCACACAGCAAAACTACACTGTCACTGGAAATACATGTAGCTTCTGGACAGACTTCACTACAGGCCTCTGTTTTTCCCTTCATTGAGAACTGAAGACGTTGTATACGAGGCATGTTTTCAATGTGACTACAACTAACCTTTAACCCCAGCTGATAACGGTGTCACGGAGGATATTGTAGCAGTCTGTGCTGGACTGTACGTGAAGGTTTGACTGGTTAAACTCTCTCCATTCTGAGATATAACAACATCAACTCCAACATCACCAGACCCGGGTGCAGACTGGTCATAAACAGAAACAAACACATTAATTCAGTCAATATGTGTGACAAGATTGGCATACCTTAGTTGTCTCCCCCTTGCTGTCACCCTTCAAGGGAAGGGAGGGGGGGGGGGGTGGTCATATGAGCTGTTTGGCTCTGATGTTCTGTTCCCCTTCAAGGGATAGGTGACTCTGATGTTAAACAATTGTGAAGCACTCCTGTAAGGTGTGGAGGTTTCCCCCAGGTATATAACCTATATACATCACAAAGAATATGTTTAACTTTTCAATGTAGAATGTTGATGTATGATGTTGGTTGGGGTGTGCTGGGGAGGCGGGGGACAGGTGGTCATTAGCATTAACGGGTGAAAGCTGTTTATTTGCTGACCTGCGGTGGAGTAAGACAGACAATCTCTGACGGTGTGTTACTTAAAACAGGACAGTTCACTCCGTCAACAGTCACTGTAGCTCCCGACTGGAATCCATGACCAGACAATGTTAGGTCAGTGCCACCTGTAACAAATGTCAACATATACATAGAATTCAGTTACGGAGAGTGGTAGCTGAAAAACACCAATGATGGGGTGTAAAGGTCTAAATGATATACCTCTTTTTAACACAATTAGAAACTTGTCTCCATGGTTATTTTAGACAAGAAGATTTTCCCTGTGCCCGTGTGTTTTAGTGTTCAAAAATGATGAAATGGATGTCAAATGTCTACTTACATGCATATTTGAAACTTTGGACAATCAAGGTAACAAACAATATCAACTCCAGTAACTCTCATAAGGAAATTTCATGGAATTAGGATATCATTTGTACATCTTCATAACAAGCTGTTATCAATAAGGGGTGTCTTGTATAGCCATACCTTGTGTGGATCCTGAAGTAGGGCTAATGGAGTCAAGGTCAGCCACGTATGTGAAGGTCAGAGGTGTATTGGGGTGTGACGCCACTCCCAGCACATTCACTGTCACTTTGACATCTGCCAGACCACGAGCTCCATTACCAACATCACATGTTATTGATGTACTTGTGGAAGCGCTTACGTTACAGGCCACTCCACCAATCAGCACGCTGTTCTCAGATGGCGTGTTTGAAAACTTGGAACCGGAGATAGTCAGAGTTGTTCCGAGGCTTAGGGTACCTGCAAAAGTCACATTCATAATCAACGATAAATAATGAGCCAAACTGTACGTAGTATAACAATAACCACTTTAAAATCAGGGATTTAGATTGATTGTTTGGTGTTTTATGCCGCACACAAGATTATTTCACTTCTATAGCGGCGTTGCCAGTTTTATTGTGGGCTCTATGCCCGGAGGTAACCCACGACCTTCCGGTGGTAACTGGCATATCCCACACAGGGATTTAGAAACCAGCAATCAAACTATATCTACGGGTATCAGATATATATGACCAAAGAATAAAAAGAGGGAAGATAAAAAATTACATCACAAAAGCTTTAATGTTTCGTGTACGATAACTGGTTTCCGGCACTGGACAACGACAGGCAGACAAGCGTTTGAATAAAATTCATTTAAAAGTAATGAATGCTATTATAACACGCCTCCTCTCCCACAAACCATGGGTCCTACACTTCAGCATAGTCTAGATGATTTACCTGAGTCTGGTGACAAAGACGTTAAAGTTGGAGTAGCGACTGCAGTCCAGGTGATATCGCAGGATCCACGGCATAATGACGGAATCTTATTCACCAACACCGAGACCTGAAACACAAATTACAATAATCATTTCACAAAAATGGTTCATGAAAAAATTGTATGTGGCTGAGGTCAGGCACAGTCTCATCTCGAGTCTGACATTCATAGTTTTGATTTGTTACTAAATGTATAACAGCCACTTGATAAGGTATTCATGAGACAGTCAGCCATGATATTGAACCTTCTCACGGGAACAAATATTTGAAATAAAACAGGAGAATAAATGATTTTGTCATTATTTAATTTTATCAATTTTCAAAATGATGACAGCCCTTGATTTTAAGTTTCTCCTTTTCCTGCATGTCATGACTTATGTTACAACATTATCAACGTTTTTATAAATAAAATATTACTTATGACAGAATGTCTGTAAACTGTGAGTTACCTGGGGTGTTTGATGGACAGTCCTCAGGAACTCAGCAGGTATTGGGTCATAACACAGCATACCCTGACCTAACGTCGTCACCACTATAGTGGCATCAATACCTGATATAGACTGACTGGTAATCTGTGACAACAATAGATCATTCATATTATTAGACCAGAAGATGACTTAGCCAGGGGGGTCGTTTCACGCAGCCGTCGCACAGTGTGATCAATCATAGTGGCCATTATTTTGTCTCTCTTCACTATGGTATCCATTGACAACTAGGCTTTGTTTGCGATACAACTGCTTTGTGAAACAAGCCCCAGAAATAAAACACAGACTATTTAGCACTAAAAATGTCCATTCATCCGCTTGAATATCTCTACCATGTTAATGTGAGCAATTTTGGGGCGTTTAAATTTGACCAAAAGTTGTGTGAAGGACGAAGGTCCCTCTGGATAACACTACGTCCATTCCTCTCTTAATCAAGAAAAGATTATCAAAGAGTTTGAAATAAGGTACCAAGGGTAGGTGATATTGCATGAATTTACTCAGGTTCTACCCATGCCCATTTCTTTCCTAGTAGTAAAACAACAACAGGGCCTAAGAGTTTCCCTAGAGATTTTGTGATATTCGGTGACATTTGGCGTTTTTTGATGACGTTGTCAGTTCGATTCCTCTACAACGTCACATTCAAATGAAAGAAGCCCTCCACATGCGCAATGACAGCCCCGGTGACATTTGTGGAACTCTCTCGATACTCCCGTTCCCTATTCAACATAACATTTGCCGTTTTCAACTGAGGCCAGATCTATTTTCAGACAACTTATATCAAGAGCATTAAAGTAAAATAAACACTGAATGACTGTGAAATTACCTGAAGTTCTGGTTGATTACCTCCCTTGGCAGTCCAGGTGACAATCCAGTCAAAGTTAGCACAGTTATCCCCCCTTGTTACCTTGACACCCAGAACTCCCAGAGACTGTAAATAAGCTTGAAGATCTTCAGCTTTTGTGCTGATGGGAACTGGTAACATAAAAAGAAAGAATTTCTGTGTGGAGGAATTTGTTTGTTATTTTTGGAAAGATTTTTTCAAAATTTTAATAGCTTCCTAGAAAGAAAGGTAAAACCAATTAATATAGCCTGAAAACCAATAATATTATTTTAACAAATTTTAGGAAGTCAAACTGCTGAGGTAGGTTGTACATAAAGAGAGTGGACCTGTTGTCAACATAAAGCTGTGGATATGATGAGTTAAGGTTAACTGTTAACATATAAAGTATGTACATTTATAGAGAGCTAGATTTTCCCTGTGCCCGTGTGTTTTAGTGATCATAAATATAGAGAGTTTATGCAACGAGAAACTAATGAAGTCAAACCTGTAGCTGTTTTTGAGTTTGCTGTGAGGTCAAAGGCCCCTGTAACAGGCGGAGAAGCCTCTTCGTCGACAGTTATACTGATCTCCCCACTGCCATAGTTATAGACCACCTGCTGACTGGATGCTCCGTTAGAACCAGATTTGACCTAAAACAATAATATCATTTTCTTATTCCTGAACAGGTGGCGTGAATGACAATGTAAAACAAATCTGAATGAATACAATGACAAACAATTAAACTGCGTACAATCGTATTTTATATATTTTTTGCGTACAAAATACGCAAAAATCGTACAAGTAGGCAGGTCTGTTAAAAGATTCAGCAAAAGCATGACAAGACTTGAGCTATTTACATGTATTTATAGAAAAAAGCAGTCCAATATATTATTTTTGGAAGTCTGAAAGAAGATAACTAGTTGGTATTTTGCCACAAACACCAAATACCATAATCTCTTATGATTGAACTTTAGATTTGACAGGAGAGGTGGTTTGCTAGTTGTTAACCATGGTGGAGTAATAAGGACTTTGCCTTGGGACAGACCAAACAAACATTCTGTTTCCATTGGCTTCTAGTTTTAAATGTTTAATGCAGGAAATAAGAAGGAAAATTTATATTTATGTTTATTATCCAGTGACAGTCATAAGACAAATCTTAATAAAATGCTGAAGATGACAGACGACAACTGCACTTGTTAGGTGGACATTGCCGTTACCCCTCCCACTATTGTATCGTGCAGGAGATGTAAATAGCCTATTACCTGACCACCAGGGATGTCAAATAACTTGAAATCGTAGCCACATTCACGAGGTGTCATTTCAATAGTGTAGTCCGTCCCTGACAACGCAACATTGACAGACATGATCACATGACCTGATGGAAGGGCCTGACGACGTCTTGTCCAACCTTCGTTCAATCCTAGGAAAACAGAAAATGAAGAATACGGTAGATGTAATTGAATGGCACAGGTCCATTAAGTTCACAGATAGAATCAACCCTGAATTATTTGGATTGCTTGGCATCAACAGAATTTCTCATGAAATCACAACCAAGACTCGTTAAATTTGCTTCATGTTTTATACCATACTATATATTATTTCACTTAGACGTCAGATTTAATTGATATCTGAAAGTCTACACCCACAGAAAACCCCTGACCTTTATTTGGTATCTGAGAGTCTACACCCACAGAAAACCCCTGACCTTTAGTTGGTATCTGAAAGTCTACACCTACAGAAAACCCCTGACCTTTAGCTGGTATCTGAAAGTCTACACCTACAGAAAACCACTACCCTTTAGTTGGTATCTGAAAGTCTACACCCACAGAAAACCCCTGCTATTTAGTTGGTATCTAGAAGACTACACCCACAGAAAACCCCTGCTATTTAGTTGGTATCTAGAAGTCTACACCCACAGAAAACCCCTGCTATTTAGTTGGTATCTAGAAGTCTACACCCACAGAAAACCCCTGACCTTTAGCTGGTATCTGAAAGTCTACACCCACAGAAAACCCCTGCTATTTAGTTGGTATCTGGAAGTCTACACCCACAGAAAACCCCTGACCTTTAGCTGGTATCTGAAAGTCTACACCCACAGAAAACACCTGCTATTCAGTTGGTATCTGAAAGTCTACACTCACAGAAAACCCCTGATATTCAGTTGGTATCTGAAAGTCTACACCGACAGAAAACCCTCGACCTTTAGTTGGTATCTGAAAGTCTACACCCACAGAAAACACCTGCTATTTAGTTGGTATCTAGAAGTCTACACCCACAGGAAACCCCTACCCTTTACTTGGTATCTGGAAGTCTACATCCACAGAAAACCCCTACCCTTTAGTTAGTATCTGAAAGTCTACACTCACAGAAAACCCCTGATATTCAGTTGGTATCTGAAAGTCTACACCCACAGAAAACCCCTGACCTTTAGCTGGTATCTGAAAGTCTACATCCACAGAAAACACCTGTTATTTACTTGGTATCTGAAAGTCTACATCCACAGAAAACACCTGTTATTTACTTGGTATCTGGAAGTCTACACCCACAGAAAACCCCTGATATTCAGTTGGTATCTGAAAGTCTACACCCACAGAAAACCCCCAACCTTTAGTTGGTATCTGAAAGTCTACACCTACAGAAAACCCCTGACCTTTAGCTGGTATCTGAAAGTCTACACCCACAGAAAACTCCTGATATTTAATTGGTATCTGAAAGTCTAAACCCACAGAAAACCCCTGACATCCAGTTGGTATCTGGAAGTCTACACAGAAAGAAAACCCCTGGCCGATAGTTGGTATCTGAAAAGTCTACACCCACAGAAAACCCCTGATTTTTAGTTGGTATCTGAAAAGTCTACACCTACAGAAAACCCCTGACTTTTAGTTGGTATCTGAAAAGTCTACACCCACAGAAAACCCCTGACCTTTAGTGGGTATATGAAAGTTTACATATTGAGATCAAAATAGCCTCAGATTTTAATATCTATCACTTTGTTGAAATCAGAAACTTTTAGAGAAGCAGTCACGTTAAAAGTGGTTTGAGATTAAATAAGAGTGGTCAGGGCCTACAATAAATATAACTCTCAATTAACCTCTCCACCAGTGCCACATGTTCAGTCCTAACATTCTATAAGGTTAGAAAAACACAGCAAAATAGCTCTGTGACTTCATCATATTTGAAACGTCACAAATTCCAACACTCTGGGTTTGTCCAACCTTGTGGGACGTTCAGTCAAAACTCCAGAAAGTTAAATTGATCAAAGCCGGTTTGATCAAGACACGGTTAGATCAAACCAGATCATCTTTTAAAGACACAAATTTAATTACATGGTTAAGTTAACTGACCTGTGAAATCTGTGGTAGTTGGGTTTGAACCAATATAGACGGTGTCAATAAAGACGTCCATATCCGTTTCCCTGGCAACTGAGACATAATCAAGGAAGACCTGAGATGCTCCAGTGAGGCGACTGCTCACCAAATCCAACATGTTCACACAAAGATATCGCCAACTGAAACAGACAGGTATACATGTCAGCCACATACCATTATTGAATGTTCTGGACTGTGATTATAATATGTTATTACCCCTATGACTGGTATATTCAAACTTATGATATCAATGTATTAGTTGCAATACTGAACATAAAAGTTCTGGATTGAAACCACTGCAACAAGGACAAACGACTGGAGGTATTGTATTTCTTCTAAAGATTCAGCCACTTTTTTCAGTTTCGACCATTAGAAAAGAAATATACTAAATGAGGCCAGATAAATTTGCCCATTAGAGGGAATTTAAGGCAATATGACCCACCGTGCAGTGTGTGACAATGGTTATCCTAAAACACAACTCCAAGTCTCGATGGAAAATTTAGGCCATTAGAATGGCTGAATATTTAGAAGAAATACGGTATCATTTATCAACTTTGACGTACCTTGAAGAAGCCACGAGTTCTTCCACATCATACCAACTGCCGTGAACTTTACTCTCTGATTGGCTGTTCTTATAGTTCACTCGCAGAAACACTCGAGATTGGATACCACCAAGGTGACCAAAACACAACTGTAACAAAACATACTCCTTATTTATACTTCATGTATTCGGTCTTTTTTAATTACAAATATTATTTAATAGAGGTTGGGGGGGGGGATGAAACTGCTAGCCAATATGTGATAACCAATAAGGTAAAACTGTGTGAAAGGCATTTTGTCTTTTTCTAAAGATTCTGAAGGGGGGGGGGGGGAGGAGGAGTTGTTTGATGTTTTACGCCGCACCCGAGATTATTTCACTTAATATGGCGGCGTTGCCAGGTTTAGAGGGGGAGGAAACCGGGCTCATTGCCCGGAGGAAACCCCTGACCTTCGGCAAATCCACTCAGAAATATTTCAATTCTTATTCGGTCTGACTGTCATTTGAACCCTCGCCAAATCGATAGAAGGTCTGTGTGGGACGATCCCTCCAATCCACTGGACCATTGAGGCCCACGAGAGGAGTTGAAAGTCAGGGCCTATACAATTGTACAATATAAAAACTTTTCTCCATGGTTATTTTAGTCATGAGGGTATGCCTGTGCCTGTGTATTTTTCGTGTTAACAAATACATAAAGATGTGTGAAATACTTACAGTTTTATGTTGAGATAGGTATATGGCTTTTCCCTCAGGACCATAAAACAGATTGTGGGGATTTTTGGTAAAATATTTTCCACAGAATGCAGTGATTATCTCCCCTGTATCAAGTTCTTCAGTCTGGATAACTCTAGAGTTAGAAATGGTTTCATAGCTTTCGAAGTAGGCCATTCCTGTCGGTGCTTGGACAGAATTCGGGCAGTTCTCGGAAAACAAACCAAGTGCACTATCTGCTACCTGGAATAATCAATTGATCCAAACGTAATGGAAGTTAATGGTTCATTTCTCAAAACAATACTAAATACTCAAGAAATAAAACCAAAAGTATTTTCCTGTAAAAAATGGTAAAATATCTGGAACAAGGAAATGAGGCATGATGTATTTTAGTTGAGGTGTTCTGTTTAAAATGATCCAATCAAAATTCAGGTTTGAATTGATCACAGGAAATTTACATTTGGGCAATACGATATGACTCTGTTATAAAGTTGTGCTCATAAAGAGAGGATGATGAGATAGTTGTATGGTGACTGACCTGTTTTTCTGTTGCTGTGACGGAGATGGGGGAGGAGGAAATCCCATCAATGCTCAAACTAAAGAACCCTTCATTTGTTTGACCTTGTGTTGTTGTTTGAACTGTGACCCCAAGCTCCTCCCCTCGAGAATTCGGGTGTGTCTTGACATCCAGTGTCTCCACATCCCCTACAGATAATACAGTCAGAACCAATAATCATCTTAGTCAGGCAGAAATGGACTAGTTATACCATAGAGTGAGTGTTTAATATAACCCACATACTTTAATACAAAGGTGGATACCCATCATAAATATAGTACATAGACTTGTTCTACTAAGCTGGCACAAAGTTACGCATAGGTTTACAGCTTAGAGTTGCGCCGTCAGACTTGTGACCATGCGTAAGTTCCTATAATTTAACACGCGTTTGCGACTGGTGCAACTTAGTAGAACGAGCCCAGAACGTAAAACTGGACATTGTTATTTTTTCTTCTTTCATTTGAAGTCAAACATGACTATAGCCTACTTATACGTAGCCAAATAGTAAACACGGTTAGTTAGATTTGAAAACAAAAACACTGGAATAAGTGATGAAGAGAGACAAATTTAAACTCATCTTTGACCTACTTATTTCTCTCCCTTTTATAACTGCCTACTTTTCTTTTCTCGTGAATTATAAAACAACAAAAATATGACAAGATGTACCTAGATTAGAAGTGAATGTGATGGTATATCGGATTCCACCACTTATAGAAGCCTGTGTCACCGTGATACTGTCGCTAAGCATTCTGGGTAGGTACTGAAGGGCCGTCACCATATCAGCACTGTCAACGTTACCAACCATGGGTTCTGAAGGGGAAAAACAAATAAAGACGGTTCATTTTATCAAAATAAAAAAAAAACATTTACTGATTATCAAAGAAACAACATTTACAGTCCCAAAAATATATGTGTCAACACTTAAGTTGTTAACTTAAATTTCTAAGGGCGTCATTGTAAATTTAAATGTGAAAACCGACAGATGCTATAGAAATATATTCACAAATCCATCAAACAAACAGTTCAACTCATTGACCATTCTTACCTGTATACACAGAGTTAATTCCAAGTCTAAAGGTGGCCCCGTCTAGAGCATCAGCTGAGGCAGTAACAACAACTGTCTGTACCTCGGCCCTCCCTGCACCACCAGACATTCCACTCACTGACACAATCTGGGGGAAAACGTGCAGCATCGTTAGTAACCTTTATATATATTCTAACAGTTATAGACTGGTTTGCAGCATAAAACTTGTTTACATTGATAGCTTGGTAATGTGTTAGTCCGCATCCCAGATTATTTCGTTATTTCTACTGACATAGTAGTGATGCCAGGTTTATTAGGAAGGAGACCGATAAAAAAACATGACTGGCAACCACGACTGATAAGTCAATTATAAAGAAAACCACATAGATTTAGAAAAAAGAAGATTAAACTCTGGGCACGTAAAAGTTCAAACGGAAGCATAAATATGAATAATGTTGACATTTCACTCAATAGCTATTATTAAAACTAACAGAATTTGACTGATTGATTTATTTATGTTTTACTTCATACTCAAGATTATTTCATTTTAATATATGGTGGGGTTGCCATGATTGGAAGGGAAGGAAACGGGCCTCATTATCGTATGGAGTTGTCCCAGAGTTCATGAAGGGTTCATTGTCCTAAAGAGTTGTCCCAGAGTTCATGAAGGGCTCATTGTCGTAAGTTGTCCCAGAGTTCATGAAGGGCTCATTGTCGTAAGGAGTTGTCCCAGGGTTCATGAAGGGCTCATTGTCGTAAGGAGTTGTCCCAGGGTTCATGAAGGGGTCATTGTCGTAAGGAGTTGTCCCAGAGTTCATGAAGGGCTCATTGTCGTAAGGAGTTGTCCCAGAGTTCATGAAGGGCTCGTTGTCGTAAGGAGTTGTCCCAGAGTTCATGAAGGGCTCGTTGTCGTAAGGAGTTGTCCCAGAGTTCATGAAGGGCTCGTTGTCGTAAGGAGTTGTCCCAGAGTTCATGAAGGGCTCGTTGTCGTAAGGAGTTGTCCCAGAGTTCATGAAGGGCTCGTTGTCGTAAGGAGTTGTCCCAGAGTTCATGAAGGGCTCGTTGTCATAAGGAGTTGTCCCAGAGTTCATACAGGCTGGGAGGAGCGAACTCCTACTTTAAACAATCATTTCTATCTAACATGTCCCTAATAATTATGTTTTAAACACTATGCAGAGCAGTTTTTATTTGTGTTCAATATTTAAAGCAACAATAGCAACTTTTTTTTCCCCTTATACCCTGGTTCGCGTGGCCAAACTGCATATATAGGGTTCAAAATCAGCCCAGATTAGGCCCTGACAAATCATCTTTTGTATGGTGAGACAACTTCTTATTATATATATAATCTCTGATCGTACAAACACCAAACAATCAATCAATCAATCAATCATATAGCGGTGACGTGTCTCTGAGTGTACAAACCTGTCTCTCTTTCTTAACAGTAGATCTGACAGCAATTCTCTGTCTCTCTGATATGGAAGCTGCTGTCATTCCACTGGTGATGTCTGTATTGTCCACACAAACACCAATCAATCAATCAATCAATCATATAGTCGTGACGTGTCTCTAATTGTACAAACCTGTCTCTCTTTCTTAACAGTAGATCTGACAGCAATTCTCTGTCTCTCTGATATGGAAGCTGCTGTCATTCCACTGGTGATGTCTGTATTGTCCACACAAACACCAATCAATCAATCAATCATATAGTCGTGACGTGTCTCTGATTGTACAAACCTGTCTCTCTTTCTTAACAGTAGATCTGACAGCAATTCTCTGTCTCTCTGATATGGAAGCTGCTGTCATTCCACTGGTGATGTCTGTATTGTCCACACAAACACCAATCAATCAATCAATCATATAGTCGTGACGTGTCTCTGATTGTACAAACCTGTCTCTCTTTCTTAACAGTAGATCTGACAGCAATTCTCTGTCTCTCTGATATGGAAGCTGCTGTCATTCCACTGGTGATGTCTGTATTGTCCACACAAACACCAATCAATCAATCAATCATATAGTCGTGACGTGTCTCTGATTGTACAAACCTGTCTCTCTTTCTTAACAGTAGATCTGACAGCAATTCTCTGTCTCTCTGATATGGAAGCTGCTGTCATTCCACTGGTGATGTCTGTATTGTCCACACAAACACCAACTGTTACAGTGGATTTACTACTGCCTTTGGTTAACAACTCCAGATAGTGCCTGCGAGATAGAACAGAATTAAACTGTGTTACTAATAATAATATGTTATAAGGAGTTAGCAGGGTTTATTGTAAAGAGTTCTGAATTCCAAGTCAGGTCTCACATTAATTCACTTATATTTGACTGATTTATAATCAACAAAGGAAAAATCTGACAGTTGAACTGAAGAAAATCAGTTGTAGAATTTCTGGGATAGTCCATGAAATGCTACTTTACAAAAAATTAAAACTTGTTTGTTTGATGGGAATGATTTCAGTTCTTAATGTTTCTAGACAAGTTGTTTACAAATGTTTTCAAATGTTTCAATTAAATGTGAGAGAGAATAATGGCTCACCTTTCTCCCTCCTGAAGATCAAACGATGCAGAATTCCCTGATGAGGATAGGATCACAGCCTGGAGGAGAGAAAAAATAAACATAATGTAAAATTTGGCGTAGTTGGTCCGCCATATTGGGGAGTTCAGTAGGAGCAGAAACTGGGAACCTGAATCATTTCACATAGGGTACTACAATGAGCCCTGCTTAGAATTTTTTTATTTTTTTAAAGGGGTAGTGGGTGGGGGGGGGGAAGAGACTGCAATTTGAGTCGGTGACCTTTATTAATTGGTTGTGCTGGGGGAGCACCCATCACACAATGAGCTGTGGAGACAGTTTTAACGTATTTATCAAAACAGCCAATAACTTTATTTGCAATACAGGAACAATACATACCTTGTCAGCAGCATTCTGGGTTTGACTGAAGTATACGGCAGATTCTTGTGCAGAGGAAGTCATTTTAAAATGGTAGGTGTTGTTAGACGGAGGAATGAAGAACGTCTTGACTCGGCCCACAAAATCATCATCCGTTGTCACGGTGATATGGAGATCCTCCTGTTTGGTTACATTAGTAGGTCCTGTCATATTGGATACCTCCTCCAGGGGACTTACTGTAGATCCATCCCATAATTCCACTTCAATACCTCTACCTCCTACAATTGTATAAAGAATATAACTTAACAAAACATATGAATACATTGAAACATATTCAAGACAAGAATGGAATCAACTTTGTTAGTTACTTTATAGAGACGATGAGATCTTCTTTATGGGTTTCTTTAACTAAAATGTTTCAATCTTATTTCAAAGATTGTTTCCAGGCTAACAAAATGTTTCTATCTTCATGTTTTACTGATGTCCTTCCAAGCCTGGAGGCTACGTAGGGTTACATGTTCTTCAACCATCAAATTGCAGATAACAACTTCACAGATTCATCGCGATAAAATGCTTGCTGGTTTTAGAATCAATGCTGAACATACCAGGGATATTAAGAGTAAAATCCGAATAAACCTGGTAAATACATCAGAAACAGGCATTCTTCCTCTCAATATCAACATAGGGAGATCGAGTGAAACCCCCAATGGGATTCGAACCCGCAACCTATCAATGGGTGTCTTGTGATGGAATAAGAGACTATCGCTCTGTGGACTCAGCCACCGAGGCTCCTATATATTTGAGGATACAAAATATAGCTACTACTGTGACAACGATTGCCTGTGGCAGTAACAGCACAATTTAAAAAGTATTCAATAATACATTATTAACCGAAAAGCGCTTCAATACTAAGCATTCTATTGGCTAAATCATCTTCACAACTATACCGGTATTCACCTCTGTCAGAAACAGTATCACACGACTGAGACCAAATTGGTATCAGTAGTTTCAGAGCCAATCACGGCCCATGAAACTTTCCTGTCTTCATATTTGAATTCGGTTATTTTCCTCGAATGTTTCAAGATGACCACACCCATTCTTTCGTAAATTCCTGTATAAAAATGCTTGATACCAGCTGATTCTGACTTCTCTACAACTCTAGGTGGCACCCTGTTTTCATGATGCTGTGAATAATGATGATGTTACTTACCGGGGTAGAGATCCCAAACAGTAGGTTGTGATGGAGTGCTACATAATATCTGGTCATTAGTAAATGACGTTACATCACATGATTCACCTACAAATAACACACGTTAAAACCATCAATACAGATAAAATTAATAGAAGTCTATACGCATGTTTAAGTCGTGTATAGAAAAGTTCTGTTTTTGATATCTATAATCAGGGCAAGTCTCGGAATAATTAGACAAATTTCCTGTCACTGGTGGAGTCACATGTAGAGGAGCATTTGTCGTTATGAACAAAACGTTTACATCTGAATTTGTAAAACAAAATATGTCAATTGGGATTTGCAACGTCATTAAAACATTCTTTATAGTGTTATCTGTAACCTGATATCACAAAATTTTGCAGGTCTAAAGCAAGACAAAAACGAACGAATCTTCTAAATAAAAACACTAATACTAATATTCTGCACTTGATAAAGACATCGGCATAGGTGTTGCAAGCTTATGCTGTTCACAAACAACTTACTTAGTGATGATTCTCATTAAAACATTGGATTAGTAATCCTGACTAAAACATGGTCATTCCTAACATACCTCCAGCATAGACTTCAAGTGGGTGATAGGTGTCTTCAAAATTGACTCCTGTGATGGATATAGAGTTACCTCCCTCTAAACTACCACTAGGGGGACTCACACTGTCTATCACTGAAACATAAATTAAAAACAAGCTTTAGCTGGTCCATATTTATTTAAGTAAGTATGTATTTAACATGAGATTATATATACAAGTAGTATCAAACGTTTATTAATTGAAAGTAAATGTATGTAGAGACCCACTGCTAGATCTTTCAAATAGTCCAATTGATTGATCATAAAATCCATTTTTTCATTGGTCAATTAGCCGTTGCCATGTGATATAAATTGAGTTCTCAGTCAAGATTCTGTCAGCGAAAAACTTAAAAACAAAGTTGTGCACAGGGGTAAACCTTATTATCTCTCCTACCTGCATATGATTGGTAATTGTAGATCTTGTTTTGACCGCTGACTTTCAGAAGGCCTAACTCCGTACGAGAACGACCATACTTCCCTTCTATGATAAAACTAAGGTTTTGATTACCTACAAAGAATTACAACATGGTTTTACACATGCTAGAAAACAAAATACGATCATCACTGTCATTATGATTCTGACTGTCATATAAGAAATTTGGTTCCCCAAGGGGAGGTAACTACTTACCGACGTGTCGACTACTGATCTGACATTGAAATACACCTTCATTGGATTCCTCGTTGTCAAGGGCAACCAGAAACCTGAATGATAAACAAACGGTACATGTAAATTATCACAAGCCACTTGCATGAGTAGCAGGTTCAAGTAACTGATTGATTGATGTTTTAAGCCACACTCAATTTTATTTAACTTTGTGAGGGCGGTTGGGGGGGGGGGGGGGGATCAGGCTTTTTGCCCTGAGGAAACGGGTAAATTGTAAGTTCAAATCCCTATCAGTCAAAGAAAAATTCAACAAAATTTCGGACAGGTTTTTCACTCATCTACATTATCGAGGTACTCCCCAAAGGTCAAGATAAAAAGTCTTAAGTGACCAAACTCATCCTTCCTACCCACAATAGAGTATATATCAGCTGTCTTACTTTTTATCATCCTCAGGATCTACCAGCATTTCACATTGGTAACCTCCAACATACGCCCTGAAAATCACCAATTAACATGTTACACTTTGGAAAGCATAAATAATTACAATTTGTATCATGGTTGCTGCGTTTTTCTTTTGATGAGCAGTCTTCGACAAATCCGACAATGTCAATCAATAATACCATGATACAATCCAGTTATTGAATGGCTCCCTAGAGTATGGAAGAAATTCTGAGAGGTGTGGCCAAGTGCGAACGCTCTCAGAATATCTTCCATACCCTCGAGAAGCCATTCAATAACTCTAACATAGATGATGCAAACAAACGAGATGAAAGTGTTTCATTTCACCTCTGTGTCAGTCCACAATGTAAAGTTAAATGTTTATTCCGTTTGACGATTTGCATTTGTTCTTACTTTGTCTAAATTAAATCTAGACCATTTACAAACAGCTACATGTAGAAGCAAGGATTGAAAATAAAGTCCATATATGGCTTCATACTTAGATACTTAAAAAGGTACATGTAGCTATTCAATAAATATAGTAGTAATTCAATTTTCTGTTAGCAAATATTGGAGGCAAACCTGAGAAATCGTTCTGAGAGTCCATTTGAGCTGGCGGCAAGATGGCTTCCTCGGCGATCAGAAAACAGACGTCCCCTGACAGTCAGAGTGGCATCTGTATCATAAATGGTACATTATTGTTTTTAAACAAAGCAATGAGACAGCAAATACAAGTTTGTTATGTTCATTCACACTTATTTTGTTGTTGGTTGATGCTACGATCCAGGTATAACAAGTCTCAAAAGTGATTGGCAATAAAGTACAGGTAAACAATGTAACTTTTACTTGACGGGGTGACTGTTTTAACCTTCTTTATACAAACTGTGATTTTTTTACATATTATCAGACTTGCAGTTGCTTTGTCAGCCGTTGGATTCTGTACAGCTCTTATCATATGACAACAAATTATTTACTTGGTCGCTGTATGTGGAAGAGTTGCCAGGTACTCACCGAAGGTTGGGGGGTTTCCTCTGGGCAATGAGGAGGGTTTCAGACTTTCATCCCCCTAAACCTGGCAACGCCGCCATATAAGTGAAATAATCTTGAGTGCAGCGTAAAATATCAAACATATGATAACAAATGAAACATTGAATAGGATTTCTTCAAAATTGTTTGTCTTACCAGCAGGTCCTGATTGTGGCAGTAAACTGCGGATGTATGGAGTATAACTACTCTTGATCTGAAACAAAACACAATTTTACAAATATCATATTGTTAGTAACACTGACCCATCATGACGATGGAGGGGAAACCAGGGGGGTTTATGAAAACATTTAAGCCCGATGTCATAACTATACAATGTACAAGGACTCAGCCTGTAGATGGAGGGGAAACCAGGGGGGGTTCTGTTAGCATTTACACCTGCTTATTTGTATAATGGTATAATGTTGAAGTTTAAGATTGCCATGAAGGTTATGCTTTTATAACATGTATGCCTGATTGTGGTGTGATTTTCAGCAAAGATGTTATGTTTTATACAATTAAAATTCACCAGAAACAGTCAATTTCAGCACAGTATTTGGATTATACATTAAACAGGGAAAATACAAAGTTATCAAAATAATTGATCAAAACGCCACCGAGTTATCAGTATTCCTAATACAAGACAGAGATTGTCCCAGTTACACAACTAAATGTACCTCTAATTTGAAGAGTTCCACTAATAGAAATGTAACTTATAAAAACTGTATTAACTGACCTTGATTCGACACCGCCAATGTTTCCAGGCTCCACAATGGTTGTCCATGGCGACGGGTTCTCCGTCAACCCATACCCTGACGTAATAATCTCCCTCGGCCATACGACTGTTCCAGTACATTCAAAATGAAAAACATATATTATAGATAAATTGATATTATGTATTTAATTAGTTAGTGTCTTTTAGAAAGTGAATATAACAGTATTCTCGTTATTTTGGGAAAAGGATTTCGATTCCCGTTTCGGGCTTCACCCAAAAATCGGTAGAAGAATTTCTACCATATTTTCAAGAAAGTGTAGACCCAAAATAACAAGAAAACTGATATTATATAGAGTGGAAAATCCACAATGGTAGTCAAGACCTGTCTCTCTTCCTTCAGTTTATTTTACACAATAACAAGAAAACACTTTTTTTCCATAGCTTAAGCTATCTTAAGAATTTTCGATGAAATTCAAAAGATAATAAGCCTAATGATGCTGTATTACTAAGTTGACGAGAGAAAATATCTAAATACATGTAACACTGACTGAAGAGGGCCTTGGTGGCTCAGTCTGCAGGCCGATAGTCTCTCAGTTCAACACAGGCTCTCCATCAATGGGTTGCAGGTTCTAATCTCAGCCCAGGGAAAATATTTTAGTGAAAGGGTCGCAAAGGGTACTCAATGAAGGTTGTTTTTTTTTTATTTGATTTTGGTCTCCTTCACCATTAAACCTGGCAACGTGCCAAGTGAAATAATCTCGAGTGGGGCAAAAAACACTGATCAATGTAACACTGAAGTCTAAAGTCCACAGAAATCTGAAGTACTATGGTATCCTTGATTGCCTTAGCCGAGAAATCTTGTCTGTGAGTTTTTTATTTATTTCTAGATTACAACAACATCAGGGAGCGTACGTTAGATTCTCAGAACCATAGAGGCTGATTGTTTGGGCTATGACAAATACTTACGCTGGAGTAATACAAACAATTTGTACTTCCGTCGTTCCATCCTTGTGAATTGGACAGGAATATGATCTCAAATTAGACAGAAGATCCACTCTGTTTCCAAGATGTTCATTCCCAGCACCATGGTTGAACTCACTGGAGGCGAAGTCTAAAACACAACAGGAGATGAAGGAATGGGAGTGGCTACATATTTGCGACCGCTTATAATTTTACCATCAGTGATAAGTGTCAATAATAACAGTCCCTGCAAAATTATACTTTTAAGTATAGATAACAGCAATTTCCAACTAGGTGTCCAGAAATGATAGACTAGTAAGTCTAATGGATGGTGGAATATTTCTCACGAAGATTTACTGCCAGCCAGGGTGGGGACTTCAGAGCAGAAATAAGCAAGGCAAATCCCACTTATATTCCTGACTCTAGTGAGAATTAGTGGGAAAGATATTGTAGAGAACATTTGTTAATACAAATTGCTCTGCAACAAGCATTGTGGAACAATTGTTAATACATGTGTATCGCCAAATCCACTCAATTTTCCCCACCTCCCCACCCATACAAGCTTAAAAATACATATACTCTATATGACTCAAATTGGCAATCAAAGAACAGGGACAGATAGTTGTTTTAAAAGATAGCAGCCATATGGATAGTGCGTAACTGTAAATTCATTCAGATCAGTATTGTCATCAGGAGGTGTGACAGCAATTAAGCATTAATTTCTTCAACTGTTCAGATGAAGATTTGTATTTTAAAATTCTAGAAAGTAAACTGTTTGAAACTTAACAGTGTTTAGCAGCTCATCAATGGATGGCAACCTGTCAGTGGCACGACATTTATTCACTAAAAATTTGGCTTGGAGCTAATCATAGTTTTTAGCTTTACAATGGTCACTATTGACTATTGACATTGTCAAAAAAACCCATACAATATAGACTTAGAGACTAGAAATCTAGAGTACACCTGGCTGTGATAGAATATCATTATCACAGTTGATACTCCAGCAAAGAAATTTTTTGACATTTCCCCCAAAGTAATTTAAACGGGAGCAATATATATAAAATAATGGGTGATATCGTCTATCATGCCACAGTGCTCACAATAGGGACGTACTGTCCTTGATTTTTAGACGTCGAGTAGATTTAACATTGATATTTAATCGCTTATATTCTATTAGAGTTATCTCCCTTCATCTTGGTCAGTTGAGAATGACCTCCCCTTGATCGAGATACTCAGAGAGATATTTCATCTTTTCATCGGTTAGCAGGAGCAAATTAGGAACATAACAGGGAGTATACTCCTTATATCTTAAGAGGCGATAACGTACCTGGCCCTCACGTGTGATTGAAATTATCAGTATCAAATTTGGTTTGCAAGTAATTAAAAATTTTGTGATAAACTTTATGATACTGTTCAAATCTTACCTCCGCCATATATGGTGAGACTAGTGGCGCCTCCTGTGGAACCCTCGTGTGGGGTTATCTCCCTTATAGTGATACCAGCTTCTGTGGGGATAGAAAATGAATGTACACGTATATAGAAAATGATTTTCCCTTTGTTGGTGTTCATAAATATATAGATAAACTCCTGCGATATATCCACAAGAACTAAAGCTCAAAACTAAAGGGCTTTGAGATAATCACAGCCCACGGATAACCGTTATCGTTTCTCTGACAGACTGCTATGATGACGAGTTTAATACGAATTTTGAATTCTTTGGTGTTGTTTCCTTCTAATTTTAGCTTGGGCGTGATTTTCTAACAGTGGCTCCAGAGTGAAACCCAACAAACTGCAAAATAACAGGTGTCTGCATGTCCACATGAAACCCAACAAACCGCAAAATAACAGGTGTCCGCATGTCCACATGAAACCCAACAAACCGCAAAATAACAGGAACCTGCATCCACACGAACACCAATAAATAAAGATCTACTGAAATTGATTGATGCTTTTCGCTCCTCTCAAGATTATTTCACTTATATGGCAGCGTTGTCATACGTTTATGGGTGAGGAATCTCCTGACAGGCACCAGCCAAGCGCTCTTAACAGGGCGACCAGTGAAAAAATACTGCTCTTTTTTTTTTTTTTTTTTTGGAGTAAGTGAAATTCAAGACCTGTGAGGAACTAAGCGAACGTTATCTTTAACTCGATGCATTTCCTGTACTCGTCTCCAGCCTTTCTCATAAAAGTTATTGTTATCTACAGAAAACCGATTATGATATTGGTCATTGTCGCATTTTCCGTAATTTAAAACAGGCCGTAAACAAAGAAACACACCAAGGCACACGTAGGCTGCAATCTGACTAAAGTCTTTTCAATGAGCATCTCGACTTAAGTCAGATTGACGTAGGCTGGTGATTATTTATTAATAAATAGACACAAATATTAATGACAGATTCTGGGATATCTGTGGGGGTCTGGTTTTGTAGTGACCGCTTCGTTACCAGTCCATGTAACGACACGCTTCACTGCACACCTTTGTTTCTCAGCGCAGAGTTTGTCATATTCTTCCCTCCTAATATCCCTATGTCGTATTTAAGCAAGCGGTCTATTAGATAGATACAACTTTAAATCATAAAATGGATAAAACGTATGAAAAAGCTTGATAACCACTGGATGTGTTTTTCAATGATATTGGCTTTTTTTTTCGAGAGGAGGGAGAATGTAACAAGTCACAGTTTTAATTAATTTCTTCATCTCTGTCAATTATAAGTTTGGCAATTGGTATATATACCTTATATTCTAATATCTTCTGGCATCTAACTTCGCATACATCAATTTACATGTGTGTGAACAACGGTTGTTTATGAAAAACTTTATGTTACACATCAGAATCCTGAATTTCTTCTGGAGTTGGGAGTGTGAGGTGGGGGTATAGTTTTTTTGGGGCTCAGGGGCGGGGGACTGGCCTCCTCCAGTTAGCATAACAGAACTGTTTAACTTACTTAACTCTTACGCGTTCCAACGTGTTTTGCCATTAGAATTTTACACGCTATTGTAATGTCTACAGAATATAGCCTAGTAAACCAGACACACTATTGACTAAAGCTCGTAGTACAAGTTCTGTAAAGTACATTTTATTACAAATTGGAATAAAGGGTTGCATTTTATTACTGTTAGTTTACTGAAGGTTCTATTCTGTGCGATGACCTGACCTCGCGTCTGGTATTAACAAGCAGTCACATTATACAAAGAAGAAAAAAAAACAACACAGGCCTATTTTCCAACGAAATCTGTCACTCATCTTAATGCTGGAAAAGGGCGTATCTTTAAGTGAACGTTGGACCCCCCCCCCCCCCCCCTCACCCCCTGGCAATAATTTTTATCATTTGAAAAACAGATTTTGGAATGAAATTACAGATGTTGTAAAGGTGAAGTTAGTTATGCATTCACAAGGATAAAGGCTCTTCAAGAGAAAAAAACTGGGATCTTGCCAACATGTAGAATAACTCATAAACAACTTAATTAGAGCTTTATTTATTAGATATACGGATTGCTTAGTCCGATTAAAATCTATATAATCTTACTGAATTATTGCACCTATTGGTGATCCGTGTACTATATCAATCTTATTGAACACTATATCTGTATAACCGGAATGATCGCATTTCGTTATCGTGATAATTGTTATGAGGCATTCAGTCTTAGATATAAAGAAGCAATTTTATTTCCACTTCACCGGTCAACCTCGACGATACCGTTATGTAGGTACGTATCAAATATCTTTTCGCCCAAATATCACATAGCGTCGTTTTAAAGGACTTGGCAAATTGCTAAAAGATAAATAAATCTAAAACTGACGGACAAAACGCTGTTCTACATAACAGATGAAACCAAGCCTGTAGACCTACAGTTGAGATGGCAAACAGAGATAGAAAACAATTCGCTATACACTAATATTGTTTCCGTCTCTTATGGTCACTTTGCGGAACCGTTCACGTGGAAATGTGAGCGTCCAACTATACTCGTGTCCTATGAATTACACAAATAAACCCACATTTTGTTCCCTCCCGGCTCGATGTCGCTATATGTGAAAAACCAGCCAACAGACAACGTTTTTTGTTGCCCCTAACCAGATGCCAGACGTGTATTCAAGAAGAAAAAAACAACAACTTTAAGAGGCCTACAGAAATCTATTGCGAGACAGACTTTTCCAGAAGAAAATACTTCAATGTAATTTTGGTATTTCCTACTCAATGCGCCCCCCCCCCCCCTTCCTATATACTTTAGTTTCACGCCCCTCTATGTAGCAATGCCCCCGTACAGGAGGTCCTAATCTAAATTTATGGAGCGTTTTCTTACAATAACATCATAGCTTTTGCGGTATTGTAATTTTATGAAGTAATTATCGCTATCGTAGAGTGAAGTAAACAATGAACAATGGAAACGCGTTTAATAGCCGCTACATGTGTTATTTAGCTTCGTCGCTGTATTTTATGTAGTGTTTTGTTGCCGAGGTTGTTAATTTCCTCACGAAGAAAAATGATATGACAATAAAGGGATCTGGTTAATCAGACAAAAGCAAGCTATATCGTAAAACTTGTTTACATTTCAAGTACAAAGTCAAGGTTTATATGCACTCACATGAAATTGTTTCCTTTGTTGTTGACCATTGAAAAGTCTAAGTGCATTTTATCGGCTTAAACTTTGTTGTGACCGCTTGTAACATTGATACCTTTGTTAAAGAGGCTTTAAAATGGGAAACTCGCCCGGTTCACTTGAAATGAGAATAGCAATAAAATGACGCATAACGTGTTATTGATGTAAATGATTTAATAGCAGGATTATGTAACATGCAACGCTTGTTATTCTGATTGGTCATTGTATGACAACCAATGGAAGTAGTAATAAATCTACAACTGAAGGCCCAGGTATCCAAAAGTTTACTTCAGACGCTTCATTTAGAATAGTCCGGGTTTCTGACTCCAAAATTACTTTTTTGTACTGACGGTCGTATTTTGGTCCAAAATACGGCCGTTAGTATAAAAAATAGTCATTTTGGAGTCAGAAATCCAGACTACATTTAGAACTCAATTTCAGAAAATAGGATTTGGGGAAGTTTTCGTAATTTAAAAATGGCCAAAGTATACAAGAAATACATCGAGGCACAAATAGGATGGGTATTATTTGCTAATAAGTTTATAAATACAGGGACTTCGGACAGATATATAACATCGCTTGGTATGGCAGGTGTCTTTGGAATGAAATGTTTTCTAGACTTGTGGTTTTTAGAAGGCGTTCATTTCATCTTGCTTTGTAAGATGGGCATGTAGACCTAAGGTAGAACTGGATGAACAGAATCAAGTTCAAGGCCGTAACCTTAAAAGACTGTCGGGGCTTATCGGTTGATTTATTGCCCCATGTCTTAGCTTGTCTCAATAAGAATGCTATATTGCTACTTCTCCGCCACTCTGAAAGCTTCAATTAACATTGGAGTATTAAAAACACCCCAAACGATTTTCTATCATGTCTTGACCTCAATTTGGTATCGATGAAAAGCCATAAAATGCAATATCAGTGGGAATAGAGATCTCAATTGAACCAAAATAGACACATTACAAATAAAACTATAGGGCCTTATGTACCCTTTGTAAGTAAAAGGTCACAATATACCGATGTAAAGGTGCTTATAAGTAGTAGAAAAAAAAAAGCCAATTGGAAGTAGGCCTAATATTTTTTCTCATATGAAACAATCTTCAAGGCTTGAATAAAATTATCAATGGTGTCCCTATAAAAATCAACCTGGAGTGAAAATCTAACCCCACCTTGCAGCCGCCATGAAGCTATACACAAAACCGTACACACTGTAAAATGTAACCCGTAAATTTTACGGTAGAATACTGGCAGCTGGGCTGCCAACTTTCTACCGTAAAAATAAGGGTAGACCGTGAAATCAACTAGCCACATTCCTAATCAGTGAATGTGAAAAAAACATTATGAAATCAGCAGGCTAAGAAATACAGGACTTTAAATCGTCAACCCCAGCATGGATCTGTTAATGTAGATTTTCAAATGTTAAGTACCCCCAACGAAATAGTAAAACTGACTACTTCTGCAAGTTGACAAACATATATTTATTTGAAAAAATTTGAAAAAATGCTGATGAAAATTCTCACTTAGGGCAGGTATCTCAATCTATGGTTTCAAATACAGCTATGTTAAATTAACTATCTTAGCCTATAATGACAAATTTTTCTTATATTAAATCGCCTACGGCGGGATTCGAACCTCTAACCTCCCATACAGGAGCTGCGCAGAACTATATGCGCACTAGCCATAACCGTATCCCTAAACCACTACACTAACTTCGAATATGAAAGGATGATGGCCACATTTCCATGCCTTACTAGCGCTTCGGTGTGCGCATGCGCACTTCCGTTTTTTCCTTTCCTTTGATCCGCAATGACGTATTTTGGACGAATCCTTCACGGAAACAACCGAGGAGATCAGATCTCGTTAGCTCGGAAACGACAACTCTGTCTCAAAGTTATTTTACGGTACACGGCCGTAAAGCTTCCACTGAAGTATAAAACGGCAATTTACCGTTAATTTTAAAATATTCTACTGTAGAATTGACGGTAAACGGTTACAGTGCATTAAACGGCCTTACACATTTGCCAACACGATCCTTACGTGATCGGGAATAATGTCGGTGTTAGGAAATCTCACTAAACGTTTCCAAAACAATGGAGACAGTTTTCTATCCAATTCTTTCCATTTCCGATTAGCTTTCCAAAAGATTTCCAAACAAATGGCAACGATTTCTAAACAAATCTAGTCTAGTTTCGGCAGCTACGGTAATGTCTGAGTTAATTCAAGTGCTGGAAAAAAGTAGAAGAGTGCAAATTCTCATCTTAATTCAAGGGAGAGCTTGTAAAACATTCAAGGATTAACTGCTGGTCAATCATCTCCCTGGACTGAGATGTGTTGAAAGTTTAAATCTCATTCAGAACCTTTTTGTTATTGAGGATTTAGCAACATGCATAGTCAGGTATTACCGTACCTCATCTATACAATAGCGGATTAGGAACCATTTGCGAATAGCCTATAATTGGTTTCTCAGCTAAGGTTTATATTCAATGAGGATTTGCTTAACTTCATTAAAGGGCATTTAGAAGTTGAGATGATTATATTAACTCAAGAGGTTTATGGATTACGACTTCAGTTAATTTGTGAAGGGACATTTCGGTCTAAAGTCTAGTATGATTATGATTGATAACGGTACTAGAATCTGTACCGAAACATCGCTTCACAAATAAACAGGAATTTGCTCAACTGCCAATATATTTTAGTACTTAAATCTATCTGCAAGTAACTGTCATTATAAACGTGGTCTTATAATTCTATTCGTCCAACAGGTGGCTACTATGGTACTTCTCCTCAACATTTAGAAAGGATACAATCACCAAATATTGGATTTGAAGTGGTTATTAGTAACAATAAGTTTAATGGAGCTGAAATGACAATATCTTTATTGTAAAACTATAGAATGGTCCCCTCGATCTGCCCAGAAACGATTTGATGAAATCATATATTCGTAGACAGAATATGGTTTGTTCCAAAGTAAAAATCCGGTCCGATTAGCACGACTGCAATACTTGTGCCGTTTTATGGTACCAACTTCGATATTAATAAATCAGTGTGCATGAACTGCCAAAGATTTGTTTCTAAACTTTTTTCCTAAACTCTGATAGCCATGACAATAAGAAATCAGGAAAATCCATACAGTCTGTGTTCTGTACGAGTCAAAACAGGGCTCGAAAAGTAGACAAAATCTAAATAACCGGGACGAACGTTCATTAATTCTAGGCCAAAGTTAGTTCATAACACTAGTGTAACATACATTCTCGAGACACGTTTCAAAAGAAGCTGTCTAAATTTTAGGCCTACTTCTTGAAGAAATTGTTATCAAAGGGAAAATGTCGACATTTTGGGAGTTCGTGTTTTGAAAAGCTGACGTGTTCTGAAAAAGCTGATTCAAACATTTTAAAAGATTTGGAGCCGAAATGTATTATAATAAGCGTGTTCTATATGAAAGTGAAAAGAACTTTAAAATAAAAAGGTCCAATATCACATTTATTTCTCACTACTTTCATGCGAAAACTAAAACCAAATAGACAAAGTGAAGTTATTAACATTTGCCATAAGCTCTTGAAATACATGTTCATTATTTATGGTAACAACAGCTAACTGGTGTTAAAAAATCGATAAAGTTGATGGTACGCATAAGCTTTGACGAGTAGCAGCCTATGTAATCACGGAAATAAGTTCCATATAACAGTAGAACTATAGTGGTTATTTTCTTGTGGTTCGTGTAAGCTATATTCAAACTCCACGAAACGTTCAAATGACGACGAATTTATAAATAAGAGGAATAAAATGCTGTACCAATTTTAAGCGCGAAGAGTGTTCTTTGAATAGACTACAGAAGTGTTTGTTATCCATAAAAAAAACCTGCGTATGTTATCATCTTAAAACATAGATCTTATATAGAAAAACTTACCGACTGTGCACGTATTTATTTGTACAATGATTACACCCAAAGCAATAAGTAAATATCGGAGCCCTCCTTTCTTCATCCTTCCAAGTTGAATTCTAACTTAAGTTTTTTGTGCCCCGTTGTATTATATATAGCTGGCCGTGATCAGTGATATATGACGAACAGACAGTCAGACCAACTCCAGCCATTCACGGGACTGGCCGAAACATGCCCTTAAATATGACGTCAGTGTAAGGCATGTGTTCCGTTGGTTTTGTAATTTCTTGCCCCTAATTGTTATTTGCGTGTTAAGCACACGTGTTGATTCCTAGCTCTGATATAACCCTTTGTAGTGCAATTGTCGCCAGGAAAAAATAAAAGCTTTTATAAAGTTATGACACCAAGTGAGCAGATCTCGTGCATGACAGTCTAAATTTGCACCATATACAAACCCGAGTTAAGTGCTTGTATAATTACAAGGTAAATAGTTTACCTTCACCAATGGATGTTAAGTACTGTTTACTAAATAGTTATGTTATCCTTAGAAAATGGATTTGTGTATTAATATTTTAATATAGTGAAAAAATTGGCACAAAGAAATGCCGGAAATTCAAAGCTATCTAGCTTCGCATTTTAACGCTATAATTAAGTGAACAACCAAAATTCCAACTTTTTCATAAATTGTCACAATGTAGTAATATGCTTTAAAAGTTATCGAAAACTAATTGATTGGCACTGGAATGAAGGAAATCTATACAGTCTGTAGGCCTATGCTGAACGAGTCGAGAAATAGTGTCCACATTCTGTGTTAACAGAAAAATAGTAACATTTTTGCATTTTTTCTCCATTCTACTTCAAATGTCGTAATAAGAATCAAAAACAAAATCAGGTCACTGTTATAAAACCAACAAGAAATCAAAACGATTAATTGACGAACGTTGAAACAGGTTAGGGATCGATCTTGTTTTTGACATTACATTTTTTTCTGAAGTGGCAGAAATTTTTCTACCTAATTTGGATGACGCCCGAAACTGGAATCGATTTGATTGATGTTTTACGCAAGATTATTGCCAGTTTTATTTTTTTTTTGGGGTGGGGGGGGGGGGGGGGGGTGAGCCCGGAGGAAACCCCCGATCTTCAGCGAGTATCTGGCAACTCTTCCACATACGGCGACCGAATGAAAAATCAGACATTTTTAGAATTTGTATTTGGTCTGAGTGTGATTCGAACACGCGCCGCATCGATGGAAGGTCTGTGTGGGGCTGAGGTCACGCAAACCCACTGGACCACCGAGGCCCCTGAAACTGGAATCGATCCCGGGTCCCAGATTATGGCACCTATCGCCAGCACTAAACGCCGGCTGTCCTATCCATTTAAAGTGGCACTAGCTGCCAAAATGTTGATATTTTGACGTTAAAATTGTTGAAATTATTAGCTATTTTTCTCAAGACGTTTAATTCAGAAGCTTTTAGTGCTTCTAGTGTCGAAAATTTACGATAAAGTATTGTTTTGAACTAACTTTGGCTTAGGATGAATGGTCGTCCCGGTTATTTAAATTCTGTTTACTTTTTGAACACGTTTTCGGTTCGCACAGGCCACATACTGTATGGATTTTCCTCATTCCATCGCCAATCATATAGTTTTTCGGTGGCTTTCAAAGCCTCTTACTGTCGTGACGATCAGAAATTATGAGAAAAAGGGTGAATTTTGGCAGCTCATGCCACTTTAACCAAACGGCCTCCATCTAGAAAAATCGATAAATCGTCATATCGATCAATATCAATTTAGTCCTGTGGGCACTCGGATTGCCCTTGGAATTGAATACATCAGGGTACTTGACGCCTTCGTTGTAAAAGACATGCGCACACGAATAGATTTGGTTACTGGGGCTAACTAGTTATATGATTTTCATCTTACTGTCTAGTTATCATGTATGTGTTTTATACTAGGCTATACAATACCCGTTCTACTAACTGAAGTTACGCATACATTTACAGCATGGAGTTGCCTCAGATTTGCGACCACACGTAAGTTCATATGGTTTGAAATGCATCGCGAAAAACGTAACTTGCGCAAGTTTCAGTGGAACGCGAGCGTTGGAACCAACATAAGTTGGTCGTTTCTTCGACGGCACTGTATATGTTTCTTAACGCAAAAATAATTTTGTCCAGGAGGGATTTCTGAAAGTGCATCAACATAGTTTTGTATTTCTCCGTCATAGTCAAGTTTATGAAAAACCACCACGCACAAGGCCTTCACCATTCATCGGACCATGTTACTTAGCATTGATTTCATCAAACGTCAAACTCGTTTACATATGACGGCTTGCTCTAGTAAGAAGATAAATGTGTTCAAAATTCAAATTTAAAAAAAAATCTCCCTTTTTTGTAAAAAAATGACCTCTGACGCATTAAGTCACTGTTGTACTTAGGGTTGGAGAATTCACCACGGAGATTAGCTGCGGTATGTAGCGTTCGATTTTACTGTGAGGCCCACAGGTCCATTTCAATGCGGATTTTTTACTACAATTACACGGATATAAACACAATGGAATCAAACTAGCCCGGTTACGAACCTTTACGAACAAAAGAAGTGTACAAATAACGGACAAATATAAAACAGCCGGGAGGCGACTGTGCTGTTTACATTTAAAAAAAACAGTGCGTTTTCTGAATTTTTCCTACACAGAAGAATTTAGTAACTTTCTATTTTGCAAATTTTTTGCATCATTTATTTTTGTATTAAGGATTTAAAAAAATAGAAAATTCCTAACTTCTTGTACCTGGGAAAAATGCAGAAAACCGCCCACTGCTTTTAATGTAAACCGTATTCTGGATTTTCGCGGCGGATGTGCCTTTAACAAATATCCGAGATACTACGGAGGCAAGTGTGCCTTTAACAAATGTCCGAGATGCTACGGAGGCAAGTGTGCCTTTAACAAATATCCGAGATGCTACGGAGGCGGATGTGCCTTTAACAAATGTCCGAGATGCTACGGAGGCAAGTGTGCCTTTAACAAATATCCGAGATGCTACGGAGGCGGATGTGCCTTTAACAAATATCCGAGTTGCTACGGAGGCAAGTGTGCCTTTAACAAATGTCCGAGATACTACGAAGGCGAGTGTGCCTTTAAAAAATGTCCGAGATGCTACGGAGGCGAGTGTGCCTTTAACAAATGTCCGACATACTACGAAGGCGAGTGTGCCTTTAACAAATGTCCGAGTTACTACGGAGGCGGATGTGTCTTTAACAAATGTCCGATATACTACGGAGGCGAGTGTGCCTTTAACAAATGTCCGAGTTGCTACGGAGGCGGATCTGCCTTTAACAAATGTCCGAGATATTACGGAGGCGAGTGTGTCTTTAACAAATGTCCGAGATGCTACGGAGGCGAGTGTGCCTTTAACAAATGTCCGAGATGCTACGGAGGCGAGTGTGCCTTTGACAAATGTCCGAGATACTACGGAGGCGAGTGTGCCTTTAACAAATGTCCGAGATGCTACGGAGGCAAGTGTGCCTTTAACAAATGTCCGAGATGCTACGGAGGCGAATGTGCCTTTAACAAATGTCCGAGATACTACGGAGGCAAGTGTGCCTTTAACAAATGTCCGAGATACTACGGAGGCAAGTGTGCCTTTAACAAATGTCCGAGATGCTACGGAGGCAAGTGTGCCTTTAACAAATGTCCGAGATGCTACGGAGGCGAATGTGCCTTTAACAAATGTCCAAGATGCTACGGAGGCAAGTGTGCCTTTAACAAATGTCCGAGATACTACGGAGGCGAGTGTGCCTTTCAGTAAGGTTACATAAGATTTTTTGGCGCCTGAACTTGAATTGAACGTAAAGTGTGATTGTTAAATTTATAGCTTTTAAACATTCTACCCTAGCATGACTATCTACATGTATCATGTTGCTTGTAACGATTTAACAAGGTGGAGCTCAGCGTATAAACGGGATCTCGCGAGATTAAAATTGAAATAAGATCAGTACAAAAGGCTAAAATCAACCTTACTTTTACATCGAAGTCCAAAATATGGAGTAGTTTGTTGACATTGGGCGCATCGAGTTCCTTTATCAGGGTGTGCGTGCAAAAGAAGACGCATACTGTATAATACCATGCGTCTCTCCCATTTTCTCGCATACCCATTGGACTGCCCAATGCACCGGCAGCATTCGAAAGACTAAAAACAACTATTCCCAGAGCTTAACTTCTGAGGGGGGGGGGGGGGGGGGGGTATTGCGCTTTCTAAAGGAAATGTTAGAAAAAAATGTTTGGCATCTGAAAAAAGGTCACTAGATCACCAAAATGAGCCCATCCCTACATTTACCAGTTAAATTAATAAAACAGTTATTTTTCTATAGTACCGGGTTGAAATACACGTATACTAAACACTGAAAGATATGCATTTGTTCTACAACACAATGTATGTATATGCTTCAACTGATCCAAGTCGTCAATACCGGTGTAGTATGATAATTGATATGGCCCGATTGACATGCCCGTCCACCTGATTACACCTTCAGTCACACCCCGATCACAGACAGTCAGATGTACCCTCAGTGCTTTCAATGTAAACAAGTGGAGGAACTATACTTCTTGGAGCGTATAAGGGTACGTAGACTGGTCTTGAGGTCTAGGGGGTGTGACATGACCTCAGGCACACTGTCTTTATACGTACTCTAAGCATTCAGAATCACAAGCAGAAAAATAAAATCGTATATCTGAATTAAGCCATTCATATTTTCTCGATTCGGCCAACAATAAGCCTACCATCAAGCATTGTGCAGACTTCTAATGAACGATTGTTTTCTTCTTCGCAAAAAGTGCCAAAGTTCATCCTGATTAGTCGGTCCCTCAGCTACTTTTGCACCCTTTTACGGATATATATACAAATATTCCATTCTTGGCTAACACAAATTACAATAGCTCCAAAATCTTCGTTTCTCAAGATAAACCTCAATCTCAATTACACGGAGGCCCATTTTTAAAAGTGCGACGCGTTAAATTTTTTTCCAGTTTATTTTTATCGTTAAAAAAAATTTACGCCAGCCTCCAGTATGTTAAAGACAGTCAAATAATATAGAAATTAATTAAAGCGATTTGTAAAGAAATTTGAAATTCGCGATTTATACTGTCTAATCACAGGGGAAAAGAGTTCCACCGCGGGAGAAAAGTTTCACCGCGGAGAAAATGTTCCAACCTCAGTGGAATTTGTGATTTTCGAATTAGTTTTTTTTTTCTTTCTTAAGCATGCTTTTTGTTTGATTGCGGATAAGTTTTAAGCAAAGCTTCTAGCACTAGTCCGCTTACATACAGAATTTGTTCGACTTTCAATCCTTATCTAATTTGTCATCGTTTGAAAGTCGATCTACTTTACTCACAGGGCGCCGCCATTTTATGCCAGTAACGTCATTGTGTCTAAGTTTTTCACTTCAAACCCATCTTATTTCAATGTAGAATGCGCAGCGGTAAATCAGATATAGCAGACGTTTACCAGGTATCAGTATAAGATCAACGGTTCCCCACTTGGCATAGAGATCAGGTTCCTCCTCCAATTAGTGGGACGTTTACCAGGTGTGTCAGAAGATCGGGGTTCCCACCTGGCATAGAGATCAGGTTCCTCCTCCAATTAGTGGGATGTTTACCAGGTGTGTCAGAAGATCGGGGTCCCCACTTGGCATAGAGATCAGGTTCCTCCTCCAATTAGTGGGACGTTTACCAGGTGTGTCAGAAGATCGGGGTTCCCACCTGGCGCACAGGCCTGGTTCCTCCTCCAACAAGTGGGACGTTTACCGGGTTCCTCCTCCTATCTGTGGGACGCTTCAATGCAAGACCTGTGTCGGTCTGAAGGACTATAACCCCGTCGACTGACCCACCGAGAACAGATCGTAAAAGTTATAACAAAACCTTAGAAAACAGTCATTTTCAGAGGCTCTTTGTTAAAGTCCAAAATAAGCCTTTACTTTCAATTTCCTTTAAATATATATAGGTGTTTTGAAAACTCACTGCGATGGCTGGGCATTTTTAACATGCCCTTTTAATTTGAATGTGTGCATGCTTGCTACATCTTTGAAGGGCATTTAGAGAATGGTATATAGTGTAAGTCAGGAATGGTTAGCAAACTAATAAACTGTTATAACAACGTACATGACTTCGAGCACTCGAGAAAGACAAGCATCTGTGTGGAAACGTTGCAATCGATTTATATATTAATAAATGTTAAAACTCTCAGGCAAAGGGAAAAATCTTCTTGTCTTGAATAACCATGGAGACAAGTCTCTTATTGTGTTAAAAAGGGGTATATCATTCATCAATTGTTGTAATAAACTAAAACCATAAGTCTATGAATGGGCGTAGTCTTCTGCTTAAATCTATAAGCAGCCTATATATTCTTTTTATCAGCAATGACTGGCCGTTGGGTCAGAGGTCGAGTCATTTTAGTAGTAGTTTATAATCTTCTACTATGATCTTGGCCATATGAATGCTGGCCTTGTTATGCTGAAACAGAAATTATATAATAATTTTTTCACTTCCCGGTTTCAAGTTGAAACCCAAAAAATAAACAGATTATAACGTTTCAATCCAAAAACTGTCCATTTCCAAACGCGTGTGCTTGGTATCTGCAACATAAGTGAGAAAAGCGAGTTTTTGAATGGGCATGATTTCCAAAGGGTTCTTATAAACTGAATGACCTAGAGTGTTGAAATACTGTGGCACCGGCACATCATGTCAAAGTCTAATACCAAATAAATGGTTGGTGGCTCTTTGTCGTAGAGAGGTCTGAGTTTCTCCGACATATTGCTTGCAACATTTTTTGAAAGTGATAACATACACGATGTTAGATAAGTCGCAATAAAGATTCTTTACCATCCCCGACCCGAAAGAGTACCTGGTAACTCTTCCACATACGGCGATCGAGTGAAATCATAATTTTTTCTATTATTTATGACCCTTGTAAATACATGAAGTAACATCAAAAAAATCCACAGAAGTGTGATCAATAGTAGGCTATAGTTTAATGCTGGGGTCATGGGAAGTAAGACTATGAAAGTCTTCCAACGCATACTGCCCCATGGTAAAAATGTCATCCAAAATACCGAAGGTAAATGAAAGCTTATTTGTGACTAGTCCGGGTTTCTGACTCCAAAATTACTATTTTTTATACTGACGGTCGTATTTTGGAAATACTGTATTTCCGTATTTCCAAAATACGGCCGTCAGTATAAAAAAAACAGTAATTTTGGATTCAGAAACCCGGACTAATTTATGACATTTGATAAGAAATGTCACCCACTCAGCTATAAAAATAGAGGCAAAGTTAGTTTGTTTATTCTTAAAGGGGCATGAGCTGCCGAAATTCACACTTTTTTCATAATTTCTAATCGTCACGACAGTAAGAGACTTTTAAGGCCATCGAAAAACTAAATGATTGGCGTTGGAATGAGGAAAATCCATACAGTATGTGCCCTGTACGAACCGAAAACGTGTTCGAAAAGTAGCAAAATTTAAATAACCGGGACGACCATTCATTCATTCTAAGTCCAAGTTAGTTCAAAACAATACTTTATCGTACATTTTTGAGACTAGAAGTACTAAAAAGCTTCTGAATTATACGTCTTGAGAAAAATAGCCGATAATTTCAACATTCTGTGTTTACGTCAAAATATCAACATTTTGGCAGCTCATGCCCCTTTAAGATTAATAATAATACTTGAGTTGATTCGGAGTCATTATAAGAGTTCAAATTCAGGCTACGATTGTCAACAGGAACGATCCTTTTTAAGAATTTAAAACTGTGATCCAAATATAGCTTTTGTCGTAGCAGGCTTTTGGATTAAGGCAGAGTTAATACCAAAGCTAATCCATGCATCTGTAAGGCAGTCACTAAGAAAATACACACTCCTGGTAGCTTACATTACAACACGAAAATGTAAGACGCTTTTCACGTAGGCTTAACTTTATTTTCTCGTCTTAACGCACAAAGCTGTTAATTAACTTACTATATTGTATATTCTATTATTAAGAGTGATTACAAAACTATTTCAAAACCAAATGTTCGAATTTTGATATCTAGGGTCCGAATTTTGAGTGGATATTTCTACCATATTTTGAGTGGATATTTCTACCATATTTTCAAGAAAGTGTAATCCCAAAATAACGAGAATAATGGATATACATATAACGGACCATCTTCGCAAGCCAAGTTAAAATCTTCATGTCCCCATTACATGAAGATTTTAACTTGGCTAGAGAAGATGATAACGGACGTGAAGATCTGACACAGGTTTTACGTTTTCGCTTGTCAATTGCCATGAGGACTGGCGGGTCACGTTGACATATTCAACATGAAAGCGGTTTGGGAGACCTTTTGTAGGACTTACTGCTATCACCAACACATCCTACAGTTTTAGACAAATATCGTCTACTATACTCCAGTCTTAATGTCACACGCCCAAGACATTTAATTCCTCAGATTGGAATAAATTTTAACGTCACACTTGTGTGTGACGTTAAACCAAAGATGATTTTTTTATAGAGTTTCGAAAGCAAGCTGCAATCAAGATCATGGAAATCACTGAATTAGTAAATAACCGACACTAATTGAGCCGGAAAAAATTCCGGGCCAGGGTGAGAAGCGAACACGACTTAGGGTTACCGTCCCACCATCTACCAACTACTGAGCTACCCGGCCCTGCTGGAAACGGTTCGCTTCTTAGATTCTCTCATACACACAGAGCTTAAACCAAGTCCATTAACATGTATATTTAAATTTTTTCATACACGATGAAGTTTTTTTTATAGGGTTTCGAAAGCAAGCTGCAATCACCATCAGGTAAATTAAGGAATTAGTAAATCACAGACACTTATAGGCCTGGAAAAAATTCTCACCCTGGCCCGAATTTTATTCGGGTTCTATCAGTGTCGGTTATTTACTAATTCAGTAAACCAAATATAATTTTTGCAGTTTCTACGCATCATGGCGACGATCAACAATTGTTACGAGGTGGTCAGGGCTTTGGGTTTACCTAGCTCGAAAAATCGTTCTCTATAATGTTGAGAATCTAATATACACTCCCAGACGTTTGTCCCCCTTCCGATACAAAAAATAATAGTAGTAGAGCGTAGATTTCTCGGCTAAAGGTTTACCATGCTACATGGCTTGAACAGTAAAGAGTTTTCTCCAATGACAAAAAGTCCTAATTTGAAAACGTTTTATTTTCACAAAGTGTTGCATGTATACATGGACGTGTGTATTATATCATAGGTATATTCATGGTAAACTCTTGGGAATATCATATTCAACAAACAAACAAAGAAAAACATTACACTGATCTGAATCCATTAGTTCCACTGATCAGTTTTGTGTATTGCACGAGTGGTGTCACTGCGAAAAACGTAAGACCCCTGTTTACTCAATATTTCGACACTTTATTTTGCCATCATCAGGAGAGTGATGATGGTATCATCAGGAGAGTGATGATGGTATCATCAGGAGAGTGATGATGGTATCATCAGGAGAGTGATGATGGTATCATCAGGAGAGTGATGATGGTATCATCAGGAGAGTGATGATGGTATCATCAGGAGAGTGATGATGGTATCATCAGGAGAGTGATGATGTCATCATCAGGAGAGTGATGATGTCATCATCAGGAGAGTGATGATGGTATCATCAGGAGAGTGATGATGGTATCATCAGGAGAGTGATGATGTCATCATCAGGAGAGTGATGATGGTATCATCAGGAGAGTGATGATGGCATCATCAGGAGAGTGATGATGGCATCATCAGGAGAGTGATGATGGTATCATCAGGAGAGTGATGATGGTATCATCAGGAGAGTGATGATGGCATCATCAGGAGAGTGATGATGGTATCATCAGGAGAGTGATGATGGTATCATCAGGAGAGTGATGATGTCATCATCAGGAGAGTGATGATGGTATCATCAGGAGAGTGATGATGGTATCATCAGGAGAGTGATGATGGTATCATCAGGAGAGTGATGATGGCATCATCAGGAGAGTGATGATGGTATCATCAGGAGAGTGATGATGGTATCATCAGGAGAGTGATGATGGTATCATCAGGAGAGTGATGATGGTATCATCAGGAGAGTGATGATGGCATCATCAGGAGAGTGATGATGTCATCATCAGGAGAGTGATGATGGTATCATCAGGAGAGTGATGATGGTATCATCAGGAGAGTGATGATGTCATCATCAGGAGAGTGATGATGGTATCATCAGGAGAGTGATGATGTCATCATCAGGAGAGTGATGATGGCATCATCAGGAGAGTGATGATGGCATCATCAGGAGAGTGATGATGGTATCATCAGGAGAGTGATGATGTCATCATCAGGAGAGTGATAATAGCAAAATAAAGTGTCGAAATATTGAGTTAACATGGGTCTTACGTTTTTCGCAGTGACACTACTTGTGTATTATCTGATACACCGATTTGAATTATCTAATTTCTTTCCTTTGCACCAAACACTCACGTTAAAGTGAGTTCACACTTTTTTCATAATTTCTGATCGTCACAACAGAAAGAGGCTTTGAAGGCCATCGAAAAACTAATGATTGGCGTTGGAATGAAGAAAATCCATACAGTACATGTATGTGGCCTGTACGAACCGAAAACGTGTTCGAAAGTAAACAAAATTTAAATAACCGGGACGATCATTCATTCATTCTAAGCCAAAGACAGTACAAAACAATACCTTATCGTACATTTTCGAGACTAGAAGCACTAAATACCTTCCGAGTCTTGAGAAAAATAGCCGATAATTTCAATACTCTGTTTTATCGTCAAAATATCAACATTTTGGCAGCTGATGCCACTTTAAAATGGGTAGCGTCTAGGGCGTATAACAAAACTAGTTCTATAGTCTAAGGTCAATGGTGACGTACGAACTCAGGACAATCAGAGAAACCTGTCTATGTAGCTTTCCTAGTAAAATGATCATTCCTAATAATGTCCCTATGCCAGTGTGGTTTATTTTCACAAATATAATATAGAGCTTGAAAAAGTGGGCAATAAGGGCTTATAATAAAACTGATAACAAAATATGAAACTCTTTAACAAAATGTAAATACAATATCCAGCAATCAGCCGCCAGAAACATTTTTACAAAACAGCACTCTGGTCAACTACATTCAAAGGGTGGGGGAGTAAAACATACAATGGGAGAGAGGGTGGGGGAGTAAAACATACAATGGGAGAGAGGGTGGGGAGTAAAACATACAATGGGAGAGAGGGTGGGGGAGTAAATCATACAATGGGAGAGAGGGTGGGGGAGTAAAACATACAATGGGAGAGAGGGTGGGGAGTAAAACATACAATGGGAGAGAGGGTGGGGGAGTAAATCATACAATGGGAGAGAGGGTGGGGAGTAAAACACACAATGGGAGAGAGGGTGGGGAGTAAAACATACAATGGGAGAGAGGGTGGGGGAGTAAAACTTACAATGGGAGAGTGGGTGGGGGAGTAAACATACAATGGGAGAGCGGGTGGGGAGTAAAACATACAATGGGAGATAGGGTGGGGAGTAAAACATACAATGGGAGAGAGGGTGGGGAGTAAAACATACAATGGGAGAGAGGGTGGGGGAATAAAACATACAATGGGAGAGCGGGTGGGGAGTAATCATACAATAGGAGAGAGGGTGGGGGAGTAAAACATACAATGGGAGAGCGGGTGGGGGAGTAAAACACACAATGGGAGAGAGGGTGGGGGAGTAAAACATACAATGTGAGAGAGGGTGGAGGAGTAAACATACAATGGGAGTGCGGGTGGGGGAGTAAAACATACAATGGGAGAGAGGGTGGGGAGTAAACATACAATGGGAGTGCGGGTGG